>OZ024838.1:25578916-26778916 GCA_964016985.1 Anodontia alba
GCATACATGCATGTGTGCATAATGCATGCATGCATACCCGCGTCTGCCATGCATGGTTAGGTATGTATACTTGCAGGCAGCGTACAGATAAATACATACATGTATGACAGCATGCATGCATTCATTTATGCATTATCATAATTGTTATCATTATCATTATAGTATTCGCTCTAAATATTGTGAAACCTTTTAACTCATTCTTATAAATTTTGTAGGAGAAAATGGCCAACCTGGTATATGCACACAATGAATACTCCGAACCATATGTACATCCGCGCAGTCTGAACAGGGATTTTCTATTTGACGATGTCAGGCATGATGTTTCCCGTGAATATTCAGTCACTTCAGCTCTTACCATACTTGCTGTAATAATTAGAAATGTCCGTTTGGCTATCTGTTGATGTGTGCAAGAGGTGCTGGACGAGAAACTAACAGTGTTGACCCAGATCAGACGCTGCATTATATTCTGTGACAGTATAGTGAAAGCCCTCATGATGTGATTGTGTAATCATGCAGGCTGATATGTGTTTTCTGTTTACATATGCGATAAGATGCATTTTCTCATGTTGCGGGTATCATTTTTATAAGCCGAAACATAAGGACCCTGGTGGAGTTTACTGGTTACAGAATAGTGGCCATGTTCTATACAGATTAGAGAAAAAGACCCGCTCTTCCCCGCCCCCCCCCCCCCACCCCGCCCCAACCCCAACACGCACACACACACACACACACACACACTCACACACACACACACACATACTGACAACATTAAAATGAGAGCTTAGAAATAGATAAAAAATGTAAAGATATGCAGAAACAAATAAAAAAAGACTGTTTAATGGGAATGAAAAACTTAAGCCAGTACGAGCGTATGGTGTAAAAAAATTGACATTTCAAAGACTAGGGGAATTTTTGAGATAAAAAATAAGCTGAAACCTTAAATAAAAAAATAATGACGTATGTTTTTATCAGAAAATTTTAGAGCCGTCTTCGCATCACTCCCCTCCCCGCTTTCCCCCCCCCCCCCCCCCCGCCACCCCACCCCGTCCCCCGCCGCCCCCCACCCACATCAAGACTTTCGAACATATAAAAATGGCAATATGCCGCGTGCGAATAGCAAAGACCCAAACCAGCATACGTACCTGATTTCGGAGATCTAGGGAAATCAACCAAAGACATTAAACGGTGCGCATTGCGAAAGAAATGATATATACGAACTAGTGTTTCATATATGACAAATACTTTGAGTCTAGTACATGCAGATCTGGTTCAAATGTGCATTCTGTTTCACCCATTAGTACGTTAAATAAATCAAATGTTCAATTAATATAGGGATGTGTTTCACTTTTATTTACAACAATTATTCAAGGGGGTCATAATGCGCGAAACACACGCTAACTCCGCAATAATGTAGTCATGTTTAAAAAGTGCTTATTTTCTACAGCTATGCGTGTCTGTCCGTATCGGGTGAAAATAAAGAGCTCACGTCTTTTCAACGAAGATAAGCAACGCCAACCCAGTTAGTACTTGGATGGGTGAACACCCTACTCTACCTGGTGGTGTAGATGTTTCGTGTTTGTGTGTGTGTGTGTGTGTGTGTGTGTGTGTGTGTGTGTGTGTTTGTTTGTTTTTTGTTTGTTTGTTTGTTTTGTTTTTTGTTGTTGTTTTTTTTTGTTTGTTTGTTTTTGTGTTATTATTATTATTATGATTATTATTATTTTTCTCTTTCTTTTCTTTTCTGTTCTGTACATGCCGCGATTGTAAAAAGACCCATTTCTCATATTCGGATCATTATCATTATTACAAGTAGAAGTAGTAGCAGTAATTGTAGTAGTAGTATGAATCGATATAGGAGAAAAGGGCCAGCCTGGTATGTGCAAACTATGAATACAGAGAAGCATATCTGTTCTGGTATATGCAAACTGTTCTGGTATATACAAGGAAGCATACCTGATCCCGCGCAGTGTGAACAAGGATTTTTTGACGATGTTCCCGCTAAATCTTCAAACACTTCAGCACTTACCATACTTGCCCTAATAATTGGAAACGTCCGTTTGGCTACCTGTTGATGTGTCCTAGAAGTGCTGGACGAGAGACTAACATTGTAGACCCTGATTAGAAGCTGCATTCTGCTGTGTCTGATATGGGTCTACACTGATTGCATACATGCCATAAGCTGTGGAATAAAATCTGTGATATAAGGCAAAATTTTAAGGGAGATTTGACAAAATTCTTTGAGATTTTCTTAAACATCACTTTGGAGCTCCCCAAATATAGTCTATAGTCTTTTTTTCATGTAAGAAGCTTGTGAAAACCACAACAGTTTGTGATTTATGTTTATTTCTTTATAAAATCTGTTGTTGATTGGTTTGAAAATTCTGTGAGATTTGATTTTTTTATGGGAATTGCCTCCCAGATGAGCCAAATTCTGTGAGATTTTATCTATGTGATTGCCAAGGCCTGTCAGTTCGAAAACTTAGGATAAACACGGTACTTATTTTTGTTTCCAATAATTCAATAATTCTGTGATAGTATAGTGAAACTCTCATGATGTGATTGTGTAATCATGCAGGCTGATCTGGGTTTTTCTGTCCATATGTGTGATAAGGTGCATTTTCTCAGGTTACGGGTATCATTTATTATAAGCCGAATCACGAGGACCCTGATGGGCTTTGCTGATTAGCGAATAATGAACATTTTCTATACCGATTAGAGAAAAAAGAATAAGTAAAAATAAAAACTTCAGATAAGAGTGAAATGGGGGCTTAGAAATAGAAAATTTGTAAAAGATAAGCAGTAAAAAATAAGGAAATCTGATTAACGAGAAATAAAAATATAATGAATTAGCATAATTAAAAAAGGAAAGAAATATGTGTAAACATATGACACTATATTTGTTTACAGCTCATGCTTGTATGGTGATAAAATTGACATTTTAAAAAAATAAGGGATATTGTTATATTTTTATAAAGAGTAAACTAAAACTATAAAAAAAAAAAAGGGCAATATGCCGCATATGAACAGCAATGACCCAAAACAGCATACGCATCCAAATACGGAGATCTAGGGAAATCAACCAAAGACATTAAATGGTGCTCATTGCGAAGAATAATATTTACGAATTCGTGTTTCATATTTTGACGAAGCAGTAGAGTTTTGTACCTGCAGAACTAGTTCACACCTGCATTCTGCTTCACTCGTTAATAAGTTAATTCAATTTATGGAGGGATGTGGTTCAATTTTATTTACAACAATAATTCAGAAGGGTACATGTAATAATGCGGCAAAAGCACGCTAGCTCCTCATTGCGGTAGTCAAATACGTATAGTCATGTTTATAAAATGCTTATTTTGTACACTAGTGCATGTCTGTCCGTATCAGGTGGAAACAAAGAGTGTCGGTCTTTTCAATGAAGTTGACCAACGCCAATCCGGTTAGTACTTGGATGGGTGAACGCCTTACCCTACCGGCTGCTGTAGTCTTTTCGTGAATTTATTTATTCTTTTTCTTCTTTTTCTCTACATGCTCTGTGTTTTTTTTTTCTCTCTCTCTCATCATTTTGTCACTCATAACAATAATTCTGTTAACATATCCTGATATGGCTCATTTTATTTAGATCTTTATTTCTAGTAGAAAAAAACTACACATTATATACAACGATACAAGTACGATGAATACATTACGCAAAGGAATGAATCAGGAATACCCGCCTCCAGGTATATGTCCTAAGAGAAAGGAACGTGAAAAATGACAGGTCATATATATTTGATTTTGATGGAATACAAACAACTTTTGCTGACATAAAAAAAAGGCGCACATGTACTCTTGAGTTATTTAAAGAATAACCTGGGTTATTTAAAGAAACAATTCTTGGAAAAATCGCTATCCTCGATATATTACTTTTTCCCATCATTTTTGTTAAGGAAGCATCTGTATTTTTATCTTTCCTCACAAAACCTGACAATGTCTTTACTTCCCATCGGCTGTAAAACGACTTTAGATGTTGTTTTAACAACTCCAATCTCACCATTACTGATTGATTTAAATGCTAGATTCAATGCTTCTGGTATAGACCTGTCCTCCGTAAACAGCTGTCAGTAATGACGTATAATGTAAGTGGAACCGTTTTATTTTACTCTGTCACTGGGACTACTAGCAATGGAACAATAAGGGATTCTTTTTCTGAAAGTGATAATTATATTTTTTTTAGCTCAACATAGCCTAGATAAAGCAACGTTCAACCGTCTGCCCTTTGACTTTTTCAATTTCATCTGGACTATGTACTTGTGGTCTAGGTACCATTTGATTAATAAAATCCTGACAGATAGTGCTAATCATAGACCCTGAATCAACGAGTTCTTTGGTCTATATTCCTTCAATCCAGATGTCACTTTCGTTCTCTTTGCCAACCATTGTATTAAATAGTTCAATATTAGGGCTTTTCTCGTTCTCTTTATTGTCCCTCATCTGCCCTACGACAGAGGCATCTACTTGTTTAAAAAGATTTCTTTTCCTTGCTGTCGTTGGTATTTTTTTATCTTCTCTTGGCTTATCTCCTTTTATGTATGTTTGTTTTTCATTGTTCCTGTTATTTATTTTGCTGCCTCTGTCCTGGCGATTTGTTGGTCTCCCATATGCCAACTTTTTTCTCGACATTTTCTAATCTTCTTGCTAATTCTTTTATTACTTTTGTACTGTCATCCAATTGTATCGGCTTGTGTTGTATTTCTTTCGAGCGATTTAAGTCCGCTAAACTTTCTACTTGTTTCTTTATACTTTCTTGGGTCATTTGTTTCTCTGTTGTTTTATGAGTAAGTATTTCATACTCTCCTCCTCTTATTTTCCTTCGTAATAATTCAAATTATTGTATCTGTTCAAAATAAAAAAAAGGGTAAGAGAAAAGTCCAGGGAGTGCCTCAATCACAAACCGCAGCCCTTCCCAGACACGAAGAAGAAGAGGAAACCGACAACACCAAACAAGCACAAATCGAACAAACGTACGAAAAGCTCTTGTTGCATTTCTCAGTTCTGTGCTGTATATCTCCAAAATTTTGTCAGTATATCATTTCTATGCTCTTTTGTTACATGGCCTTTATTTGTTGCTTTTTGTAAGATTTCTTCAATTCTAAGGCCCCACATTGTAATACTCTCATCAGCTATTTGTGAAGCTGTGTAGATTTTTTGGAGAACACTTTCTGCACTAGCCAAACTGCCAAACACACTTTCTAGCTTATTTATAATCTCCTGATTTGTAACTGTTGGACCTAAAGTCACTAGCGTTTGCCTTCCGTGTCCTTTTCAGGAATTGCGAATCAACTAAATAACGATATAGTCTGGGTACATCCCAGATCGTATCAGACATTCTGTTTCTAATTTCTAAACTTCAAAAGAACTTTCGTTCTTTGGAGCTGGTTCTACCCCAGAAAAAGGGTTTACATATGGCTTAATAAAATGTGAAATTTCTGCTTTACTGGCAGTCTCCTTTGAGTATGGGTTCAATGTGGCGTCTGATCTTATGTTAGTACTGATTTGATTTTCCTTTGCATTCAATTCTTTTTCTAACTGTCTGAGATAAGCTTCTTTCTTTTCTAATTCCTGCTCCTTTGTTGACTTCATAGTAGTTTGCGTTATTTCTGTTTTCGGGTGCTCGTAACTCTTCCTCTTTTATCTTTTATTCCGCTTCTTTTAGCAGTTTTTTTCCGTTTCCCACGAGATATCACTTCTTTGTGTCTCAGCAGACGTTTCTGCAGATCTCTGGTTATATAACATTTCTTTCTTCCAAGCTTCCTCTAAATTTCTTAGATAATCTTTGTTTTTAATCTCCTCTTGTTTACCTGTCATGCCTATATCAAAAATCTTTACTGGTTCCTTTTGATATCGCATTGCTCCTGCAAGTTAATCTTGCTCTTGTTTCATTGATGTTTCCTCTTCCCTCTTAGTCTTCACCCTGTGTGGTGTCTGTGTTGACTTCGTATATGAGTAATTTTATGCATCATATAAATCTTCCATAGCATATGTTTGCGGTTTCCTTTCTTTCTTCATCATTTTTTTTCTAGAAACAGTCTCCCAGTCGCATGCTCTTCATTTATACGTTCTCCCTGTTTCTGTTCTTCCATGTCATATGACATGTGATGTAGAGCACTTTGCCTCATTAACAAGTCGTCTTGTAAAAACAAAAATGTTGGTTTTTTGTTGTTTTTTTTGTTTTTTTTTTGTTTGTTTTTTTTGTTTTTTTTTTTTTCATATTGAGTACGTTCAATTTTTTCATCTCTTTCCTTCTCCTCCGTGGCCTTCTGTCTTTCAATCCGTTCCTATACTTGTTTCATCAACATTAGTCTTCTTTTCATTTCCACGGTGGACGTCAAAAGTATCAGGCGAAAAAATCTTATTCCGCGACCGGGGATCGAACCTGGGCCGTGTACCTGACAGGCCAACACTCTACCACATCGCTATAAAAGCCGGCTTCTACCGCAAGGCAGTACAAGTGTATTATATACATATACCAGGTGCCATTTGCAAAGTTCTTGAATCAAGTATACGTGATAATATTGTGAATCATTTGACTAACCGTACCTTATTATTACAATCACAGCATGGTTTACTATCTTGTTTAACTAATTTATTACAATTTCTTAAAGATGTACGAAGGCAAGCCTATGGATGTGCTTTATCTTGATTTTAGCAAGGCCTTTGATAAGGCCCCTCACCAGAGGCTTTTGCGTAAAACTGGGGCTCATGGAATTGGTGGGGGCGTGGCCGCGTGGATTTCTGAATGGTTGCACAACTGCAAGTAAAAGGTTGTACTAAATGGGGAATATTTCAGATTGCAGGACGTTTTATTAGGTGTGCCCCAGGGCTCTGTTCTGGGGCATACACTTTTCATATTTGTGTATGCCATTGATGCAGTATATTTAGTCACATTCAACAGTTTGCTGGTGTAAGGTGTATCGTTCAGTTCCTTCAGCAACAGACATAGCAACTTTGCAACAAGATATCAGCAATTTATGTCAATGGTACATGAACTGGCAAATGGTATTTAAAGTGAAGAAATGCAAAGTGCTTCATTTAGCTCATAACAATGTGCATCATACTTATTCTATGAATTGAGAAGTCTTACAGTCTGTTACAGAAGAAACTGATTTAGGTGTGATTATCTCCAATGATTGGAAACCCTCAAAACAATGTGTTAGTTCAGTTTTTAAATTCATCTATAACCAGAGGAAATTCTCTGAAGCTAAATAGACCTCTTTCGAGATAGATTAAGATGTTGGGCCAGAATATGGGGTATGAGATTTCAGCCAGTCAAATGCAATATAATGCAGATAACTAGGAAAAAAAGCAAATAAAATGGAGGCTTCTTAAGATTTATAGGGTACGGTCCTCGAAAACGTGTATTCCATTAAATACCTAGGAGTAACAATCACACATGACTTGAGCTGGAATACACATATCAGCAACATGTGTACTAAGGCAAACAGAACTCTTGGTTTTCTGAGACGAAATATTTATCAATGTCCTCAGGATGTTAAAGAGGCAGCATATAGGGGACTTGTTCGCCCAATTTTGGAATATGGCAGCTGTGTTTCTTCAACAAGAAATCGACAAAGTTCAGAATAGGGCTGCTAGGTCTGTTACTAGCAATTACTCTTTTGAAACTGGGAGTATGACTGGAATACTGGAAAATCTAAAATGGGAGTCTCTCAAGAAAAGGAGAGACAGTAGACAGATTCTTTTGTACAAAGGTCTAAAGGGTGCTGCCTGCATTCCAACAGATGATCTTATCCCTCTTCCCCAACCCCCACCCCCAATTAGGCGCAGTAGAAATCATCACTCACTGACTTTTCAGACTCCCGCTACAAGAACTGACATTTACAAGGGCTCATTCTTCCCTCAAACAATCAGAGATTGAAATGTCCTTCCAGATTCGATCATTACCTCCGCTGAAAGAGCAAAGGATGGTGTGGCTAGGTTTACCTCTAGGGACTAACTTTCCATATCACAGGTTCTGGTGGATGAATGTTATTAGACGTATCACCAGTAAACATATTATGATTCTGATTCTGAAACATCAGACAGAGCTTCTTCGCTCAAAGAGTATTTAACCCTTGGAATCGCCTTCCTGAGAATGAAATTTGATCTGATACAGTAAACAGATTCAAGAATGTCATTGACAGACATCTACAGGATTTACATGGGGTTACCGTACAGGTACTGTACCAAGAGAGCCTGCATCTAGGATCCATACGGCCCCGTACCCGGATAGACACTTCCTTTTTAAAAAGCTAATCTTGTCATTGGGTTCGGTTCTGCACCATTTCATAGTCCGGTTTTGTGTCGTTTTGTAATCGAACAGTTCGTTATCGTCATCATTTTTGAGAGCAAACCGGATAAAATTTAAGTTAAATTGCTTTGGCAAAATGGGGATGTTGGACTTTGATTTTCTAGATGATGTTCGGAGAATGAATAAGCGGCAGGTAGAAGTTTATTTTGAGGTGCTCGTGAATGAATGTTGGTGAACGCTTTAAAACTTATCGATACTTCCAAGCGATACTTCCAAGAACATATCCGTATGTTTGTTTCAGAATCAGACTATTTTACTGGTGATACATCAATAGACATTCATTCACCAGGGCCAACGATTGCACATGTGATGTGAATCTAGCGACAGGGTCATCAGAACTTTCAGCAGAGGAGATTATAGATGCAGGGAGTGCATTCCAACAATTTGGTGACCAGAAAGAAACTGTACTTATACATTTTTGTAAATGTCAATTCTAGCATATGGCACTTGAAATGCCATTGGATGCTGATTCCTACTGCTCCTGTTTGGGAGTTGAAGGTCGTCACAAGGTATACTCACTCTACCTTTCAGACCTTTGACTAGCAATACGAGTTTACTAGCCTAGACTCATGGATTTTGACGCACTTAAGCATTATTTGACATTAAATTCACAGACAACTTCCAGTATATTGGTTTTGTGTAAGACAATCATGGACTTCTAGAACATTATTTAATATTGTTAAAATAAATTTGCATCAACTGCCTTCATAAAAATTCCAAGTGAAGTAGGACCACTACATTACGAAAACACGCCTATTCAAATACACTGAAAATTTTACCTCCAAAAAAATGGCAATTTTTCAGATAAAAAATTCTGATATTTTTCATATTTCTGCTCAAAACATAGATTGTGGGTACTCATTAGAACTGCCTCGTCGAGGCGGTTCTAACAAGTACACACAATCTATGTTTTAGAGCAGATTCTGCAAAGATGTCTATTTCCCCATGAAGGAGATATGACATCATCCTAATTTCTGGGCCAACTCCATTGAAATAACAACATCAGGATGTGTGATGTTGACTACCAGTTGGTTGCATGCATTGTTCGGAATAATCGTCCAACTGATATTGGCTTACAGTTGGGCAAGGCCTGCTATTCTTGTAGTTGGTAAGGGTAGAGGTGGAATGTTTTTATTTCTTCTGTTTCTTCACTTTCATTCCTGTTCCTCTTTCTTCCCTGTCCCTCTCTTTCATCTCCTCTACTCTCTCTTCTATCTCTTTTCTCCCTTTCTCTGGGAGACGACACAAAATGACCCTCAAGGGTTGACGTGTCGTAAAACCCCAACACAATCAATGTTCGGAATAATACATAACGCAAAGCACCATAAAAAGCATACGAAAATAAGGAAACTGATTCTTCATCAGGTATTTACAGAATGAAGTTACCGGGACATGCTCACTATCAAAGGAGAGTCATGAAAAAAAAAATAGGACTCCTATTTTGGGGGAGTGGGACTCCTACTTTTTGGCTGGGACTCCCTACTTTTTACAAAAAGGGAGTCCCGGACTCCTACTTCTTAAATCCTAGTGAGACCCCTGCAGAAAAACCAAAAATAATGTATACCCCTGTAAACCTGAGTTTTACTATATGAAAGTGGGGTTTAAGGGGGTCAAAATTATATAGGTATGTTTATGTGATGATGGTGATTGTAGGACCACCATGGTGATTGTCATTTGGTAGTGGCTATTCATACGGCCCGGTACGGTCCTGTACAATTAACCTCTATTGGCTAATCCTACAGTTCCATACAATTAGCCAATAAAGGCTATATTGGCAAATCATATGGTTATTCTGGTTTGGTAACAAGAAAGTGATAGTGAATATATTAAATATATTCGCGAATATTTAATGTGTATTTGGCGGTAAGAAAAATTAGCTGATCGTATAGCCTTGAAAGACTAGCTGACTAGCCACACGGCTACTTTGCCATCTTGTAAAATTCACGAAGGAAAGTGTTTATTAATTGTCTGGCATGACCTTAATTAGGTAAATGGGCAGCAAACCTTAAAAAATTTTAATAACCTTTTATCGATGCCTGTTTTGGCTGCAGTTGGGAATATAATTTAGGTTTGCTGGTCTCCATATGACCTTAGTTGTTGGTGGGCTGTTGACCCACCACCTGTTGTCAGTTTCTGGCGGGGGAGTGGGGGAAATCTCCCTTAGAGGATATCCTTCCAGGAACAGTGAAGGTAATTGACCAACCAGACATAACCTTAGCTGTTGACAGGGCTGTAAGACCACCAAACAGACACACAAATGACATGACAAAACAATACAAATCACATGGCATATTATTTTTTCCAGAAAACAGGATTTGACATTTTGTACAAATCATCTCCAATAGAGACAATTTGCATGAAATGGCAAAGCCTTTTTTCTGGGAAAAATAAGAAAAATATATTTCAGTTTGTAGTCTGCTGAATTTGCCTAATTTGCCCAGAGAGTGGCTTCACATAAGAGGGGTGTCAATGATTTTTTCTTGGTTGATTTGAATGAACAATCTGTTACAATATTTATAGTAAGAGGTTAGTTTCCACCCCAAATCAACCTGCCTACTCCACATAATTAAGGGTTGAATTTTGTTTTTACTGGGACTGCATCATGAGACCATTAAAAGGCAAAGACAAGACAAGAAAAAAACAAAAAACTGATGAGACAATCTACTTGAAGTGTAAGATCCTATTTTCCAGGATAAATAAGAAAAATAACATCACTTTGTCTTCTGAGTAAGCGTTAACATTTTTCTTATTTCTCTACAAAAATGAGCCCTGTGGGTACTCATTAGAAATACCTTATTACAGCATTGAATGAGACACTTCTAATGAGTATGGTATAACCCTAAAAATTCAGAGCAAACAGTGCCAACTCAGATCAAACTGCATCTATTGGGGTCTAGAATGAATGACCTCCCTCACACTATATATTGAAAGATTCTAATTTTCATGTTAGTATGTCAGGCTATGTGATTTGGATATTCCTAGAGAAAAATGGTTGAGCTATTTGCAAACAGTTTAGACCCTGATCAGATGCCACATTCTATGGCGTCTGATCTGGCTCTTCACTGTTTGCCAATTATCTTTTTTGGGGTCTCCAGACTACAATAGGTTAAAGGTAGACAAATGGGCTTGTACAGTAAAACATAAGGATGGTCAAATTAGCACAGTAAATAATAACAATGTTCCAATTTCATGAATAATACTAATGCAAACAATGTTTTCCCATTGGTTGTGAAAAAAATATCAAAAGGTCAATAAGCTGCATCTTGAACTATTATAGTCAATTTAAACCCTTAAGCAACAGATGACATTCTGAAACATCTTCCTTTACTTTTATTTTGTTTTGAGAGGCTTGACATTTCATGTGAACTTGCAGACAATTCACTTGAAATGTCAAGCCTTATTTTATCTGCAAAAGAGAAAAAAAATAAAAAAAATAATAAAAAGGATGTCTTCTGCTGCAACTTTGATGGCACTTAACAGGGTTAACTATTGTTTTCTTATTACTATTCAATAAAATCAATCACTTTAGTTAAGTACATGTACATATAAAATACAGTACAAAATATATTTATCCATTTATGCCAAGTGGACTGTTCTACCTACATGTAAACTCTTTCGACATCTCCATTTACTATATAAGGGAATTTATCTGACTAGTTTTTATTACCATGTTTTATAGAATTCCTGTACTTAATGCAAAGAGTGTAGACCCTGATCAGATGCCATGTTTTGCGGCATCTGATCTGGTTCTACACTGTTTGACAGTGTCCCTTTTTATGGGACACCTAGCTCATACTTAACATTTTCTGGGTTGAGTATAAAGGGGACAGGGTGGCACTTGATGACAGAATTTTTTCTTATGAAAATTTGTTACTTCTATTGCAAAGATAGAGTGTGGGAGCTTGTTTGAACAGCCTCGGTGAGGCAGTACTAACAAGTACCCACAAACCATGCTTGGAGCAATTGACTATCATAGTCTCGAGACACGTGGAACACTTTTAGGATGAAAAAGATGTGTGCAATCAACAAAGACTTAGATCAGCCTGCGAAGGCGCAAAGTCTGGTCAGAATGAAGCACCCCCTTTTAGCTCTGAATGCGCTAAAATATTATGACGGTTTTCATCCGCAAAAAGAGATTTTTCTTATGAAAATTTGTTTCTTCTTTTGCAAAGATAGTGTGGGGGCTTGTTTGAACTGGCTCTATGAGGCGGTACTAACAAGTACCCACAAACTATGCTTTGAGCAATTGACTATCGTAGTCTCGCAACATTTGGAACACTTTTAGGATAATTAAGACATGTGCGACCAACGAAGACTCAGGTCAGCCCGCGAAGGCGCAAAGTCTGATCAGAATGATAGCCCCATAAAGTTCTGAATGCGGTATACTATAATGACGATTTTCATCCGCATAAAGAGATTTTTCTTATAATAGAAAATTTGTTACTTCTGTTGCAAAGATAGAGTGTGGGAGCTTGTTTGAACTGCCTCTATGAGGCGGTACTAACAAGTACCCACAAACTATGCTTGGAGCAATTGACTGTCGTAGTATTGAGACACTTGGAACACTTTAAGGATGAAAAGGACATGTGCGACCAATGAACACTCAGATAGCATGTGAAGGCGCAAAGTCTGATCAGAATCTTCGCTGCTCATGTTACCCTTCTATTCAAAGAGTAACAAGCACAGACTTTGACCATATTTGCTAGTTTTGCATTTATACAGACTATATGAAGAATTTTGATATGTTCATACCATGTGGAAACATTGATGGCCCAGATCAGCCTGCACATCCACCCAATCTTATCAATATATTTTTTGTTCACTATGAAGGCAGTTTTGTATTGATACAGGTTAAATGCAAAGTTTTTATAGTGATAGTACATGTATTTGAAATGCTTCATCCGTAAGGGAGCAGTTGTAGCGCAGATCAGCCTGTGCATCCGCACAACATCACAGCAACAAGACTTTATAATTTTGACCCCCTTAAAGTTAAACCCCACTTTTTTTTATAGTAAAACTTTACAGGGGTGCACATTATTTTTCTTATTTCTGCTCAAAATTAAGATTGTAAGTACTCGTTAGAACTGACAGATTGAGTAATCTATTAGATATTTTACTGAGACCTCTTACGAAAAGGCTTAAAAGCTACCTGAGAGACACAACAGATTTTCTTAATTATTTACCATCAGAGGTTCCAGAAAACACTTTGCTAGTTTCATTTGATGTACAGTCATTATATTCAAATATTCCACATCAACTAGGTAAGAAAGCGATGAATTTTTGGCTAAGAAAATTTCCACATGATTGCCCAACCCGATTTCCAAAAGAATTCATATTAGAAGGAATAGAGTTTATATTAAATAACAATACATTCCGTTTTAATGGGAAACACTATTGTCAAACCAAAGGTATGGCAATGTGCACCAAATTTGCTCCGGTTTATGCAACTTTAGTAATAGGATATCTAGAGGAAATTTTGTATGAAAAAATAAATGCAAAGTACGGCAATCAGTTTACAAACGAATTTATTAAAAACTGGAAACGATTTTTAGATGATTGCTTTATCGCATGGACAAAGTCAAAACGAGAATTATTAGAATTAGAAAATATGCTTAACAGCTTACACTCAGATATAAAATTTACAGCTGAATGCAGTGATAAACAATTACCATTTTTAGGTGTCTTAGTGAAGAAAGAAGGGTTTAAAATTGAAACATATATACTATAAGCCAACTGACAGCAAACAATACTTACTGTTTAATTTGTCTCACCCTAAACACACTAGGACAAGCATTCCTTATTCACTAGCAAGAAGAATACGAAGCATAGTTACAAATGAAGACACATTGCAAGTCCGCTCGCATTAAAACATCAAAATTATCCTGTAAATGTGATAGAAAAAGGCATAGATTTAGCCATGAAATTATGAAAACAGGAACTACGAATAGTAAGGGAAAAGACGGATAATGATATTATTACATATGTATCAACATTCAATCCCAAAAATCCGGAGTTATTCAATTCAATACATGAAAACCTGCCAATTCTACAGGAAGATGAAACCATGTATAAGATACAATGTACTTCAAGAATTTCAAATCATAAAAAGCAAACGCCAACCAAGAAATCTAAAGAAACTTATAACTAGAGCAAAATTTTGTGATATTCAGGGATCAAGCTGGCTCAGAAATTTAGAGAGAAGTGACTTCTCCCTCCAGACAAAACAGGGAGAAGTTTTATAGGATGAGGGAGAAGTCAAGACTCGGTTAATCTATCACCTCACTGAAAGCATGACACTAAAGGACTCTTGACTCGCTTTACCACATTAATTTGTCTTGGGAATTAACAAAAAAGGAAACAATTTTTACTGTAGACCTGTTAATTCTTACTTCTAAACCAATTAAATGATCCACAGAAACACAGACATAAATAGGGCAAATGCATCATATCTGGACCCATATCTTTTTGGAAATTGATCTTCTCAGTAGATCCAGTCAAAACATCAAGATCTGTGGCTTGATAAGCTATGAACATGATAAACATAATGATATAAAGAAATTTGTTAACTAAAATGTCTGTCAACTTTTAAACTTATTTTTTAGCATTTTAAATGTTGTTTCTGACTAATTTTCAGCACATAAATGGTTCATTTATGAAAAAACGGACACCCACGAAAACTGATGACATTGACGAAAACGATCTTTTGGTCACTTAGTAGGCAAACAGTTTTCCTCCAGAACTTGTTAAACTACATCAGACTTATTCTGTGGAATTTTTGATACATCTAACAACTTTTTTTCAAAAGAATTTTATCTTTGTATGTTTGCTCAGTATTTTACTGGTTTCTCCTAAAAAAGAGTTTGCTTTGCACAAGTATTAGCTTTTTCAAAAGTTGCAAAAATCGAGGGCGAAGTTTTTGTCGCCCTCAGGGCTTCCCAGGGCAATTTAGAGCCCTCGAGGGCGACTATTTCGCCCCAGTCGCCCTGTAGCTTGACCCCTGAATATTATTCACGAGTCCCAAAATATAAAAAAAATGTAATAGGTCAAATTGCAGTCTCTGTGAATAAATTTACTGAGAATAAATTTCCTTTCCAGTGTGGGAAAACATTTAAAGCAAAATACTCCATGTCATGCGAAGTGAAAAATCTCATTTACGTAATTCAGTGCGGCGGGTGTCACGAGGAGTCTATCGGCGAAACAGTGACACCCTCCGCCACCGAGTCACCGTTTATAAGCAAAAAATTAGAGATGCTTCAACAAGAATGTTATACGTAAGTGGGCATATTGATTATTGCGCCAGGAACCAATTTACAAAATATAAAATCTGGCCACTTTATAAAATGCAGAATGATAAAGCTGCTGCAAGAAAAATGAAAGAAAATTATTTTATACATTTATTCAAGCCAAAATTAAACAGGCATACTTAATTTATCATGCATCTGTTAATCTTTTTCGCGATTTTGAACGTTATTTTGTATACTATATTGTGTGACGTTGTTTCCTGTCTTTTGTAACGTTGTTCCTATAGAAACCAACGCCATTTTAAACATCTTCTGATGATCTACATCATTGATAGTAGTGAAACACGTTAAGAAATTAAATTTTCACAGATTTCAAGGCACTTTTACTTTTTTCTTTTGTGGATATGTTATCTTGTATTGTGGACTTTGTTTTGACATATATATATATATATATATATATATATATATATATATATATATATATATATATATATATATATATATATATATATATATATATAAAAATTCTGTTTCATACTGCCCAATACACATTTATTTAATATTCGCTAAATATTTTAACATATTCATTGGTACCGAACTAGAATAGCCATACGATTAGCTAATATAGGCTAATCGTACGGGGCCGTACAATTAGCCAATACAGGCTATTTGTACAGGGCCGTATAAATAGCCACTGCCTTGTCATTTTGGTTTACACTCATATGAAATGACGCATCGAATACATGTAGGCTGCTATTTTTTGTGCAAGATAGTAATTTAAGTTTTACAATAATACCAGGACCATGTTCAAGCAGCATCATTTACCTGTTAGAACAAAATAAAATGACAAGAATCACTGTTGAATGACACCTGTATATGTTTTAAAAATCTGACCTTATTTTGCGAATTGCCACCATTTTTATGCCTCAGTGTTAGGGGGTATGGCAGTTGAAGTGCTTGTTTTTCCTGCTTGCATGTACAAATTTGCCACATATCTTAATAAAATATGTTCTAAATAGATTATTTATTGTCTGCAAAAAATATAAGACCTTATATTTATTTGAAAAGTAATATTGTGTATGCAATAGCATTTCTAAAGTTTTGAGCTTCAATTCAAAGGAAAAAAGTGCTTTAGCATTTCTTTCAAAATATTGACCATTCAAGGTTACATGGCTTGTAATTTCCAAGAAGATCCTAGAATTTCTACTTAAACCAGGATTGTAACCTATATATGTTATTTTAAACAGACCTGAGGAAACACCATGTGTGATTCATCCAACTTGGTTCATGACACTGTTGGACAATAGGAAATTTGTTGGACAATAGGAAGCTTTGACACACACACACACACACACAGCATTCTTGAAAAGTTAGGGTGGGAGTCTCTTCACAAGAGACGCAAAGGTATCGTCCTGTCATACATTTTGACGCATATCTAATTTGACGCGCTTACATGTTTCTTCCTGTTCTTGGACTTGCAGAAACTTTTGTGATGTGACCCTCTTATGTTGCTCTACCCCAATAAAGATGACGCATAACAAAAAGGTTTCTGCAAGTCCAAGAATAGGAAGAAACATGTAAGCGCGTCAAATTAGATATGCGTCAAAATGTATGACAGGAAGATACCTTTGCGTCTCTTGTGAAGAGACTCCCACCCTAACTTTTCAAGAATGCTGTGTGTGTGTGTGTGTGTGTGTGTGTGTGTCAAAGCTTCTTATTGTCCAACAAATTTCCTATTGTCCAACAGTGTCATGAACCAAGTTGGATGAATCACACATGGTGTTTCCTCAGGTCTGTTTAAAATAACATATATAGGTTACAATCCTGGCTGTGCTTTTGTTGACCTACAGAATACCAAGTAAAATGTAGGACAAAACCAAAAATACTATGGCTTAATCCCTAATAAAAAGGCTAGGCATGATTTGGGACTGCCTGTTGAACTAAAATCTGCAAAAGTAATATCCCTGACCAGACATTGTTGACCAACACAGCACAGTGTCTGATCAGGGTCTATTTACCACTTATTCATCAGTTTTCAGATGCATGGACAGGTAGTGAAATTAATTTCTTCATATTGTATTGCCGGTATGGTAAGGAGCTCAGGTATTGCAGTAGTAAGTTTAAATGCAGTACTAAAATTAATGGTTCACCACAGTTTCTTCTTGTGCTTGCCACAGAACCTGCCAGCAAAGACATTTATACACTTTGTTCTTGTTTCAGTTGTATTACCAGGTGTTGAACTTTGGTATGATTGTATCCTCAGCACTCATGATATGGAAGGGTCTTATGGTAGTGACCGGCAGTGAGAGCCCTATTGTTGTTGTACTCAGGTGTGTTTGTCTTATTTACCTGTCACCTTTATGGAAAGAAGAAAAAAAAATGAAAGAAAAAGAGAAAACAAAACATTGCTCCAGATCAGTTTTTTTTTTGTTTTTTTTTTTTTTGTTTTTTTTTTCTCACCAAAAGTTTCGATATTTTTCTTATTTCTCCATGTAAACATATGTTGTGGGTATTTATTAGAACAACATATGTTTTTGTGGATAAATATCTCCATGTAAACATATGTTGTGAGTATTTATAAAAGCAACACAAGTTTTTGTGGAGAAATATCTCCATGTAAAGATATGTTGTGGGTATTTATTAGAACAAGACGTTTTTGTGGAGAAATACCTCAATGTAAACATATGTTGTGTGTATTTACAATGTATTAGAACAACACAATTTTTTGTGGAGAGATACAATGTATCTCCATGTAAACATATGTTGTGAGTATTTATTAGAACAACACAAGTTTTTATGGAGAAATATCTCCATGAAAACATATGATGTGGGTATTTATTAGACCAACACAAGTTTTGTGGAAAAAATATCTCCATGTAAACAGTGCTTGCATTAAGGGAAGTTTGGGAGTCAGAGGCTCCCAAAAATTGCCCTGGGACTTCCAAAAATCAATGCCAGGAAGTCTTCCAACTTTTAAAGATATTTAGTCAAATCTAACAAAAATTTAGAATGAATTTATGTGTTATTCAGCTTAACAATGGCAGTTTTACTCCATAAATGAGAGTTTAAGAATATTGAGGTTGAATTTCTGAAAATGAGTGAAAAATTTAATCACCAGGACTTCCAGATATTGGAGGTAGGAAGTCCTGGGACTTCCTGATTTTGACAGATAGTGCAAGCACTGATGTAATCATATGATGTGGGTATTTTTTCTTTTTTTTTTTTTTAACTTTTTTTTATAATTTTATTTTCAAACTCGAAGGAATACATTTACAAAGCATTGGTGATTATACATACATGTATATACATGTATGATTTACTTAACACCACGAAATCCCCAACCCTAAATGTTGCTATGGACTAAAGATGAGGAAAGAAGAAAAAAAAAAAAACAGAAAAAAAAAGAAAAAAAAACAAAGATAAAGACAAAGAAAAAAAAAATCAAAACAAAACAAAAACAAAAAAAAAACATTATTACAGTATGTGATATAATAGTCTTAAATCTATAATGCATGGTAAATATGGTTTTTAAACCACATTCTGTCTTGATTACCATGACTGAAAGGAAGTATTATATTAATGCAGTTTAGATTCATTGTCAACAAACATAATATATATTAATGTTAATCATTATCATGTCCTTTCTTTTCTCAACCACTTTGGCGGTCTCTCTATTATTTAACGGTACATTATGGTTCCGGGCTTTACATGATTCTCGATCCCAGTATCCTAAAACGCTGACTCATCCCCATTCCCGTATGGCACAAACGTCCTGTGCGCTGAAAAACGGAAGTCCTCCCCTAGTTTCTCAAGCGGCTAAAGTCACGAAAAAAAGGTAAAGTATTTATACCCCCAACTCAGTGAGAGAAAATTATAAACTGGATGACTGCATCCCTTGAAAGCCCGTCACAACTGCAGGGTCTCTGACCCCCCGCTCAGCACAGCAGACGATCCGTCGCACAAAACAGAGATGAGAGAGAGTTTAAATATAAAGTAAAATTTTGCTTTAAATCTTTTTTTAAAAAATCTCTTATTCTTTTTTTTTTTTACTGAGCACACAGTTTATGATGTGGGTATTTTTTAGACCAACACAAGTTTTGTGGAGAAATATCTCCATGTGTTGTGGGTATTTATTAGAACAGCACAAGTTTTTATGAAGAAATATCTCCATGTAAACATATGTTGTGGGTATTTATTAGAACAAAAGTTTTTGTGGAGAAATAACTCCATGTAAACATATGTTGTGTGTATTTATTAGAACAACATAAGTTTTTGTAAGGAAATATCTGCATGTAAACATATGTTGTGGGTATTTAATAAAACAACATAAGTTTTTGTGGAGAAATATCTCCATGTAAACATATGTTGTGGGTATTCATTGGAACAAGACAAGACAAATTTTTGTGGAGAAATATCTCCATGTAAACATATGTTGTGGGTATTCATTTGAACAAGACAAGACAATTTTTTGTGGACAAATATCTCCATATAAACATATGGTGTGGGTATTTATTTATTAGACAAGCATAAGTTTTGTGGGGAAATATCTCCATCTTAACATATGTTGTGGGTATTTATTAGAACAAGACAAGTTTTTGTGGAGAAATATCTCCATGTAAACATACATTGTGAGTATTTATTAGAACAACACAAGTTGTTGTGGAGAAATAGCTCCATGTAAACATATGTTGTGGGTATTTATTAGAACAAAAGTTTTTGTGGAGAAATGTCTCCATGTAAACATATGTTGTGGGTATTTATTAGAACAACATAAGTTTTTGTGGAGAGACATCTCCATGTAAACATATGTTGTGGGTATTATTAAAACAACACAAGTTTTTATGGAGAAATATCTCCATGTACACATATGATGTGGGTATTTATTAGAACAAGACAAGTTTTTGTGGAGAAATATCTCCATGTAAACATATATTGTGAGTATTTATTAGAACAAGACAAGTTTTGTGGAAAAATATCTCCATGTAAACATATGTTATGGATATTTATTAGAACAAGACAAGTTTTTGTGGAGAAATATTTCCTTGTAAACGTATGTTGTGGGTATTTATTAGAACAAGACAAGTTTTTTTGAAGAAATATCTCCATGTAAACATATGTTGTGGGTATTTATTAGAACAAGACAAGTTTTTGTGGAGAAATATTTGAATAGTCTGAATATTCCTCATATCTGGTGCAATAATGATTCTAGGAATCTAATCATTCTTTGGGCATGGTCGAACAGTCATGTCTCAATAGACTAAGAGTCAGGTTACTTTTTTGTTGTTCCATTGGGTAGCATTGTAATTAGTATGAAATTTGAACAAACATAAAGACAAACTTTATTCACTGTAAAAATATAAAACATTATGCTCAAAACCAAATGAAAACTCAACATTATAGTCTTGTTAGCTCCCAGAGCAAAGCCACAGATGAGCTATAGAGCTCACCATCATCTGCATCTAAATAAATGAAATAGCTTAAACCACTAAAGCAGTTTAAACCTAACCTGATAAAATGATGCTTGATAATGACAAATTCAGAAAAGCAAATCTTGTTCCATTTGAGCATTGTTATACAGTAATAGTTATTAATCTTTGAATTTTGCATTTGTCAGATATTAATAAACAATCTTCAGCTGGACTAGCATTTGACTGATTGAACCCTAAGTATTGGGGCAAATTGGCCTGATATGTCTAAAACCACATTAGGCAGTGTGGAATGCAGTATCTGATCAAGTTCTACACTGTTTGCTGCTACCCTGTTCCCTTAGTAGCAAATGATTATCCTTCAGGGGAGGGCAAACAGCATCTTATACCTTTTAATAGGAATAAGGACAGTTTATGCCCAGTAGTTCTGTTTAAGAAAATATATACATATGTACATGTATTTACATGTATGGTTGGATGGCTCTTATATGTAGTGAAAACTTGAACAACTCAATCAGACTACATATTGCTGGGTTTGGCCTGCATTAGGTTTTCTCTTGTCCAGCTCCAATTTCAGCAAATGTTCTACGAGGGATGTTCAAAATGAATTGCTTATTTCTATCTGGAGACTTCAAATTTCAAGTTAGCCCAAAAGTACTCATTTCATGCCGTCGAAGTACTCCCTGTGGCTAGAAATGCAAAGTTTCAGCCGATGTATCCACTTCTTGAAGGCGTCACGGTACGCTGATTTGGGCACAGTAATAAGGTACTGATGAATGGCAGATCCAAGTGCCTGTCGGGACTGGTATTTCTGCCCAGCAAGGAATGCTTTCAATTTCGGAAACAAAAAGAAATCACATGGGGCAAGGTCTGGGGAATACGGGGGGTGAGGCAAAACAGTTACTTTTTCTTTCTTCAAAAATGCCGTAACTATTGCGGAGGTATGAGCTGGGGCATTGTCATGTAGAAGACGGACATGTTTAAAACCAGTGGCAGGGCGTCGTTTCTGATAATACTTTTTCAGTTTCTTCAGTACTACGTCTTTGTAGTACTTTCCGGTGATGCTTTTTCCCATTTTCACTGGCACTTTTATTGCAAGAAGATTGCATACAAAACCTTCTTTGTACTCAAAGAAAGTTTGGGAATTATTGGGCGTTTGCTGTGTTTAGTGGCCCAGATCTTATTTCTGACGGGCTCAAAATAATGGACCCAGGTTTCATCACGTGTGACGACATTGGCAAACTGCTTTTTGTCATATTTTGGAAACATTTGAAGCAGCTTTTTGGCCACTTTAACCCGTTGCCTCTTTTGCTCGCCAGTCAACAGATGTGGCACCCATCTAGCAGAAATCTTTCTGACTTTCAAATGCTTCTTCAAAATAAGGTGAACCGTTGATAGTGATATGCCTACCTTTCGTGCAATATCACGAACTGTAAATCTGGCATCTCCTTCAATGATTTCCTTTATTTTGGAAACGATTTCTTTACGAGATGCAGATTTTGGCCTACCTGATTTCGGTGCATTTTTGATGAACTCTACACCAGACTCAAATTTCTTTTTCCACCGCCGAACTGTGTCATAAGACACACAAGAAGGTCCAAAAGCAGTAGAAATTTCAGTCATCAGCTTCTTCAAAGAACAACCAAGTTTTGAGCGAGCTTTGATGTAAGCCCGTATTTCATCTTTTTTGTTGACGCTTCTACCAACCATTTTTACTGCAGTGGTCAATGACTGCGTGTATTCAAATGGCAAATTTTATGTCTTACACTTAGTCTAACATGTACATTTATACACCATTGTGTAGATATTGAATAGCCCTATACAGGTATGTATTTTTATCGTGTCCCACGTGGATATCGAGCTAGAGGACAATAAGCAATTCATTTCGAACATCCCTCGTAAACTTGTTAGAAGTAAAACAATTAAATTTCTAAATTTTAACAGAAATTAATAGAAAAAGATTATTTGATTCAGATACATGTACGGGTAAGACATTTTCAGTGTTATGTTTGTATAAGATACATGTATATACATGTATTATGGTTTTAGGATGGAGGGAGTTCCTCCTGCTAACTTCCGGTAGTAAGTAACATCTATGCATTCTGTAATTACAGTGGTAGCATGGAACCAGCATTCTACAGAGGGGATCTGCTGTTTTTAACAAATTACAGAGAAGAGCCTATACGAGTGGGAGAAATTGTTGTGTTTAAAATTGAAGGCAGAGAAATTCCAATAGTACATAGAGTGTTGAAAGTTCATGAAAAGTGAGTGTTAATTCATCATAAGCATAAGTTTAGAATTATGCTAATATTTTGAAATTTCATATATGGATTCCACATGAAAAAATAAGTGACCTGTATTTTTTTATTCTTATCCAAATTGTCTCCCATATTAGAATTATTTCCATTTTAATGAAATAACATTGAAATCTCATTGGCAAAATATCTCAAAAGGTACTTAAGCTAGAGCCTTGATATTTGGTATACTGATTAGGACTGGGGAGGAGATCACCTAATTAAATTTTCAACCAATTAAATGAAATGTTTTTGGAGTTATGGCCCTTTGCAATTTTAGGCTATTTAATCTTGTTGTTTTCATGCCCATAGCATAAGTTTAGAACCATCTATGCTAATGTTTTGAAACTTCATATATGGATTCCTCATGAGCAAATAGGTGACCAGTTTTTTTTTTTTTTTCTTATCCGAATTATCTCCCAGTTTAGAGTTATTTCCCTTTAATAAAATAACATTGAAATCTCTCTAAGAGATATCTAAAAAAATAATTGAGACAGAGCCTTGATTTTTGGTATACTGATTGGGACTGAGGATGAGATCACCTGATTAAATTTTCAAACAATTAAATGAAATGTTGTTGGAGTTATGGCCCTTTGCAATTTTAGGCACAAGTTTAGAACCATGTATGCTAATGTTTTGAAATGTCATGTAGAGATTCCTCATGAACAAATAGGTGACCCATATTTTTAGCTCACCTGAGCTCTGCTCAGGATGAGCTATATTGTGATCACTTTTCGTCCGTCGTCCGTCCGTCCGTCCGTCCGTCCGTCCGTCCGTTAACATTTTCAAACGACTTCTTCTCTGAAGCCGCTGAGCCAAATTTGCTCAAATTTCATATGGAGCCTCCTTAGGGTGGGGGAACGAAAGATTGCTAAAATGGTCGCGGTCCGTCAACCAAGATGGCCGCCATGCCCATATATGGTAAAAACCTTTAAAAATCTTCTTCTCCATAACCGAGGATGCCTTGGGGCTGAATCTTTGCACGAATCATCGGGGACGGGAGGTCAACCAAAGCTGCTAAAAGAATTGTCGTAAGTTGACGTTTGACCTTTTACGGCAAGGTCAAGTTCGCTTCCCTATGCATTTGTATGAGCTCTATACATTTGAATGGGAAAATTGTTAAGAGTTTCAAACGACTTCTCCTCTGAAGCCTCTGAGCTAATTTTGTTCAAATTTCATATGGAGCCACCTTAGGGTGGGGAAATAAAAGATTGCTAAAATTGTCGCGGTCCGTTGACCAAGATGGCTGCCATGCCCATATATGGTAAAAACCTTTAAAAATCTTCTTCTCCATAACCGAGGATGCCTTGGGGCTGAATCTTTGCACGAATCATTGGGGACAAGAGGTCAACCAAAGTTGCTAAAAGAATTGTCGTATGTTGACGTTTGACCTTTTTACGGCAGGGTCAAGTTCGTTTCCCTATGCATTTGTATGAGCTCTATACATTTGAATGGGAAAATTGTTAAGAGTTTCAAACGACTTCTCCTCTGAAGCCTCTGAGCTAATTTTGTTCAAATTTCATATGGAGCCACCTTAGGGTGGGGAAACAAAAGATTGCTAAAATTGTCGTGGTCCGTTGACCAAGATGGCCGCAATGCCCATATATGGTAAAAACCTTTAAAAATCTTCTTCTCCATAACCGAGGATGCCTTGGGGCTGAATCTTTGCACGAATCATCGGGGACGAGAGGTCAACCAAAGTTGCTAAAAGAATTGTCGTACGTTGACGTTTGACCTTTTTACGGCAAGGTCAAGTTCGCTTCCCTATGCATTTGAATGAGCTCTATACATTTGAATGGGAAAATTGTTAAGAGTTTCCAACGACTTCTCCTCTGAAGCCTCTGAGATAATTTTGTTCAAATTTCATATGGAGCCACCTTAGTGTGGGGAAACAAAAGATTGCTAAAATTGTCGCGGTCTGTGACCAAGATGGCCGCCATGCCCATATATGGTAAAAACCTTTAAAAATCTTCTTCTCCAGAACCGAGAATGCCTTGGGGCTGAATCTTTGCACAAATCATCGGGAACGAGAGGTCTACCAAAGTTGCTAAAAGAATTGTCGTACGTTGACATTTGACCTTTTTACGGCAGGGTCAAGTTTGCTTCCCTATGCATTTGTATGAGCCCCATACATTTGAATAGGAAAATTGTTGAGAATTTTAAATTTCTTCTTCTCTGAAGCCACTGAGCCAAATTTGCTCAAATTTCATATTGTGCCTTCTTAAGTCATGGGGAACGAAAGATTGCTAAAATGGTCGCGGTAGGTCGACCAAGATGGCCACCATGCCCATATATGGTAAGACCCTTTAAAAATCTTCTTCTTCAGAACTGAGGATGCCTTGGGGCTAAATCTGTGCACAAATCATCAGGTACAGGAGATCTACCAAAATTGCTAAAAAGATTATCGTACGTTGACATTTGACCTTTTTACGGCAAGGTCAAGTTTGCTTCCCTATGCATTTGTATGAGCCCCATAACATTTATATGGGGAAATTGTTGAGAATTTGACGACTTCTCTGAAGCCACTGAGCCAATTTTGCTCAGATTTTTAGCTCACCTGAGCATGAAGTGCGCATGGTGAGCTATTGTGGTCAGTCAATGTCCATCGTCCATCATGGGTCATGCGGCGTGCGTCATTCGGCGTGAACAATTGCTTTAAAAGCCTACTCTTCCTACACCCCAGGGCCAATTGACTCGATACTTGGTAGGAAGCATTAGGGTGAAATGTAGATAAAAAAATAGCTAAAATCGTTCCGATCGGAAATCCAAGATGGCCACCATGGCCGCCATCTTGAAAATCTTTTTCGCTTCTTCTCCTGAACCGAAAGGCCAATTGACTCCAAACTTGCTAGGAAGCATCAAGGTGACTTGTAGATCAAATATAGCTAAAATCGTGTCGGTCCAAATTCCAAGATGGCCGCCATGGCAGCCATCTTGAAAATCTATTTTTCACTTCTACTCCTAAACCCAAAAGCCAATTGACTCCAAACTGGTTAGGAAGCATTGGGTGACTTATAAATCAAAAATAGCTAAAATTGTGCTGATTAGAAATCCAAGATGGCCACCATGGCAGCCATCTTGAAAAGCTATTTTTCGCTTCTTCTCCTGAACTGAAAGGCCAATTGACTCCAAACTTGCTAGGAAGCATCGAGATGACTTGTACATCAAAAATAGCTAAAATCGTGCCAATTGGAAATCCAAGATGGCCTCCATGACAGCCATCTTGAAAATCTATTTTTCGCTTCTTCTCCTAAACCTAAAAGTCAATTGACTTGAAACTTAGTAGGAAGCATCAGGGTGACTTGTAGATCAAAAAATAGCTATAATCATTCCGATCGGAAATCCAAGATGGCAGCCATCTTGAAAATCTATTTTTTGCTTCTTCTACTGCACCGAAATGCCAGTTGGCTCAAAAGTTTGTAGGAGGCATTGGGGGTGACTTGTTTTACTTGTGACGTTTTGAAAATTTCAGCATTTTAACCTTGTAAGCAAAATATTTCAAAAATTGTTTAAGCCATTGCCTTGCCATAAGAGTATTGGAAAAATGTTGCATGCCATCTGCATATCTGCAGTGGCGGTTTCACTCAGGTGAGCGAGTTGTGGCCCGTGGGCCTCTTGTTTTTCTTATCAGAATTATCTCCCAGTTTTGAGTAAGTTCCCATTTAATAAAATAACATTGAAATCTCGTTATCAAGATATCTCAAAAAGTATTTGAGCTAGAGCCTTGATATTTGATATACTGATTGGGACTGAGGAGGAGATCATTTGATTAAATTTTCAACCTATTAAATAAAATTTGTTGGAGGTATGGCCCTTTGCAATTTCTGGCCATTCAATGTTGTTGCTTTATTGTGCATAGCATACATGTAAGTTAACTTTAGAACCAAGTATGCTAATGTTTTGAAATTTCATATATGGATTCTTCATGAAAAAATAAGTGACCCATATTTTTTGCTCACCTGAGCCAAAGGCTCAGGATGAGCTATTGTGATCACTCTCTGTCAGTCGTCCATCTGTCCGTCCGTCATCTGTCCATCCGTTCACTCCTTTAAATGACTTCTCCTCTGAAACCCAGGGCCAAATTTCTTCAAACTTTATATGGAGCCTTGTGTTAAAGGGGGATTGAATATTTGTAAAATCAAGATGGCCGCCATGCTGCAATATAGCTCCCATAGACTTATAATGGGAAAAACTTAAAAAATCTTCTCTCAAACCATGAGGCCCACGGCTTATGTATTTTGTATGTAGCAATGTTTAGTGGTCCCCTACATAAATCCTGCCAATCAAGCCCCTGGGGTCCAAACTGGCCACGCCCCTGGGGGTCATGAACTCCCATAGACTTATAATGGGAAAAACTTTAAAAAATCTTCTTCTCTGAAACCATGAGGTCCAGAGCTTATATATTTAGTATGTAGCAAAGTTTAGTGGTCCCCTACATAAATCCTGCCAATCAAACCCATGGGATCCAAACTGGTCATGCCCCAGGGGCATTAGCTCCCATAGACTTATAGTGGAAAAAAACTTAAAAAATCTTCTCCTCTGAAACCATGAGGCCCACAGCTTACACATTTAGTATTTAGCAGTGTTTAGTGGTCCCCTCATAAATCCTGTTAATCACGCCCCTGGGGCCCAAACTGGCCATGCTCTGGGGGTCATTAGCTCCCATAGACTTATAAGGGAAAAACTTAAAAAATCTTCTTCTCTGAAACCATGAGGCCCACAGATTATATATTTAGTATGTAGCAATATTTAGTGGTCCCCTACATAAATTCTGCCAATCAAGCCCCTGGTACCCAAACTGGCCATGCCCCGGGGGTCATTAGCTCCCAAAGACTTATAATGGGAAAAACTTAAAAAATCTTCTTCTCTGAAATCATGAGACCCAGAGCTTATATATGTGGTATGTAGCAATGTTTAGTGGTCCCCTACATAAATCCTGCCAATCAAGCCACTAGGGTCCAAACTGGTCATGCCCCTGGGGTCATTAGCTCCCATAGATTTATAATGAAAAAAACGTAAAAAAAAATCTTCTTCTCTGAAACCATGAGGCTCACAGCTTACATATTTAGTATGTAGCAACGTTTAGTGGTCCCCTACATAAATCCTGCCAATCAAACCCCTGGGGCCCAAACTGGCCATGACCTGGGGGTCATTAGCTCCCATAGACTTACATGTATAATGGGAAAAACTTAAAAAAATCTTCTTCTCTGAAACCATGAGGCACACAGCTTATATATTTAGTATGTAGCAATGTGTAGTGGTCCCTTACATAAATCCTGCCAATTAAGCCCCTTGGGGCAGTTAACAGGTGAGCGTTGTGGCCCATGGGTCTCTTATTTTTTCTTATCCGAATCATCTCCCATGTTTAGAGTTATTTCCTTTTAATAAAATAACATTGAAATCTCGTATATTTGTACTGTTGTTACTGTCATGGGCAAGCAGTGTTGGAGTCAAGCAGTGTTAGTCAGGCAGCTGGGGGCATATTATTTTACAAACACCAGCTCTAGTTTACTGTGAGATGACTCAGTTTTTATGTCAGCCCTTGTGTTTAGCTCCCAATCTGATTTACTGTATGTAGATAATTAAACCTGGCGTACACTTCATCCCTAACGGGGACTCAGCAGTGTGGTAACCTGTGAGATGACTGTCAGTTTTTATGTTAGCCCTAGTGTTTAGCTTCAGTTCTGATTTACTGTACATACATGTAGATCATCAAATCTGGCATAAACCTCCTCCCTAACAGGGACTCAGCAGTGTGTAATATTTGATGACCCTGTCTTATATGTCACTGTGAGATGACTGTCAGTTTTTATGTCAGCCCTAGTGTAAGGTTCCGGTTCTGATTTACTGTATGTAGATCATTAAACCTGGCATAAACTTCCTGACCTATATTTCAGGTTATAATGACTTCATTTTTGCAACAGTTCTAACAGTTAGCTCCTTTACTGATTGAGCACTGGACCTAATCATCAAACCTGGTATATACTCCCCTGCTAATGGGGACTCAGACACTGTGGTATCATTTTGTAACCATGGCCTGTATATCATTCATTTGTCATTTTAGTGTTTAACTCAGTTATAATACTGTCAGCCATGGGCTGGTGAAACACTGCCTTCCAATGAATTCTTGTATTTACAAAAGTGGATTCTTGTATTTACAAAAGTTTGCTGTGGAAATTTTGCACTCAACCTCAATGCAAGTCAAAAACTGTTGGAAAAGAGCAACAGTGGTCAATGTACATGAAAGGGGCTTTTAGACTTACCTGTGTGCAAGGAAAACCAGTATAGACATCTTTTCACTGAGTAATATTAGTTGCATAAATCCTCCGTCTCATAAATTCTGGTAGTTATTGTCTGAGAGAAAAGTAAAGATATTGGCTGATGCATATTAAGAAAAAAAATAATAATAAAGCTACTTACCTATACATGGGAAAAAATTATGAATAGAATCTTTCTTCTGTATAGTCCCCTGGTTTATTGTTCAGATTTGTTTTTCAGAGAAAATGGCACAGTAAAATTCTTGACAAAAGGAGACAACAACTCAGTAGATGATAGAGGATTATATGCTCCTGGACAGCTGTGGTTAGAAAAAAGTGAAGTAGTTGGAAGAGCAAGGGGGTAAGATATATTTTAGTTCAACTTCAATGGCTTGAACTTTGTGACCATGGTTCTATACATCGGTACATGTAGTTTGAGCCACTTAGGGTTTATCAGGTCAGGAGGCAAAGAGGAATAATTTAGGGATATCTTTTCTATCTTCTATAAAATAATTGTGTTGAGTGTACCCATTAGAATTGCCTCAATAAGGTGTTTGAATGAAAACACACAACATACATATTCCTTATAAAATAACAAAATTTCCTTAAATATTTGTTTGCTTGAGTATCAGAAGAATTTCCAGGGGATCCAAAATGAGTTTGGATCAGCCACATTAATAGAGACACCAGTGTTGGAGTCATTGAAGTTTTACTGTATTTGCTAAAGGTGTTTATGTACATACCAGCCCATTGTTCCATCAGGTCCCTGTGTTCTTCTATTTTATGTTTTATGTGATCATGTCAAATAATTAAAACTTTATTTGGTGCTTTGAGAAGGTTGTACATGTATTTCAGGAATGTGGCCTTTCCTGGGTAGTTTCAGATTACACGTGTCGGTGCCAGAAACTGGTGAAAAAGCGATTAAAATCTACCTGAAATTCTGCCACATAAGTCTGTCCGCCTGACACTGATCAGACAAGCAATTAAAATTAAGCGGAAATTCTCAGAATCGTTTGAGCACGAGTGAGCGCAGCGAGCGAGTGATTGAATGGGTACAATCCAAACTCGACTGTGCTTTATCTTGGGCATTTGAGCACGGTTCGAAATAACTTATTTCTTTTCAGACACCCTCATTAAGCTATTTTTTGCATAAATGAGATTGTTTTTATTATTTTTATTATTATTATTACCTGACTTCCCTATTGGTAGTTGACTAGTCCTTCTAAGCATTACGTCACACGGTAACATAGTTACAAGGTTCGATGACGAATATTCAAGATGGCGGATTACTCATACAAATCAGCTGACGATGTAAAATATAAAAACAATGTAAAATATAAGAACTTGTATCCTGTGTTCATGAAAGAATTGCAAAATGGTTCGAATTGGAGTGCCGCATTGGACCTCAGGAGGACATATATAAAACAGCAAAATAAGAATGTTAACTAAAGTGTTCGAACATCATCATGTCAACAATACAAGATGTAAACAAGAAGGAAAACTAATATGTCTGAATGATATAACCTGCAGAGAAACTCATCAGGAAAAAAAAAATCAAAGAACTGCAATGTTCATAAATCATTTTCTGTCTCACTAATATAATTATAATTATGAATGTTCCGGCCAATATTGTAAGCTAATGTCCATAGTTATCAGGGGAGCAACTCTCGCAACAGTTATATGATTGGTTTACCATTGATAGTGTGTGACGAAATTCCTATGCTCAAATACCTTAGATAAAACAGGGCTAGAAATGTAAAGACAAATAAGGAACAACACAAGCAGGGGTGTTAGAAATTTATATGGCCCTACCCCATCCACACACACACACATACACACACACACATAAACACACACACACACACACACAAAAACTGTGTTTGTGAAGACATACTGTTGTCATGTCAATTCATCCATCCATCAGTCCATGAAGTAGAAGCATCCAGGTGGCAGTGCTCCTGACTTTGGGTTACAACGTCTGGGGTTCAGATCCCACTAGAAGCAGTTTTCAGCTCATAACTGTACAGCACTTCATTGCACAGAGCCTGTCATTATCACTCTCCCATCGTATTGACATGACTAATAATGTTGAAATTGACAGAAGATGCTAAATCATCATCATCATCTGTCTATGAAGTTTTGCCAGCCTCAGTGGCTAAGTTGGATGTGGGTATGATGTGATCAGGAGGTTGTGGGTTCGACCCTCGCCGGGTCAGCAACATTCTTTCATGGAGATTTGATCATGAAGTATTGTCTACGGTCAGTCTCTCAAGAAGGGCAGTTGTCAGTTTCAGGCAAAAGAATATGCACAATACTGGTTAACCGCTTAGAGGACTAAGCCTGCCCAGTAAAAGTGTGGTTAGGTAAACTGACTGCACTCGACATGACCAGAATGGGTTGACCGGGCCGTAAAACCTCAACACAAACAAATAACCGGTATTAACATTCATGTTACTTTTCTCAGTAAATTTACTGGACAGCATGCTATGAACTTAGTAAAAAGTATCATTAAATTCACAGGCTTGCAGGTTATGAATTTACCATAATAGTCACCATGTATGCTTTACTTGTCCCTTCCCCACTTCTCCCCATCATTTCATCTGTCATCACCTGACATTCCCTACTTTCATCACCAACCTGTCCCTCTTCACCTAACCCCACCCTACTCCACTTTATAATCCCCACCTATATTCCCAAACCTATTCATGTCCACACTCAACTCTACCACTGATCAATGTATCCTTTCTATTACTAGCAGAGCTACAGTGCCAGTAGAAACTAACTTAACCATTCGTCTACATGTATGTCTCCTTTCTATTACTAGCAGAGCTACAGTGCCACTAGGAACTAACTTTACCACTCATCTATGTATGCATTCTATTACTAGCAAAGCTACAGTGCCATTAGGAATGAACTTTACCACTCATCTATGCACCCATTCTTTTACTAGAAGAGCTACAGTGCCTCTAGGAACTACCTTTACCACTCATCTATGTATCCTTTCTATTAGTAGCAAAGCTACAATGCCTCTAGAAACTACCTTTACCACTCATCTATGTATCCATTCTGTTGGTAGCAGAGGTACAGTGCCTCTAGGAACTAATTTTACCACTCATCTATGTATCTTTTTTCTATTACTGGCAGAGCTACAGTGCCACTAGAAACTAACTTTACCCCTCATCTATGTATGCATTCTATTACTAGCAGAGCTACAGTGCCACTAGGAACGAACTTTACCACTCATCTATGCACCCATTCTTTTACTAGCAGAGCTACAATTCCTCTAGGAACTAACTTTACCACTCATCTATGTATCCTTTCTATTGGTAGCAAAGCTACAGTGCCTCTAGGAACTACCTTTACTACTCATCTATGTATCCATTCTATTAGTGGCAGAGTAGCAGTGCCTCTAGGAACTAACTTTACCACTCTGTCCATTCTATTACTAGTAGAGCTACATTGCCTCTAGGAACCAACTTTACCACTCATCTATGTATCCTTTCTATTACTAACAGAGCTACTATGCCTCTAGGAACTTACTTTATCTCCATCTATGTATCCTTTTTATTACTGTCAGAGCTACAGTGCCTCTAGGAACTAACTTTACCACTCATCTATGTATCCTTCCTATTTCTAACAGAGCTACAGTATCTCTATGAATTACTGTTACCACTCAGTTATGTATCCTTTCTATTACTAGCAGAGCTACAGTGCCTCTAGGAACTTCTACCATTCAGCTATGTATCTTTTCTATTACTAGCAGAGCTACAGTCTAGAAACTAACTTTACCACTTATCTATGAATCCATTCTAATATTCGCAGAGCTACAGTGCCTCTAGGAACTGGTTTCCTAAATAACCACAGATTTGTTATGTTCTACATATATGTCATATATATTCAATTTTTAACTGAAAGTGAATAAGCGGGCCTCGTTGACCCAGTTGGATGGGTGTTCGACTGGAGGTTGCAGGTTCGACCCCCACTGGGTCCGGCAGCATTCTTTCATGGAAATTTGATCATAAAAATAGTTTCTACGGTCATTCTCTCCCTTCCGCTGATTCAAGAAGGGCAGTTGTTAGTTTCTGGTGGAAGAATGTGCACACTACTGGTCAATTGCCCAGAGGACTAATCCTGCCCAGTAAAAGTGTCGTTAGGTAAACTGACAGCGCTCGACATGACACCATTTGGTTGACTGGGCCGTAAAATCTCAACACAAACAAATAAAGTGAATAAACTATATCAGCAGTTAGATGATTAATATGGTTTGTTTTTCATTTCAGGTTTGTGCCTTATGTTGGTATAGTGACAATTCTTATGAATGATTATCCAAAATTCAAAGTAAGTTGTTCTGTAAATGAGGCTTCAAACTGCAATGCTCAAACTGCAATGCTGTCACATGCAGTATCAGTTGAAACAATACTCCCATTTTTAGCTCACCTGAGCACGAAGTGCTTGGTAAGCTATTGTGATCAGTCATGTCTGTCGTCCATTGTGTGGAGTCAACAATTTGCTTTAAAAGACTACTCCTCCTGGCCTTGCATATGGTGGCTCAGTTGGATGCACCGTCCGACTGGAGACCGGGAGGTCGTGGGTTCAACCCCTGCCAAGTTCAGCAACATTCTTTCATGGAGACTGATCATGAAATATTTTCTACGGTCATTCCCTCCCTTCCGCTGATTCAAGAAGGGCAGTTGTCAGTTTCTGGCGAAAGAATGTGCACAATACTGGTTAACCGCTTAGAGGACTAAGCCTGCCCAGTAAATATGTGGTTAGGTAAACTGTCCACGCTCAACATGACCCCATTGGGTTGCCTTGGCCGAAAAACCTCAACACTAACAAACTACTCCTCCTACATCCCTGGGAGCCGGCCTCAGCGGCTCAGTTGGATGCGTCATCCGACTGGAGACCGGGAGGTCGCGGGTTCAACCCCCGCCAAGTTCAGCAACATTCTTTCGTGGAGACTGATCATGAAATATTTTCTACGGTCATTCTCTCCCTTCCGCTGATTCAAGAAGGGCAGTTGTCCGTTTCTGGCGAAAGATGTGCACAATACTGGTTAACCGCTTAGAGGACTAAGCTTGCCCAGTAAACATGTGGTTAGGTAAACTGACCGCGCTCGACATGACCCCAGTGGGTTGACTGGGCCGTAAAACCTCAACACAAACAAATACATCCCTGGGCCAATTGCCTCGAAACTTAGTTGGAAGCATGGGGTGACTTGTAGATCAAACATATTACCAGTAGCTAAAATTATTCTGTTCAGAAATCCAAGGTGGCTGCCATCTTGAAAATCTATTTTTCGCTTCTTCACCTGAACCGAAAGGCGAACTGACTTGAAACTTGGTTTGTGATTGTGGCACTCCCTGGACTTTTCTCTTACCTGTTTTTTGGTAGGAAGCATCAAGGTGACTTGTAGATAGAAAATAGTTAAAATTGTTCCGATCCAAAATCCAAGATGGCCCCAATGGTCACGATCTTGAAAGTCTATTTTTCACTTCTCCTGAATCAAAAGGCCAGTTGACTTGAAACTGGTAGGAAGCATCAGGGTCATCAGGGTGGCTTGTAGATCAAAAGTAGCTAACATCGTTCCAGTTGGAAATCCAAGATGGCCCCCATGGTCGCAATCTTGCAGATCTATTTTTCGCTTCTTCTCCTGAACAGAAAGGCCAATTGATTTAAATTTTTGTAGGAAACATCTGCGAAACTTGTAGATCAAACATAGCTAAAATCTTTCCAATCTGAAATCCAAGATGGCTGCCATGGCCGGCACTTGAAAATCTATTTTTCACTTCTTCTCCTGAACTGAAAGGCCAATTGACTGAAAACTTTATAGGAAGCATCTGGGTGGCTTGTAGATTAAAAATAGCTAAAATTGGTCTTATCAGAAATCCAAGATGGCAGCCATGGTGGCCATTTTGAAAATCTGTTTTTTGCTTCTGCTCCTGAACCGAAAGGCCACTTGACTTGAAACTTGGTAGGAAGTATCAGGATAACTTGTAGATCAAAAACAGCTAAAATTGTTCAGTGGTAAATCCAAGATGGCTGCCATCTTGAAAATTTATTTTTGGCTTCTTCTCCTGAACAGAAAGGCCAATTGACTTGAAACTTGGTAGGAAGCTTTGCGGTGACTTGTAGATAAAAAATTGCAAAAATTGTTCCGATCACAAATCCAACATGGTTGCCATGGCCGCAACTTGAAAATCCATTTTTCGCTTCTTCTCCTGAACAAAAAGGCTTATTGACTTGAAACTTTGTAGGAAGCATATGGGTGACTTGAAGATCAAAAATAGCTAAAATTGTTCCGATTGGAAATCCAAGATTGCTGCCATCGCCACCACTTGAAAATATAGTTTTCGCTTCTTCCCCTGAACTGAAAGGTCATTTGACTTGAAACTTGGTAGGAATTATCTAGGTGACATTTAGATGAAGATAGCTGAAATCAGTCCAATCAAGAATCCAAGATGGCCACAGTGGCAGCCATCTTGAAAATCTATTTTTCTCTTATTCTCCTGAACCAAAAGGCCATTGGACTTGAAACTTGGTAGGAAGCATCAGGGTGACTTGTAGATAAAAAATAGCTAAAATCGTTCCGATCGAAAATCCCAAGATGGCTACCATGGCTAGTTTGAAAGTCAAGTTTTGCTCTTTCTCCTGAACCAAAAGGCCAATTGACTTGAAACTTGTTATGAAGCATAGGGGTGACTTGTAGATAAAAAAAACCCAGCTAAAATTATTCCCTGTCGGAATTGCTGCCACCTTGGACTTTTTCTTCTGAATAGAAAGGCCAATTGACTTGAAACTTGGTAGGAAGCATCCGGGTTACTACTAGATAAAAATTAGCTAAAATTGATTTCAATTGGAATTCAAAAATGGCCATCATAGTGGCCATTTTGAAAATCTATTTTTTGCTTCTTCTCCTGAACCAAAATGCCAATTGATCTGAAACTTGTAAGGAAGCATTTGGGTGACTTGTAGATCAAAATTGCTAAATTAGTTTTGATTGGAAATCCAAAATGGCTGACATGGCGGCCTTCTTGAAAATCTATTTTTCGCTTCTTCTCATGAACCAAAAGGCCAAATGACTTGAAACTTAGTAGGAAACATTGGTGTGACTTGTAAATTAAAAATAGCTAAAATCTTTATGATCTGAAATCCAAGATGGATGCCATGGCTATGTTGAAAATCAATTTTTGCTTCTTCACCCAAACCAAAAGGCCAGTTGACTTGAAACGTGGTAGGAATCATAGGGGTGACTTGTAGATCAAAAATAGCTAAAATCGGTCCAATTGGAAATCCAAGATGGCCCCCATGGCCACCATTTTGAAAATCTATTTTGGACTTCTTCTCCTGAACAGAAAGGCCAATTGACTTCAAACTTGGAAGGAAGCATCATTGTGACTTGCCGATAAAAGTTCGATAAAACTGTCTGATTGGAAATCAAAGATGGCTGCCATGGAGGCCGTCTTGAAAATCTATATTTTGCATATTCTCTTGAACTGAAAGGCCAATCGACCTGAAACTTCTTTAAGGAAGCATTGGGGTGACTTGCAGATAAAAAATTGCTAAAATCTTTTTGATAGGAAATCCAAGATGGCTGCTGTGGCCAAAAGCTCAAAAGTCTATTTTTCTCTTCTTCTGTGGAGCTGGAAGGCCATTTGATTTGAAACTTAGTAGGAAGCATTGGGGTGACTTGTAGATGAAAAACAGCTAAAATCTGTCCAATCTGAAATCCAAGTTGGCTGCAGTGGTGGCCATCTTGAAAATCATTTTGCCTCTTCTCCTGAACCAAAAGGCCATTTGACTTGAAACTTGGTAGGAAGCATCAAGGTGACTTGTAGATAATAAATTGCTAAAATTGTTCTGATTGAAAATCCAAGATGGTCACTATGGCTGCTATCTTGAAAGCTTCTTCTCCTGAACTGAAAGGCCAACTGACTTGAAACTTGGTAGGAAGCATCAGGGTAGCTAGTAGATCAAAAATAGCTAAAATTGTTCCGATCAGAAATCAAAGATGACCACCATGGCTGCCATCTAGAAAATTTATTTTGGGCTTCTTCTCCTGAACAAAAAGGCCAATTGCCTTGAAACTTGGTATGAAGCATCGAGGTGACTTGTTGATAAAAAAAAAAGCTAAAATTGTTCCGATCCGAAATCCAAGATGGCAGCCAGGGCCGCCATTTTGAAATTTTAAATATCCCTTCTCCTGAATCAAAAGGCCAATCGACTTGGCTTCTTCTCCTGAACAGAAAGGTCAGTTGACTTGAAACTTGGTATGAAGGAATGGGGTTGACTGTGGTTTGTGATTGTGGCACTCCCTGGACTTTTCTCTTACCCTTTTTTGTAGATAAAAAAAATAGCTAAAATTTTTCTGATAGGAAATCCGAGATGGTCGCCATCTTGAAAATCTATTTTTTTGCTTCTTCTCCTGAAACAAAAGGTCAGTTGGCTGGAAACTTGGTAGGAAGTATCAGGGTGACTAGTAGATCAAAAATAGCTAAAATCTTTTCGATCGGAAATCCAAGATGGCCGCCATCTTAAACTATTTTTCGCTTCTTATCCTGAACGGAAAGGCCAACTGATTCGAAACTTAGTAGGAAGCATCAGATCAACCTGTAGATCAAAAATAGCTAAAATCTTTCTGATCAGAAATCCAAGATGGCCACCATGGCTGTTATCTTATAAATTTACTTTGCACTTCTTCTCCTGAACTGAAGGGCCGGTTGACTCTAGGTGACTTGTAGCTCAAAAAGAGCTTAAATCATTCCAGTCGTAAATCCAAGATTGCTGCCATACATAACCACAATCTTAGAAATCTATTTTTCCCTTCTTCTCCTGAACCGAAAGGCCAGTTTACTCGAAACTTGGTAGGAAGTATCTGGGTGACTTGTAGATCAAAAAATAGCTAAATTTTTTCTAATCGGAAACACAGTATGGCTGCCACAATCTATCTTGAACTTCTCTTGAACAGAAAGGCCAATTGACTCGAAACTTAATAGGAAGTATCAGGGTGACTTTTAGATCAAAAATAACTAAAAACATTCTGATCGGAAATCCAAGATGGTCGCCCTAGCAGCCATGATGAAAACCTGTTTTTAATTTTTTTAACCTGAACTGAAAGGCCAATTGACTGGAAACTTCATTGGAAGTATTGAGGTGACTTGTAGATCAAAAGTAGCTAAAATCATTCTGATTGGAAATTCAAGATGGCCAGAAAATCTATATTGAACTTCTTTTGAACCGAAAGGCCAATTAATTAGACAAGCAATACAAGGCCATCTTGGCCCTCTTGCCATTCTTTCATGTGTTCTTTGTTTCCAAGGCCATCCTTTATAGATTTTACTGCAGTTGGTGTTAAGTGCCATGTGGCAACCTTTATAGATTTTACTGCAGTTGGTGTACTGTTAAGTGGCATGTGGCAACCTTTAAAGATTTTACTGCAATTGGTGTTGTGCTATGTGGCAACCTTTATAGATTTTACTGCAGTTGGTGTTGTGCTATGTGGCAACCTTTATTATACCCCCGGCATACTACGTATGCTGAAGGGGAATATAGTTTTGTCTGTTCCGTTAGTCCGTTCATCTGTCCGTCCGTCCTTCCATCCGGATGTGACTTTCTATAACCAAGTTTTACTTCGAAGTTTTTTGATTACTTATAACTCTGCAGCCACTGATCAAAAACTTTTCATATTTGGTATGGGGGTACCTGGGAGGGTTCTCTTCCATTCTACTTGTATGAACCACTGGGTCATGCCCCAGGGCTGGGCTAGAGATCAAAATCTAGGACACCCCAATAAAGTAGTATTTTGCAGTTTGTTTATACAAACAACCTCTTATTATACCCATGGCATATGAAGTATGTCGAAGGGGTATATAGTTTTCGTCCATTCCATTAGTCAGTTCATCTGTCCATCCTTCCATCTGTCCGGATGTGATTCTGTCCGTTAACCCTTTCTATAACCAAGTTTTACTTCAAAGTTTTTATGCCCCACCACCAAAAAAGTGGCGGGGTATTATGTTATACCCTCTCAAATTTTGAGTGTCTGTCCATCCGTCAGCTCCCCCACCATTCGTCTGCCCGCAACTCCTCCTACAGTTTTAGGCCAATCCTTTTCAAACTTTACAGGCACTTTTAGGATGGTCTGAAGATATGCATATTGTTTTTTCAGAATCCTGAAATTATTTTTTATCACATTTTTTTTCATTTTTAACTTAGACATTTTTCGAGCCCTAATACTACAGAAATGTATAGGGAGTATGTACCTTCTGCCCGCAACTCCTTCTACAGTTTTAGGCCAATCCTTTTCAAACTTTACAGGCCCTTTTAGGATGGTCTTCAGAATCCTGAATTTATTTTTTATCACATTTTTTTCATTTTTAACTTAGACTTTTTTCAAGCCCTAATACTACAGAAATGTATAGGGAGTATGTACCTTCTGCCCGCAACTCCTCCTACAGTTTTAGGCCAATCCTTTTCAAACTTTACAGGCGCTTTTAGGATGGTCTGAAGATATGCATATTGTTTTTTCAGAATCCTGAAATTATTTTTTATCACTTTTTTTCATTTTTAACTTTGACTTTTTTCGAGCCCTAATACTACAGAAATGTATAGGGAGTATGTACCTTCTGCCCGCAACTCCTCCTACAGTTTTAGGCCAATCCTTTTCAAACTTTACAGGCGCTTTTAGGATGGTCTGAAGATATGCATATTGTTTTTTCAGACTCCTGAAATTATTTTTTATCACATTTTTTTCATTTTTAACTTAGACTTTCTTCGAGCCCTAATACTACAGAAATGTATAGGGAGTATGTACCTTATACGCGCAACTCCTCCTACAGTTTTAGGCTAATCCTTTTGAAACTTTACAGGCGCTTTTAGGATGGTCTGAAGATATGCATATTGTTTTTTCAGAATCCTGAAATTATGTTTTATTACATTTTTTGCATTTTTAACTTAAGACTTTTTTCGAGCCCTAATACTACAGAAATGTATAGGGAGTATGTACCTTGTACGCGCAACTCCTCCTACATTTTCTGGCCAATCCTTTTGAAACTTTACATACGCTTTTAGGATGGTCTGAAGATATGCATATTATTTTTTTCAGAATCCTGAAATTATTTTTTATCACTTTTTATTGCATTTTTAGCTCGCCTGTACGTAGTACAAGGAGAGCTATTGTAGTCACCCCGGTCGTCCGCGTTTGCGTTCCCGTTCCCGTCACACTGCGTTAAAGTTTTTCAAATGCTTATATCTCAACAGTCACTCCTCACAGAGGCATCAAATTTGGAACTTAGGTACCTTGGAGGGTCTTCTGAGATTCCAAGAGAATAAACCCCTGGGTTCATGCCCCTGGGTTGGGCTAGGGGTCAGAATCTAGGACACCTTTGTAATACTGTGTTAAAGTTTTTCAAATTCTTATATCTTGACTTTCACTCCTCATAGAGCATTCATATTTAGAATTTGGGTACCTGGAGGAGTCTTCTGAGATTCCAAAAGAACATACCCCTGGGTTCATACCTCAGGGTGGGCCTTGGAGTGGGGCTAGGGATCAAAATCTAGGACACATTTGTAAAATCTTATATGCCTACAGGTTATAGACACAACTGGTTATACATCAGCTAACAATGTGACATCGGTTTAAGTGTAAGAGAGTGAAGGTCATGGTGACCTACATTTTACGGTCCAGGTCACCTAGATTTCATGGTCCAGTGATTTTGCCTTATATCTTGAATACTATTTGTTGGATAAATGTCACACCTGGGATATTACTTCCATGTGACCCAATGAATGACCACTTACTATATCTAGGTCATTGTGACCTATATTGCATGGTTCAGTGATTTTGCCTTATATCTTGAATACTATTTGTTGGATAAATGTCACACCTGGGATATTAGTTCCTTGTGACCCGATTATTGACGTCAAAATATATCTCTGTTGGTGTGACCTATATTTCATGGTTCAGTGATTTTGCCTTATATCTTGAATACTATTTGTTGGATAAATGTCACACCTGGGATATTACTTCCATGTGACCCAATGAATGACCACTTACTATATCTAGGTCATTGTGACCTATATTTCATGGTTCAGTGATTTTGCCTTTTATTTTTATTACTATTTCATGGAGAATTGTCATACCTGGATTATTATATCTATGTGACAAAATGATTTACATACAAATACATCTAGGTCAGTGTGACCTATATTATATGGCTTAATGATAAAAATGTTACAATATAAAATGTACCCAGCAGGCGAGCTACGCTGTCCTACGACAGCTCTTGTTAACTTAGACTTCTTGGTGTTTTTTTTTTTTTTTTTTTTTTTTTTTTTTTTTTTGGAGTTATGAAATAACTGTTTATTGCTTCTCTTCATGTTTAACTTAGATTGTTTTCAGCCCTTATACTACAGAAGTGCATAGGGAATATGTCCCTGTGTGGCGGGGCATGGTGCATGGCTTGCAGTTTTATTTGATTACTTATAACTCTGCAGCCACTGATCAAAAACTTTTCGTATTTGGTAAGCGGGTACCTGGGAGGGTTCTCTTCCATTCTTCTTCTATGAACCCCTGGGTCATGCCCCAGGGTGGTGCTAGAGGTCAAAATCTAGGACACCCCAATAAAGTAGTATATTGCAGTTTGTTTATACAAACAGTCTCCTATTAAAGAAGGATGGGCATCAGACATGTTTATGACATCAACATTCAGTGTAATAAGGTCAATGTCATTGTGACCTTATTTTCATGCTTAAGTGATTTTACCTTATATTTTGAAGCCTATTTCATGTATTAATGCCTCAATAAAGTAGTATGTTGCAGTTTGTTTATACAAACAACTTCTTAAAGAAGGATTGGCATCAGACATGTTTATCACATCAACATTCAGTGTTATAAAGTCAAGGTCATTGTGATCATATTTTCATGCTCCAGCGATTTTGCCTTATATCTTGAAGACTACATGTATTTCATGGATTAATGTGATACTTGGAATATTGGTTCTGTGTGACACCACAATTGATAGCATAACAAATGTAGGTCACCTTGACCTGTATTTCATGTTCCAGTAATTTTGCCTCAGATCTTGAATGTTATGTCTGAACATCATTATTTGGGATTATGAATTAGTATGATCCAACAGTTGACCTAAAAGTAAATGTAGGTCACTGTGACCTATATTTCATATTGAAGACAATTTGATGTATTACTACCATATTTTGGGATTATGTGATCTATATTTCATAGACATTATTTTGTCATATATCTCCCATTGTTTGATACTTAAATGTCATTATACCCCCGGCATACAAAGTATGCCAAAGGGGTATTAGTTTTCATCCGTTCCGTTAGTCCCTTCGTCTGTCCGTCCATCCGGGTCTGATTCTGTCCGTTAACCTTTTCTATAACCAAGTTTTACTTCAAAGTTTTTTGATTACTTATAACTCTGAAGCCAGTGATCAAAAACTTTTCATATTTGGTATGGGGGTACCTTGGAGGGTTTTCTTTCATTCTACATCTATGGACCCCTGGGTCATGGCCCATGGCGGGGCTAGAGGTCAAAATCTAGGACACCCCAATAAAGTAGTATATTGCAGTTTGTTTATACAAACAACCTCTTATTAAAGAAGGATGGGCATCAGACATGTTTATCACATCAACATTCAGTCTAATAAGGTCAAGGTCATTATGATCATATTTTCATGCTCCAGCGATTTTGCTGGAGACTATTTCATGGATTAATGTGATACTTGGAATATTGGTTCTGTGTGACACCAGGATTGACAGCATAACAAATGTAGGTCACCTTGGCCTATATTTCATGGTCCAGTAATTTTGCTGCATATCTTGAATGTTAATTCATGTATGAACATCATTATTTGGGATTATGAATTAGTATTATCTAACAGTTGACCTAAAAACAAATGTAGGTCACTGTGACCTATATTTCATAGGCCAGTGATTTTGTTACATCTTGAAGACAAATTGATGTATTACTATCATATTTTGGGATTATGTGACCTATATTTAATAGCCCTGTAATTTTGTCTTATATCTCCCATTGTTTGATACCTAAAATGTCATATTTACATATAATGACACAGTGTGGCCCAAACTCTCACCTCAAAGTAAATATAAATCAGTATGACCTATATTTCATGGTCTAGTGATTTTGCTTAATATCTTTTAGATTATTTAATGGATTAACATCATAGTTGGTATAATGCATCGGTGTGACCATAAGATTAATTTCTCAAGTATATGTAGGTCAGTGACCTATATTTCAAGGCCCATCAAATTTGCTTCATGTCTTGAAGACTATTTACTCCAGGAAAGTTGTACTTGGGATGATAGATCAGTGTCACTCAGAAACTGACATTGTGAACTATATCTTGCCTTATATCATTGTCATTAACTTTAAAATATTCTATAATGAAGAAATGGCGCTGGCCAGGGGTATTCGTGACCCTCTGGGCACTTGCTCTAGTAGATTTTACTGCAGATGGTGTTAAGTTCCATGTGACAGCCTTTATAGATTTTACTGCAGTTGGTGTTAAAGACATATAACATCCTAATGACCCTATTAGTGAACTATGAAGATAACGGATCATATATCTGTGGTGACCTATGGCTCTCAAACAGGGTAGGGACCAGACATGGGGAAACCAGTTTTGAGCAGAAGATAAATGGCTAGCCGTATAAAAGAAGTTTTTATACATTTCCATATGAAACCATTTTGATAAAGAACAGAATTTGAAGATTAAAATGTTTCATTAACAAGTGTTACTTTATTTATTTAAAATCACTTAGATAGGTGTTTGTTTGGGGTTTTTTTTGTTTGTTTTTTTAATTTATTTATTTATTATTTTTACTCAGGAATTAAACATTTAATCTACTATTACACACAATCCATCATAACTGTGCAAGAACTTTTACTGGGGCTTCAACTTTATAGACTTGTTAATGTTGTGAAAAAAAAAAAAATAAAAAAGACAGTTATAGTGTCAGTAGTGGATAAATAAAGAAATTTCACAGTATTGCTATACCTGACTATTATTTTGTTCTTAATTTAAAACTTGTGATAAAAGATTTGGTAAATACATATCTGGCATTTCTTCATTGTTCAATCATTTATGGAGAACATAGAATTAGAAAACATAACATTTATAGCTTCAATCTAAGCTCAAAATGTTTTGTTTTATGACAACTCTGATAACAATTTTTATTTTTTGAAGTGTATGTTTTTACCTAATACATAAATAAAAGGAAATAAAGAAATAGATAAAAAAAAAATCTGTCTTTATTTTATTTATTTTTTTTTTTTTTTTTTTTTTTTTTTTTTTTTTGACAACTCTGAAAACTGAGAATTCATTTATTCACTTAATAATTCAGTAAGAATACATAAAAATAAGAAAAAATGCTAATGCATAATTAAATTCAGATATTTCTTACAAAAAATAATCAATAAAATTTATAATTAAATCAAAATATTCATGTAGTTTAGGTAAAACAATGAATACTTTATAAGATTATGTTTATTTTTCCCCTTTCTAGCCCCACCTAAACAGACTTCAGACAGTGATAATCACCTTATAATCACTTAGATAAGACCTGCCTTTGATGTGAGCCACCACTATAAGGGCCACAGGGATCAAGCTGGCTCAGAAATTTAGAGAGAAGTGACTTCTCCCTCCAGACAAAACAGGGAGAAGTTTTATAGGATGAGGGAGAAGTCAAGACTCGGTTAATCTATCACCTCACTGAAAGCATGACACTAAAGGACTCTTGACTCGCTTTACCACATTAATTTGTCTTGGGAATTAACAAAAAAGGAAACAATTTTTACTGTAGACCTGTTAATTCTTACTTCTAAACCAATTAAATGATCCACAGAAACACAGACATAAATAGGGCAAATGCATCATATCTGGACCCATATCTTTTTGGAAATTGATCTTCTCAGTAGATCCAGTCAAAACATCAAGATCTGTGGCTTGATAAGCTATGAACATGATAAACATAATGATATAAAGAAATTTGTTAACTAAAATGTCTGTCAACTTTTAAACTTATTTTTTAGCATTTTAAATGTTGTTTCTGACTAATTTTCAGCACATAAATGGTTCATTTATGAAAAAACGGACACCCACGAAAACTGATGACATTGACGAAAACGATCTTTTGGTCACTTAGTAGGCAAACAGTTTTCCTCCAGAACTTGTTAAACTACATCAGACTTATTCTGTGGAATTTTTGATACATCTAACAACTTTTTTTCAAAAGAATTTTATCTTTGTATGTTTGCTCAGTATTTTACTGGTTTCTCCTAAAAAAGAGTTTGCTTTGCACAAGTATTAGCTTTTTCAAAAGTTGCAAAAATCGAGGGCGAAGTTTTTGTCGTCCTCAGGGCTTCCCAGGGCAATTTAGAGCCCTCGAGGGCGACTATTTCGCCCCAGTCGCCCTGTAGCTTGACCCCTGGGCCATATATTGTGTACAATCATGATGGACCACCCCAGCCAAGAGGCAGAGAATATGTATCTTTATGTGCTGTGTGGCAAGCTTTATAGATTTTACTCCAGTTGGTGTTAAGTGCTATGTGGCAACCTTTATAGATTTTACTGTAGTTGGTGTTAAGTGACATGTGGCAACCTTTATAGATTTTACTGCAGTTGGTGTTAAGTTCCATGTGGCAACCTTTATAGATTTTACTGCAGATGGTGTTAAGTGTTATGTGGCAACATTAAAAAGTATCCACATACTTCACCATAGAGTGGGCCCCTGTAGCCTATTGGATAAGAGAGCTGACTCTTAATCCATTAGATTTCTCACTGCTGTGGTTCAAGCCAAGTTCTGCTTACGGATGGTCAGGTGGTTTTTCCCCAACTTCTCCGGTTTTCTTCCAGCTTTGATGAACGATCAGCTCAATATAAGTGAAATATTCTGGAAAGGGCTGTAAAATTAAACCCAAATAAAAAAAAAATTCATCATAGTGCATTTTTATTTTCCATGGGATCATTGATTATCTGGTATCTTGAAAAGTTGAGTTCCCCTGAAGCCAGTGTTTGTGAGCATAATGTAGCCCTGCAAAGTACAGGGGTTGAATCCAATTTTTAATATGCCTGTGTTATCTACATATACGAGGGTCGTGCATAAAGTTCTGTCACAAATAGGCTTACTTAGTTTTATCCCAGGTATATTTTAAAATGCTTCACTACACTTGAATGGTGTGTTGAATAGCTAACGATACCCATTTATTGCTTTCCAACTGACTGAGTTATTTCAAATTGAAATAGATGCAGTCATATACACTGACCAATTTACTTGTTACATTGGAACATGGACCAGAAGACTGAAATTTGTAGCTATATTAAATGCAGCATTAGGCTTAATATAGATTCAAAGCAGATATTTAATGAACTGTGCGGTATATATGGACCTCAGACCAATTCAGTGCGCACAGTTTTTAGGTGGGTTAAAGCTTTTCAAGCTGGGAAATTTTCTGTTGAAGATGATACCCATCCTGGAAGGCCTAAAACCTCTGTTACCAAGTCTAACATCGCTGCTGTAAAGATTCTGGTCGAACAGGTTGCGCGATTGTCTTAGTTGTACTGGCATATCAGAAGGCAGTGTGCAAACAATTCTGAAAAAGCGCTTGGACCTGAGAAAGGTTTGCGCTAGGTGGGTACCTCATTTGCTCACTGAGGAGCGAAAGACACAACACCTTAAATGTGCCCGGGAACTTTTGAAAACATACAAAGGCTGTAATAGTCGGGTTATTTCTAACTTGCTAAACCTGGGTGCACATTTTTGAGCCACAAAGAAGGGCTGTTAATAAGCAATGGAAGCGAAAAGATAAAAAACGCCCATGTATTGCCAAGAGAACCATAAGTTCGAAAAAGATGTTGTACGCAATTTTCTTTAATTCAAGTGGGCCAGTCATTCATGTCCATCTGGTCATACAGTCACTGGCCAATTCTACTAGAATTCTGTACAGAAGAAAGTGAAAGAGTTTTACAATAAGAAACGACCAAGCAAAGGATGGTCAGGAGTCCACCTTTTACATGACATGCTTCCTCTCATAAGTGTGAGATTGTTAAGTCTTTTTTGGCTTTTGAAAAGGTGAAAGTTTTAAACCATCCACCTTATTTATCTGACCTGAGTCCCTGTGACTTCTTTTTATTTCCAAGGCTTAAGAAAATGCTTTCTGGAAATAAGTATATGTCTAGAAGTTCTCTTGGCAGCGCTATTTATCAGTGTCTCCAACAGATACCAAAAGAAGACTATTTATCTGCTTTTCGTGACTGGATAAAAAGTTTACAAAAATGTGTTTCAGTAAAGGGGGAATACTGGTTTGTTATCGCACCTGCTTGTAGCAGGGTGCGATATAGGCGTCCGATTTTCTGTCCATCCGTCCGTCCGTCCGTCCGTCTGTCAACATTTATGTCAACGTTCGACATTTATGTCAAAGTATTCTAATCAACTACAAGACTAAACAACCATCAAACCTTGCATGAAACATCTCCCTGACCTCCTGACTTTGCAACATAGGTGTCCGCTTTTCTGTATGTCTGTCCATTTGTCCGTCCGTCTGTCAACATTTATGTCGAAGTTCGACATTTATGTCAAAGTTAGTATTTTAATCAACTACAAGACTAAACAACCATCAAACCTTGCATGAAACATCTCCCTGACCTCCCGACTTTGCGACATAGGTGCCCACTTTTCCATTTGTCTGTCTGTTCGTCTGTCTGTCTGTCCGTCTCTTAACAGTTCTGTTATGTCGAAGTTCGACATTTATGTCAAAGTTAGTATTCTAATCAACTACAAGACTAAACAACCATCAAACCTTGTATGAAATATCTCCCTGACCTCCTGACTTTGCGACATAGGTGCCCGCTTTTCCATTCGTCTGTCCGTTCGTCCGTCCGTCTGTCTCTTAACAGTTCTGTTATGTCGAAGTTCGACATTTACGTCAAAGTTAGTATTCTAATCAACTACAATTCTACAACAACCATCATTCCTTGCATGACACATCTCCCTGACATCCTGACTTGGCAGATATGTTGACCCAGTGACCTTGACCTATATTTTGCGCTCCATTGACTTTGACACAATTTACGTAGACGTTCCAGATCTTCTCAACTATAAGGCGTACAACTACCAAACCTTGCATAGTGCTTCTTCTAGATGTACAGAGTTGGCAGGTACCTTGACCCGGTGACCTTGACCTATATTTTGCGCTCCAGTGACTTTGACATATTTTGTGTCGACGTTCGATATCTCCTCAACTATAAGGCCTACAACCATCAAACCTTGCAAAGTGCTTCTCCTCAATGTACTGACTTAGCAGATACCTTGACCTGGTGACCTTGACCTATATTTTGGCTGCAGTGACTTTGACATAATTTACATCAATGTTCCAGATCTCCTCAAGTGTAAGACCTCTAGCCACCAAACCTTGCATAGTGCTTCTCCTATATGTACTGACTTGGCAGGTATCTTGACCCGGTGACCTTGACCTATATTTTGCGCTCCAGTGCCTTTTACACATTTTACGTCAACGTTCAATATCTCCTCATCTATAAGGCCTACAACCATCAAACCTTGCATAGTGCTTCTCCTTAATGTACGGACTTTGCAGGTACCTTGACTGGGTGACCTTGACCTATATTTCACGCTTCATTGACTTTTACACCTTTTACATCACCCTTCCATATGTCCTGAACTGTAAGGCCTTCAACCACCAAACCTTATATAGCACTTCTTCTCGATGTACTGACTCGACAGGTACCTTGACCTGGTGACCTTGACCTATATTGTGCACTCCAGTGACTTTGACACATTTTATATTGATGTTTGGTATCTCCTCAAATATAAGACCTACAGCCACTAAACCTTGCATAGTGCTTCACCTCATTGCCCTGGCTTGGCAGGTACCTTGACCCAGTGACCTTGACCTATATTTGACACATTTTATGTTGATGTTTGATAACTTCTCAACTATAAGGCCTACAACCACCATACCTTGCATTGTGCTTCTCCTTGTTTCACTGAATTAGCAGGTACCTTGACCCGTGACCTTGACCTATATTTCATGCTCCAGTGACTTTTACACATTTTACGTCAACGTTCCATTATCATTGGGCTGTATAATACGAAAAGTCAGTGCTGAAGATGTAGCCATTAGAGGGAATGGCACTGGCCAAGAATATATGTGCCCCATTAGGCACTTTGTCTACATTTTTTTCAACCCAGTTTTCCAAGTAAGCACTGCTAAGAATGAAATAAACTTATTTAATAACCACATTCTGATTGTGGCTCCTGTGACTTTTGCGCCAGCAGGTGCGATGACGCCTTCCGCGGAATTCTTGTAATTAAAATATGTTTGATAAAATGTAGCACTGAAGTAATCCGAACCCAGTGACAAAACTTTTTGCAGGACCCTCGTAGTTTTAATTTCAAATGTATAAACCTAAAAGTTAAGGAGCAGAGATCATCAATTACAAACTTAAAGCTGGACAGACATACAGGATGATAAGTGATAGGGTGATAGTTCAATACAATGCTGTAGTTGCAAGACATCACAAAGTTAATACATGTATATTTGCTATGGCACAATGACTTCAGTAATAAATGTCGGTAAGTTCTAAAATCATCATAATGACTGCTATGATTCTGTTACTGCATTTAATGGGAATGGATACACTTACAGGGGAAGCAACTGTCAAAATAAGGATTTGGTTCCCTTCTGAAAAAGGGTTTGTTTTCTAAAAGGAATGGATTTGTTGCCCATGGGAGCAGTCTTTTTTTTCTGTTTCGAATAGCCCCTTCTTCAGAATGGACTTGCTGAGCAGGAACGCCAATAGAAAGTCACAAAACATCTGTCCCTTGCTTTAAAGACAGAAAACAACTTAATGTATCCAGTCATCTTAATGAACTTCTCTTTTCTCATTTCAGTATGCAATATTGGCGTGTCTAGGATTGTTTGTGCTAATACATCGAGAATAGTATTACAGGTTGAACTGTCATTAGCCATCATATTAGTAAGTCATCAAACAAAAATTGTACCTACGAATGTCAACAGAATAGTATGGTTTCCTGCTTATGGCAGAAAGCCATTCCAGATTAAAGATGGCAGCTCATACTTCCCCACTACAGTTTCCGTGTGGAACATGCTGTTTCCGTGTGGAACATGCTGTTTCCGTGTGGAACATGCTGTTTCCTTGTGGAACATGGAAAATCAGTGTACCGAGTGTTTATATGTATATAAGCTAATAATATGTGAAAAATGAAGATTGAGCCACAAAGTGAAAAAAAATACCTTCTGACATGTGTGCCCAGCAAAGACTCAAGTCAGCCTGTGCAGCCATGCAGTCTGATCAGTGTTTATTGTCCACATGAAGAAACTTTGCAGGCTGTCCAACATGTGCTCACTGAAGATTCTGATCAGACTGCCAGAATTTGCAGGCAGATTTGAATCTTCGCTAGGTGCACATATCAGAACATACGTTTTCACACATTGTGGCTCAGATTTTCTTTTGTCCAATGATGAAGGTACTGGAGACTGTAGGGACTTTAATTACTTTTTAGTCTGCTTCATTTTCATAAAGGTGTTTGTTTCTTGTTGTTTTCTTTTCAATTGAAGGTAAAATTTGTATGGTTGTCTTCATTAAAGCCTGCTGGTTCATAATCTGATCAGGATTCTCACCCATATTGAACAGTGCAATTAGCTTAAAATGTGTAAACAGTGAAGGTCATCATATTAACAAGTTATCAAAATAAACTTGGCCAGACTTACTTTTACAGAACTGTTGATTTTGCCAACCTCGGTAGCTCAGTTGGCTGCGCATCTGACTGGTGATCAGATGGTCACAGATTCGATCCCCATGGGGTCTGGCAACATTTTTTTGTGGAGATTGATCATGAAATATTTTCTATGATCATTCTCTTCCTTCCGCTGATTCAAGAAGGACAGTTGTCAGTTACTGGCAAAAGAATGTGCAGACTGGTTAACTGCTTAGACTGGTTAACTGCTTAGAGGACTAAGCCTGCCCAGGAAAAGTGTGGTTAGGCAAATTAACTGGCTCAACATGACCCTAATGGGTAGACTGGGCCATAAAACCTCAACTCAATCAAAAGAACCGTTGGTTTTCTAGAATGGGAACTGCCAGCTACATCGATAATGTTGTGGTTTTCATTTCATTTAACAAAGTTGCCATATTAACCCTAATAATTGAGATGGAGAAGCTGGAGCAAACAGTGTAGACCTATGTCAGAGACTGCAGAAAATAATGTTTGCCCTGTATACCACTAATCCAGCAGTTTTCAGCCACTGTTCCCGGAAGTAAAATGGACGTTCATACTGTAGGACTAATATGGTAAGGAGTGTGAAGTGTCACAGTACTTAAATATGGCATTATTGATTTAAAGATAGGGGCCTTCATAGCTTAGATTAGAGCTAAATTGTCACACGAGAAACATGCATACTGGTCACAGAAGGGATCTCTAATTTCACAGAATTGGTGTCTATTAGATGAAATGATTTTTCCTGCTATGTGTTATAAACAGATCGTTTTCTTGGAGAAAGTCAGTCATTTCCTGCTTATGGAAGAAAGCCGTTCCAGATTAAAGATGTCAGCTCCTACTTCACTACTACGGTTTCCGTGTGGAACATGGAAGATCGGTGATCCTGCCAGTATAACTGTACTGCAGACTATTTCATAGTGAGAGCCACAGTGACAGAAAATGCGCGAACATTCAGATCAACCTGCACATTTGCACAGTCTGATCAGAATCTTCCCTGGGTGCATTTTGAATAGCCAAGTTTCTTCATGTTGTCAATGAAGACTGATCAGACTGCACAGATTGTGCAGGTTGATTTGAGTCTTTGTCAAGCACATGTCAGAAGGTATGTTTTCTCATGGTAGAGTTCATTGGTCAACCATTCAGTGGCAAACTGACTCTGATATTGACTGTACTACCCTGTGGGCATAGTCAGCTGCTTTCAAGGCTGGTAGTTTGTTCTGTTGTTCTCTCATGTTAGAGTTCATTGGTCAACCGTTCACTGGCAAACTGACTCTGATATTGACTGTACTACACTGTGGCCATAGTCAGCTGCTTTCAAGGCTGGCAGTTTGTTCTGCTGTTCTCTCATGTTAGAGTTCATTGGTCAACCATTCAGTGGCAAACTGACTGATATTGACTGCACTACACTGTGGGCATAGTCAGCTGCTTTCAAGGCTGGCAGTTTGTTCTGCTGTTCTCTCATGCTAGAGTTCACTGGTCAACCGTTCAGTGGCAAACTGACTCTGATATTGACTGTACTACACTGTGGCCATAGTCAGCTGCTTTCAAGGCTGGCAGTCCTGCTGTTCTCTCATGTTAGAGTTCATTGGTCAACTGTTCAGTGGCAAACTGACTCTGATATTGACTGTACTACACTGTGGCCATAGTCAGCTGCTTTCAAGGCTGGCAGTTTGTTCAGCTGTTCTCTCATGTTGGAGTTCATTGGTCAACCATTCAATGGCAAACTGACTTGATATTGACTGTACTACACTGTGGCCATAGTCAGCTGCTTTCAAGGCTGGCAGTTTGTTCAGCTGTTCTCTAATATTAGAGTTCATTGGTCAACTGTTCAATGGCAAACTGACTCTGATATTGACTGTACTACACTGTGGGCATAGTCATCTGCTTTCAAGGCTAGCAGTTTGTTCAGCTGTTCTCTCATGTTGGAGTTCATTGGTCAACCATTCAATGGCAAACTGACTCTGATATTGGCTGTACTACACTGTGGCCATAGACAGCTGCTTTCAAGGCTCGCAGTTTGTTCAGCTGTTCTCTAATATTAGAGTTCATTGGTCAACTGTTCAGTGGCAAACCGACTCTGATATTGACTGTACTACACTGTGGCCATAGTCAGCTGCTTTCAAGACTAGCAGTTTGTTCAGCTGTTCTCTCATGTTGGAGTTCATTGGTCAACCATTCAATGGCAAACTGACTCTGATATTGACTGTACTACACTGTGGCCATAGTCAGCTGCTTTCAAGGCTGGCTGTTTGTTCAGCTGTTCTCTCATGTTGGAATTCATTGGTCAACTGTTCAGTGGCAAACTGACTCTGATATTGACTGTATTACACTGTGGGCATAGGTAGCTGCTTTCAAGACTGGCATTTCTACTGTTATCTCATGTTAGAGTTCATTGGTCAATCATTCAGTGGCAAACTGACTCTGATATTGACTGTACTACCCTGTGGGCATAGTCAGCTGCTTTCAAGGTTGGCAGTTTGTTCAGCTGTTCTCTCATGTTGGAGTTCATTGGTCAACCATTCAATGGCAAACTGACTCTGATATTGACTGTAGTACACTGTTGCCATAGTCAGCTGCTTTCAAGGTTGGCAGTTTGTTCAGCTGTTCTCTCATGGAGTTCATTGGTCAACCATTCAATGGCAAACTGACTCTGATATTGACTGTAGTACACTGTGGCCATAGTCAGCTGCTTTCAAGGCTGGCAGTTTGTTCAGCTGTTCTCTCATGTTGGAGTTCATTGGTCAGCTGTTCAGTGGCAAACTGACTCTGATATTGGCTGTACTACACTGTGGCCATAGTCAGCTGCTTTCAAGGCTGGCAGTTTGTTCTGCTGTTCTCGCATGTTGGAGTTCATTGGTCAACCGTTCAGTGGCAAACTGACTCTGATATTGTCAGTACTACACTGTGGCCATAGTTAGCTGCTTTCAAGGCTGGAAATTTGTTCTGCTGTTCAAAGTATAGTGCAAAATAATTATGTTTAAGGTCATTAATTTTCCGTAATTTGCATCATTTTGTGGCATCATCCACATTACTTTTTGTCTGGGGTAGATTTTATACCATTTTGTAAACATGAATAGCATTTTTGTTGGAATAGATAGGCTGGAGTTAACAAGGTCTAGTCAAAGTATGATAAATGATTAAAGAATTTACAGTGAAATTGCATTGTTTTCTATGAACTTACTAAATGAACCCTATGTATCGGGACGGGCAGACCTGAGCGAACAGTGAGGAACCAGATCAGGCATCTGATCAGAATCAATTTGCCCCTCATTCAGCAACTTTCAAAACACATCAACAAGTAGTAAAATAGACAATGAATTTTTAGGACAAGTATGGTAAGGAGGTCGGGTGACCTGATATTCAGGGTAAATGTGGCAATGCCTGAGCAAACAGTGTATACCAATATTAACACCCAAGTTCAAGAGCCTCAGATGTGACATGTAAAGGGTTGGAAAGTGGCTGTTGTTGGTTTGAAAGGAAAACATGAAAGAAATACAAAGTATATATGAAAGGGAACTATGTAATATCTATATAACGAAAGGGGGAAAACGATCCAAGCTTGTAGAAGCATAATTATATAATGAGTGGGTTGAAAGAAAAGCTAACTGAAACCTGGTGAAGTTTAAACAGAAGAACTGAGAGTACTGTCACAGATATAGGCGAACTCTATACTCTAGAGTGCTGGTATTCTATCAGTTCACGTTTGAAAGAAAATAATTGTTGCAAAGAGGCCTTAAAATATGAAAGGGACCCTAGCTATTTGTACAGTAAGAATGTAAGATATAGATGTCTAAATCCAAACCCATTGTTTTGAAAGAATATATAATTGGAAACTAGTAAAGGCAGTAAGTTTATTCTGAACGTCTGTAGGAACTGTCATCTTAAAAGGATCTCTAAAACGGTTTGAGACCCATGTAGCAATGTGTGAAGTGTTTTGAAGTAAACAGAAATTGGAAAGTAAAGCACACTTTTAAATACTTGCATGTTTCAAAAGAAGGAATGAAAGAAATGCTGTGTCAAGGGTCTTAGAAATTTGAGAAAAAACGGGTACAGTTAATACGAATACCTTGAGAAAACGGTACCCAAGACCTCGGTTGCTAAAATTTTATTGTAATGAAATTTGATTAGGAAACTAAGTAGTCCTTAAGTAGTTAAACCTTAAACATACATGTGATACCTCCCGGATCACGCGGGAGGCTCCCGCATCTGAAGCCCATATCCCGCGCTCCCGTCCGAGATTCTCCCGCAATTGCAGTTTTCCTGTCCCAATTTTTTCACGAGTGACTATTTTGCGAGTATTTATGGTAAGCAGTAACAGACTTCGATAATTTCGCTGCCAAGGGCGATTAACAGATAAGCGGGAGAATATAATACACAACCGTAAACAGGTGATATTATACACGGCTGTCATAACCCTCGGCGATTTTGCCATCAGCTGTCTGTTAAATGCCTTCACTTTCTATCTGTACATCATTCTCAGACCGAAGAAGAAGCTGCAGAGATGTCCAAAAGATCACCATCAACCCCTAAGAATAAGACCAAGAAGTACAAGACTACTTTTCCGGGTTCGCATTTTGTACATTTTGCAACTCAACTTTCGGTGTCACCGCGGATGGAAGGAACAACATAACCAGACAAAACAAAGGATCGACGCACATCGCAATGCAAGCAGCAGTGAGATAATGCCAAATATTGCTACGCTATTCAAGGCAACCACACCCGAAAAAGTCACCGTAGCAGAAGTGGTTTTTACCACATTCATCGCAGAGCACAACATCCCTTTCGCTGCTGCTGACCATTTTACATCCCCATGCTGAAATATCTATGCCGACGACCGTTCGCACTTTTTTTTTTTTTTTTTTTTTTTTTTGTGAATAATGAAATCTTTCGCATGCAGATTTCCAGCTGACACCAAATGGTGAATCAACATTGAAACAACTTATGACTAATGTTAATTCAACTTTTGAATCAACGTTGTGTGCATGAAGGGCCGTTTTTTTTTTGTTTGTTTTTTTTTCTCCTAATATCCTAATACTTATGTTTACTTTTCTGTTGTAAATGAACTGCAATTTAAAGTATGTAATTGAGTTGTTTGCAACTGAACAAACAAGAAAAGAAAAAGAAAAAAAGAAGTAGAAAAAAAAATCCCGCTAAAAATCACGGGTGTCATCGTGCACCGGATAAAATTGAAGGGCAAAATTGATCAGACGGCATTTGATTACGTCCGTTGAAACCGGTGATCCAATATGGCGTCCTAGAGGGTACAGTGAACTAATTATTTTTCCCATAGAGCTCCATAGTAATTCCACCCTTTTTGGTGCTTAAGGGTTCATTTCAGGGTATGGCTGGGCTTCTAAATTTTGTTTTAATTCAAAGCCCAGGCTTAGCATAGCAAAATAAACAAGGAAAAATACCACCATCACCAGCACTTTCAGGGACTTTTTGGAGGCTGAATGTAGCAACCCCTCGGTTGGCAGGTATCAAAAATTGAAACTTTGCAATTTCACCACTTCTTCTTTGGGCTCCAGCAAACACACACAGAAACATTTATTTCTTTGAAACAATCAGAAAATTACAAACAGACATTTTTTTCTTCAAATTAGAATGATGAGTTTTAATTCATCTTTATTATTAACCAATCACAGGCCCCCTTACACAAAATTACTACCCTACACTTTTTTGCACCAATCAGCAGTCCTGTCACAATTGGTTCACTGTGCCCTATAGATGAATAAACCCGGAAGTATCTAAGTAACAAATACTTGTCACTCAATGGTTTCGTTTCCTTAGCACAGAATATCTGGGAAACAACAAAAAGCACGTAGCCTTGAAATATTTGAGTGGAGACTAGCGAGAAATCCAGCAACAGTATTTAGACTATCTTTATATTTTTTCAGATAGTACTGGTAGTCGCACACGATCTCACATAAGAAATACGACCATCTCTTTATCGTTCTCGGTCTTGTCAATCCAGTGCTTGGTTAACCCAAACCCTTAAAAGGGATATAGGCAAACAGTGCAGACCCAGATCAGACACCTGACCAGGATTACACTGTTTGCAAACAGGATTTTCCATCATCTGGACCTATGGTTACAGCTTTCTGTTTGTAAATAACCTAAAACATTCTGTTTTGAAATTAAAACTTGTAACTTGTAAAAATGTATGTTCCTGTCATTTAAATTCAGTAGTTCCAGTTCCTTTGTACATCTAAACCATATGAAAATGATAAGAAAACAACTTGAACACATCGTCAAAAAGTCTCCCTCATTGAGACCCCAATCTCCCTCATCTGAGAAGCAAATCTCCCTCATGGTCATCATAAAATTATCATATGTATGCTTAAAGGAGACACATCCCCTAATTTCACTTTTGTTGTATACATGCTAAAACAAAAGTTTGGCTGGCGAGTCCAGTGGTGAAAACACCGTTGGAATATTCCTAATACTTACAGAGTTATTGAGATTTTAAGTATTTGCTCATTTGCATCTTATTGATATTCATGGGGAACCAATGAAGTGTGTCATTGGTTCTTATGAACAATTTTAAAATTCTTTTAAAAACTTTAATTTGAAAATATTCAAGGAATTTAACAGATCTCCTCCATAGCTATATGCGGGGCTGTAGTGCTTATATATTTTCATAATCATTTTGATTTTTAAATAAAATATAACTTTATAAAATCAAAGTTAAAATCAGTTTAAATTAAATCATTTTCAGAATTATTTTATTAAGATTTTATATCCTTTCGGAATGTAATTTTCAACAAATTTATTTATTCTTGTTAAGCCTTTCTCCAACATAGTGATCTGTAGCTTGCATTCTTAGTATTTTAAAAAATCTTTTTAAATTTTTAATTAAATCAGTTTTCATCATTTTTTTTTAAAAAAAAGGTTCTAGCTTGAAATAGAGAAATAGAACATTTACTGTTTTGATTAAAAATAGCAGTCTGGAACAAAATTAACGGGATCTGAATAAAATTTAAAGTTCCCTGTTAAAAAGAACCAATGGCATCACTGAACAGTGAATTGTGGGATAGCTTTTTTACTAAACTATAAATAGCAACACATGTTACTACGACTTTGAATGCATGTAAAGTTTGAATTAATAGGAATTTTTAATGCGGTTTGCAAAATTATTGTCCTCACAGCAATATCTTAATTTGTAACTTTCTGAAGTTATGAGAAATACAAGACAAGATATGTAGATGTAAACGTCTAAGTACCGGCGCAAACTTTTTCATGTTTACTAAGAGCTATTATTTTACATGAAATGACCAAGACTGTACGATTCTATTAATCGTATGATTAATGGCAGTAGAAGTTGAACAGTTTTTTTCAACGGATTAACTCTTACGTTATGCGCCAGTAACCATCGTTATGTAACGTGTGATGATATCATTTTTTCGTATGACATCGCCGTTTATTCAGTGGATAACGTCATGTCATAAAAATCGTGTAATCCACGTTACATAACACGTTGGCAGGAACAAGTAACGTCATGACGACGTCCATGTCAACCATGCATTTTCTGTTGAACAATTGTCAACTTTAAAGGCGATAAAATCCAATTTAACTTGTCATATGATAAACAGAATCTTACACTCGTGGTCATTTCATAATATGAAATTAGGCTTAGCCTAAATGCGAGCACAGCACAGACCTATCTGTAGTCTCTTCAAAAGTCCTTCACAGCATCAATAAAGAATGAATATCAGTATATAAAAATATATGTACATCAATAATAAATAATAAAATTAATCAGCAAAATATGTTCGTGACACTTATATTGACACTCGTTTCTTGTCACTTAGTGACGCTTATTAGTGAGACCCAAATTTTGTGACTAGGGTACAGTGAACTAATTATTTTTCCCATAGAGCTCCATAGTGATTCCACCCTTTTTGGTGCTGAAGGGTTCATTTCAGGGTATGGCTGGGCTTCTAAATTTTGTTTTAATTCAAAGCCCAGGCTTAGCATAGCAAAATAAACAAGGAAAAATACCACCATCACCAGCACTTTCTGGGGCTTTTTGGAGGCTGAATGTAGCAACCCCTCAATTGGCAGGTATCAAAAATAGAAATTTTGCAATTTCACCACTTCTTCAGTGGGCTCCAGCAAACACACACAGAAACATTTATTTCTTTGAAACAATCAGAAAATTACAAACAGACATTTTTTTCTTCAAATTAGAATGATGAGTTTTACTTCGTCTTTATTATTAACCAATCACAGGTCGCCTTACACAAAATAACTACCCCGGGCTTCCCTACACTTTTTTGCACTTTTTTGCACCAATCAGCAGTCCTGTCACAATTGGTTCACTGTGCCCACTAGCGGTATAATCAAGTCCGCCCCAGTTCTGCCAGCTTCTGTGAAACTTCCGGGAAGAAAACGGGAAGAAAACTGGTCAGAGCGATTTCTGCTGAAAGTATATATCGTTGTATGTTACTTTTCCTTGATCATATTCTCTACCATAGAGCTCACTTCGTTTGCGACGCACTTCGCGCGTCGCGAGCTGCGCTCGCTATGAACTTTATGAAACTTGCTGAAGGCTCGTATCATAAATTTCATATGAAATGACCACTCGTGTAAGATCCGCTATTTACGCTATGACGTTATCCACTAAATACTAGCGACGTGACATGGGCCGTGTCATGCGAAAACGTATTTTAGGGCATATACAGCAGCGCAGGCTCTGTTCAGTGCTTTCCCAGTCCGCTAACAGAATCATTGGATAGGAACGATCGGCATAGAATAAACGTCAAAAAGACTGCCTTTGGAAACAAAGAACACACTACAGATCAGGCAAAAGAAATCCTAAAAAGTAATGAAATCCATCATTTTGTCTCATTCGATGGAAGTGGTTGCCTTGGATTTCTTCGCCTACAATTATCAAATTTTAGCTGGAATATTTAAAAGAATATGTTTAGATTCATTAAATCACAATAATGAGCATAAAAACAACATATTCCCTCTTACCAAAAGTAATTGCATTTTAAACGTCACGTTTTATGAGCTGATGTATGATTAATCTACAACGATAAAAACCGTAGAAGGGAAAACAATGGCGGCTATGACGTCAACACGTCCGTGAATGTCAACACGTTCGTACAGAATGTATGAATGGAGAGCAAAGGCCCGGGTGATACTCTGCGCATGCGTGTGATGTTCTGATTCTGTGCATGTTCGCAGGCTTGACGCTGCATGCATTTATGGATGTACACTGAAATACACAAATGATTAATAGTACATTTATACATGAGTGGCGATGGATGGTAGAATTTATTCAAATAAAGCTGTATTTCAGTTTATGCTCAGTGGAATACTGCTCCAGGCTTTTTATGCTTAGTGATATACTGCTCCAGAATATGCGGACTAGGTATAAGAAAATTCTTATTGGACATTATTTAAATTCGGTAGTGAATTGTTTACCCTGTTCTCAATACATCTGACCTGAAATGGTTCAAAATATAAAAATGGTTCAAAAATAAATTATGTCGAGTGATCGGTCCTAAACCCACTTTATAAAGAAGTTGATATTTATTAAGATATAACATGAATTTTTTATAAACCCATTTTTCAGTTACCTTATTTATGACTGGTAAAAAAGAAATACGAGTATTTCTATAATTATTGACGTCTTTTGAACCAGCTTTAAATGTCTCCAGGCCGGAGGAAAATGCCTAAACTCAAACCGATTGATGATAATATTTTATAAAAGGAGCCAAACTATTTGGAGCAATCTCTAATAATCTTGATCCTATAGAATCTAACAGTTTTTGTACAAGTAAATGCCTACAAATGAACAGTTTGTGAGGGGAATATTGAAATGTACTTCGCCGGTAACTTTAGAAGTAACACAGTATGTAAGCAAATCAAAATTAGACGATTTAGAGGTTCTTTTAATTTTAATGCAACCGTGACAGAGAACTGGTTGAATATTGTATTTTTGATTTGCACATGCGTCGGGCAGCCACTAACAGGTGATTTCAGTCTGTCGTTTCTAAACTTTAAAAACTGTTCTTTTGCAAGGATCGTGAGTTTGAACTTGAGAAGGAGCTCGAGAAACAAAATTGAGAAGTAGTTTTAATCATCATTTAGGCTGACACTTGGTATATATATATTGATTTTTCTTGGTCTATATATTGATTCTTCGTTGTATAATGCATATGACCTATTAAAGCAGGATAGTAATACTTCCACCTCAAACGTAGACAAATCAAATGCACTCAGCCGCCAATTCCAGTCTGTTTTCTCTATTAGGTCTCCATTTGACCTAGCCAAACTAAGTCAAAAGAACATCCTAATCAACAACCAACAGCAATGCCATTGCTAGGTGACCATTACACTAGCTAAAAACATGAAAATAATAAAACTACACTAATTGTAGGCTGTATTGTTCCAGGTCTTACTGCTTTTGTCATTTACAAGATTTACTAAAATATTATTTAGCAGCACTATATAATAATCTAGCAACAACAACAAGAGCCCATAAATTATTTCCAAACCAATTAACAACCTTACCTGTAGAAGAAAGAAGCCTTGACACTACTGACCCATTTGCACCAGGCAAGGCAGCAGCTGCTTTTCCAGCCAGGTTTGCAAGTAACTACTGTTGTAGTTGTTTTTTTGCTCACCTGAGCTATGCTCAGGATGAGCTATAGTGATCACTTTTCGTCCGTCGTGCGTCCGTCCGTCCATTAACATTTTCAAACGACCTCTCCTCTGAAGCCCCTGAGCCAATTTTGCTGAAATTTCACAGGCTGGGGGAACGAAAGATTGCTAAAATGGTCGCGGTCCGTTTACCAAGATGGCCGCCATGCTCATATATGCTAAAAACCTTTAAAAATTTCTTCTACAGAACCGAGGATGCATTGGGGCTGAATCTTTGCAAAAATTATCGGGGACGGGGGCGGGGGGTCTACCAAAGTTGCTAAAATAATGGTCATACATTGACATTTGACCTTTTTACTGCAAGGTTAAGTTTGCTTCCCTATGCATTTGTATGGGGAAAAAAACCTTTAAAAATCTTCTCCAAAACCGAGGAGCCCTGTGGCTGAATCTTTGCAAAAATGGTCGCGGTCCGTTTACCAAGATGGCTGCCATGCCCATATATGGTAAAAACCTTTAAAAATTACTTCTACAGAACCGAGGATGCCTTGGAGCTGAATCTTTGCAAAAATTATCGGGGACGGGAACGGGAGGTCTACAAAAGTTGCTATAATAATGGTCGTACATTGACATTTGACCTTTTTACGGTAAAGTCAGGTTTGCTTCCTTATGCATTTGTATTGGAAAAATGTTCATAATTTCAAACGACTCTGGGCCAGTGTTGCTCAAATTTCATTTGGAGCCTCCCTGGGAAAGGGGAATGAAAGATTGCTAAAATGGTTGCCGTCCATTGACCAAGATGGCCGCCATGCCCATATATGGTGAAAACCTTTAAAAATCTTCTTCTCCTGAACCGAGGATGCCTTATGGCTGAATCTTTGTATAAATTATGGGGGACAGGAGGTCTACCGAAATAGCTAAAATAATGGTCGTACATTGACATTTAACCTGTTTACGGCGAGGTCAAGTTTGCTTCCCTATGGATTTGTATGGGAAAAATGTTGAGAATTTCAAATGACTTCTCCTCTGCAGCCTCTGGGCCAGTGTTGCTCAAATTTCAATTGGAGCCTCCCTGGGGCAGGGAAATGAAAGATTGCTAAAATGGTTACGGTCCATTGACCAAGATGGCCGCCATGCCCATATATGGTAAAAACCTTTAAAAATCAAATCTTATTCTCCAGAACCGAGGATGCCTTATGGCTGAATCTTTGCACAAATCATCGGGGACGAGAGGTCTACCAAAGTTGCTAAAATAATGGTCATACATTGACATTTGACCTTTTTACGGCAAGGTCAAGTTTGCTTCTGTAAGCATGGGTCCCATACATTTGTATGGAAAAATGTTGATAATTCCAAATGACTTCTCTGACGCCTCCGGGCAGTGTTGCTCAAATTTCATGCGGAGCCTCTTTGGGCAGGAGAATGAAAGATTGCTAAAATGGGCATGGTCCATTGATCAAAATGGCTGCCATGCCTATATATGGTAAAAACCTTTAAAATCTTCTTCTCCAGAACCAAATAAGCCCTGGGCCCTAATCTTTGCACAAATTATGGGGGACAGGAGGTCTACCAAAATTGCTAAAATGATGGTTCTGTGTTGATGTTTGGTCTTTTTACCTCCAAGGTCAAATTTGCTTCCCCGTGCATTTGTATGGGCCATATACATTTATATTGGAAGTATCTAAGTGCCTGTAGATCAACGTTCTGATTGGAAATCTAAGATGCCCGTCATCTTGTTTATGTTTGGATTGGAAAAATGTTGTATAACATCTGCATATCTGCAGTGTCACTCAGGTGAGCGAGCCGTGGCCCGTGGGCCTCTTGTTTTTGAAAAAAAGGATTTCTTTTAAATGACAACTCCTTCAAAACCACTGAAGCAGTATGACTAATTTGGTACAAATGCTGCTTGGGTGAGGGCAATCCAAAATAGCTAAAATTATGGTGATCTTCCTCTTGGTTTGGTTGCCACGGCAAAGTCTTATAATGGGAAAAGGGTTAAATTGTATTTTCTTCATAACCAGTGAAGTGATGCGAACAATATTTGGCAAATATGATCATCCGATGATTGTCTACTCAGTATATGTGTTTGATGACCAGTGGCCATTTTGTTTGGTTGCCATGGCAACATTAAATTTCAAAAAAAAAATTTTTTAAATGACAACTCCTTCAAAACCACTGAAGCAGTATGACTCCAATTTGATTTATATGTTTCTTGGGTAAGGGCAATTCAAAATAGCTAAAATTATGGTGATCTGCCTCTTGGTTTGGTTGCCATGGCAACAGAAAGCTCCCATAGACTTATAATGGGAAAAGGGTTAAATTGTATTTTCTACATAACCAGTGAAGTGATGTGAACCATAGTTGATAACTAGGCATGCAGTCTGCCGCATAATATCCAGACTATAGCCAATTCTTTTATAACGGTTAATACACGGTTAATCTGTACACTAAGTAACCGTAAAATTCTGGTTCCGATATACCTTGTTGCAGAAGTGTTTACAGACTGACGCTATATTTTTCTACCAATGCATTGTGTCTGCGATAAAATTTCGAAAACGCCTTACGAAGTTTAAAATAACGATAGCCCTGCCTAAGAAGTTTGGCAGTAAGAGCTTTATTACGGTAGTTAAAGTCACTAAGATTTGAAGAAGCTCTGGCGAATCTAATAAGTTGAGATATGTATACCCCATATGAGGTACGCCGGGGGACATCGCCATCCAGAAAAGGGAAATTGACTATATCAAAATCAAAATCGTCCCGTTTATCATAAATTTTGGTGGAAACTGTACCATTAGATATACATAGATTCAAATCCAAAAATGGTGCCTCGGTATCGGAAGATTTTGCTCTATTTAATTGGAGTTCTGTAGGGTATATGCGGTCCACCATTTGGCCAAAGTAAATATTTTCAGTATTTAATAAATCATCAAGGTATCTTGAAGTTGAATTGCCTCAATAATGTCAGCCTGATTTTTACGTGAGAGAGACTTCATGAAATCTCTCTCACAACAAAAAAGAAACAAATCTGCAACAAGAGGAGTACAATTAGTTCCCATCGGAATACTAATAGTTTGCCTATAAAGTTTAGCTCCAAATCTAATAAAAATATTATCCAAGAGATAAACAAGGGCATCACAGACTTTTTGACACGACCATAAATTGTGATTATTGTATACATCAGAAGCGAAAAAAGCACATTCTTCGTTGCAAGCCAAATATTGGGTATTCTCCCGAATAAACGTTCGGTTAATTAAATCAATAAGTTTATTTTTTATAAGATGATGAGGTAACGTAGTATACAGAGTAGAAAAATCACATGTAGACAATTTAGAAGCCTGAAAGTTTTTAGATTTAAATTTATTGAGAACATCATTGGACTTTTTAATTGACCAAAAATAGTTAATTCCGTCCATTTCGTAAACAGTATCATAGTATCTAATCCAATGTTTTTTTAGCAGCAGTAAGGCATGAAGCTAGCAGTTTGGACAAGACAGTAGTCGTACATGAACCAGAATTAGCAATGAAACGTGCTTTATAAGGTCGTTTATGAAGTTTCGGTAACCAATATAACGTAGGAAATATGTCTTGCTTTTCTTTAATACACACTGCAAATTTAGCAGTAATATCGATAGAATGGGTATTGGCAATAAATCTCTCGTCAGTAGAAATCCGTTCATATGTTTTGGTACTACCAAGTTCTTGTATTAGAGTATTGATATAATAAAGTCGTCACACACAACAACATTATTAGCAGCTATATCAGCTGGAGCCAAAACATACTTCCTATGAAATTCTTTGATACCTTGTTTCAAATATCGAAAAGATAATTTAGGCTTAGGAGGGAGAAGATCAAGGTTAATAGAGTAAAATAACACACGTTCATCAATGCTCTTAAAAATCTTTAATTTCCAATTATTTAAAGCATTAGACTCAACATGCTCTCGTTTACACCAGCGCGTACAATAATCATTTAAAGCACTGGCAATTGTTTCCCGACATTTACTGAAATCAATATGGGCTGGGAATCTCTATTTAGGTCCTTTTGAAATAACTGAACGGCTTCGTGAATCAGTTATAACTTCAAGTTACCAGTGACAATATGACCCGCTGGTTGATAACAAAATGTAATCTCAAGAATCAGGGGAACTAGTTTCAATATCAAGATCAGAAACTAATTTATTGAAATTAAGTATAGTATTACGGATAGATTTGTTATATTTATAACAAATAATAGGAGATTCCGTGTTTTCGAAATATGAAGGTATAGCTGATATAACATTATTATCTCGAAACATGCTAGGTAAATGTATGAATTCAATACCTTTCTTGGAGCAAGTGGATAATCATTGTGCTATTTGTGCAATTCTTTTGGATATTCTAAATTTACCTCAAGTATCCAACCTTTTCCTCCCTCTTCTATCAATTTTTCCTTCCTTATTTCTTGCCTTTCAATTGAAACCAGAGATGGGAGCGGCTCTCTCATAGCCCTACCATATCATCGCGCACACACGATAGACACATATGATTATTTGTGTTATTGATATTTTGGTTTTCAATGCAGCATTGTTGAGAAATCGCCACGGTAAGGGTCGAAAATGAGTGGTTACGCATTAGAGCTCCAAGTGTTGTTTTTATTCATTTAGCTCTAATGCGTAACCACTCATCCCGTGGCGATTTCTAAACAATGCTGCACTGACAACCAAAATATCCATACCACAAATAATCATATGTGTCTATCGTGCGTGAACTTCTAGCAAAGCGCAAAATTAAATAAAAGATAGTAAACACCACGAATTTCCACGTGTTTTCTATAGCTTTCGGTACACCTTCAGCACGCAAAATAAACAATTCAGCCAATATGCGTACAGATTTACTCCACAGACGCCGATATCAATTGGCTGTTGAATGTAATTCTCCGTTTTTCTAATAATTTCCTCATAACATTTATATCGCTCATGACACACAGAAAATGCAAAGTTTGTTTACCTTTTTAGAGTCATCGAATGCCTAACGTGTTTTCTATGGCTTTTGGTACACCTTCATCACGCAAAAAAATAATTCAGCCAATATGCGTAAAGTAGTTGGTCTGAGATTTACTCCACAGACGCTGATATCAATGGGCTGTTGAATGTTTTTCTAATAGTCAGTTCCTATTTGAGTTTCATACATATAGACAAGTAAAGCTGGAGGTTTCTATAATGCACTACATATTTATTTTTGTCCATCAAATTGGAAACAAGCTTCTGTATATTTATCATGCTATTATTTTCAAACAGTTTTCTTCTGAGAGCCATTCTTTTTTTCACTACAATTTTTCCTGGAGCAAGTGGATAATCATTGTGATATTTGTGCAATTCTTTTGGATATTCTAAATTTACCTCAAGTATCCAACCTTTTCCTTTCTGTCTTCTATCGAGTTTTCCTTCTTTATTTCTTGCCTTCCATTTGAAACCAGAGTATTGGAGCGGCTGGCTCATAGCCCAACCATATCATCACGCACACACGATAGACACATATGATTATTTTGGTTGTCAATGCAGCATTGTTGAGAAATCGCCACGGTAAGGGTTGAAAATGAGTGGTTACGCATTAGAGCTGTTAGTTTTGTTTTTTCATCCCTTCCCATGGCGATTTCTAAACAATGCTGCATTGACAACCAAAATATCCATACCACAAGTAATCGTATGTGTTTATTGTGTGTGCGTGATGATATGCTGAACTTCTAGCAAAGCGCAAAATTAAATAAAAGATAGTAAACACCACGAATTTCCACGTGTTTTCTATAGCTTTCAGCACGCAAAAAAAAAAATAATTCAGCCAATATGAGTACAGATTTACTCCACAGACGCCGATATCAATTGGCTGTTGAATGTAATTCCCCGTTTTTCTAATAATTTCCTCAAAACATTTATATCGCTCATGACACACAGAAAATGCAAAGTTTGTTTACCTTTTTAGAGTCATCGAATGCCTAACCGATGTCGCTCTAATTGTTTCACTTTCTTAACCGATGGTTACGCATTCATTCGTTTGGTAGGCGTGTTTATAGACCATTAAACCATCAAACACTAGTGCTCTGACTTCGACTCTGTTTTTATTGAGATAGTCGAAAGCTGCCATCAACGCTTTATTTTCCATCTTACATATAAGCAGGTTTTTGATGTTGTATTTCGATCCCTCTTTCCAGTTTTTGTTCGGTTGATAGTTCATATAAGTCTTGATTAAGTTCCCACACAGTCTAAAACATGCCTCATACAGTTATAATATTCTGCAAGCCATTCAGGGTCACTAGGTTTTGCTCCTCTTGTTGCAGATTTGTTTCTTTTTTCTTATGAGAGAGATTTCATGAAGTCTCTCTCACGTGAAAATCAGGCTGACATTATTGAGGCTTTCAATTAAACTTCAAGATACCTTGATGATTTATTAAATATTGACAATATTTACTTTGACCAAATGGTGGACCGGATATACCATACGGAACTCCAATTAAATAGAGCAAATTCTTCCGATACCGAGGCACCTTTTTGGGGTTTGAATCTATGTATTTCTAATGGTACGGTTTCCACCAAAATGTATGATAAACGGGACGATTTTGATTTTGATATAGTCAATTTCCCTTTTCTGGATGGCGATGTTCCCCGGCGTACCTCATATGGGGTATACATATCTCAACTTATTAGATTCGCCAGAGCTTCTTCAAATCTTAATGACATTAACTACCGTAATAAAGCCCTTACTGCCAAACTTCTTAGGCAGGGCGCTCCTCTTGTTGCAGATTTGTTTCTTTTTTGTTATGAGAGAGATTTCATGTAGTCTCTTTCACGTGAAAACCAGGCTGACATTATTGAGGCTTTCAATTTAACTTCAAGATACCTTGATGATTTATTAAATATCGACAATATTTACTTTGACCAAATGGTGGACCGTATATACCCTACGGAACTCCAATTAAATAGAGCAAATTCTTCCGATACCGAGGCACCTTTTTTGGATAACGATAACGATATAGCCCTGCCTAAGAAGTTTGGCAGTAAGGGCTTTATTACGGTAGTTAAAGTCATTAAGATCTGAAGAAGCTCTGGCGAATCTAATAAGTTGAGATATGTATACCCCATATGAGGTACGCCGGGGGACATCGCCATCCAGAAAAGGGAAATTGACTATATCAAAATCGTCCCGTTTATCATAAATTTTGGTGGAAACTGTACCATTAGATATACATAGATTCAAATCCAAAAAAGGTGCCTCGGTATCGCAAGAATTTGCTCTATTTAACTGGAGTTCTGTAGGGTATATCCGGTTCACCATTTGGTCAAAGTAAATATTGTCAATATTTAATAAATCATCAAGGTATCTTGAAGTTGAATTGAAAGCCTCAATAATGTCAGCCTGATTTTCCCGTGAGAGAGACTTCATGAAATCTCTCTCATAACAAAAAAGAAACAAATCTGCAACAAGAGGAGCACAAATAGTTCCCATCGGAATATCAGTAGTTTGTCTATTGGAACGGTAATTCCAAATCTAATAAAAATATTGTCCAAAAGATAAACAAGGGCATCACAGACTTTTTGACACGACCATAAATTGTGATTATTATATACATCAGAAGTGAAAAACGCACAGTCTTCGTTGCAAGCCAAATCTTGGGTATTCTACCGAATAAACGTTCGGTTAATTAAATCAATAAGTTTATTTTTTATAAGATGATGAGGTAACGTAGTATACAGAGTAGAAATATCATATGTAGACAATTTAGAATCCTGGAAGTTTTTAGATTTAAATTTAGTGAGAACATCATTGGAATTTTTAATAGACCAAAAATAGTTAATTCCGTCCATTTCGTAAACAGTATCATAGTATCTAATCCAGTGTTTTTTAACAGGAGTAAGGCATGAAGTTAGCAGTTTGGACAAAACAGTAGTCGTACATGAACTAGAATTAGCAATGAAACGTGCTTTATAAGGTCGTTTATGAAGTTTCGAACCAATATAACGTAGGAAGTCTGTCTTGCTTTTCTTTAATACTCACTGCAAATTTAGCAGTAATATTGATAGAATGGGTATTGGCAATAGATCTCTCGTCAGTAGAAATCCGTTCATATGTTTTGGTACTACCAAGTTCTTGTTTTAGAGTATTGATATAATAAAGTCGTCACACAACAACAACATTATTAGCAGCTTTATCAGCTGGAGCCAAAACATACTTCCTATGAAATTCTTGGATACCATGTTTCAAATATCGAAAATATAATTTAGGCTTAGAGGGGAGAAGATCAAGGTTATTAGAGTAAAATAGCACACGTTCATCAATGATCTTAAAATCTTTAATTTCCAATTATTTAAAGCATTAGACTCAACATGCTCTCGTTTACACCAACGTGTACAATAATCATTTAAAGCACTGGCAATTGTTTCCCGACATTTATTGAAATCAATGTGGACTGGGAATCTATATTTAGGTCCTTTTGAAATAACTGAACGGATTCGTGAATCAGTTATAATCTTCAAGTTACCAGTGACAATATGACCCGCTGGTTGATAACAAAATTTAGAATCTTTACAATCTCAAGAATCAGGGGAACTAGTTTCAACTACCATAATAAAGCCCTTACTGCCAAACTTCTTAGGCAGGGCTATCGTTATTTTAAACTTCGTAAGGCGTTTTCGAAATTTTATCGCAGACACAGTGCCTTGTTAGAAAAATATAGCGTCAGTCTGAAAACACTTCTGCAACAAGGTATATCGGAACCAGAATTTTACGGTGACTTAGTGTACAGATTTAGAAAAATTGTAGGTAAATCTAACTTTTCGGAGCAATTCAGAAAACTTATTAACCGTTATAAAAGAATTGGCTATAGCCTGGATATTATGTGGCAGACTGCATGCGTAGTTGTCAACCCAATCATTGTTGATGGTATGGTTCACTCTTTAATTGCACGACGGCGGTTCGGGCCTCAGACTCAAAGACGGCCTCTTCGTAAAACTTTAACCAGTGGGTTGGGGCTTGACGATATGTCTTTGGCTTGGCCCGCCGTGGTTCAACTATTGGTTTTCATTTACTCTGGCATACAGTAGAATTAGCCATGAGTACTCGTCTTTGTTTATTATAGTGATTGATTTGATTTTTATGTTTTCGCTTTGATGCATTAACTGAGTTGGGGGCCTTTATGCGAACCGAATTTTTATGTGTTTCTGTATTAAGAGTAGCATCGGGACCCAGGGTGAAGTTAGCTAGCTGTAAAAGTGCTTTAAACTCCCCGGTGGTTTACTCTACTGGCCGTTCTAAGGCGGTGGTCCCGGTGTTAGTCTTACTCTTTGTTGCTTTGTGGTTTATTCTACGAGGCGATTTGTTGTATGTCTTTCCGTGTGTCTTTTTGTTCTTGTGTTTTTCAATCCTTTAAGTATTGCGATTACCTCGCTTGGGGAAGAGAGAGCTAATCTTAGTGCTTTTCGTACGTTTGTTCGATTTGTGCTTGTTTGGATTTGTCGGTTTCCTCTTCCTCTTGGGGTCTGGGAAGGACTACGGTTTGTGATTGTGGCACATCCTGGACTTACCTTTTTTTTCAATATCAAGATCAGAAACTAATTTATGAAAGTTTCTGATTCCATATACTTTGACAACAAATGCTCACGATCGTTTACGTAAGTATCAAGTCCTTTGCATAGTATGTTATTTTGATGACAATATGATGCTAATAGTGCTGGATGAACATTTTTAATGTCGTCCATCATGGTGTATTTACAAAGAGTATGCCTTATCTTTCTACTCATGTTTTGTAAGCCTATTTTTTTCTGATGTCCAGTATCTACCAAATCCATTACGCTGGTGGTATGCCATCAGGCATTCACCTCTTTTGTTTGTTCTTGATAGATATTCTTTCAATAACACAAGCTGAGAATCTTTATCAACCTTTTTGCCATCAATGAAACGGCTACCCAACTCAAACTTACCAGGGTTTGATACAATATATTCCAGTTTTGGTTATATGCAGTGTGATGCTTCTTATGCAGAAATGTATTTAGCGTTGGTCAACCTGCTAAGCTTGTAGTAAAGTATCCAAGAATTTAAGTTGGGCAACGCTAAATGATATATACTTCTCTGCAATATTTGGGATGCAAGTGATATTACCATTTGCTTTTTTGCTGTGTATGTTTTTTTTTTTTTTTTTTTTTTTTTTTTTTGCAATATTAGATGACTTTAAGGTTGTGAAAGATAACAGGTATTTAGTGTTTTATATGGTTTTATTCTGAGTTTTAGATTGAATTTACTCTAGCACACAGTAAAATTGCTTTGTTTATCATAGTGATTAATTTGATTTTTATGTTTTCGCTTTGATGCACTGACTGAGTTAGGAGCCTTTATGCGAACCGAATTTTTATGTATTTCTGTATCGGGACCCAGGGTGAAGTTGGCTGACCGTAAAAGTGCTTTAAACCCCCCGGTGGTTTATTCTACTGACCGTTCTAAGGCGGTGGTCCCGGTGTTAGTCTTACTCTCAGTTGCTTTGTCATTTATTCTACGAGGCGATTTATTTAAAGTCTTGCTTTATATTGTTTTGTTCTTGTATTTTTCAGTCCTTTTAGCATTGCGATTACCTCGCTTGGGGAAGAGAGAGGGAGAGAGAGAGAGAGAGAGAGCTAATCTTAGTGCTTTTCATACGTTTGTTCGATTTGCGCTTGTTTGGTTTTGTCTGTTTCCTCTTCCTCCTTGTGTCTGGGAAGGGCTGCGGATTGTGATTGTGGCACTCCCTGGACATTTCTCTTACCTATTTTTGTGAGCTGCATTTACCTGTGAAGTGGCAGTGGTCTCTTACTTTATAAAGGTTTGCACCTCCCACAATTTGCTCTTCACATGTCCAGCAATGTGTTGCATTTTGGTGTTCTTTTTCATCTTGATGGGTCATTAATTTTGGCCCTGGATTTTTTTATTTTCATATTTATGGAGTGTAGCTCTTGGTTTAACCTTTGTAGAAATACATCTACGGCATCCTCGCCTCTGTATATTACGGGAGAGTCTGCTACATTGTCATATAAAAGTCACAAAAGGATTCACACACTTGATAATCAAAGGCACAAGCCTCTTGTTCGGTTGTTCTGATTGTCCTGTTTTAGATGATTTGGGTTTGATTATGCTTTCAAAATCAGCATATATAACATATGGTACCGGCATTTGTTTTTTTGTGGTTCTTCGAATCAGGTTTGTTCTCTGCCTTCTGTTGGCATTTGTATTCTTGTTGAATTTTTATTGATACCCATGCAGTCTTCTTCGTGTTTGATAAATCTTCTTTTGTATAACCGTATAGGCAGCGGTCGCAGAAGTATGTAGTGTGTTCTTTGTTTCCAAAGGCAATCATTTTGAAGTTATTTTACTACACTGCAGCTGGTGTTAGTGTCGTGTGGCGGCGGTAGAACGTCTCCCCGTACTTTACCATAGTGCAGATTATATTTCATTTCCTTTGGGATCATTGGGCCCATTGTGGTATCTTAGAAAATGGAGTTCTGCTCATGTATATGCTAGGCGGCTAAGCAGTGTTGCAAACTTCATTACTGCTTATGAAAAATCTCAATAAAACCGAGACACCCATTTTCTAATCTGTAATGTGTTCTTTGTTTCCAAAGGCAATCATTTTGACGTTTATTTTACATTTATGCTTGTTTTGGTCATATTCAGGGTTTTTAATCCAACAGTAGTGATATTTCGTTTCTTTCTGTGGTTCGTCTTCTTCTTCTGGATCATAATTTTCATCACTATCACCCGTGTCTTCATTAACAACTTCTACATCCTCTGATATCAAAAAGTAAGTTTATTCTTTGTGTTTCTTTGATATATGATATGGAAAGATGTTTATCTTTTCCTTCTTCGGTGATATTGTATTGCAAGGGTGAAGTGTTTCTCTATTTTTGGTATTTGAGAGAAGTCTACAATAGGGAAGTTTACAATGTCTTTAATGTTCAAGTTGTGTGCATAAGGCGGTACTTCGTTCTTCTAAGTGCTACCATCTGGGTACAAAGCAGAGAGTAATGCCCATTTCAGACATGCATCTATGTACAGTTTCCACCAAAGTTTATGATAAACGGGATGATTTTGATTTTCATATAGTCAATTTCCCTTTTCTGAAAGACGATGTCCCCCAGCGTACCCGATATGGGGTATACATATCTCAACTTATTAGATTCGCCAGACCTTCTTCAAATCTTACTGACTTTATGGTCTTGTCAAAAATTCTGTGATGCCCTTTTGGATAATATTTTTATTTGATTTGGAACTAAACTTTATAGGCAAACTATTGGTATTCCGATGGGAACTAATTGTGCTCCTCTTGTTGCAGATTTGTTTCTTTTTTGTTATGAGAGAGATTTCATGAAGTCTCTCTCACGTGAAAATCAGGCTGACATTATTGAGGCTTTCAATTCAACTTCACGATTACCTTGATGATTTACAATATTGACAATATTTACTTTGACCAAATGGTGAACCGGATATACCCTACAGAACTCCAATTAAATAGAGCAAATTCTTCCGATACCGAGGCACCTTTTTTGGATTTGAATCTATGTATATCTAATGGTACAGTTTCCACCAAAGTTTATGATAAACGGGGCGATTTTGATTTTCATATTGTCAATTTCCCTTTTCTGGATGGCGATGTCCCCCGGCGTACCTCATATGGGGTATACATATCTCAACTTATTAGATTCGCCAGAGCTTCTTCAAATCTTAGTGACTTTAACTACCGTAATAAAGCCCTTACTGCCAAACTTCTTAGGCAGGGCTATCGTTAGGCGTATTCGTAAGGCGTTTTCGAAATTTTATTGCAGACACAGTACCTTGGTAGAAAATATAGCGTCAGTCTGAAAACACTTCTGCAACAGGGTATATCGGAAGCAGAATTTTAATGTGACTTAGTATATATATACTGAACCCCTTGAGCCCCACTTTTATATAGTAAGACTGAGGTTTACAGGGGTATACTTTATTTATCTTATTTCTGCTCAGAGCGTGAACACTTGGTTTCCTAAGACGAAATCTTTATCAATGTCCTCAGGATGTAAAAAGGGGCAGCATATAAAGGCCCGGTTTTTGGAATATGACAGTTGTGTTCGGGAACCCCAAGGTAGGTCTCTTCAAGAAGAAATCGAAAAAGTTCAGAATACGGCTGCTAGGTTGTAACCAGCAATTACTGCTGAAACTGGGAGTATGACTGGAACACTGGAAAAACTAAGATGTAAATGAGGAGAAACGTGTCACCATTAAAATTTCTGATTCTGAAGGTTCTTTTTTTTTTTTTTTTTTTTTGTTGTTGTTGTTGTTTTTTTAGCATTACTTCTATTTAAGAAAGCACATTCTCTCTCAATTTGAAATCTTTATGACGCTCGTTTACAAATACTGAACGTAACACAATCTGAAACAATATAGTGCAATTCAAATATAGTAGACGAGTTTCAGATCATTCGCATTTTTTTCTTTGGATTTTACGGCCCTTTCAAGGATATTTCACTTATATGGAGCCGATCGTTCATCAAAGGTGAGAACCCAGGGAAAAACCACCTGACCATCCGTAAGCAGAACTTGGCTTTCTCACATGTGACCCGAGCGGGGCTCGAACCACAGCGGTGAGAAGCCGAATGGATTAAGAGTCAACTCTCCTATCCACTAGGCTACGGGGGCCCTGATCATTTGTAAAACGCATTTAATACCGTCTCCATTCCCTCCTGCTGAAACACATAAAGAGGCTAATGAAAATTTCAGAACAACATAAATTGCCTGACATTATATGGACAATAACTTTTGTCGACAAGCACACACAGAGGACTATCATTTTCGACAATTAGACTGTACTGGATAAAATTATTCATCAAATCATATTTCTCATCTGAGCTCGAATGCCGAATGAGTTTCACAACAACAAAATCAATAGAACATGTTTTTTTTTAAAAAAAAATAAAAAAAAAACAAAAAAAAGGAGTTTTTAAAACACCCAGTTCCAAAATTATGCTTGCTCGTAAAAAATTATGAAGCACACAATGGCCGAAATGACACACATTAAACGGGAAGATGAAACTGTTTTGTTAAAATCAAAATTTTATACAAATGTTCGTGTACCTTCATAGTTGAACAAAAAATCGTTTCCTTATCAGACAATGGTATTAAAAGGAGTAAATAATTCATTATTTACTACATCATGGAAGAAAAAAACTTGGAGGATAGCATGTTAAAATAAACTAACTTACTTCCGTATCAGTCAGATTATATCAATCGAATCACTCAAATCGAATCACTCAAAGCGTTCTGTCTCGATTTTGGTTTGAAAGCAAATGCAGTATAGAAACACGCGACTTATGGGTACAGTTCTCTTTTGTCCAAACTCGACAAACAGTATGAAAACCTCGAATAACGTCCAAAATGTACTACCTGCAAGTTTCGAACACATTATAAGTACCGATTTTTCCAGTTTTTCTAAAGTAAAAGTAAATTCCAGAACATTTCCATAAATGAACAAAACCTGCTTTTTACCCCTTTTTTCATAAAATACAAGCACATGCTTGCATAATTCGGGCGCTGCAACGGCTATCGCTTAACTCACATGTCTGTTGTTAGGCAAATATGAGGCTGGATATATAAGTGACAATAATCAGTGAAGAATATTTCCCAAAGTAAAATATTTAAGAGTACAAACATTTTTTTAATATCCAGGTAAACAAAAAATATTCAATTTCTGCACTCGTCGACTGCAGACAACACTGCGAATTTCGAGTACAGTGGTTCTCTATCGTGGCTTTAGGTAAAGGAATATACGATGAGCCTTTCACCCTTACATTGCTATATTCAAGAGGAGCTTGGTACAGTGATCAATTTCTAATCCTGAGACTTTATTTGTAAATTTATCAATGCCAGTTTGGATTTTAGCAGATGAATTATTGCAAAACTCATCTGTTTTGTCCGAAGTTAAGTTGGTCATTTGATCACCATGTAATACACCTGTTACAACTTTCTTTGATGCGCCATCATAGTAAGTCCTTGCTGGAATTTTAATCCACCCACCTCGTTTAACTCTTTAGCAATTTGTTTGGTGACAGCTAACTTCTTGCCATGAAATAACTACCCTGGATCCGTGTATTTATCTGCAGATATTTCAAGTGCAGATATGAAATAAAGGAAACAACGGAGACTGAAGCCTCCTCCTCACACTTGGATTGTTATCTCTACATAGACAATGGAAAGCTTACTACCAGACTTTACGACAATCGGGAAGACTTCAATTTTCCCATTGTTAACTTTCCATTCCTGAGCAGTAATATCCCTTCTGCCCAGCATACGGCGTTTATGTTTCACAGTTAATCCGTTATGCCAGAGCCTGTTCAAATTATCAGGACTTCATGGAGCGTGGGAAAGTGCTCACTGCAAGGTTCAAAAAACCAAACTGGTAGCAAAAGAAGATCTATGGATCACATGATCTGGTCAATCCCTACAATGTGGCAGTTTCCAGAAATGTTTCTGATGTTTTTGCGTATAGTAGACTTCCTAAATCCCGGACATACGATTCTACCTATATTTCCTTCGTTCAGGCCTATGGGCATGGTGGGCGAAGCTTGCTTACCAAGCAATGCTTACTATCAGCGGACTTTTACTATCCTTTTTTTACTTTTATTTCTACTATAGCTGGTGTTGTGCCGTGTGACGGCCGTACATCATCATAGTGCAAGTTATATTTTATTTCCTTTGGGATCATTGCGCCCATCCTGATTATTTTGAAAATCGAATACCGCTTAAGCCGGTGTTAGAGGGCGTATGCAGCCTCGCAAATTACAATGTTGCATATGAAGAGACTCAATCAAACCGAGTCTCCGATTGTCGTGTTTTTGTGTGTTCTTTGTGTTCCAAAGGCAATCCTTTTTTACTTTTATTTTACTATTCGCGGACACCTTATTACACCCTTTATTCTGGGGTCCATGTCTGAATATTCTGATTCGTCATTATGGCTTGAGTACCATGACCACAACTACATATACTGCATTTTGGTTTATCAACCAGATTTAATTCTTGTTGTTTAGAAACCAACTCTTTGCTATGAAGTTGCTTGAGTTCATTAATTACACTTCAATTTCACATCCGTCTTCTGCGTTTCTTTTTTCACGACGACTCATACGCAGATTATTAAGGTTGTATCATCTTGTACAGAAGACTCTTTAAGAGCATTCAAGGCTTTGTTTAAAGCACTATCATCAATTTTCCCTTCTTTATGAAGGTTTATCAGATATTCTATTTGTTCAGTCATTGTTTTTACGTTTAGTATTGTTTCTTTAAATAGTAAAATAACACTCAATTAAAACGTAAAAAAAAAAGAAAAAAAGACAAAATGGAATGTGCATTCCAAAAGTTGGAAACCATAAACCGTGTCAATTGAACCCTACAGGAAATTCAAATTATTGCAAACTGTATAATTACTTAATAAAATAAAGTAATTTTCTCGTACTTTTTTTCATCGTGTGGTGGGGGGCATACGCAAAATATCAAGTATGTGTGGAATGTAGTGCTCATAAGGTAACAACACAGATATATGTATACTGTTGAGTATAATAGACTGAGACAAATAGAAGTCAGTCCAGTCCTTTTTAGTATTACAGTTACCTCACTTGGAGAGCGCTAATCTTTCGTGATTTTCGTACGTTTGTTCGGTTTGCGCTTGTTTGGTTTTATCTGTTTCCTATTCCTCTTCTGTCTGGATTGAGCTGCGGCTTGTGGTTGTGGCGCTCCCTAGGCTTTTCTCTTGCCCTTTTTTTTAATACAAAAACTGTTTTGTCTTAAATGTTAATTTAAGAAGAAAAACAGCAGACAGGCTCCGAAGGAAGTTTAAATGGGTTCTGACTCAAAAAAAACTGTCGTCCTCAGCGTCTGTGTGGCATTATTGAGTCAGAATCACACAGAAAAGTGTGCCTCAGCGTAAGAATTACATAAAATGGTGTGGCTCAGCGTCTGTGCGGCATTTTTGAGTCAAAATAACACTTAAAATGCCATACAGAGCATGTGCACGACACGGACACACTTCATCAGTGATATCCGCAGCCGTTTAAATGCATGGAACACAGATCAGAGGATCCAGATGAGAACTGGACAGTGTTCAGAGACACCATTCACTAGGAGTATCTCGCAAACAACAAGACTGGTTTGATAAAAATGATGAAGAATTCTGACTATGAAGTTTATTTTACTACACTGCAGCTGGTGTTAGTGCCGTGTGGCGGCGCGTATATCACCATAATGCAGATTATATTTCATTTCCTTTGGGATCATTAGGCACATTGTAGTATATTTGAAAATGGAGTTCTGCTCATATATACGCTAGAGGGCGTAAGCAGTGTTGTAAACTTCATTACTGCTTATGAAATAAAAGGAAAAAAGGATTGCCTTTGGAAAGAACACAGAAAATCACGGAAATCGGAGACTCGATTTGATTGACCGTATGTAACATATGTAACACTGTAGTTTTGCGAAGCTGCAAACGCTCCCCCCCCCCCCCCACCCACCCCCCCCCCCCCCCCCCACCCCCTCCTCCCCCAGCACCGGCTTAAGCGGTGTTCTATTTTCAAAATAAACAGGATGGGCTCAATGATCCCAAATGAAATAAAATATAACCTGCACTATGATGATGTACGGGGAGACTTTTACGGCCGCCATACAGCACAACACAGCTACAGTAGAGTAAAGTAAAAGCAAAAAGGATTGCATTTGGAAACAAAGAACACACAAAATCACGAAAATCGGAGACTCGGTTTGATTGAGTCTCTTCATATGCAACATTGTAGTTTGCGAGGCTGCATACGCCGGCATAAGCGGTATTCGAAATAACTAGGATGGGCTCAATGACATATTCAAACGGAAAATGTGACAATCATCGGGGCAATCTCCTTATTGTCAGTTACCGGGAAGATCCTACTTAACCGATTGAATGAACAACTTAGCTAGTGCGGATTCAAGAAGGACAGAGGAACAACTGACATGAAGCAAGGCGGCTTCAAGAGAAATGCAGGAACAGAATGTGGACCTCTATATGACCTTCGTCGACCTTACCAAAGCATTTGACAGTCAGTCGTGAGGGACTTTGGGCGAAAATTTTGGCAAAGTTTGGCAATGGTGCGACAGTTCCATGATGGTATGCTTGCACGGGTTCAAAATGATGGCGGGTTTTTCTGATCTATTCCCTGTGCAAATGGAGTTAAGCAAGGTTGTGTACTGGCTTCAACACTGTTCAGCAATTGTATAGCTATTAGGTATCGCTTTCATGGGAAGCTTTTCAACCTAAGAAGTTTGCAAGTTTTATCCATAGGTGCTAGATGAGTTTCTCATTGCTAATGACATGGCAAAGGGTGCTCCAAAAGAAGAGAAGATGCAAAAAAGGTATCTGATCCTTGAACATCAAATATCTGATCTTCGAAAACAGCTTGTCACAATTAGCATTAAACAGACTGGGGTGGTATATCAGCCAGCGCCTAGAAAATCTTACAAGGAGCCTACCCATCACAGTGAAAGTTCAAAGATTGCAAGTGGAAGACAAGTTCACCTACCTTGGAAGCACACGTACGTATGTATGTATACTGAGCCAAAGTTATAACGCAACTGCGTTTTATTTTGAGAATATCTCTTATTTAGTGCATGTATCGAACCAAGTGTTTCTCTTAAACGAAAGTGCTATCAGTCAGTCATCTTACCGCAAAAACGTTTTCAACTGTTCAAGAAAACAAAACATTTTACGGAGGAAGGGTGGTTGAAATAATGAAATGCAGATGTGTACCAATATCCGACATACGACATGCATACCGTGCTTTGTAAAATATGAGTTGATTTCTGAGGTTTCTTTCGGAAATCTTTACATTTTTAAGCGAAAACTCAGATATATAGATAGATAGAAACTTTATTTCCTCCAAAGTACAAGGAGAGCAGAACAATTATACAAATACATACAACAAAGCACATAAACATTAAGAACAAGACAAAAGCATAAACAATACCTAAGCATACAGAAAGAAAATATACAAAATTACGTTTAAATGTCGTACTTATTACTTGTTATTCCCATATGCCTTGCAAGAAAACTTTGGGAGGTCACTTTAACTCTGTGTTTTAGCAACTAGTGATGCGCCCTTGCCGAAACGAATCACAAGAGATCATTACCAGTTGCATACACAAGTAAACTTTAAAGGTTTATAATCGTGTTAATGTAACAGTGTAACAGTAACAGTGGCTTAATAATTCTTGCCATTAACAGTACGATAAGACTTTCGGGTAATTTCAGAATTTGTCAGAGGAAACATGGAGCCATGCCGCTGAAAATTTGATCGAATTATGCTTCGTAGCATTTCTGAGCAACAGAAATAAGAAATGATTCCTAATCGTTTGAATAATTTTCCCCGGCTTCAAAACTTATTTCGATATCCATTTTGCATTGCGTTTTAATTATAGTTGCGATGACAATAGTGTTGTAAACCACGTTTAAAAATTCGTTTTGGTTCAAAAGTTAGGTACATTCAAATGTATAGTACATTGTATTAGTAAAACAGCACTTAATGCACTTTTCTTTGAAGTCATTGATTCTTTATGACTTGAAATTTAAATTTTATTTAAATCCTCATAATATTATTCCAGATTTCTAATGTTGATATAAAAATAGTATACTCTATTACTATTGCATATTTAGACTTTATATCTCAAGCTCTTTAACGATGAAAACTGATTTAATCAAATTTCAAAAACATTTTTTTAAGTAATAAAATGCAGGATGCATTTCACTATGTAAGAATAAATAAATGATTGAACATTACATTCCGAAAGATTATTGTGTAAAATTTCAATAAGATAACTTCAGAAAATAGAATTTAAATTCATTAAAACATTTATTTAAATTTAATTTAATTTTTAATTTTTTAATTAATTTGATTTTTTTAATCAAATTTCCTTTAGAAATCAATTGATGATGAAAATGAATTAATACTGCAGCTGCACATGTAAATTTGGATAGATCTCTCAATTTCTCTCTGCATACAGACCTTGAATATTTTCAAATTAAAGCATTAAACATTTTTAAAATTATTGATAAGATGTCTTTGGTTTCTCATGAATATTGATGAGATGCAAATCAGCAAGAAATTAATTTTCAATAACTATGAAAATGTTTAGAATATTTTCACCACTGGATTCGCCAACAGCATGCCTTTGGTTTCAGCATAATATGTAAATTAAAAGCATTATATGTAAATTAGGTGTATCATCTGCTTTAAGAAAAACACTGAAATAGAGTTCTTTTGGTCTTTACTTTGGTCCATATAACACATGTACATGCAAAACTAATTCAGAACATAATAATCAGTAGAGTAAAGATGCCCGATCGGGCATCAGTAACCTTTGGTGACCTTTATATTTGCATTATATTACTATTATAAGTAACCTGATACCCGATCGGGTATCATTTTGATCATTCTTTACCGAAATTAAGCAAACGGTTTTTCGCTAGCTATATGGCCAAAATAACAGTTCTCAAACTTCAAACTTAGCTGCGAATAAATAATATATATATATATATATATATATATATATATATATATATATATATATATATATATATATATATATATATATATATATATATATATATATATACTCCTCAAAATAATTCAGTGACCACAAAATAAAAGGGCTAGCATTCCATCAACTTTATAATTACCAACAGAACAATTTCTGATATGAACTGCACAATATCTTTAGTTAACAATAGTAAAAGTACGCAACAGCGAATAACAATAGTAAACACGTGTGAGATCAAGAAGTGAGGTCACCACTGAAAAAGTCAACGTTTGTAAAGCGGTGGGTGGGGCATGGAATTTTACAAACAGTGACATAAAAAGTTAAGTGTCAAACAATAAGTAACGTCAGTACCGCATGTGACCACCTTGAGCGTCAATAACAGCCCTACATCTGGATTTGAAGCTGCGAATCAACTTTCGGATTGCAGGACGAGGAATTCTTGACCACTCCTCAATGAGTGCTCGTGTCAGGTCCTCCCGAGTCTGTGGTTGGACAGGTCGCGCACTGATCCGTCTCTGGAGTATGTCCCATACATGTTCTATCGGATTAATACGGGCAGGCCAGTCCATACGCTCTATACCTTCGCGTTCTAAGTACTCAGTGACCACATGAGCCCGATGGGGACGGGCGTTATCATCCATAAGCACGAAGTCCTCAACCACAGCACCGGCGTAGGGTCATACAAATTCATGTAGGATCTCATCCCGATAACGAACACCAGTCAAAGCAGCGTTTTGGATGGTGTACAAGTCTGTAGACCCATCATATGAGATCCCACCCCAAACAAGCACTGACGGGCCACCAAACCTATCGTGTTCCAGAATGCAACAATCCCGGAATCTCTCATTTTTCTGTCGCCATACACGTATCCTGTCATCACTGAAGTCAACACAAAACTTTGACTCGTCTGTAAAGAGCACAGACCGGAGCCTGGCCATCGGAATGTTTCAGTGTTCTTGGGCAAACGCCAGGCTTAACCTCCTGTGTTCTGGAGTCAATGGTGGGCGGATGGCTGGCCTGCGAGCACGGATATTTGCTGCGTGAAGTCGGTTTCTAACGGTTTGTTCACAGATCCGCACCCAAGATGCCTCCCGGAAGTTTGCGTTCAACGTTTTAGCGGATTCGAACTTCCTACGTTTATATAATATAACGTTTATGTAATATAACGGTCATCACGGTGGGAGCTACTCCGCCTGAAAATTTCGACATTACATGGACTGATTAAAATTTGTACATCTCAATGGGCCGACATATCCAGAACATGCGCCAAAGGATCTCGTTCTAAGCGAAGTATCTACCTTTTTTTTTTTTTTACAATTTTCGGGTCCTAGGAACTACCGCGAGAGTTCCGGATGTGTCGTGGGAACAAATTTACGTTAACGCGATCAGCTCCCCTGATGACCACCCGTTCAAGTCACATGATGCAGATCATAAATAAGGCCGACTTGAAACAATAAAAATGTCACTGAGTACAACTCTGCACATTAGTTACCCCCTATTACCCGATGGTATATGCAATAACGGGGATATATGAAAATACACATTATCAGGCAAAATTTCACGAAGCTTCTGTTTATAAAGCTGAATTCATTTATTTTTCACTGACTTCATACTGACACATACTTGTCCTAAGTATTTGAATAGATAGGCCTGCACAAATGGTCCAGAGCAGATGCTGCAGAATTCATAGTAGAATTCGTATAGTCTTTGCATGTGTGCATTGAGGAAACAAACTGCTGTTTCTTAAGAATCCGCCTATTCTGGATAGTTTCTGTAAGCAGTTAAAAGTGCCCTGTCAAGGACCCTCAAAAATACTAAACAACATGTATAGAAATAATAATAATAATAATAATCTGGATAAGGTTCTTATCTAGAGAACATAGAGTACATAGTTCTGGTCATTTGCTATCTGATAGGCTTTATGTGCATTCTATTCATTATGTCAACAAGAAAAAAAAAAAGAACAGTGAGCCTGATATACAAAATAATAATAATAATAATAACAATAGTAATAATGATAAAAATATTTGTATCTAAACTGAGGTTTATTTTTAAAAATTAGTCATTACTTAAAAAAAAACACACAATTTTGAGTAATACCTCGCAAAAATTTCTCCCTAAAAATATATGTTCTGGGTACTCTCTTTAGAAGCTGTTACCAAGCTGCTTCTAATAAAAACCCACAACATAAATTTTCTTGGAATAACAAGGAAAATATCTTCCAATCCGGAGCTCTGAAATGAAACTTTCCAGTCAATATCTCTTAACTATTCCATGCATTTGAGGAGTATTTGTATGCATTCTATTTCAAAATGTAAACTTACGTGTCTAGGAAGAAAAAACATTGCAAAAGTCATACTGTCAGTAAAATGAGTTAAAACCCAAAGGCAAATGTAACCATTTCATGAAAATAAGAGTATGCCCAAAGGCAAATGTAACCATTTCATGAAAATAAGAGTATTTTCTGGATAATTGTATTCAAGTAACTTATCTATTTATTTCGTTGCATTCATTTACTGTTTTCGCCTGGCAAGAAATAGGAAAAAGTACTGGTCCTTCTTTAAAAAAAGTACACTCACCGGGTGTTGAGTGATAATCATTTCTTGAAAAGCTACATTTTGGAGATTATTTATCAGTCGACCTATTCAGTTGAATATTCCTGGTATTGATTTAATTTCATAAAGTAGCAATGACATAGCTTACAAGAAATACGAAAAAAAACTGGGTTTAATTTATATAAATACACCATGAATGTCTTAATAAGTGTGCGAAAATCTGATGACACGTGTATTGTGATAGCTGTATTGTAATATACACACTATATATTTTGGCATACTTCTACCAGACAAACAATCCTTTTGAAAATTCATTGTGTTCATTATGTTGGGAGAGATAAACATATAAAATCAAAATACAAATGCAAATTTTGATTTCCTCAAATAAGTGGACAGGATCTTGATGTTAGTGGAAACAAAAACATGTACAAATAAAAAAAAAAAAAAACATTTTATAAAATGTAACATTTTCACTGATAAGGTGTTTCTGCATAGCTGTTTTCTTTGGAATTAAAGTTAACCATTATATAGCTACTAATGAATAAAAGCAAAATTCAGTGCAGCTCTTCAAACCGCAAAGTTTGGTTACGTGGGCAAGGGCATTCATATTTTAGTTAGTCTCTCGTTTTTGAATTGGATCAAAAATGAAATTATTTTTTATCGTATCGTACCTCTGAATTAATGTTGCCAACATTAATTCAGAGATACGATACAATAAAATCATTTCATTATAAGTTAAATCCTGTTTCTTCCTGTTGCAAAAGGGTGGCCCATTTATTGTAACTTCTCTCTGTGAAGATGTTACCAAATGTCCCTAACACCACAGTCATTTTTACCTAACAACCTCACTGAACCTATCGTCAGGCAAATGTCCAAAAGCATTATCTGAGTGGTACCTATATTTAAACTTTACCATGTCAGACTTTTGAGGAATTAGCCCACCACAAGGCGCATTCATCGACACCCCAAGTTCAGTGGAATCAGCAACATTTCACTGATGACTTTTCAAACAGACTTTGTAAGTTATTGTAAACTTCTTTAAAAGTAATCAGTCAAAGTTCAACTGCCACCAAAATATTATATTCTAAAGTATATTTCAGACAAATGTTCCTGTTATGTAGTTGCAAAATTCAGCAAATCTTCATTTAATACAAAAATTCGACCGCGAACGCCAATATGTTACAACCCAATATTACAGGTTTTACGGTAGCTTGGTTCTTTCTTACTTATAAAGACTTAATTGAATCACAGTTCTGACAATAAACTTTATTAAACTTTATTGGCTCTTGGCTCTGTAGGTTGCTAAGAAGGAAGCTATTCAGTCTACACAAAATTTGCAGCCTGATCTGATCCTTCAGTTACCTCCGCGGGCTGTGGCTCAAAAAGTTATCATAGATTGATACTGAAATACTACTGTTTATATAGGTAAACTACCCACGCAAAGACTACTGATCCAGAACGTGGTAGAACTGTAGAGGGAGGCGGCAGTCAACGATGTAGCCAGGGCTTAAACCAGTGCGCCAGACGGCAGAGGAGAAGGAGTATCGTACTGGGTCAGGCCATAGTTGAGCAGTATGAGCGTCTAATGGCGGAACTACGGGAAAAATGTGTATCTGCTTTCAGGAATTTTGTCAGGACGGACCCGGAAATGTTTCGGGAACTTCTTTTTGGGTTTGGCTCCCGATTAATCAAGAACGATACCTGGTATTAGAAAGGCACTGAACCCTCCGCCACAGCAACAGGAAAATAGCTTTATGACACTGATGTATGGTTTCCGAGTGGCTCATAACACCATTTCCCTGAATTGCCGGAGAGTTACGCACTAGATGGTGCTCTGGATGGGAAACATATCGCTAAGAAGTGTCCGAAGAACGGCGGATCACTCTACTTCAATTACAAAAGGTTCAAATTCCATTGTTTAAATGGCACTGGTAGACGCCGTTTACAAATTTAACTGGGTCGACAATGGGGCGAATGACGCGTCAATTTTTAACCAGTCAGAACTGAAAGAGGTCTTTGAGAAAGGTACCACAGGTTTTCCAGCAGCAGACCCACTCCCAAATGACGGCCCGATGCCTTACTTATCGGAGATATTTCCTTTGAGGACATGGCTAATGAAAACATTCTCAGGACGTAACCTGCCGGATACAGAACAAATACTTCAACTAAAGGCTATCCAGCGGTAGGGGAGAATGACTTAGATTACTTCTCACAACCATGCAACAGACACCAAAGGTAGTGAAATCCATCTGGTGCAGGGTAGTCTAATTATTATTAGACTACCCTGCACCAGAATGATCAAGAGGACGACAACAACCTTGGGCATATAGAAACGACCCGAACATGCAAGACATGAACAACATTGTTGGTGGGAATCGTACAGCAAGAGTAGTCAAAGTACAGCGATTGTACCCAACAATTCGCCTGTAGGAGATTTCCGTGGCAGAACAATATGATCTGAGTGACTGTGTGAGGAAATTATGTGAACATAGTAATGGATTTTATTGACCCTTCAACATATATAAGGTCATCTGATTTGCGGTCAGTTATCGTTAGGACTTAAGCATCTTGGCATACCGTATATCATGACAAGTGCACATTTTCGCCCTTTTTGAGTCAGCGGAAGGGACAGACTGGCTTATATATTATTTCCAGACCAATCTAAACGAAAAAATGTTGCCGATCTAATGGATCGAACCCGCGACCTACCGCATGATGCGCATGATTAGGCTGTAAAGAGTATCTGTTTGGGGATTTCGTGTAATTTGATAATATTGCAATTTCACACTAAAATGTGCTACTTGGTAGTATATGAACAACGTCTTAGTAGACTAGTTTTGTTTTTAATTACATTTCTCTCGTAGTTTTTTTTTCCAATTCCTGTTTTGTCGTGGCGCAAGTTGTAGGTTCTTCGTAAAGAATTGTAGACAGCGTCAGCAATCGCAGGACAATCGTAGGTCGTCGTTTGTTCTCAAGACAAATCCTGATAGTGATAAATCGTTTAGAATCGTAGATAAACCGTTGCGGAATCGGAGGTTATCGTACAGTCGTGTCATATAAATCGTAGAACAATCTGGCACAATCGTAAGGAATCATCGTTGAAGACAGTCAAGATCACCTACGAAACGCCACTAGGCACGATAACGATATATATGCTAGATAGGGTACAACTGCACTAGGATTGTCCTACAAATGAAAAAAAAAATCTTAGCGCCACAACTGTTTTGAACATGACCAAAACTGTTGTGGACCTACTCAATCTTTCACGACCGATCAAGATTTTTCCAGATCTATGTCCGCGAGTCACAGAGATTTACCAGGACTACTGAAATCGTGCGAAATCGTTACTAGTGTGGCCGGCCGGGGCTACTGCTGCACAAAATTGACTGGCCTCGGACAAATATTTTTACATCTACACATAAATGAAGAATGGTTCATTCATCGAACAGACTTTTCCTTTCCGAGAATTTTCCTTTTCAATCAAAGAATAGATAAAATTATAAAACAATGTTCCTACCGCGACATATCACATGTGCTTGGCAATTTTGATATGATCTACCCTGCAGCAGAAATTATTACTCAACAATTATCTGCTGTAGCTGATTTTGAATCTGTTTCTTGAGTCTGTAGCTTATAATCCAACTAAATCAGCTTAAAGCAGTGAAATGTTGAGTAATAATGCACTGTTTTCTTTTGGTCAATAGTTGACGTATATTAGAAATGACTTTTAAATTGCAATCTTAAAATCTAAATAAATCAGCTAAAGCAGTGAAATATTGAGTAATGATGCACTGTTAGTCAATTGTTAACATATTACAAATGGCCTTCAATCTTTTTCTTGTCATATGCGCATTGGTCATTATCAGTAAGCAGTATTATCGTTTTTAATGTTGTGCAAACGGGGCACCATACCTATAAAATATTTAATTCAAGTTTTGCACAACAAAAGTTTATCCGTCTGCTGATGTTTTTTTTTTTTTTTTTTTTTTTTTTTTTTTTTTTTTTTTTTATCAGGTGGCGTTTGAAAGTCTGATCAGGATCCATCTCTTTGCCATTGTGCTCATTTTGGTCCATAATAGACTATCGCAGCAGACTACTGAAGTTTACAGCATTTTCATGACATGGGCAAATCAATTTTTAGCTATTTTTCTTGCTCACATATTGCTAGTGTATAGTCTAGTTTGTGTGTGATAATTTTAACAACTTAAGTATAAAAGTTAATTTCTAGTCCTGCATATATGTACTTCCTGGACTTTTGTATAAGCGATGTTCAAGGTCCATGCAGATATCAGTTAAGCTCTCTGAAAGCCTTTTCATGTAAGATAAACCATATCCATGACTGAAATTCCCATACTTCATGCTATTTGAACCCTCTGGCTGACATTGAGTACGATATGAAAAATATTATTTGTTACATGCTTCATTCTTCTGCTGTTAATTAAAAGAATGAATGACAGTGGGTCGCATATCCAAACAGTCTTTCCGGGCTCATTGTAAACTTTGCTAGTATTGTCAAACGTCAGAAAATTAAGTTACTCTTTAACTATGCTATAGACCCAAGGTCAAGTTTTCCTACGTTATATTGGTTACCGAAACTGCATAAACGACCTTATAAAGCACGTTTCATTGCTAATTCTAGTTCTTGTACGACTACTGTTTTGTCCAAACTGCTAACTTCATGCCTTACTGCTGTTAAAAGATACTATGATACTGTTTACGAAAGGGACGGAATTAACTATTTTTGGTCAATTAAAAATTCTAATGATGTTCTCAATAAATTTAAATCTAAAAACTTTCAGGCTTCTAAATTGTCTACATATGATTTTTCTACACTGTATACTACATTACCTCATCATCTTATAAAAGATAAACTTATTGATTTAATTAACCGAACGTTTATTCGGGAGAATACCCAATATTTGGCTTGCAACGAAGAATGTGCTTTTTTCACTTCTGATGTATATAATAATCACACTTTATGGTCGTGTCAAAAAGTCTGTGATGCCCTTGTTTATCTTTTGGATAATATTTTTATTAGATTTGGAACTAAACTTTATAGACAAACTATTGGTATTCCGATAGGAACTAATTGTGCTCCTTTTGTTGCAGATTTGTTTCTTTTTTGTTATGAGAGAGATTTCATGAAGTCTCTCTCACGTGAAAATCAGGCTGACATTATTGAGGCTTTCAATTCAACTTCAAGATACCTTGACGATTTATTAAATATTGACAATATTTACTTTGACCAAATGGTGGACCGGATATACCCTACAGAACTCCAATTAAATAGATCAAATTCTTCCGATACCGAGGCACCTTTTTTGGATTTGAATCTATGTATATCTAATGGTACAGTTTCCACCAAAATTTATGATAAACGGGACGATTTTGATTTTGATATAGTCAATTTCCCTTTTCTGGATGGCGATGTCCCCCGGCGTACCTCATATGGGGTATACATATCTCAGCTTATAAGATTCGCCAGAGCTTCTTCAAATCTTAATGACTTTAACTACCGTAATAAAGCCCTTACTGCCAAACTTCTTAGGCAGGGCTATCGTTATTTTAAACTTCGTAAGGCGTTTTTAAAATTTTATCGCAGACTCAGTGCCTTGTTAGAAAAATATAGCGTCAGTCTGAAAACACTTCTGCAACAAGGTATATCGGAACCCGAATTTTACGGTGACTTAGTATACAGATTTAGAAAAATTGTAGGTAAATCTAACTTTTCGGAGCAATTCAGAAAACTTATTAACCGTTATAAAAGAATTGGCGATAGCCTGGATATTATGCGGCAGACTGCATGCCTAGTTGTCAACCCAATCATTGTTGATGGCTATGCTTCACTCTTTAATTGCACGACGGCGGTTCGGGCCTCAGACTCAATGACGGCCTCTTCGTAAAACTTTAACCAGTGGGTGGGGCTTGACGATATGTCTTTGGCTTGGCCCGCCGTGGTTCAACTATTGGTTTTCATTTACTCTGGCATACAGTAGAATTAGCCATGAGTACTCGTCTTTGTTTATTATAGTGATTAATTTGATTTTTATGTTTTCGCTTTGATGCATTGACTGAGTTGGGAGCCTTTATGCGAACCGAATTTTTATGTATTTCTGTAGCATCGGGACCCAGGGTGAAGTTAGCTAGCTGTAAAAGTGCTTTAACCCCCCCCCCACCCCCCCCCGCCCCCCCACCCGGTGGTTTGCTCTACCGACCGTTCTAAGGCGGTGGTCCCGGTGTTAGTCTTACTCTTTGTTGCTTTGTGGTTTATTCTACGAGGCGATTTGTTGTATGTCTAAGTGTGTCATTTTGTTCTTGTATTTTTCAGTCCTTTTAGTATTGCGATTACCTCGCATGGGGAAGAGAGAGCTAATCTTAGTGCTTTTCGTACGTTTGTTTGGTTTGTGCTTGTTTAGATTTGTCGGTTTCCTCTTCCTCTTGGGGTCTGGAAAGGGCTGCGGTTTGTGATTTTGGCACTCCCTGGACTTTTCTCTTACCTTTTTTTAACACGTCTGGTCAATTACAACAGTGCAACAGCAGCGACTATCATTAGCATCAAATTTAATCATTTGTTTTTACATTAAATCACATTCCTTGGCCTGATATTCATTGTAGTGCGAACTATACTGGGTTCTGTACATTTACAGGTTGAAACTGAAATATGCATATTTCATGATTCCCACAGTTTGCAATTTTGTATGGCAAATTACATACCCAGGACCAATCCAGTTTGGGTGTCTCATCTACATTGCTACGGCAATTTTCATACTTTACCCTATGATAGTCTTAGATCTCAATATCAGTGATGAGATGTGAAACTTTATTCATAATGTATTAAATACTAATACATACAAGGGGTGCAACGTATTACGGTTTTCTTGGTCAAGAGGTCAAAAAATATATCATTTTCGGGACAAAATGGCGTCATCACGCAATGTTTATTTGAAATTTGGTGGACAAAATCACAAAGTAAATATGTTTGCTGGCTCTGAAATTTTATATCACCTAGCGCAGGATGTGAAGAAATTATGTTGTTTCTGGAAAACTGGCCGTACCTTCCGATCTGTCCTCAACATGAAGTGATGCCCAGTAAAGAGGGAATGTTGAATCGACGACTAGGAGAAAATCGGAACTGATTTTGACCTGCATAAACTCACGCTTAGCAGCTAAAATCATAGTATTTTGGATTTGGATTTAATTTCATTTTCCACATCACTAAAACAAAAAGCCACAGATTCTGGTCCAAGTTTGAATCTTTGAACACCCTCCATAACGAGGAATTAGCAATTTAGTGTTGTTTTGTTCAACTGTACGACACTTACGTTGTTAACAGGTCAAAACATATACAATCAGCACTTCTAGGGAGCCTCACATTCGATTCAGAACGCCACAATCACAAACCGCAACCCTTCCCATACACCAAGAGGAAGAGTAAACAGAAAAAAAAAACAAACAAGCGCAAATTGAACAAACGTACGAAATGCATTAAGAGTAGCTCTCTCTTCCCCAACCGATGTAATCGCAATGCTAAAAGGACTGAAAAATACAAGGAAGACTTTTTATCATAGTTGCTGTAGAACCATATTTCCTAAAAGATTTTTTATTTTCCTAAAAGATTTTGGAGTCTTATACCTTCGCCCGATATCGGTGTCGGTAGACTTATCTACATCTCCATCATGCGACTTTTAGAAATGACAAAGAAGAAAAAGAAATTTATTTCATCAGCATTCTATTGGCCCTTGAGCATGACAAATCCTTGAGCAGGTCACTGGTATTATATGAGTACAGTTTTAAAAAACTTAATTTAAAAAAAGTTTAATGATGACATATGATCATAGGTCGGGTATGAAAGCCACGGCCGAGCTTGCCCTACACCGAGACCCCGAATCGCTTACGGAAATTACTGAGTAGTCTCACATGACAATGTGGCTATTTGGTAAATTTTGCTACCACCCGAAGTGATACATAAAGTATCTAAATATCCTGAAACTTTTGTTAAAATCGAAATAACATTAACTTTTATTGTGGCGCAGTGGTATGACACCCCCTACTAAATATTCAAAATGTCGCCTGCTGAAAATTGATGCTTAGCAGTCTGGGTAAAAAAAAATTACCATACAACATTTTTAGATATTTTTTCTTATTTATCCACGATACAGCTGAAGCATACGAAAAGATGTGCACGGTTGACATTCATCCTAAAATACACCTATTTAATTGTTCTGATTTCTTTTTTAAGAAAATGGAAAGTTGTGAGAAGATTTTGGATTACCAATTTATTTTGGAGAAAGAACGAATGTTTTCTTATCATAATTTGGAACTTAAGTTTTCGCAACAGGCGCTGCAAAAAGTTTGAAAAAGTCGGTTTATAAATAATGATTTAATGACTAAATTAGATTTTTATAGAAAAAATTCTAAAGTAAAACTGCTTGCAAGGGACGCAAATATTTCGTCTAAATAATTAAACATCTTTATTCCTCGATGTCAGCATAAAATGTTACAAAGCACTGACTTAGTGTCAAAACAATCTGAGTTGTCAAATTCGAGACTATGATCCCATGCTAATGCAAATTCATTATTCAAAGTTCATTTTGGTTATTGTTCTAATCTTTATGTGTGAACGAATTATCATTTTGTTTTACTACGCATAATATGAGAAATTCAGCACCAATTCTTGTCACTTTGTCTAAATTTTGGGCTTGTAATCCCCAAAAGGACAAAACTGGGTATTAATAATATTTACTACCGAACACTTATTCTGAAAAGATACATGTATAAAACATTGTTTTTTGCTTTTATTAAGTAAGAATAGTGGAAATCTTGGTTCTTAACCTAATGTGAGGCTACCCAGAAGTGCTGATCGTAATTATGTTTTGACCTTTGACACAGGTGTTGGACAGTTGACCAAAAGCATTAAATGGCATACACATTGATTCCTAGTAATTGAGGGGTATTCAAATATTAAAACGGACCAGAATCTGTGGCTTCCGGTTTTTTGTGATGCAGAAACTGGTTAAATCCAAAATACTATGATTTTAGCTGCTAAGCGTCATTTTATGCAGATCAAAATCGGTTCCGACTTTCTCGTCGATTCAAACTTCCTATTTTACTGAGCATCACTACAAGTTTGACTGTAGATACGGCCAATCCAGAGATTGCATAATTTCTCAACATCCTGCGCTAGGTGATATAAAACTTCTGAGCCAGCAAACATACTTACTTTGCGATTTTGTCCACCAAATTCCAATAAGCATTCCGTTTCGATGGCATTTTTAACCAAAAACAATATATGTTTGGCCTATTGACCATAAAAAACGTAACACGTTGCAACCCTTGACATAATGCACCCGCTTCCTCTCAATCCCTTCAGCTGTTCCATCAGGCATCAGATCTGGTCAATGGTGATATAAGGAATCTGTTTGTATCATTTGTATAACATTACACTAATGCAATAGATACAGCCACCATCAGCTACAGCCTTTCAATTCTGACCTCAAGACTAGATTAATTTCCCTCAAAGAAACCCCTGCAGGTTTTTTTGCATTACAGTGTAACTTTCTTTTAACTTGTGATAAAGTAAAATGACTGTTCTGCATGGAAAAAACATACAAAAAACAGCAACATAAACTTAAATGCCTTATTGGCATTTTTAAATCTTACAACACTGTATTTTTGGAAACAAAGAATAAATAAAATAAAAAGATGCAATGAAATATAGATTTCAACATGCAATCAATAACTAAAGTAGTCAGTGTGGTTAAGCTTTGTTTGTATCAAATTCTTGCCAAATGTTTAGCATAGTTTCAGTATTCTGGTAGTATTTTTGAAATATTGTAACTTGAAAATTTAAAGCAAACAGGTAATTTTTTCTTGTAAACTGTGAAAATCAGTATTTAATGTTGACTGTTCCGCTGACAAATTCTGATTCTGGTGACAATTTTCAATATTTGTATTTCAGCAAAAAAGAGTGTCATGAGTCAGAAATTCCTATGAAAGCATACTAGGTCTAGTAGTCTAGGACCATGTCATCATTTGGTTACACGTTAAATTTGACGGGCCAGAATTCGTACTGAAGAACAAAATGATAGGAAAATTGCAATTAAGGTAGGAGAAAAGTCCAGGGAGTACCACAATCACAAGCCGCCGCCCATCCTATAAACGAAACAGATCATGAAACCACAAACAAGCGCAAATCGAACAAACTTACTAAAAGCACTAAGATTAGCATAAAGTAAAGTTTGTTTGATTGCGTCCTGAACCTTTGTACGCAAGAACTAGAACCCACTACAGGCACTCTTCAAGAACTAATGTATCTCCTATAGACTACTGTATGTTGGATACGAAAATCATCCTTAGGACGTGGTTTGAGAATAAAATTAAATATTTGTTAGTATAACGCAAAAGAAAGTATGCACGTTTCTTGTTCAGTTTCTCAGCTTCCATGATGGTAAAAACATTGATACCTAAAAGAAAGTGTGCACTTGTTCAGTGTGGTATTTCGTGTGGTATTTGGCTTATTCAATGACCTTTCTAACAATATGATTATGTGTTGTTTTGATTTTCTTTAAAACTTACGGTGCGTCAATGTGTAGCAGAGGTCAAAATAAAAAAAAAACACAAATAGCCCATAACAGTAGAGTGAGATCAAGGCAAGCCGTTAACGAATTTACATGATCTACGCAACGCCTTTCGAGTGGAATGAAATGCTATTTCTGCATACGAAATCCAACGTTAAGTAAATTCCACATAGCTTCTTATGTAATAAGACGCCAAATACACTGGGCGTAACACTGCAATAAACTGACTGTTCTATGAAAGTTAAAATGTTGAAATGAAAAAGTGCATCTCATATGATATCGGTGTGATGGACGGGAGTTGGAGGACGGGGAAAGGAAGACAACTCGAATCTTATGCATTATGTTTAACGACCATAATGATACGTTCTGGGTTAATTACATTAGACGTTATCCCATTTGGTCAACGCCTAATGCAATGACATCATATGTAATATTCTGACGTTATTTTATGACGAAAACAAAGGATAAAGTATGCCTTATATAAAATCCCTAATATGTGTAGTGGGGTGAGAGTTGGGGGGTGGGGACGGGGTCTTGGAGGCGGGGATATGTAAAGGGGCAAAGCAACACCCCAAGGCAGCATAAATCGCAATTATTCACGACATATTTTGTCTTTTGATCAAAATGTACTTGTCAACAAAGCAAAAATAATGTATAAAGTGGTACATGATATGGTTCCGCAATATATTAGAGATCTTTTTCAGCTACGAGCGGACACGGTACCTGATACAATCTGTCTCGAATCAGAATTTTTATATCCCCAAACCTAATATCACCTTGTTTAAAAAAAGTGTATTATACTCTGGACCAGTTATATGGAACACAATTCCATCGGATATTAAGAATTCGTCAACGCTTAATATTTTTACTAGGAACGTAGTCGAATGCAAATGAATAACACATTTCATGAATTAGACCACAGATTTGCATTGTAAATATCATTTTCGTATAATTTCTCCACCATATTTTATCATTGTAAATATCATTTTCAAGTAACATGTGTAACTTTTGTATTATTCAATTTTTCACGATGTTTTCCCTGTAATTGTCATTTTAATGTGTTTGTATATATTGTTCATGTAGATGCTTTTTAAAAAGTTTAATGTGTTTGTATATATTGTTCATGTAGATGCTTTTTAAAAAGAGGGCCCCATGGAAGACAGGTTGTACCAAATGGGTCACCCTCTCTAAATAAAGAACTTACTTATAAAATTCTACATTAGGCGTTATTACATTTAACACCCAGCATAATAACGCCAAATGTAATACACTGATCTATGACAGGGAAATTTTGAATGAAAAATTATATCCCATATCACATCCCTATATTTTGACAGCGAGTTGGGTTGTTAGGTCTGGGAATACATTGTGTTAAAGACAATTTGTCCTACTGTTGGTTTTCTTTTGCTTCAGCATTTTCAGTTATTTCTTGCTGTCTAGTCCTCATCGTTGTTTCATTTCTGTATTCGCTTGCTGTTTATGTTCTCGGAAACCCTTCAAGCAGACTGAAGTCGGTTGGTGCCTGTGTCTTGTGTATACCACGGCAGAACTAAGGTTTGTGGACACGTAAAATCGATTAAAGCCCCTCCCCGAAACCCAGCCCCGCCTCCCAGTAATATTTTTGACCAAGGCGGTGCCTCTGCTTTGGTTTACTATATCTGTCACTGTATGTCTTTTCATGTTTGTCAGTGCAGTTTTTTTTTTTGGACAGCCTTAGTATATAAATTCAGAAAACTATATGTGCTTCCCATTATTTTAGCACTTAATTTCGTGAAACCATTCTTCGATATATAAATGTAATACGAGACTGCATGCATAGTAGTTAACCCAATCACAGTTAATAACTTTGCTCTTGGTTGCACGCCTGTGCGTCGGGCCTGAGCCTCTATGACGGCTCCGCTTCTTTGCTTCACCATTTCAGTGTCTTGTTGTCGAGTCCTCATCGTTGTTTCTTCTCTGTATTCATTTGATCTTTATGTTCTGGAAGATGTTGCACGGATGAGTTAGGCTGACTTCAATTGTCTCGTGTATACCACGGCAGAATTAATAGCGAGGGTTGTGGCCGCGTAAAATCGATTTAAGCTTCCCCACCCCCCAGTAATATTTTTACTGACCGTTCCAAGGCGGTGCTTCTGCTGTGGTTTACTATATCTGTCATTGTATGTCTTTGCATGTTTGTCTTGGTGCAATTTTATTTTGGGATAGCCGTTTGGCCCTGATCGTTGCCTTCCTTCCTATTTGCATGTATTTGTGAAAATTTTAGCCGTTTGGCCATTTTCTTTTTTTTTTTTTTTTTTTTTTTAAGAAATTGTCCTTCTTTTTGTAGTGTTTTGATTGTGGTGCCGTTACTTTAAGTGTGTCCTTCTCTCCCTTTGATGTCTTGGAACGGAAGGTATAATTGTATCGATTCCTGATAATTGTCTTCTTTTCTGTTTACTACGTTAGATGAAATCCTTCTCTCCCTTTGATGTCTTGGAACGGAAGGTATTAGGTAATTGTATCGATTCCTGATTGTCTTCTTTTCTGTTTACTACGCGGCCGGTGGGGGTGAGGGAGGGGGCATGGGGCTGCATGTCATGAAAGACGCCAAGGCAACACAAATTGGAAGCATAACCTCAAAACCTTATGAAATAAATTACGCTTTGTTACATTGGCGTTACATGGCATTACATTCAACATCTAGTGCACTAAAGCCAAATGTGACAAAATGATTTTATTCAGACAAGATGATCTCTCAAAAGAAAAAATATTCCTAATTTGGATAGGATATTGGGGTCTGGGAAGACGGGGGCGGGGATGAGGGGGAAAGGCAACAATTCGTGAAAGACGCAAAGGCAACCCACATCGTAAGCAGCATGTTATCTTTAGACCATATAAAAATTGGGTTTATTACATTAGGCTTTGTTACATTTGGCGTTACAATCAACGCTTAATGTAATAACGCCAAAGGTAATAAACTTACTTTTTCTGTGACAAGATGAAATCTCAAAAGACAAAAGTATGTAATATCTAATTTGGGGGTGGGGTGTGGGAAGACGGAAGATCGGTAAAGGGGAAAAGCTGCAATTCGTGAAAGACGTCAAGGCAATACAAACCGAATGCATCAAAAACCATATATATATGAGGGATGTTCGAAATGAATTGCTTATTGTCCTCTAGCTCGATATCCACGTGGGGCACGATAAAAACCAATACATGCCTGTATAGGGCTATTCAATATCTACACAATGGTGTATAGATGTACATTTTAGACTAAGTGTAAGACATAAAATTTGCCATTTGAATACACGCAGTCATTGACCACTGCAGTAAAAATGGTTGGTAGAAGCGTCGACAAAAAAGATGAAATACGGGCTTACATCAAAGCTCGCTCAAAACTTGGTTGTTCTTAGAAGAAGCTGATGACTGAAATTTCTACTGCTTTTGGACCTTCTTGTGTGTCTTATGACACAGTTCGGCGGTGAAAAAAGAAATTTGAGTCTGGTGTAGAGTCCATCAAAAATGCACCGAAATCAGGTAAGCCAAAATCTGCATCTCGTAAAGAAATCGTTTCCAAAATAAAAGAAATCATTGAAGGAGATGCCAGATTTACAGTTCGTGATATTGCACGAAAGGTAGGCATATCACTTTCAACGGTTCACCTTATTTTGAAGAAGCATTTGAAAGTCAGAAAGATTTCTGCTAGATAGATGCCACATCTGTTGACTGACGAGCAAAAGAGACAACGGGTTAAAGTGGCCAAAAAGCTGCTTCAAATGTTTCCAAAATATGACAAAAAGCAGTTTGCCAATGTCGTCACAGGTGATGAAACCTGGGTCCATTATTTTGAGCCCGTCAGAAAGGTTAGCAATAAGATCTGGGCCACTAAACACAGCAAACGCCCAATAATTGCCAAACGTTCTTTGAGTACAAAGAAGGTTTTTTATGCAATCTTCTTCTCTGGTGAAGGAGTCGCAATAAAAGTGCCAGTGAAAAAGGGCAAAAGCATCACCGGAAAATACTACAAAGACGTACGTAGTACTGAAGAAACTGAAAAAGTATTATCAGAAACGACGCCCTGCCACTGGTTTTAAACATGTCCGTCTTCTGCATGACAATGCCCCAGCTCATACCTCCGCAATAGTTACGGCGTTTTTGAAGAAAGAAAAAGTAACTGTTTTGCCTCATCCCCCGTATTCCCCAGACCTTGCCCCATGTGATTTCTTTTTGTTTCCGAAATTGAAAACATTCCTTGCTGGGCGGAAATACCAGTCCCGACAGGCACTTGGATCTGCCATTCATCAGTACCTTATTACTGTGCCCAAATCAGCGTACCGTGACGCATTCAAGAAGTGGATACATCGGCTGAAACTTTGCATTTCTAGCCACGGGGAGTACTTCGAGGGCATGAAATGAGTACTTTTGGGCTAACTTGAAATTTGAAGTCTCCAGATAGAAATGAGCAATTCATTTCGAACATCCCTCGTATATATATATATTTGGTTTATTACATTAGACATTAGACGTTTTCTATTTGGCATTACCATAAACGTCTAATGTAAAATAACGCCAAATGTAATAAACTTTTGCTCAAAGACAAGATGAAATCTAAAAAGAAAAAGTATGTCTAATGTCTTAAATCCTCTTCCTAATTTGAAGAGGATGTGGGGTATGGTTGAAGGCTGGGAGGTGGAAAAGTTGCAATTTGTGAAAGACGCCAAGGCAACACAAATTGGAAGCATTGTGTTATTCAAGACCGTATGAAAACATCTGGATGATTAGGCGTTGTTTACATTTGACGACTTTTGCAATAATGCCAACTTATTTTGTTCTGACAAGATGAACTCTCAAAAGAAAAGGTATGTCTCATATGATATTCCTTATTTGAAGAGGATGAGGATGTCTGGGAAGACGCAGGGTTGTGGTGCAGAGGGAATTGCCGCCATTCTTGAAAGACGCCAAGACAACACAAGTCGTAAGCATCATGGTATGCAAGGCCATATGAAAAAAAAAAGAAAAAAAAAAAAAAAAAAAAAACTCAGCCGTGTTACATTTGGCGTTCAATCAACACCTAATGCAATAACTTTAAATGATTTTGGTCTATGACAAAATTAAATCTCAAAAGAAAAAGTATGTCTCATAAATGATTTGGGGGTGGGGATCTGGGAACACGGGGTATTGGTAAAGTGGGGAAAGCTGCAATACCTGAAAGACGCTAAGGCAATACAAGTCGTAGGCATCAAGTCATTTATGAGCATATGAGAAAATATATTGCAAGCAGTGAAATCACTGTATATCCGAAAAAAAAATGAAAATGATATATTCACACCGTATTTTCACTAGTGAAAAATAACATGGTCATGTTATTTTCACTCTTAGTTTCGGATTACTTCTGCTGATCCCACTTAGATTTTCTGAACTCCTCTCTCTTGGATATTTTAGCAAACAATCGGCATGCCGATGGGTACTAACTGTGCACCGTTACTTGCCGACTTGTTTTTATACTCGTACGAGGCGGAGTTTGTACAAAGTCTCCTCCAAGCAGGCAAGAAACACCTCGCACAACAATTCAATTTCACCTACTGATACATAGATGATGTATTGTCTCTGAAAAACACAAAATTTGCAGAGTATTTAGAATTCATCTATCCACGTGAACTTGAAATAAAGGAAACAACGGAGACTGCAGCCTCCTCCTCATACTTGGATTGTTATCTCTACATTGACAATGGAAAGCTTACTACTAGGCTTTACGACAAACGGGATGACTTCAATTTTCCCATTGTTAACTTTCCATTCCTGAGCAGTAATATCCCTTCTGCACCAGCATACGGCGTTTATGTTTCACAGTTAATCCGTTATGCCAGAACCTGTTCAAATTATCAGGACTTCATGGAGCGTGGGAAAGTGCTCACTACAAAGTTGTTGAGCCAGGGTTATCAAAAAACCAAACTGGTAACAACACTTAAGAAGTTCTACGGGAGACATCATGATCTGGTCAATCCCTACAATGTGGAAGTTTCCAAAATTGTTTCTGATGTTTTTGCCAGTGACGCGCCATAAGTAGACTTCCCAAATCCCGGACATACGCTTCTACTGATATTTCCTTCGTTCAGGCCTATGGGCACTATCCGCGGACGCCTGATTACACACTTTATTCTGGGGTCCATGTCTGTTGGTCTGAACATTCTGATTCGTCATTCGTTTATGGATTTATGAGTTTGGATTATGGCTTAGGTACCATGACCGCAACTACTTTCTGAACAAAACTATCAAGTGTTCGTATTCATTTTCTTAATTAGAATGTAAGGAACATTTTGGTAACAAGATCCTTTGATTTGCCGGAACTTTAAGAAAATGGAATTTTAAGAAAATGGAAAAAGTACGAACTCCTCTGGTAAGAATGTTGTTTTTTTTTTTTATCGTATGGCCGAACCTGCAAAACAATTTTCTCTTTGAGTGTTGGACAATTTCGGCAAAATATATGTATCAATTGAAGACTTGGCAGTTAGAAGAATGTGTGTAGATCCGGATAGGCTACGTTTCATGTTCGATCAAATTATCTTAATATTTTAAATAAATGTTTTTGTCTACCCTGCGTCAGCCGCGGTTCTTCAAATGGCGGCGAATCCTAAGAAAAATACCACAATCCGGCGTTATTTGACCAAAAATCCGGCGTTACGACCGGTTATCCGGTGTTACGGTTGAACGCGGTGCGAAAATGGGTCTTTTCGCATTGGCGGCGAACGAAGGTGCGCATAAGCCCGCACCTCAGAGTGCGCGCAGTCGAATCAGCGTCTTACTCTGTCCACTTAGAGATTTGTTGGAAAAAAAAAGATAGCAACACCTGACCAGACCGTGCTCACGGTTACCTGTGCCAATTCTATGAGCATATGACATATTGACACTTTCTCTGGTTCTAATAATAATAATAATAATAATATGTTCTGTGAAAGTTGTTCTTCCTAAACAATTGTATTCTGTCCAAATGTCTGATTAGGTAGAAGAAGGCACTAATGTGTCTGAATATTTACGGTAAATAGACCGCGACGAGAATCATACACCTACGTGAACAAGAAAAAATCTGATATTGGTAAATTTATAAAACGTACCGGCCTTAATTTGCCATATTGCAGAAACTGTCCGAAGACGTTGAACCACGCATATGGTAGGCTTCAAATGTCTTATTGCATACGTGAACAACGAAGGCAAAGATTAGCTGCGCACACGCAGTCGAAATAGGTCCTTCGCTTCAAATTCAACAGTTTGATATTGTAGAAAATATTGACGAACAGAGAAACCTTGATTAAGTAAGTAAGTAAATGAAGACTTTATTTAAAGAGGGTAACAACATTTAGCAAATACATTAGACTGTGCGGAAGCGTATGCCTGTCCGGGTCTCATGGCTATTGGCATGAGAATATGGAGCAATGATATTTTCTTACGATCATACAAATAATAACAATAGTAGGCCCATGAGAAAATGGCACATAATTCTTTAAGACATCATGATTTGATACATGCCTTCCTGCATCCATGCTATAGACAGTTTAAGATTCTAGTATGTTTGAACCTCTATATATACACAGATTCAGTTTTATAAATGTAGAAGGACACCGTTGGAAACTACCGAATTAAGGCTGCAGCATACTATTACAATTTTGGTGCTGTAGATTCATTGGGTGCAATGAGTGAGCCACGCGCGCTTTCAATGAAAAAAAAACAACATTGTGACACCAAGGAAAGGCGGTATACTTTAGGCTCTTTAAATATAAATAGTAGTCAGTAATCAATATTTTCTTCATAAATTCTTCAAACTCAAACAAAGACTTTGATCTTATCAATAAAAATGTTCACGCTGGTAATGTTAACTGAAACAAAACAATGAAAACTCACACAAAATAAGGATAAAATATATATGTATATAAATAAAAAATAATGCCGAAGTAAGGATTCGAACCCACACGATGAGACCTGTGTCATCTTTAAGAATAGTAAAAATCCACTCGAGCACCGTGCTACAAATAATTCGTGTTTATAATTTTGTTCATATAACCTTATAAAGTGAATGGTTTGGTAAAGGGAGATAAATAGTCATTCTAAAAACGCTCGGTCGTCTTCGATGAAAAATGCATAAAAAAACGTGTCATCAGATTCAATCCAACATTTATGGTACTGATATTCAGATAGAAATAGACAATCCTTTTAGAAATAGACAATCCTTTTCTTTTAGTCTCTTTTTATTTAAGTAAAAATGTGTCTGAAAGGGCACATATTGAGGAGAAATGTTACATCATTACCTATACGAAAACCATTTAATTTTAATACACGATGCCGAAAACCATTTAATTTTAATACACGACGCATATTTAAAGCGAGCAATTCTGTGACAAGTACCCAATGTTAATTTCTCCAACTAACTGAAGAGTTACTGCCCAGGTTTTTCCTGGACGCTGAACGAAACGAACGCTTTCGTTCACAAATAGAATCCTTCCCGGTGGGGAGGATTCTGCAAGGGTAGTTCCCCATTTTTTATATCTATTTTATGGGTGGTAGGGGCCTATTTGAAAATCTTTTCGGGAATAAATATATATATATATATATATATATATATATATATATATATATATATATATATATATATCTATCTATCTATCTATATATATATATATAATGTGCTTAGTTATTAGACAGCCTGAATATTGTGGAGTCTGCATATCTCTACCGTGTTTATATATCTAACAAACTGGAGCGTAGGCGGCATATATTAAGTTTGCTGCTTTCGACAAACGCTGAATTTACTACGTGCGTGGAATGTGCATGTTAACACGTGAGCACAGAAAGCAGGTCCTGAACACATAGCTCTTAACATGAACCATTTGGTCTGGGTCTACACAGTTTGGCATTCAACCAGTAGTTTATTATGCAGTTTCGCTGCTTTCGTCTAAGCGCTGATCTGACCACGTGCGTAGCCTGTCCATTAGGACACCTTAGCAAACACCCAAATAGCATAGCTTCTAAAATGAACAATTTGATCTGGGTCTACACAGTCTTCCATTCAAACCAGTAGTTTTAGGCGTAGTTTGCTGCTATCGACTAAACACTGATTTGACGACCTGCGTAGAATATGTATATTGACACGTGAGTAAACAGCGCGGACCCAGATCACATAGCCCCTAAAATGAACCATTTGATCTTGGTCTACACAGATTGCGATTCAAACCAGTAGTTTTAGACGCAGGTTGGCTGCTTTTTACTAAACGCCGAATTGACCATGTGCGTAGCTTGTGCATTTTGACACGTGATCAAACAGTGTGACCCAGATCACATAGCTCCTAAACTAAACCATTTGATCTGGGTCTACACAGTTTGCCATTCAAACCAGTAGTTTTGGACGCAGGTTGGCTGCTTTTTAATAAACGCCGAATTGATCATGTGCGTAGCTTGTGCATTTTGACCACGTGATCAAAAAGTGTGAACCCAGATCAGATAGCTCCTAAACTGAATCATTTGATCTTGGTCTACACAGTTTGCCATTCAACCTGTAGTTTTGGACGCTGGTTTGCCGCTTTCGACTAAACGCTGATTTGACCACGTGCGTACAATGTGCATGTTGACATGTGAGTAAACAGTGTGGACCCAGATTATATAGTTTCTAAAATGAATCATTTGATCTGGATATACACACTTTGCCATTAAACCAGTAATTTTGGGTGCATCAAATTGTAATTAATTGGAATTTATAGGCTTGTCCAAATATCGTAATAGATATGATAAGGTACTAATAATCCTGAATATTTACCGTCAATACAGTGTTTCAGAGTGCAACACTAAGAAACACACAGACGAAATTGGTAATGGTAAAAATATAAAACTTACAAGTCTTAATTCCTTATATTGCAGTCCTTATCCGACGTCGTTGGGCCACGCTTATGATAGTTATGTTTTCGCATTTGCTATAGAAAGAAAGAATGGCTGAACTGACAGCAGAAGGGCCACATTTTACAAGAACTCGTAACGTAGTGCTTCACTCTGTCAGTTCGCGTGTGAAATAGGATGAAGGATTTGAGGACTGGACGTGTAAATCAGAGACAGACAGAGAGAGAGAGAGAGAGAGAGAGGAGAGGGAATGGATAGCACCCGATATGCTCTCGTCGATCCAAGTGCTTACTGGACTCGAAGTTTTTAAGCTGTGTCAACGTGAAGTGGATATAGATACACAAATAACTAAGATGACCATCTCTATCAACGGTACTATCTGACTACATGTACGTTTACAGCAATCAGGCGCTAGCGTTTTGTTTTCATATATCACCTTCATTTTCTAACTAAAACTTGGCCACATCTGTAGAGAAATTGAGCATTTGATTTATTTAGCTTCCTGATATATTCAACAGATTATCGGGTTGACGTAGATAAGCATGTACTAGACTAATACGTTGTGCCAAGTATTGAACACTAATTCGTATGTACTATGTATTCGGAATGTGCTCCGTTTAGTGCCTGTAATTGCTACCCTTCACTCTTCGCATCCAAACACATGTCAACACAAAGAACACCTGCGGGTCGGGATGAAAATTGATTATTACCAGCTAAATATTGTACATATTTCTCAGAGGCTAAGTAAAACACCTACTGATTAGAATAAAATCAAGCTTTAGAAATAAAGAAAAAGCGTAAAGAATAGCAGGAAAACAAAAGTGTAAAGAATAAGCATATTTGAAAAAAGAAAAAAAAAAAACCTATGCGTGTATGTGCGTATATGCCACGGCAATATTATTTATTAAAAGCTCATACTTGTATGGTGATAAAAAATGACATTTTAAAGAATGAGGGCTTTTCTTTATAGATAGAATAAGCTCAACCTTTACCCTCTTGTTTTATTTATTTATTTTTTTTTAGCAGACGACATTTTGAAATATTTTCCTCATTTTCCCCAGAAACAGGATTTGCCATTCGAAATGTCAAATCCTGTTTTGGAGACAATTTGCATGAAAGGTTTTCTTGGAAAAAATATATATATATATATATATATATATATATATATATATATATATATATATATATATATATATATATATATATATATATATATATATATCGCCAATTTTGCGTCTGCTGAATCAACCCAGAGAGCGGATACAGTTAAAGAAAGAGACTATTAGAAAATCTAGTATCTGCAGACCTAGTTCATTCGTTATTACGTAAAATAAATTAAATGTTCAATTAATGTAGTGATGTAGTTCACTTTTATTTACAAAAATAATTCTAGGGGGACAAAATGCGCAAAACGCGCAAAACGCGCGCTAGCTCCTTAATACATATTAGTCAATTTTATAAAATGTTTATTTTCAACCATTCTGTCCGTGTAGGGTGGAAACAAAGAGCCCTCGTCTTTTCAGTAAAGTTAAGCAACGCAAACCCGGTTAGTACTTGGATAAGTGAACGTCTTACACTACCGTCTACTGCAGACTTTTCATGTTTTTTTGTTGTTGTTTTTTTTTTTTTTTTTTTTTTTTTTTTGTTTTGTTTTGTTTTTTGTTTTGTTTTTCTTTCCTGCCTATACTCACTTTTTTGTAGTCATTTTGTCACCCATAGTAATAATTCTGTTTGCATGTGCTCTGCAGACGCCCTTTCCTAAGCCATGATTCCGCTTTGTCTTTTCCTTTGCATTTCCGTATATACTTTTTTTTCACTTTACTATTAAGTCCGACGCGTGCACAGACTGGTATGTGCAGCCACGCAGCCTGATCATTGTTTACTTTGTCCGCTAACAGAATTGTTGAAGACAGTAAAACATACTTAATAAGTTGGCGGACAGAGAAGACCATGATCTAACTACGCGGATGCGCAGTATGATCTTGGTCTCTACTTTTGTATACACTTTTTACGCATGTTCACGTATTTGTTGCGTACAATGAGCTGAATCTCCCCTGTTCGCATACGACATAAACTTTTTTCACCTATTTCAGCTTATAATAAAATAGCAACATGCGAAAATGGATCTTTTCGCATTGGCGGCGAACGAAGGTGCGCATAAGTCCGCACATCAGAGTGCGCGCAGTCGAATCAGCGTCTTACTCTGTCCACTTAGAGATTTGTCGGAAGTTACTGAAAAAAAAAAGACAGCAACACCTGACCAGACCGTGCTCACGGTTACCTGTGCCAATTCTATGAGCATATGACATATTGATATTTTCTCTGGTTCTAATAATAATAATAATATGTTCTGTGAAAGTTGTTCCTGATCAATTGTATTCTGTCCAAATAATCTTATTAGGTAGAAGAAGGCACTAATGTGTCTGCATATTTACGGTAAATAGACCGCGACGAGAATCATACACCTACGTGAACAAGAAAAAAACTGATATTGGTAAAACAAGAAAATCAAAGCACTGAGAGTGTCGATGGTGGCGGTTTCCTTAATTTCTATAAGCCTCTAGAATACATATCATCTGTACTTTTATTTTGTTCAATATTTCTTGATATGTAACTAAAGTAATGCCATTTTCGCTACACCACGTGTGCACAATTCAGAGTAACTAGTTTCAGTATCATGAATATTTGATTCACATCACTGTGGTTCTGAACCCCTTTTAACCACATTTATATTTTATTTCACTGTACTGTGTACAGTAACATGATATATATATATATATATATATATATATATATATATATATATATATATATATATATATATATATATATATATATATATATATTGTATCTAGAAACAAACAAGAGCTGTACAAGCGGAGGCATCATACGCCTTTGGCAAGTAATAAGATGTAGCACATACACGGACTACTGTGCAGTTCTGTGTTCCAGACCTGTGTAAATTGTAAGTGGAGTTAGCTGGAAACCAAAAAATTACCAAAAATTTCAAAGGGACATAATGCTGCTACTATTTGTTGGACTGTAATTTTAAAATAATATGTGCTGCTCCACATCATGGTCAAACTACAAATCAAGTTTCAGCTTGATTGGATGTAAACTATATGAGGAGTGAGTCGGGAACAAAAGATTAACAAAATTTTAAAGGGGCATAACTCTGCTAATATTTGGTGTACTGTAACCTCCTAATAATATGCGCTGCTCCACACCACAGTCTAACAATAAATCGCTTTTCAGCATGACTGGATGTAAATTATAGAAGGAGTTAGCCAGAAATGCAAAGTTTATGGAAATTATTAATGGGGCATAACTCTGGTAATATTTGATGTTCGGTAACCTCAAAATAATATGTGCTGCTCCACATTATGTTCTTATTATAAATCGACTTTAAGCTTAGTGTAAGTATTTAAAAAGTTTCAGTTTGATCGGGTGTAAACTATAGAAGTTAGCCAGAAACGAAAAGATTACAGAATTTTCAAAGGGGCATAGCTCTGCTAATATATGGTGGACTGTAACCTCAAAATAATATGCCCTGCACCACTTCATGGTGTAACTATACATCAAATTTCAGCTTGATCCAGTGTAAACTGTAGTAGGAATAAGCCGGAAACAAAAAATTTACAGAAATTTTCAAAGGGGCATAACTGCCAATATTTGGTGGACTGTAACTTTGAAATAATTTGCGCTGCTCCACATCATGTTCTTACTATAGATCAAGTTTAAGCGCGATCAAATGTAAACTGTAGGAGGAGTTAGCTGGGGAAGTGAAAAATTTACTGAAAATTTCAAAGGAACATAACTCTGCTGATATTTGGTGGACTGTAACCTGGAATAAATATGAGCTGCTCGATATCATGGTCTAACTATAAATCAAGTTTCAGCTTGATCCGATGTAAACTGTAGGAGGGGTTGGCCAGAAACAAAAAAGTTTACCGAAATATTCCAAGGGACATAACTCTGTTAATATTTGGTGGAGTGTGGCCTCAAAACAACATGCACTGCATCACATCATGGTCTACCTATAAATCAAACTTCAGCTTGATCGGATGTAAACTGTAGGTGAAGCTAGCAAAAAACGAAAAAAAATAGCGAAAGGGCATCTTTCATTTCTGCCCACGCATGGATTTTTCTGAAACTTTGTATAATAATAACTAGGCATACGCAACCTATGAAAATGTGCTTATTAAAATATATAATAAAATGTTGGACTCAGGACGCAACCTTGACTCACTCCCCCCACAGCTGATACCTGTCTCCAAATAAGTATGTCATACATCTTAAGTTTAATTTAGTTTTAAGATTTTTGCGCTGTGCTGAATGGTGAACACCATTGTAATTCTATTGGTACTACAAAACATTTATTTTTAATTAAAGTTAACATTTTCTGATAAATTGATTATAAAAAATCTTAATTTTTTTACCAAAAACTGAAAAAAATATCAAAATTAAACTTTCAAAATCAATATGTTATAGTCTTTGTCAAGATTTCATACCACCAGCAAAATTTGCTACATATATCCTCTATAGCTGTGCTGAATTTCATAAAAAGTAAAAACCGGTAACATAGTCATTTTAGGCCTTGAATGGATATAGGTCGGTTTTTACAAAATTGACTATTTTGTTATATTCATAAAAACAGTAGAGAAAGGCAGTGTTATCAAACACTTCTAACACTTGACAAATCAAAGAGAGTTTAGACAACTCAGAATGAATATATCTTGAGCTACCCATTAAATTTTCATGACTTTCTGTTACTTGCCTTCTATTATTAGGGACTCAAACTAACCAACTATTATAAATGTAGACAGCATAACAAATTAAAAGAAATTCTAATCAACAAATTAGGCTTAACAAAATCTTACGTTTTAATTTATGTCAGCAAATCATTGAGCATTTTATATAATTACTTCCCAAAAGGCATAAAACTAAAATAGGTGTAAAACAGGGGTATCCGTAATCTCCATTGTCATATTAAGAAGATGTGCAAACGTACTATTGCAAGTAGTTGTTGCTTGTTTGTTTGTTTGTTTGTTTGTTTTGAAGAAGGATTTGCATCCTCATCAACAGATTTTAGGATTTTTGGAGATTTGCATCTGGACTGGTGAACTCGAACCAAACTCAGAACGCTTAAAAAAAAATAATACCTATAGACTTAACTTCTGATATATCTATAGCTTGCTTGCAAGCCTATATTGTATTTTGAAATTATAAACACTGGATTTCTTGTCCTGTAAACATGTTCAAATGTGTCACTTCAATCGGTATTTCCTGCGATCGAATTGACACTGACACTGGAGTTTTTCTCTTTGTTTCAACAGTTATCTTTGATGACAGCAGCACAGAATAACTACTGTTTATGTGGTCTTTTGCTATCAGAAAAGCAGATCTATCCTTTCTTCCTTACAGTAAGCATATATGAAATTGTTTCTGTTCTGCATAAGTTCTATTCTAGTGCACATAGTTTGACTTAAACAAAAATTGGTGTTCTGTAGTTCTTCATGTTAAAGCTTTAAGATTTTTCCAAAGGTTGTATGACATTCATATTTTAAGTCCATACTAGTTTGAAACTCCGCCATATGTTAATTAATACAGGAGTTTAAAACAGCTAATTGCGTGGTTTTAATGTGAATCAAAAGGATGTATTGAAGAGTTTTTGAATAATTTTCATTCATTTGATTGCTGGCAGTTCTATGGTATTTAATTAATTCTATTTTCACCTTGTCTCTGTTTTTTGTGTTGTAATACGTTTTGAAAGGAGGCTTTTAGTATTCAAGTTTTGTTTTAGTTCTTATACTTAAATTCTTTCTTCCATTGAATATTTTAGCTGAATATAATTTCATTCTTCTTAATACCAACTGCTCTTACTTTGTTGTTCTTCGCTGATCATATTTCTGAAAAGTTATTCTGTCAATTTAGAAAGAGTATTAAAGTATTTGGCCAGCAAGTGCATAGATCTTACCTAAAGAAACAGTACTAAGCGTGCATGTGTCCATGTGACACAGATTTTGGTTGTTCATTACTGATTGTATTTAAGCTGTAGTGTTTTTTTTTCCAATATTGAGTGTCTTCGTGTGTGTTTTGTACCAGCTGTGAAATCTTCTGCTGTGGTTTTGACAATATACAGATACAGAGAACTTGGACTTAGTGTCTGCATGGTCCAGAACATGTAAACAAAAAGTTTTTTTGTTTTTGTTTTTTTAGGACATGGTGTTCAACAAGGTGTTCAACAAGGTGCAATTCAGTCAACTGGTTATAAATGAATATGTACGATTATGGTATCAACTTCTTATACAAATCATACTATATCATGGTGATCCAAATTGAAAGCTATTGATAAGTTGACTTTACACGTAACTACTACTCAATACATGAGTATTGGGAAATTTCATATTTTGCCGACTCAGGACTATATGTATTCAGGCTGTTCAAACAACATGTTGCCGGTCTTCAATTTTTATGAAATTTCATGGGTTTATTCCTAATACATACGGAAATTTTTTATGCTAAAATGGTGTCTTGACAAGAATCAGAACATGGTAAAATTGCAGATAATATCTGGATGAATACATAACCTGCAGCTTAAATATGGGGCTACCGTTCAACTTACGTTATTGCTCCAACACTATTGCTAAATACATGAAGCCATCCATAGTATCAAAACATGTACTAATGATGGCCTTAATTAATAAAACATTCTAGCATCTGAAAAATGAAATCCTGTTTACTGTGCGAAGGTTAATATTAGGGCACCCCCTGATTTGGTAGTGGCCGTGTACAAAACACCATAAATTTACAATGGAACTACATTTAAAAGCCAATCCTCATAATCATCAGTGTTATGCCATAGGCAACCATTGTGCAGAATTTCATCCAATTCCAAGCGTGGGCAGAAACCAATGTAAATTTCCTATACCGTGTAAGAGCCCCTTTTCAAAGGGTCATTATTCTGCTAATATTTGATGGACTGTAACCTCGAACAAATATGCACACTTCCACATCATGGTCTAACTATAAATCAAGTTCCAGCTTGATCCGATGTAAACTGTAGGAGGATTTAGTCAGAAATGAAAAGTTTACTGAAATTTTCAAAGGGACATATCTCTGCTAATATTAGGTGGACTGTAACCTTGAAATAATATGCACTGTTGCACATCATGGTCTAAGTATAAAAGTTTCAGCTTGATTGGATGTAGCTGGAAACTAAAAACTTACAGGAATTTTCAAAAGGGGCATAACCCTGTAAGTATTTGGTGGACTGTAACCCCGAAACATTATGTGCTGCTCCACATCATGGTCTATTTATAAACCAAGATTCAGCCTGATGAGATGTAAACTGTAGGAGGAGTTAGCTGGAAACAAAAAAGTTTTTGGCTTCAGACCCCATAACCTAATACGCTCTGTTTAAAAAACGGGTATAATAAAAACAGTAGTGAGCTTAAAGATGTTCAGATGCATCCCCTAATTTCAGAATATTTCAAATTACGGTACAGTATTGATAAAATGAAAATTATGTTGAAAACCCCATTTGGAAATTCCTAAATGTTCAAAGGTTACATGCATTCTAAGTCTTAGTAACTGGTATTGCTATTTATACTTTGTAAAATAGCTATCCCACAATACACTATCCTATGATGTCATTGATTCTTTTAGATTTTAAATCCTCATCATTTTATTCCAGACTGCTAATTTTAATTTTAAAAAAAGTAAGTATTCTATACTACTGATATTAAGACTAAAAATTTCAAGCTAGAAATTTTTTTTAAAAAATTATGAAAACTAATATAATTAAATTCCAAAAACTTTTGTTTTAATATGAAAAATCAAGATACAGGTTACTATGTTGGAAAAAAAATTACCAAGAACAAATTTATTTTTGATAATTACATTCCAAAGATCATTACAAAATACACATAAAACTTCAGTAAAATAACTTCAGACAATGGAATTTAAATTTTAGTTTGAGAATAAATTTGATTTCTCAAAATTAAATTGTATCAAACTAAATATGAAAATGTATAAGCACTGCACCCTAACATATAAATAGGGAAGAGACTTTTTCTCTCTGTATACATTCTTTGAATATTTTCAAATTAAATTTTTTAAAAACATTTTTTAAAAAAATTTCATAAGAACCACTGTAACAGTTGTAAGTACATGTATTTGGAATATTTAACGTTTTTAAAACATTTTTTAATATTTTTCACAAGAACCAATGATGTAAGTATTGGAATATTTCAGTAAGGTTTTCACCATTTGACTCGCTAGTCACGCGTCTTTCTTTTTAGCACATATACAACCAAAAGTGAAATAAGAGGATGTGTCTGCTTTAATCTATGAAAAATATTTGTGGTTAAAATGCGGTTTCACAAAATCCAAAATCAAGCTTCGAATTCAACTGTGATTTTTGTTTGTCTCAGCTCTCTGCACTCTTCATATATAAACAAGAGGACCATGGTGGTCATTAACGCTCACCTGTCCCTAAAAGGTCACTCAATGTCTACAATATTCATTAATCTGGAGGATATACATTTTTGTAACTCCAAAATATCCATGTCCTCCACTTCTAAAAGTTTAAGGAAGATCCAATTTTAACTGATGAAGCTATGCAGCAAACAAGTTTCTATTACCAAATACTGTCAGGGGAGATAACAAAAAAAACAACAACACAGCATCCAGAGTTGTGGTCCTTACATGCAACACACCTTTTTAACCTCGTACAATTCTACCAAGTATCATCAATGTATCTTCCATGGCGCTTAAGTTATGACAATCACATGGTTTCCACCGACAAATACTGTCAGGGGAGTGAACTCAAAAACTGCAGTATTCTAAGTAACAGTTCAACCTTCTTATCTCCTGTTCATTCCTATCAAGTACTATCAATATATTTCAACGGGTGCTGGACTTACAAGGTCTTCTATTACCAAATACTGACAGGAGAGATGCCTTAAAAATTGCAGTACCTAGAGATGTAGATCTTGTACAAGACGCGTCTTCTCAACGTCTTGTACAATTCTCCTTAATATCATCGATATATCTGAAATGGTGTTGAAGTTATGGCAATCATAAGGTTTCCATTACCAAATACTGTCAGGGGAGATAACTAAAAACTGTGGCATTTAGAGTTGTGATTCTTTTGTGTGACATGCTTTCTCAAACCTTATGTACAATCCTACCAAATATCATCAATGTATCTGAAAAGATGTTGGAGTTACCAAGATCACAAAGTTTCTATTAGGGGAGATAATTCTAAACCACAGCACCTGGAGTTGTAGTTTATGCAACACATCTTCTCAACCTCATGTACAATCCTACTGAGTTCAATCAATATATCTGAAAGGGTGTTGGAGTTATCAAATGCACAAGGTTTCTTTTACTAAATACTGTCAGGGCAGATGACTAAATAACTGTGGGACCTAGAGTTGTAATTCTTGTATGTGCCACACCTTCTCAATTTTTTCAAAAGATATGTTCTAAGAACTCAATGAAAGCATGCTACCAAGACGTTTCTAGACGTCCTAGTTAGTACCCACAACATATGTTTACTAGGGGAAATAAGAAAATATGTACCTACGCACACCTTTAATCTGGAGCTCTGAAATGTAGACATTTCTAGTCTGATTCTCTTGATGTTAATACATTTTTTTTTTTTATCCATTTCAAAAGGTACAAATTATCTGACCAGCAAGAGAAACTGGGCCTAATTCAAAACCATATTATTTAAGTAGTTGTGGTCATGATACACTCAAATTACACAAACCTTATTCCAAACTCATAAATCTGTAAAATAATGATGAATCAGAATGTTCAGACCAACAGACATGGACACCAGAATAAAGGGTATAATCAGGCATCCATGGACAGTAAGCCTTACTTGGTAAGCAAGCTTTGCCCACCATGCCCATAAGCCAGAACAAAAGACATGTAGGTAGAAGTGTTATGTCCGGGATTTTGGAAGTCTACTTATGAAATCAGTAAAAAAAAAGTAACCATTTCTTAAATCAGAATATTTTCTGACTAACTTTTATGAGACAACTAATCTATCTATATTCCTTGCATTCATTACTGTTTTTGCCTGGCAAGAAATAGAAACAAAATACTGGGCCTATTTACACACACACACACACACACACACACACACATCGGATAACTTAAGCATGTGTCATAAATTAATGTATTCATTTCTTGAAAAGCTTAAATTATGGGGAATATTCACCAATTAATCTATTTATCTGAGGATTCTTGGTACTAATTCATTTAATAATGTAACTCTTATATAACTGGCAAGATTTAAGAACAAATACCTGTTTGCTTTAAAAAGTTACAACATGTGTATCTTAATAAATGTGCTAAAATCTGATGACAAAATACAGCTGTATTGCGTTATGCATATTCTGGTATATTTCCACAAGACAGACAATCAATTTGAGGATTTCTTGTGTTCATTTCAATTTGGAGAGTTAAACTCTGTATAAATATAAACAAATAAAAATCAAAATATAGCCTTACTCTTAAAAATGTACACATAATATAGCTCAGACAAGTGGACAGGGTCACTTATACTGATATATCTGGACAAAATATTACAATTTGTGGCATCATCACTTATAAGTTATCGATTTTAAAGTTAACACATTATTTATTTTTACTTTGATTGCACAGAAAGCTCAGCAATCTTATGCACTTGTTCTGTAAGACAAGGATATTGGTGTTTCGTGAATGTGTGATACAGGAACCCAGATTACACAGGGAAAACCATCGACCAGCGCTATCCCACCCTGTTTTATACCTGATCCCGGTGCCCCATAAATCCAACGTCAGCTGCATTGGGTTATTCACATTGGGCACCATTAAAGGAAACTAAGGAGGGAAAGTGTGTTTGGATGCAGGACTGAAACCTGTAACCTCTAGCTTGCAAGTGCTCTACCCAACTGAGCTAACCAGATGGCTGTAACCCCAATCGCCACACCAGGATTTTTTGATGACTGAATAAATGTGTGTGTGTGTGTGTGTGTGTGTGTGTGTGTGTGTGTGTGTGTGTGTGTGTGTGTGTGTGTGTGTGTGTGTGTGTGTGTGTGTGTGTTTTGATGATTTTTTTTTTTTTATTTGGGTTTTATGTCTCTTTCAAGAATATTTCACTATCGTTCATCAAAGGAGGGCGAAAACTGGAGTACCCGGGGAACACGGCTTTCCCACATGTGTCAGTGACCCGAGCAAGACTCGAACCACAGCAGTGAGAAATGATGAAATTTTAGTATCAGTTTATATTATAAATATTTTGTATGCATATGTCGGTGCAGTGTTGGGGCCTAGAGGTTGACAAAACATTGAACTGTCATGGATTCATGGAATAACGGAAAGTCCCGAAAAAAGTACTGAAATGTCCGTAGTATTGGACTATAGTCACCCAAATGGTCCCACGCCTTGTACATGGAGCTAACAAAACACGAAAACATTGGCACTGTTGCATCTTCCAAATTGTATTCAGCATTCCCATTTACCCTCTGCAGAGGGGTTTTTATCCCCACAAAATTTGTCTTATACCCCTAAATTAGAAAAGAGTAGTATACTGCTTACAATGGGCGTACAAAAATAAGAGAACAGAGCTGATTTACCCCCAGTTTCAAAATGCAGTGGGAATCCTGATATTAACAGCAGTGCTTTCACTGAATTTCCTAGCAAGGCAGAATCGAGAAAAAAAACGTCTTTATACACGTCTTTATATACAGGCCCACTACAATCTGATGTTCCAGTGCACAAAATGTCAGCATTGGTTCCATCCAGTGTGCCAAGATATCAAACTGAAAGCGTGCCAGTTGAAACATTCCAGAACTGTTGGATGTTTTGAATGTTGACTAAAATGAAAACTGCATGTAGCAACTGAGTAAATGTTATCAATTTATTCTAATGGATCTATTTCCTTTCAAATTCTCTGTTAATACTACTACTGAATGTTTTTTCTAGCGACTGATTTTGCTTCTTTTTCCCGGCCTTGCACTTAATACTTTTCAAGCATATGTGTATCTCGGACACCAAAATAGCATAGCTTCTAAAATGAACAATTTGATCTGGGTCTACACAGTCTTCCATTCAAACCAGTAGTTTTAGGCGTAGTTTGCTGCTATCGACTAAATACTGATTTGACGACTTGCGTAGAATATGTATATTGACACGTGAGTACGCGGACCCAGATCACATAGCCCCTAAAATGAACCATTTGATCTTGGTCTACACAGATTGCGATTCAAACCAGTAGTTTTGGACGCAGGTTGGCTGCTTTTTACTAAACGCCGAATTGACCATGTGCGTAGCTTGTGCATTTTGACAAAGTGATCGAACAGTGTGAACCCAGATCACATAGCTCCTAAACTGGACCATTTGATCTGGGTCTACACAGTTTGCCATTCAAACCAGTAGTTTTGGACGCAGGTTGGCTGCTTTTTACTAAACGCCGAATTGATCATGTGCGTAGCTTGTGCATTTTGACCACGTGATCAAAAAATGTGACCCCAGATCAGATAGCTCCTAAACTGAATCATTTGATCTGGGTCTACACAGTTTGCCACTCAACCTGTAGTTTTGGACGCTGGTTTGCCGCTTTCGACTAAACGCTGATTTGACCACGTGCGTACAATGTACATGTTGACATGTGAGTAAACTGTGTGGACCCAGATTATATAGTTTCTAAAATGAATCATTTGATCTGGATCTATACACTTTGCCATTAAACCAGTATTTTCGGGTGCATCAAATTGTAATTAATTGGAATTCATAGGCTTGTCCAAATGTCGTAATAGATATGATAAGGTACTAATAATCCTGAATATTTACCGTCAATACAGTGTTTCAGAGTGCAACACTAAGAAACACACAGACGAAATTGGTAATGGTAAAAGTATAAAACTTACAAGTCTTAATTCCGTATATTGCAGTCCTTATCCGACGTCGTTGGACCACGCTTATGATAGTTATGTTTTCGCATTTGCTATAGAAAGAAAGGATGGCTGAACTGACAAGCAGAAGGGCCACATATTACAAGAATTCGTAACGTAATGGTTCACTGTCAGTTCGCGTGTGAAATAGGATGAAGGACTTGAGGACTTGACGTGTAAATCAATGAGAGAGAGAGAGAGAGAGAGAGAGAGAGAGAGAGAGAGAGAGAGAGAGAGAGAGAGATGGGAGGGAATTGATAGCACCCGATATGCTGTCGTCGATCCAAGTGCTTACTTGACTCGAAGTTTTTAAGAATTGATAGCACCCGATATCCTGTCGTCGATCCAAGTGCTTACTGGACTCGGTTTTTAAGCTGTGTCAACGTGAAGTGGATATAGATACACAAATAACTAAGATGACCATCTCTATCAACGGTACTATCTGACTACATGTACGTTTACAGCAATCAGGCGCTAGCGTTTTGTTTTCATATATCACCTTCCTGTATAAATTTTCTAACTAAAACTTGTAAAGAATAAGCATATTTGAAAAAAGAAAAAAAAAAAACCTATGCGTGTATGTGCGTATATGCCACGGCAATATTATTTATTAAAAGCTCATACTTGTATGGTGTTAAAAATGACATTTTAAAGAATGAGGGCTTTTCTTTATAGACAGAATAAGCTAAACCTTTACCCTCTTGTTTTATTTATTTATTTTTTTTTTCAGCAGACGACATTTTGAAATATTTTTCTCATTTTCCCCAGAAACAGGATTTGCCATTCGTAATGTCAAATCCTGTTTTGGAGACAATTTGCATGAAAGGTTTTCTTGGAAAAAATAAATAAATAATAAATTTATCGCCAATTTTGCGTCTGCTGAATCAGCCCAGAGAGCGGATACAGTTAAAGAAAGAGTCTATTAGAAAGTCTAGTATCTGCAGACCTAGTTCAAAGCCGTATTCTATTTCATTCGTTATTACGTAAAATAAATTAAATGTTCAATTAATGTAGTGATGTAGTTCACTTTTATTTACAAAAATAATTCAAGGCGGACAAAATGCGCAAAACGCGCGCTAGCTCCTTAATACATATTAGAAAGAGTCTATTTTTCTAGTATCTGCAGACCTAGTTTAAAGCCGTATTCTATTTCATTCGTTATTACGTAAAATAAATTAAATGTTCAATTAATGTGGTGATGTAGTTCACTTTTATTTACAAAAATAATTCAAGGCGGACAAAATGCGCAAAACGCGCGCTGGCTCCTTAATACATATTAGTCAATTTTATAAAATGCTTACGTCTTTTCAGTCTCTCTCAGAGCTCTCGTCTTTTCAGTAAAGTTAAGCAACGCAAACCCGGTTAGTACTTGGATCGGTGAACTTCTTACACTACCGTCTACTGCAGACATTTCATGTTTTTTTGTTTGTTTGTTGTTTTTTTTTTCCTGCCTACTGACTTTTTTTATCGTCATTTTGTCACTCATAGCAATAATTCTGTTTGCATGTGCTTTGCAGACGCCTTTTCCTAAGCCATGATTCCGCTTTGTCTTTTCCTGTGCATTTCCGTATATATTTTTTTTTTCACTTTACTATTAAGTCCGACGCGTGCACAGACTGGTATGTGCAGCCACGCAGCCTGATCATTGTTTACTTTGTCCGCTAACAGAATTGTTGAAGACAGTAAAACATACTAAATAAGTTGGCGGACAGAGAAGACCATGATCTAACTACGCGGATGCGCAGTATGATCTTGGTTACTACTATTGGTATATGATACTTGTACACTTTTTACGCATGTTTTTTTTTTTTTTTTTTTTTTTTTTTTTTGTATTTATAATCAGCAAACTTCATGAACAAATATGTTACAGATTATCATTTTTATACAAATTATAGAAATATCAATTTTATTTCTCAATATCTTAATGATACAAACTCATATTTCAATCATTGTTATAGACATAGAAAAAAAAAAAAAACAAAAAAAAAAACAAGAGAATGTCTGGTACTAGTACTTTTGATAACAGTTTTTGTATCATTTCAACCTTAGAGTACCACATGTAGGAAAGAAGTTATTAAACGCATTTGTGTATGCTCTATTGCAGCTTAATTTCTTAACTAGGTATAGTATAGGGTATTTTGACCTTTTTATCAAGTAAATAAGCGTTTTTTTTACAAAACTGTCAGTTTAGCCGTGATGCAAAAATAAAATATCAACGAATTTTTTGTTCCTGCACGGTGTTTCCTCAATTTCGCATACACAGCCGTCTAGTGTAGCTAGGTTTTAAGTTCTTAATCTAACCTTATATAGCCCTTTCCACATGTATGCGAAAATAAAGCACCAACAAGATTGCACAAAAGTGCAATCATACCTAAGCTCCGTTGGTCGCATGTGCGGCACATATAATAGTTTTTGTAAAGCCTTATTTTTCAACGGCTAAGAACTAAAGAAATAACACGTCTTACAATCAGTGTAAATACACATTAGGCCAATACCGCAAGGTTTATCGGATCGGTGAACACTGACAATATATACTTCGTGCACCAGTGTTACATGTAGATTTTACTTGTAAACGTGACAGTTGGATTAAATTGATTCTCCGGTAAGTAAATTTAGTTAATTTGCTCTTTTAATTACAGCCTAATCATTTTGAAATAGTGTGTAATCCTTCATGTCGGAATCTTTTAACAACGATTCCGTATCTTAGAGTTTTCCTCTCCAACTGGTTTGCGTCGTGTTAAAAGTATAAGATAAACACAGCTGCCCACGTATTATATCAAAAGGTTTCCAAAATCTGTTTATTTGCTTACACCCCATCAATTGCTAGCTATGAAATGTCCGATTGGCAACTGATCAAAATCACCGCTCATTAAAAAAAAAAAAAAAAAAAAAGCCAAATAGACTGAGCATATGTAATCGTACGTCATCCCGGTGCATGCTATATGTCCCATGACTGTCCGAAGTATATTTTAGTCATTTAATTGAGGTAGGTATATAATGTCGACCATTTCTTAATAAAATTGGTAAACGTATTGTTTAAATTTGCTATGTATTTTTCACTTTGAAATTTTCGTTTTAATATTGATTCAAAAGATTCTATATGAAGTTCATATCCTGAAAACTTGTTTGCATATATATAATATTTTGCAACTACATATAAATAATTCATCAACCCGCCCCTTCTTTCACTAGGGAACATAATATTTTTTCCGGTTAACAACATTCTCAGCCCAAAATTATTCAACAACCATCCCTGAAGTGTGCTCCAAAATCGTCTAACTACATGACAGTGTACAAAAAGATGTATTATAGTTTCTGAATGTTGTTGGCAATATTGACATAGGTTGTCGTCGGCTTTATTTATTCGATATAAAAATGATTTTGTCGCCAAAATTTTATTTGTGATTTTGTATTGAAAGTCATTTAATTTAACTTCTTTTAAAGAACTAATAACTTTATTATGCCTTTCCCATTCTTCGTCACTCATATTTATTAATTCTTGTTCCCATTTTGTATTTCCTTGAAAGGTGGTACTTGATGCCAGTATATCATAGAATAATCTGCACCCCTTTTTACCGTTTAATAAATACTTCACATAGACATTACATCTGACATTGAATCTGGTAAGTATGCAAGTTATTTTGTTATCATTAAGTACGTTTTTCCAGCGATCTGGTATTTTTCGTAGCAAAGACGGATAATCAAGAAATGTATCATGAATATTATAAACATCTTTCAATTCATTGAACTGATAAAAATTGCCTCTTTCGTCAATAATGTCAATTAGAGATCGAATTCCTTTTTTAAACCAGTTTTGAATGCAGAAATTCTCCCCATTATGCAAATTTTTGTTATACCACAGCGGCGATTCTAAAATTTGATACACTGTCTCGCACGTAATAGCATTACAAAAGTCAGACCAACTCTGGAGCACATCTTTCCAAAAGGGATTACGAATAATTTGTTTCAGTTGTCTTGTATAAACTGGCCCTAGCGTAAAAAGTTTTTGGAAATCGATATTTGATAAATCGTACCAGGTCGTACTTTCATAATTTTTATCACCTTTCTTAGCCATGTTATTTTAAGTGCTTTAATGAAATATTGTGCATTTATTATTCTTAAGCCACCCGCTTGCAGATCTTTAATAACTATCGTTCTCTTTATTCGATCAGGTCCTCCATTCCATAAAAAATTATAAAATAGTTTTTCTAATTTTTTCACAAGCTCTCCAGGAGGGTTAGGCAGTGCTAAAAATAGATGGATAAATTTGCTTAAAACTAATGATTTGATAACTGTAATTCTACCAAAAAGTGTAAGTTTACGCTTAGACCATTGTTGTATTAAGCTTTTTGCTTTATTTATATACGGAGCTGTATTTACATCCCATATATCGAAAACTTCTGTTGTAAATGTTACACCTAAAATTTTGAATGGTCCCTGTGTCCAATCAAGTTGATAGTTTCTACAAATTTTCCGTTCAGAATTACTGCAAGAGCCTATCCAAATAGCCTTGGTCTTTTCTATATTAATTTTCAAACCCGAGATAATATAAAAATTATCTAAAACACTGAGGGTCTCTTGAAGTGATTTTTCTGTCCCATCCAAAAATATCTGTGTGTCGTCCGCATATTGGCTCAGTAAAAATGTTTTCCTATTGATATTAATTCCTTTAACATTTTCATTAGTACGCCGCATTTTACCTAGTATTTCCGCACAGAGAATGAAGATGTACGGGGAAACTTGGTCACCTTGTCGACACCCGCGTTTTAAGTAAAAGAAGTCGGAAATAAATCCGTTTTGTATTATACAGCTTTCAGATCCGTATTGGAATAATTTGATCCAGGATATTATTGAGGGCCCAAAATTGAAGTACTTTAAAACCGATTCTATGAACTCCCAGGATACCGTGCCAAACGCCTTTTCAAAATCGACCGAAAGTATCAGTCCTGGCAATTCTTGATTTTTTGTTTCAAAAAGTATGTCATAAATTAATCTAACGTTTTCAGCAATACATCTTCTAGAAATAAAACCTTTCTGATCTTCATGTACAAGAAATCCTAAAACCGATTGAATTCTATTTGCAATTACAGAAGAGACAAGTTTATATACAACGTTTAATAATGAAATTGGTCTCCAATTTTTTAGATAGTTTCTATTCTTATCAGGTTTTGGTAGGCATGTAATAACATCTTGTTTTTGGGTAACAGAAAGGGATCCACTTTCATATCCGTAATTAAGTGATCTTAATACAAAAACACCCAAATCAATCAAAAAAAATTGAAAAATTCTGTGCTAAACCCATCCAGACCAGGACTTCTTTCATTTTTCATATTTTTTAATGCTTGTAATAATTCGGCGTATGTAATCTTTCCCTCCAATGTTTGAGCACTATCGTCTGATAATTTTTGACAATTTTCCCCTAAACAATCATTTATTGATCTGTTTTCCGATATGTGGACTTTATCATAAGGACTTTTATAAAATTGGCCTTGACATTTTAGAATATCCTTTGTTTCTGTATATTCCGTTCCATTCGCGTCAGTTATTTTACTCATAACTTTATTTGTATATTGTCTATTTTCTAAACCAAGAAAGTATTTAGTAGATTTTTCTCCCAGGTCTTGATATCTAATCCTTGATCTAAGCATAACACCTTCCATTTTATTTTTCCTTATTTCAGTTAATCGTGTCTTTTTTAAACTTAAATTTTGAAATGTTTCTTCACTTATCTGTAATATATTGTTGTTGATTTCATCTTCCAAGTCATTTATTTCTTGCTGAAGTTTTCTTTCTTCTTCTAGTGATTTTTTCTTCTTAATAGAACTATATTTAATTGTATGGCCCCTAATCATCATTAATAAAGTCTCTAAAAACAACTGATCATTTATATTTAACAATATATCTTCATTAGATATATTTTCCTCGTGCATATTTATAGCATATGATTGTTTTACTTCTTGTATTAATTTTTTTTATTTCGTCTACATATTTTTTATCTTTAAGTAAAGAATTGTTGAATTTCCAGTATCCTTTCCCTCTTTTACTTTCATGTAGTTTTAACTTTAATATAATAGCTGAATGATCCGTACGGTATCCTGGTATTATATCTGCATTAGTAACATATTGAAAAATGCTGTCGTGTACTAAAAAGAAATCGAGGCGTGACTGTTTTTTGGTTGGACGAAGCCTACGCCAAGTATATTTTCTAACTTCCTCATTCATAATACGCCATGGATCTTTAAAATTATCGTCCTGTAACAGATTTACTACTACTTCTCTTGCTCTCGGATTATTTATATGCAAATAGTTATCGTAGTCTTTATCTGCATTTACTACAAGATTCCAATCCCCACACATAATAACTTGTTCATTTTCAAATTCAACTACTTTCTGCATTATATTTTTATAGAATTGAGGGTTATCCTCATTGGGTCCATATAAACATACCAGTGTAACTTGCTTTCCTTCAATATTAATATCCAAAATGATAAAATTACCGTTTGTATCAGTTTTAACCCGATTAACATTTTGTTCAAAGTTATTATTAATTAAAATCATGACACCACGACTATTGGTAGTATATGAACTAAAATATGCATCAAAACCCCATTCAGATTTGATAAATGATTCTAATTTTGGGTTTATATGTGTATCTTGTAAACATACAATATTAAACTTTTTTGACCTTACATACTGAAATAAATCCCTCCTTTTGGTTGCTATTGAAAGACCGCCTCGACAGTTTTGTGAAAATATTGACAGTTCCTCAGCCATTATCAAACTCAAAAATACTTTCACATTTGCCTGTAACAATCAAGGACGTAACGTATACTAAATTCCCATTTTTTTCAACAGTAAGAAAATCACTTCAATGGAGCATCTTTAAAACATGCATACATCGATGGTTACCCACCTTAAAAACACTCATTTTCCGGTTGCTGTATAGGCACCTAAACAAATTGACCTCCTAAAAATTTTGTAAGAATTTAGTTGATAATTGTTTTATAATACTTTCCAGTTTAATTATAGGTAAAGCATGTAGTAACTTCTTTCTTCTCCAAATTTAATGTACATGTGTTCCAACACCAGTTTTGCAGAAACACACAACACTTTCAAATAACAAATATATACAACATGTTACATTTATAGTCTATTTTAAAATATATTTTTATCACCCCATCTTAAACATTTTTCATAGTTAAAAAGCTTTTTCAGATAGTTAAAAAATTGTTATAAATTGTAATAAAAAAGATATTGGTACTTGCTGACAGAAATACACATATGCTAAAACCAGTGCTGATTTGGGTCATAATGCATAATTTTAAAAATATCTCAATACTGACTCAGGGTCTAGTGAACAAAAATACAAGTCCTAAAATGCCAGCTATAAACAGTTACCAGTTTTGATCAGACACCAGCTATCATCAAATACCTAAACTCATCAAATACTGAATCTTGTTGTCAAAACTATACACTGTGCAAACTCAGTACTGATCTTGATAAAACTATACACAGTACAAACTCAGTACTGAATCAAGACATTAAGCATCTTACTGAAGACAGCTCATACTGATAAGTGCATGTTTTACATTGAGTCTTCTCAAAACCTATACACAGTACCAACTCCTTACTGATCCAAGAATATTGTGCATCTTACGGAAAAAAAAACAACAAAAAACCTCATACTGGTAAGTACATGCTTTATATTGAAACTTGTCAAAACTATACAAGTACCAACTCAGTACAGGTTCAAGACATTGTGCATCTTACTGAAAACCATCATACTGGTAAATATATGTTTTTTACTAAATCTTGTTACAACTTTACACAGTACCAACTCAGTACTGATTCTGGACATTATACATCTTACAGAAAAAAACACATCATACTGGTAAGTACATGTTTTAGACTAAATTTTGTCAAAATTAGCAACTTACTGAGAAATATCATACTTGTAAGTACATGTTTTATACTGAATCTTGTCAAAATTATACACAGTGCCAACTTCTGTACTGATTCAAGGCATTGTGCGTTTTACTGCAAAGCATCATACTGGTAAGTACCTGTTTTATATTGAATCTTACCAAAAATATACACAATAACATCAAACTGGTAAGTACATGTTTTATACTGAATCTTATTGTCAAAACAATTCACAGTTACAACTGTACTGATTCAAGGCATTGTGCATCTTACTGAAAAACATCAAACTGGTAAAAACATAGTTTATACTGAATCTTGTTGTCAAATTTATACACTGTACCCCTCAGTACTGATTCAAGGCATTGTGTATCTTACTGAAAGTCCCCATACTGGTAAGTACATGTTTTATACTGAACCTTGTTATCAAACCTATACATAGTACCAACTTAGAACTGCTTCAAGGCATTGTGCATCTTAATAAAAGACATCAAACTGGTAAGTACATGTTTTATTTTGAATCTTGACCAAACTATATGCAGCACCAAGGCAGTACTAATTCAAGGCATTATGCATCTTATTTAAAAATGGCAAACTGGTAGGTACATCTTTATACTGTATCTTAGTGTCAAAACTATACACAGTACCAACTTTGTACTGATTCAAGACATTATGCATCTTACTGAGAAACATCATACTGGTAAGTACTTGTCAAAACTGTACACAGTACCAACTCAGCACTGATTCAAGGCATTGTGCATCTTACTGAAAAGACATTATACTGGTAAGTACATGTTTTATAATGAAACTTGTCAAAGCAGTATGCAGTATCAACTAAGTACTGATTCGACATTGTGCATCTACTTGAACAAACATCATAATGGTAAGTACATGTTTTATGCCAAATCTTGTCAAAAACTGTACACATTACAAACACAGTACTGATTCAAGTCATTGTGCATCTTACTGAAAAAATATCATATTGGTAAGTACATTTTTATACTGAATCTTGTTGTCAAACTTTACACAGTACCGACTCAGTACTGATTCAAGACATTGTGCATCTCACTGAAAACTTCATAATGGTAAGTGCATGTTTTTGCTAAATCGTGTTGTAAAACCTTACACAGTACAAATTCAGTATTGATTCAACACATTGTGCATCTTAATGAAAAACATCCAACTGGTAAGTACATAATTTATACTGAATTTTGTCAAAAACTTCACACAGTACCAACACAGTATTGATTCAAGGCATTGTACAACTTACTGACAAAACATCATACTAATAAGAACATGCTTCAAAATTAATCTAGTCAAAACTATGCCCTGTTCCAACTCAGTACTAATAGATATTGTACTTCTTACTGAAAAACATCAAACTAGTAAATATATGTTTTGTATTGAATCTTAGCAAAACTACACACAGTACCAACTCATACTGATTCAAGACATTATGCATCTTACCGAAGAACCTCATCCTGGTATGAATATAATTTATACTGAGTCTTGTTGTCAAAAATTTTACACAGTACCAACTCAGTACTGATTCAAGGCAGTTTACATCTTACGGACAAACGTCATACTGGTATATACATATTTAATACTGCATCTTCTCTTTCCGGCGAAAGAATGTGCACAACACCGGCCAACCGCCCAGAAGACCAAGCCCGCCCAGCAATCGTGTGGCCAGGCAAACCGACCGCGCCCGATTTTTTTTACGCATGTTCACGTATTTGTTGCGTACAATGAGCTGAATCTCCCCTGTTCGCATACGACATAAACTTTTTTCACCTATTTGAGCTTATAATAAAATAGCAACATGCGAAAATGGGTCTTTTCGCATTGGCGGCGAACGAAGGTGCGCATAAGTCCGCACCTCAGAGTGCGCGCATTCGTATCAGCGTTAGAGATTTGTTGGAAGTTACTGAAAAAAAAAAGATAGCAACACCTGACCAGACCGTGCTCACGGTTACCTGTGCCAATTCTATGAGCATATGACATATTGACATTTTCTCTGGTTCTAATAATAATAATATGTTCTGTGAAAGTTGTTCCTGAACAATTGTATTCTGTCCAAATAACTGATTAGGTAGAAGAAGGCACTAATGTGTCTGAATATTTACGGTAAATAGACCGCGACGAGAATCATACACCTACGTGAACAAGAAAAAAACTGATATTGGTAAATTTATAAAACGTACCGGCCTTAATTTTCCGTATTGCAGAAACTGTCCGAAGACGTTGAACCACGCATATGGTAGGCTTCAAATGTCTTATTGCATACGTGAACAACGAAGGCAAAGATTAGCTGCACACATGCAGTCGAAATAGGTCCTTCGCTTCAAATTCAACGGTTTGATATTGTAGAAAATATTGACGAACAGAGAAACCTTGATTAGACTGTGCGGAAGCGTATGCCTGTACGGGTCTCATGGCTATTGGCATGAGAATATGGAGCAATGATATTTTCTTACGATCCGACAAATAATAACAATAGTAGGCGCATGAGAAAATGACACATAATTCTTTAAGACATCATGATTTGATACATTCCTTCCTGCATCCATGCTATAGACAGTTTAAGATTCTAGTATGTTTGAACCTCTATACACAGATTCAGTTTTATAAATGTAGAAGGACAGCATTGGAAACTACCGAATTAAGGCTGCAGCATACTATTACAATTTTGGTGCTGTAGATTCATTGGGTGCAATGAGTGAGCCACACGCGCTTTCAATGAAAAAAAAATTGTGATACCAAGTACAGGAGGTGTACTTTAGGCTCTTTAAATATAAATAGTAGTCAGTAATCAGTTTTTTCTTCATAAATTCTTCAAACTCAAACAAAGACTTTGATCTTATTAATAAGAATGTTCACGCTGGTAATGTTAACTAAAACAAAACAAAAAATAACTACAATGAAAACTCACACAAAATAAGGATAAAATATATATGTATGTAAATAAAAAATAATGCCGAAGTTAAGATTCGAACCCACACGATGAGACCTGTGTCATCTTTAAGAACAGTAAACATCCACTCGAGCACCGTGCTACAAGTAATTAGTGTTTATTATTTTGTTCATATAACCTGATAAAGTGAATGGTTTGGTAAAGGGAGATAAATAGTCGTTGTAAAACGACGCTCGGTCGTCTTTGATGAAAAATGCGTAAAATACGTGTCATCAAATTCAATCCAACATTTATGGTACTGATATTCAGATAGAAATAGACAATCCTTTTCTATTAGTCTGTTTCTATTTAAGAAAAAATGTGTCTGATAGGGCATATATTGAGCATAAATGTTACATCATTACCTATACGAAAACCATTTAATTTTAATACTCGATGCCGAAAACCATTTAATTTTAATACACGACGCATATTTAAAGCGAGCAATTCTGTGACAAGTACCCAATGTTAATTTCTCCATCTAACTGGAGAATTACTGCCCAGGTTTTTCCTGGACGCTGAACGAATCGAACGCTTTCGTTTACAAACAGAATCCTTCCCGATGGGGAGCATTCTGCAAGGGTAGTTCCCCATTTTTGGTGGCGGTTTACCGCCGCCAAATTTACTATACGGAATTTCTACAATCCGTCTTCTCAAAATTGCAAACCTAATAACTTCCTAAAAAATAGTTCCATACTGACGCTAATGTCGCTTAATTCTGCCTTCAAACATGTAAGCCTTCTACACTCTGATAATTATAAAGAGCAACCGAGTATACAAAACAAAGAAAACTTCAAACTTTTGAAGAAATAATAATTTAATGATGTTGAGCGCAATCTCGGCGGACGAATATAAACAGAATAAACAATTAACTGGTTTCCTGTGTTCTATATGCGAAGTATTGAGCTATAGGGTGAGGGAACCAGTCAAAATAAACAAACGGTGGAACTTGATTCAGCCTCCAGAACTTTCTGAGGCAGAGAATTTGAAAACTGATGCAAAAAATTCTCCGAAAGTCTCCGAAAGCGTATCTAAGAAAGGTATAAATATGTGATAAAGCATCAGCAGTTTTTTTAGGCTATTCACCATAAACAGTTTCGACCGAAATCACTTCGCATAATTATTTTCGAAAAAGTAAAGAACAGTGCGGTTACATATGTATTTAGCATTACGTTTTTCCTAAACGTTCGCTTTAATATATGTTTTTATGAAAATTATTTATAAATATTTTTTGACAAAATGAATAAATAAAAAAAAGATAAATAAATAAAAATAACCTTTTATTTACATTTTTGCGGTATTACTTTCCTGCGGCCACCAGGCCACTGTGCCTGTCACTTTGTGCCTTCCAGATATACCGGATACTAAGAAAACTGTGAATCAAGTCAGACCCAATCACACTGATTTCAGCCATAGTAATAATTTTCTTCGATAGAAATTATATTTTCTCGAAGATTTTTTGTAGTTCATGTATAGGCTCGCTAAAAATAACGTCCGAAAAGTAGAAAAGTTTCAAGATCTCCAGCAAAATTCCTGAAGCAGTAAAATGCGTTTCAGGAGGCCAACGGTTAGTGTATCGTCAGTGAGATGCCTATTACCGAGGTTCACTAATTATCGGATATTCAGGAACCACGGCCCCCGCCCATTGGGGCCCGCGAAGTAGATGGGCTGCCTGTAGCCTCCAAGGCAGACCTGCTTAAGCAGGGCCTGAGTTCATCATGTGATCAGGTTGGGTAAAAGTCCCACAAATCTGGAGGCAGTATCGTTAATGACTGAAATATTGTTGGCCCACATTCTAATTCTCAGTTATCAGGAAAAATTTATGAGCTTTAAAAGTACAAAACAAAATTTGGGACCCTCAAAATTAAATTGATACCGCCCATGAAAAAACAGGGAAATGACATTTTATATGGAATGTTTGGAGTTGTTATCGTTATATATACCCCAAAGATTTTTTGTGTTTATAAGGGGATTTTATTTTATCACTCATCTTTTGCTAAATTTATATGACAAGAGTTATTGTAACTGTCTGTAAATCTGTGAAAGTTCTATGAGTTTAAGGAACTTCAGTGAATCCGTAAAACTCCATGAATCCATGAAAGTTCCGTGGTCAAGGTCTGTCAGTCGTTTAAATTTTGGCATCAGTGATATGATAAAGTTCCATGGAAGCTCCGTAGTGTATCAGAGATACACATATGCATGAAAAGTATTAAGTGCAAGGCCGGAAAAAAGAAGCAAAATCAGTCGCTAGAAAAGACATTCAGTAGTAGTATTAACAGAGAATTTGAAAGGAAATAGATCCATTAGAATAAATTGATAACATTTACTCAGTTACTACATGCAAGTTTTCATTTTAGTCAACATTCAAAACATCCAACAGTTCTTGAATGTTTCAACTGGCACGCTTTCAGTTTGATATCTTGGCACTCTGGATGGAACCAATGCTGACATTCTGTGCACTGGAACATCAGATTGTAGTGCGATCTTGTGGGCCTGTATATAAAGACGTTTTTTTCTCAAGTCTGGCTTGCTTGGAAATTCAGTGAAAGCACTGCTGTTAATATCAGGATTCCCACTGCATTTTGAAACTGGGGGTAAATCTGCTCTGTTCTCTTTTTTTTATACGCCCATTGTAAAGCAGTATACTACTCTTTTCAAATTTAGGGGTATAAGACAAATTTTGAGGGGATAAAAACCCCTCTGCAGAGGGTAAATGGGAATGCTGAATACAATTTGGAAGATGCAACAGTGCCAATGTTTTCGTGTTTTGTTAACTCCATGTACAAGGCTTGGGACCATTTGGGTGACTATAGTCCAATACTACGGACATTCCAGTACTTTTTTCGGAACTTTCCGATATTCCATGAATCCATGACAGTTCCATGTTTTGTCAGCCTCTAGGCCCCAACACTGCACACACATATGCATACAAAATATTTATAATATAAACTGATACTAAAATTTCATCATTTCTCACCGCTGTGGTTAGAGTCTGGCTCGGGTCACTTCACATGTGGGAAAGCCGTGTTCTGCTTACGGATGGTCAGGTGGTTTTCCCCCGGGTACTCTGGTTTTCGCCCACCTTTGATGAACGATCGGCTCGATATAAGTGAAATATTCTTGAAAGAGACATAAAACCCAAATCAAAAAAAAAAAATCATAAAAACACATACACACATTAATCTTATTCAGGCATCAAAAAATCCTGGTGTGCTGATTGGGGGTACAGCCATCTGGTTAGCTCAGTTGGGTAGAGCACTTGCAAGCTAGAGGTCACAGGTTTCAGTCCTGCATCCAACACACTTTCCCTCCTTAGTTTCCTTTAATGGTGCCCAATGTGAATAACTCACTGTTTGAGCTATTTTAAGTGTACATTTTTAAGATAAACTGATACTAAAATTACATCATTTCTCACCGCTGTGGTTCGAGTCTCGCTCGGGTCACATGTCACATGTAGAAAGCCATGTTCTGCTTACGGATGGTCAGGTGGTTTTCCCCCGGGTACTCCGGTTTTCGCCCACCTTTGATGAACGATCGGCTCGATATAAGTGAACTATTCTTGAAAGAGACATAAAACCCAAATCAAAAAAAAAAAAAAAAAAAAAAAATCATCAAAACACACACACACATTAATTTTATTCAGGCATCAAAAAAATCTTGGTGTGGTGATTGGGGGTACAGTCATCTGGTTAGCTCAGTTGGGTAGAGCACTTGCAAGCTAGAGGTCACAGGTTTTAGTCCTGCATCCAACACACTTTCCCTCCTTAGTTTCCTTTAATGGTGCCCAATGTGAATAACTCACTGCAGCCGACATTGGATTTATGGGGCACCAGGATCAGGTATAAAACAGGGTGGGGTAGCGCTGGTCGATGGTTTTCCCTGTGTAATCTGGGTTCCTCTAACACACATTCACGAAACACCAACATCCATGTCTTATAGAACAAGTGCATAAGATTGCTGAGCTTTCTGTGCAATCGAAGTAAAAATAAATAATGTGTTAACTTTAAAATCGATAACTTATAAGTGATTATGCCTCAATTTGTAATATTTTGTCCCAATATATCAGTATAAGTGACCCTGTCCACTTGTTTGAGCTATATTAAGTGTACATTTTTAAGAGTAAGGCTATATTTTGATTTTTATTTGTTCATATTTATACAGAGTTTAACTCTCCAAATTGAAATGAACACAAGAAATCCTCAAATTGATTGTTTGTCTTGTGGAAATATACCAGAATATGCATAACGCAATACAGCTGTATTTTGTCATCAGATTCTAGCACATTTATTAAGATACACGTTGTAACTTTTTAAAGCAAACAAGTATTTGTTCTTATTTCTTGCCAGTTATATAAGAGTAACATTATTAAATGAATTAGTACCAAGAATCCTCAGATAAATAGATTATCTGGTGAATATTCCCCATAATTTAAGCTTTTCAAGAAATGAATACATTAATTTATGACACATGCTTAAGTTATCCGATGTGTGTGTGTGTGTGTGTGTGTGTGTGTGTGTGTGTGTGTGTGTGTGTGTGTGTGTGTGTGTAAATAGGCCCAGTATTTTGTTTCTATTTCTTGCCAGGCAAAAACAGTAATGAATGCAAGGAATATAGATAGATTAGTTGTCTCATAAAAATTAGTCAGAAAATATTCTGATTTGAAGAAATGGTTACTTTTTTTACTGATTTCTTAAGTAGACTTCCAAAATCCCGGACATAACACTTCTACCTACATGTCTTTTGTTCAGGCTTATGGGCATGGTGGGCAAAGCTTGCTTACCAAGTAAAGTTTACTGTCCATGGATGCCTGATTATACCCTTTATTCCGGGGTCCATGTCTGTTGGTCTGAACATTCTGATTCATCATTATTTTACAGATTTATGAGTTTGGAATAAGGTTTGTGTAATTTGAGTGTATCATGACCACAACTACTTAAATAATATGGTTTTGAATTAGGCCCAGTTTCACTTGCTGGTCAGATAATTTGTACCTTTTGAAATGGATAAAAAAAAATCTTAAAATGTATTAACATCAAGAGAATCAGACAAGAAATGTCTACATTTCAGAGCTTCAGATTAAAGGAGTGCTTAGGTACATATTTTCTTATTTCCCCTAGTAAACATATGTTATAGGTACTAACTAGGACTTCTAGAAACGTCCTGGTAGCATGCTTTCATTGAGTTCCCAGAACATATCTTTTGAAAGAATTGAGGTGTGGCACATACAAGAACTACAACTCTAGGACCCACAGTTATTTAGTCATCTGCCCTGACAGTATTTAGTAAAAGAAACCTTGTGAATTTGATAACTCCAACACTCTTTCAGATATATTGATTGAACTCAGTAGGATTGTACATGAGGTTGAGAAGATGTGTTGCATAAACTGCAACTCCAGGTGCTGTGGTTTAGAATTATCTCCCCTTATAGAAACTTAGTGATCTTGGTAACTCCAACATCTTTTCAGATGCATTGATGATACTTGGTAGGATTGTACATAAGGTTGAGAAAGCATGTCACACAAAATAATCACAACTCTAGATGCCACAGTTTTTAGTTATCTCCCCTGACAGTATTTGGTAATGGAAACCTTATGATTGCCATAACTTCAACACCATTTCAGATATATCGATGATATTAAGAAGAATTGTACAAGACGTTGAGAAGACGCGTCTTGTACAAGATCTACAACTCTAGGTACTGCAATTTTTTAGGTATCTCCCCTGTCAGTATTTGGTAATAGAGACCTTGCAAGTCCAACACCCTTTGAAATATATTGATAGTACTTGGTAGGATTGAACAGGAGGTAAGAAGGTTAGTCGTATACAAAAACTGTAACTTAGAATACTGCAGTTTTTAGTTCACTCCCCTGACAGTATTTGTCAGTGGAAACCATGTGATTGTCATAACTTAAGCGCCATGGAAGATACATTGATGATACTTGGTAGAATTGTACATGAGGTTAAAAAGGTGTGTTGCATGTAAGGACCACAACTCTGGATGCTGTGTTTTTTTGTTTTTTTTTTTTTGTTTTTTTTCTGTTATCTCCCCTAACAGTATTTGGTAGTAGAAACTTGTTTGCTGCATAGCTTCATCAGTTAAAATTGGATCTTCTTTATACTTGCAGAAGTGGAGGACATGGATATTTTGGAGTTATATCCTCCAGATTAATGAATATTGTAGACATTGAGTGACCTTTTAGGCACAGGAGAGCGTTAATGACCACCATGATCCTCTTGTTTATATATGAAGAGTGCAGAGACAAACAAAAATCACAGTTGAATTCGAAGCTTGATTTTGGATTTTGTGAAACCGTATTTTAAGCACAAATATTTTTCATAGATTAAAGCAGACACATCCTCTTATTTCACTTTTGGTTGTATATGTGCTAAAAAGAAAGACATGTGACTAGCGAGTCAAATGGTGAAAACCTTACTGAAATATTCCAAATGCTTACATCATTGGTTTTTATGAAAAATTTAAAAAAATGTTTTAAAAACTTTAATTTGAAAATATTCCAATATAAATGCACTTACAACAGTGGTTCTTATGAAATTTTTTTCAAAAATCTTTTTAAAAAAATTTAATTTGAAAATATTCAAAGAATGTATACAGAGAGAAAAGGTCTCTTCCCTTTTTGTTAGGGTGCAGTGCTTATACATTTTCATATTTAGTTTGATACAATTTAATTTTGAGAAATCAAATTTATGTCAAACTAAAATTTAAATTCCATTGTCTGAAGTTATTTTACTGAAGTTTCATATATATTCGAGATTACAGTCCACCAAATATCAGCAGAGCTATTTTCCTTTGAAATTTTCAGTAAATTTTTCACTTCCCCAGCTAACTCCTCCTACAGTTTTCATTTGATCGCGCTTAAACTTGATTTATAGTAAGAACATGATGTGGAGCAGCGTAAATTATTTCAAGGTTACAGTCCACCAAATATTGGCAGTTATGCCCCTTTGAAAATTTCTGTAAATTTTTTGTTTCCGGCTTATTCCTACTACAGTTTACATTGGATCAAGCTGAAACTTGATTTATAGTTACACCATGAAGTGGAGCCGGGCATATTATTTTGAGGTTACAGTCCACCATATATTAGCAGAGCTATGCCCCTTTGAAAATTCTGTAATCTTTTTTGTTTCTGGCTAACTCCTATAGTTTACACCTGATCAAACTGAAACTTTGTAAATACTTACACTGAGCTTAAACTCGATTTATAATAAGAATATAATGTGGAGCAGCACATATTATTTTGAGGTTACCAAACATCAAATATTACCAGAGTTATGCCCCATTAAAAATTTCCATAAACTTTGCATTTCTGGCCAACTCCTTCTATAGTTTACATCCAATCATGCTGAAAAGCGATTTATTGTTAGACCGTGGTGTGGAGCAGCGCATATTATTAGGAGGTTACAATACACCAAATATTAGCAGAGTTATGCCCCTTTAAAATTCTGTTAATCTTTTGTTCCCGGCTAACTCCTCATATAGTTTACATCCAATCAAGCTGAAACTTGATTTGTAGTTTGATCATGATGTGGAGCAGCACATATTATTCCAAAATTACAGTCCAACAAATAGTAGCAGCATTATGTCCCTTTGAAATTTTTTTGGTAATTTTTTGGTTTCCAGCTAACTCCACTTACAAATTTACACAGGTCTGGAGCACAGAATTGCACCGTAGTCCGCATATGTGTTACATCTTATTACTTGCCAAGGGCGTATGATGCCTCCGCTTGTAAAGCTCTTGTTTGTTTCTAGATACAATATATATATATATATATATATATATATATATATATATATATATATATATATATATATATATATATATATATATATATATATATATATATATATATATATATATATATATATATAATAGAATGGACATAATGATTCCTCAAATGGATGGAATAACAGACGGTAAACGGTAAAAGGCCAGAACTATGTACATTTAAGCACTCTAGATGATTATCCAGATTATCTTTTTAATTATAATTTCTACACAAAACATATGTTGTTGGTACTTATTTGAAAGTTATTGATAGGGTAGTTGTAATGAATACCCACAACTTACAATCATTTCAGTCCTTTAAGAAATAAGTAACATGTAAGTATTTCATACTTGAAAAATAAAAATAAAAAAAAATAAAAAATAAAAAAAAAATAAAAAAATCTGTGTTATCTGATTATGAATAATGTTAGTGTACACAGTACAGGGAAATTAAATAAAAATGTGATTAAAAGGGGTTCAGAACCACAGTGATGTCGATCAAATATTCAGGATACTGAAACTAGTTACTCTGAATTGTGCAGAATGCACACATGGTGTAGCGAAAATGGCATTGCTTTAGTTACATATCAAGAAATATTGAACAAAATGAAAGTACAGATGGTATGTAGTCTACAGGCTTATAGAAATTAAGGAAACCGCCACCATCAGCACTTTCAGTGCTTTGATTTTATATCTACTTTATGGGTGGTAGGGTCCTTTTTGAAAATCTTTTCGGGAATATATATATATATATATATATATATATATATATATATATATATATGTATATATATATATTTATATATATATATATATATATATATATATATATATATATATATATATATATATATATATATATATATATATATATATATATATATACAAAACATTATATTTATAATAAAAAATGCAACTAAAATGCGCTTAATTATTAGACAGCCAGAATATCGTGGAGTCTGCATATCTCTACCGTGTTTATATATCCAACAAACTGGAGCGTAGGCGGCATATATTAGGTTTGCTGCTTTCGACTAAACGCTGAATGTACTACGTGCGTGGAATGTGCATGTTGACACGTGAACACATATAGATACACAAATAACTAAGATGACCATCTCTATCAACGGTACTATCTGACTACATGTACGTTTACAGCAATCAGGCGCTAGCGTTTTGTTTTCATATATCGCCTTCCTGTATAAATTTTCTAACTAAAACTTGGCCACATCTGTACAGAAATTGAGCATTTGATTTAGCTAAATAGCTTCCTGATATATTCAACAGATTATCGGGTTGACGTAGATAAGCATGTACTAGACTAATACGTTGTGCCAAGTATTGAACACTAATTCGTATGTACTATGTATTCGGAATGTGATCCGTTTAATGCCTGTAATTGCTACCCTTCACTCTCCGCATCCAAACACAAGTAAACACAAAGAACACCTGCGGGTCGGGAAGAAAATTGATTATTAACAGTTAAATATTGAACATATTTCTCAGAGGCTAAGTAAAACACCTACTGATTAGAATAAAATCAAGCTTTAGAAATAAAGAAAAAATGTAAAGAATAGCACGAAAAACAAGAGCATTGATTAATGAGAAATAAAAGTGTAAAGAATAAGCATAATTGAAAAAAAAAAAAAAAAAAAAAAAAAAACTATGCGTGTATGTGCGCATGTGACACGGCAATATTATTTATTAAAAGCTCATACTTGTATGGTGTTAAAAATGACATTTTAAAGAATGAGGGCTTTTCTTTATAGATAGAATAAGCTAAACTTTTACCCTCTTGTTTTGTTTTTTTGTTGTTTTTTTTTCAGCAGACTACATTTTGAAATATTTTTCTCATTTTCCCCAGAAACAGGATTTGCCATTCGTAATGTCAAATCCTGTTTTGGAGACAATTTGCATGAAAGGTTTTCTTGGAAAAAATAAATAAATAATAAATTTATCGCCAATTTTGCGTCTGCTGAATCAGCCCAGAGAGCGGATACGGTTAAAGAAAGAGTCTATTAGAAAGTCTAGTATCTGCAGACCTAGTTCAAAGCCGTATTCTATTTCATTTGTTATTACGTAAAATAATTTAAATGTTCAATTAATGTAGTGATGTAGTTCACTTTTATTTACAAAAATAATTCAAGGCGGACAAAATGCGCAAAACGCGCGCTAGCTCTTTAATACATATTAGTCAATTTTATAAAATGCTTATTTTCAACCATTCTGCATGTCTGTCCGTGTTGGGTGGAAACAAAGAGCTCTCGTCTTTTCAGTAAAGTTAAGCAACGCAAACCCGGTTAGTACTTGGATAGGTGAACGTCTTACACTACCGTCTACTGCAGACATTTCATCTTTTTTTGTTTGTTTTTTTGTTGTTTTTTTGTTGTTGTTTTTTTGTTGTTTTTTTTTTGTTTTTTTTTTTTTTTTTTGTTTTTTTTTTCCTGCCTACTCGCTTTTTTTATCGTCATTTTGTCACTCATAGCAATAATTCTGTTTGCATGTGCTCTGCAGACGCCTTTTCCTAAGCCATGATTCCGCTTTGTCTTTTCCTGTGCATTTCCGTATATACTTTTTTGTCACTTTACTATTAAGTCCGACGCGTGCACAGACTGGTATGTGCAGCCACGCAGCCTGATCATTGTTTACTTTGTCCGCTAACAGAATTGTTGAAGACAGTAAAACATACTAAATAAGTTGGCGGACAGAGAAGACCATGATCTAACTACGCGGATGCGCAGTATGATCTTTGTTACTACTATTGGTATATGATACTTGTATACTTTTTACGCATGTTCACGTATTTGTTGCGTACAATGAGCTGAATCTCCCCTGTTCGCATACGACATAAACTTTTTTCACCTATTTGAGCTTATAATAAAATAGCAACATGCGAAAATGGGTCTTTTTTTCGCATTGGCGGCGAACGAAGGTGCGCATAAGTCCGCACCTCAGAGTGCGCGCAGTCGTATCAGCGTCTTACTCTGTCCACTTAGAGATTTGTTGGAAGTTACTGAAAAAAAAAAGACAGCAACACCTGACCAGACCGTGCTCACGGTTACCTGTGCCAATTCTATGAGCATATGACATATTGACATTTTCTCTGGTTCTAATAATAATAATAATAATATGTTCTGTGAAAGTTGTTCCTGAACAATTGTATTCTGTCCAAATAACTGATTAGGTAGAAGAAGGCACTAATGTGTCTGAATATTTACGGTAAATAGACCGCGACGAGAATCATACACCTACGTGAACAAGAAAAAAAACTGATATTGGTAAATTTATAAAATGTACCGGCCTTAATTTTCCGTATTGCAGAAACTGTCCGAAGACGTTGAACCACGCATATGGTAGGCTTCAAATGTCTTATTGCATACGTGAACAACGAAGGCAAAGATTAGCTGCACACATGCAGTCGAAATAGGTCCTTCGCTTCAAATTCAACGGTTTGATATTGTAGAAAATGTTGACGAACAGAGAAACCTTGATTAGACTGTGCGGAAGCGTATGCCTGTCCGGGTCTCATGGCTATTGGCATGAGAATATGGAGCAATGATATTTTCTTACGATCCGACAAATAATAACAATAGTAGGCGCATGAGAAAATGACACATAATTCTTTAAGACATCATGATTTGATACATTCCTTCCTGCATCCATGCTATAGACAGTTTAAGATTCTAGTATGTTTGAACCTCTATACACAGATTCAGTTTTATAAATGTAGAAGGACAGCATTGGAAACTACCGAATTAAGGCTGCAGCATACTATATTGGTGCTATAGATTCATTGGTTGCAATGAACGAGCCACGCGCTCTTTCAATGAAAAAAAAAAAAACATTGTGATACCAAGTACAGGAGGTGTACTTTAGGCTCTTTAAATATAAAAAGTAGTATATGTATATGTATATTGACACGTGATTAAACAGCGCGGACCCAGAACACATAGCCCCTAAACTGGACCATTTGATCTTGGTCTACACAGTTTGCCATTCAAACCAGTAGTTTTGGACGCAGGTTGGCTGCTTTTTACTAAACGCCGAATTGATCATGTGCGTAGCTTGTGCATTTTGACCACGTGATCAAAAAGTGTGAACCCAGATCAGATAGCTCCAAAACTGAATCATTTGATCTGGGTCTACACAGTTTGCCACTCAACCTGTAGTTTTGGACGCTGGTTTGCCGCTTTCGACTAAACGCTGATTTGACCACGTGCGTACAATGTACATGTTGGCATGTGAGTAAACTGTGTGGACCCAGATTATATAGTTTCTAAAATGAATCATTTTATCTGGATCTATACACTTTGCCATTAAACCAGTATTTTCGGGTGCATCAAATTGTAATTAATTGGAATTTATAGGCTTGTCCAAATATCGTAATAGATATGATAAGGTACTAACAATCCTGAATATTTACCGTCAATACAGTGTTTCAGTGTGTAACACTAAGAAACACACAGACTAAATTGATAATGGTAAAAGTATAAAACATACAAATCTTAATTCCTTATATTGCAGTCCTTATCCGACGTCGTTGGGCCACGCTTATGATAGTTATGTTTTCGCATTTGCTATAGAAAGAAAGAATGGCTGAACTGAGAGCAGAAGGGCCACATATTACAAGAATTCGTAACGTAATGGTTCACTGTCAGTTCGCGTGTGAAATAGGATGAAGGACTTGAGGACTGGACGTGTAAATCAATGAGAGAGAGAGATAGAGATGGGAGGGAATTGATAGCACCCGATATGCTGTCGTCGATCCAAGTGCTTACTGGACTCTAAGTTTTTAAGAATTGATAGCACCCGATATCCTGTCGTCGATCCAAGTGCTTACTGGACTCGGTTTTTGGTGGCGGTTTACGGAATTTCTACAATCCTTCTTCTCAAAATTGCAAACCTAATAACTTCCTAAAAAGTAGTTCCATACTGACACTGATGTCGTTTAATTCTGCATTCAAACTTGTAAGCCTTCTACACTCTGATAATTATAAAGAGCGACCGAATATACAAAACAAAGAAAACTTCAAACTTTTGAAGAAATAATAATAATTTAATGATGTTGAGCGCAACCTCGGCGGAAGAATATAAACAGAATAAACAATTACAGTAGAGCCTCGATAATTCAAACTCCAATAATTCAAAATTTCAATAATTCAAAATCATTTTGAAGTCCCAACTGAAATATATGAATGCATTTAACTCTCAATTATTCAAAGTCTCAATAATTCTAACAAAACTGTTTGGTCCCTTTGACTTTGAATTATCGAGGTTCCACTGTAACTGGTTTCCTGTGTTCTATATGCGAAGTATTGAGCTATGGGTTGAGGGAACCATTCAAAATACACAAACGGTGGAACTTGATTCAGCCTCCACAACCTTCTGAGGCAGAGAATTTGAAAATTGATGCAGAAAATTCTCCGAAAGTCTCCAAAAGCGTATCAAAGAAAGTTATTAATATGTGATAAAGCATCAGCAGTTTTTCAGGCTATTCACCATAAACAGTTTCGGCCGAAATCACTTCGCATGAATATTTTCGAAAAAGTAAAGTACAGTGCGGTTACATATGTATTTAGCAGCACGTTTTTCCTAAACGTTCGCTTTAATATATGTTTCTATGAAAATTATTTAAAAATATTTTTTTACAAAATAAATAAATAAAAAAAAATAACGTTTTATTTACAATTTTGCGGTATTACTTTCCTGCGGCCACCAGGCCACTGTGCCTGACACTTTGTGCCTTCCAGATATACCGGATACTAAGAAAACTGTGAATCAAGTCCGACCCAATCACACTGATTTCCGCCATAGTAATAATTTTCTTCGATAGAAATTATATTTTCTCGAAGATTTTTTGTAGTTCATGTATAGGCTCGCTAAAAATAACGTCCGAAAAGCAGAAAAGTTTCAAGATCTCCAGCAAAATTCCTGAAGCAGTAAAATGCATTTCAGGAGGCCAACGGTTAGTGTATCGTCAGTGAGATGCCTATTACCGAGGTTCACTAATTATCGGATATTCAGGAACCACGGCCCCCGCCCATTGAGGCCCGCGAAGTAGATGGGCTGCCTGTAGCCTCCAAGGCAGACCTGCTTAAGCAGGGCCTGAGTTCATCATGTGATCAGGTTGGGTAAAAGTCCCACAAATCTGGAGGCAATATCGTTAATGACTGAAATATTGTTGACCCACATTCTAATTCTCAGTTATCAGGAAAAATTTATGAACTTTAAAAGTACAAAACAAAATTTGGGACCCTCAAAATCTAATTGATACCGCCCATGAAAAAACAGGGAAATGACATTTTATATGGAATGTTTGGAGTTGTTATCGTTATGTATACCCCGAAGATTTTTTGTGTTTATAAGGGGATTTTATTTTATCACTCATCTTTTGCTAAATTTATATGACAAGAGTTATTGTAACTGTCTGTAAATCTGTGAAAGTTCTATGAGTTTAAGGAACTTCAGTGAATCCGTAAAACCTCCCATGAATCCATGAAAGTTCCGTGATCAAGGTCTGTCAGTCATTTAAATTTTGTATCAGTGATATGATAAAGTTCCATGGAAGCTCCGTAGTGTATCCGAGATACACATATGCATGAAAAGTATTAAGTGCAAGGCCGGGAAAAAGAAGCAAAATCAGTCGCTAGAAAAGACATTCAGTAGTAGTATTAACAGAGAATTTGAAAGGAAATAGATCCATTAGAATAAATTGATAACATTTACTCAGTTACTACATGCAAGTTTTCATTTTAGTCAACATTCAAAACATCCAACAGTTCTTGAATGTTTCAACTGGCACGCTTTCAGTTTGATATCTTGGCACTCTGGATGGAACCAATGCTGACATTTTGTGCACTGGAACATCAGATTGTAGTGGGATCTTGTGGGCCTGTATATAAAGACGTTTTTTTTCTCAAGTCTGGCTTGCTTGGAAATTCAGTGAAAGCACTGCTGTTAATATCAGGATTCCCACTGCATTTTGAAACTGGGGGTAAATCTGCTCTGTTTTCTTTTTTTTTTTATACGCCCATTGTAAAGCAGTATACTACTCTTTTCAAATTTAGGGGTATAAGACAAATTTTGAGGGGATAAAAACCCCTCTGCAGAGGGTAAATGGGAATGCTGAATACAATTTGGAAGATGCAACAGTGCCAATGTTTTCGTGTTTTGTTAACTCCATGTACAAGGCTTGGGACCATTTGGGTGACTATAGACCAATACTACGGACATTTCAGTACTTTTTTTGGAACTTTCCGTTATTCCATGAATCCATGACAGTTCCATGTTTTGTCAGCCTCTAGGCCCCAACACTGCACACACATATGCATACAAAATATTTATAATATAAACTGATACTAAAATTTCATCATTTCTCGCCGCTGTGGTTCGAGTCTCGCTCGGGTCACGTCACATGTGGGAAAGCCGTTTTCTGCTTACGGATGGTCAGGTGGTTTTCCCCTGGGTACTCCGGTTTTCGCCCACCTTTGATGAACGATCGGCTCGATATAAGTGAAATATTCTTGAAAGAGACATAAAACCCAAATAAAAAAAAAATCATCAAAACACAAACACACATTAAGCTTATTCAGGCATAAAAAAAATCCTGGTGTGGTGATTGAGGGTACAGCCATCTGGTTAGCTCAGTTGGGTAGAGCACTTGCAAGTTAGAGGTCACAGGTTTCAGTCCTGCATCCAACACACTTTCCCTCCTTAGTTTCCTTTAATGGTGTCCAATGTGAATAACTCACTGCAGCCGACATTGGATTTATGGGGCATCAGGATCAGGCATAAAACAGGGTGGGGTAGTGCTGGTCGATGGTTTTCCCTGTGTAATCTGGGTTCCTCTAACACACATTCATGAAACACCAACATCCATGTCTTATAGAACAAGTGCATAAGATTGCTGAGCTTTCTGTGCAATCGAAGTAAAAATAAATAATGTGTTAACTTTAAAATCGATAACTTATAAGTGATTATGCCTCAATTTGTAATATTTTGTCCAGATATATCAGTATAAGTGACCCTGTCCACTGGTTTGAGCTATATTAAGTGTACATTTTTAAGATAAACTGATACTAAAATTTGATCATTTCTCACCGCTGTGGTTCGAGTCTCGCTCGGGTCACATGTCACATGTGGGAAAGCGATGTTCTGCTTACGGATGGTCAGGTGGTTTTTCCCCGGGTCCATCAGTTTTCGCCCACCTTTGATGAACGATCGGCTCGATATAAGTGAAATAGACATAAAACCCAAATCAAAAAAAAAATCATCAAAACACACACACACATTAATTTTATTCAGGCATCAAAAAATCCTGGTGTGGTGATTGGGGGTACAGCCATCTGGTTAGCTCAGTTGGGTAGAGCACTTGCAAGCTAGAGGTCACAGGTTTCAGTCCTGCATCCAACACACTTTCCCTCCTTAGTTTCCTTTAATGGTGCCCAATGTGAATAACTCACTGCAGCCGACATTGGATTTATGGGGCACTTGGATCAGGCATAAAACAGGGTGGGGTAGCGCTGGTCGATGGTTTTCCCTGTGTAATCTGGGTTCCCACAGGGTTCCTCTAACACACATTCACGAAACACCAACATCCATGTCTTATAGAACAAGTGCATAAGATTGCTGAGCTTTCTGTGCAATCGAAGTAAAAATAAATAATGTGTTAACTTTAAAATCGATAACTTATAAGTGATTATGCCTCAATTTGTAATATTTTGTCCAGATATATCAGTATAAGTGACCCTGTCCACTTGTTTGAGCTATATTAAGTGTACATTTTTAAGAGTAAGGCTATATTTTGATTTTTATTTGTTCATATTTATACAGAGTTTAACTCTCCAAATTGAAATGAACACAAGAAATCCTCAAATTGATTGTTTGTCTTGTGGAAATATACCAGAATATGCATAACGCAATACAGCTGTATTTTGTCATCAGATTTTAGCACTTTTATTAAGATACACGTTGTAACTTTTTAAAGCAAACATGTATTTGTTCTTATTTCTTGCCAGTTATATAAGAGTTACATTATTAAATGAAGGAAGTGTCTGGTGACAACCGGCTGTCAGCAGAGTTTTAGGTCTGGTGACAACCGGTTGTCACTAGACCAAAAAGTCTGCTGACAACCAGCTGTATTTTTCCAGTAATACTATGTAATAATTATTGGTTTCACAGTTAATTCTACATTTTCAGGCATTTATTTTGCTATTTTTTTTTCTTTTATATAAGATTTTTAAGACAGTTGTTGGTATATTAATCATTTAAGTGAGGCATCCAAACAATATTTAACTCATTGTACTTATCAGTCAAACAGTATCTCATAGAGTCAAGATCTTTAAATATTATTATTTTTGGAGTGGGAAGCAAAAATGGTGTTAATCACAGGACATAACCAGGTTAAATATTTACATGAATGCATTTAAGACCCCGCATTGTCACTCTGTCCTATCCAGGTTTGGGAGTAGATCAGCTGTGGTCCATGTTATAAGAGATCGCCCCAGCATTTGAAGTAAGGTCTGTACATGTATGATTACTTTTCTTTGACTGTTATGGAAGACTTTTAATGCTAAATGTAATGTTTTACCATATTTGGTTTCAGCAATCAAAGCTATGGAGCTTTTACATATAAACTGTACTCTAGTCAGTTTTGAGAAGACTGCATTGTTTTAATAGCATCTCCACTGCTATTTTATTCAGTTTTACTTTGAACTTATTTCCTTTCCAATACAATAATTAAAGGGAAACACCCACTAAACACAATGTACAGGTATGTCTGAAAGTATTAAGCTCTAGAAAAAAACAAGAATTTTGGAGCAAATTTGATCAAAACCGGTTAGGAAATAAGATTCTCAGTCGTGTGCAGCAACCGCACGTGTCAATATGAATTTACTTAAAGGGGCGCTTCTGCTATCAAAGAGGCATTGAATCAACAAGACGGCACATTTGAAAAGAGTGTCTGTCACACAAAAACACACTTAACGCACACGAGGCTAATGACAATTCAAGCGAGTGAATGAGTTTTTACGTCCTACTAACAGCTAGGCCATACGGAGATGTGGACCTTGGTTTAAAGTCCAATATGAGAGGCTTGAGAAGCCTGGGATCGAATTCATGACCCCTGAGTGACAAGACGAGAAGCTCCACACTACACCACCGAGGCACAATTTCCCAATATTTCATACTGTTAAATATCAAATAAAAGGGCTGCAGACATTTCACCATGCCCCGCCACTGCACTTACATCAAGCAAGTGCCATGACTCTGTTAATAAACTAATAAAGTTTCAAGAAAATATCTCAAATAGTTTTCAAGTTAAAGAGCGGACAAAAAAAAAAAAAGACCCACCAGATAAAGCAAGCGTCTTGGATAGCCCGGAGTCCAAAGAAGGTGCATACTGTACAATCAGCGAATGGTCTGATCAGAATGTGCTGTTGCAGTCGCACTGTTTATCCCGCTTTGGATAGCCCGGCTATCGATGGTAAATACGATCAGCGAATGCTTTTATCAGAATGTGCAGCTGGCAGTTTGACACGAGTCTTCGCTCGTCGCACAAGACATTTTGTTAAACCCAGAGATTGTAGGCGGTACATACGATTAGCGAAGGCTCTGATCAGACTACTGATGTGCAGGCTCAGAGTGTGCAGACTGATCCGTTTCTTCGTACAAGTTGTATCGTAGGTTTTGGCATGCACAGACCAATGCGTAATTTGTTTGTGCAAACCATAACGCCTAACACTCTGGGTAAAATTTTCAACAGACGACATTTTGAAATATTTTTCTCATTCTTCCAAGAAAATAAGATTTGCATTTCATGCAAACTGTCTCCATTGCATGAATGTCAACCCCCGTTTTCTTGGTAATAAAAAAAAGTAAAAAAATATATATATATATATTTTTTTTTTTTTTTTTTTTTTTTTTTTATCGTCTGCTGATAGTGGTAATTCGATACCCGTGAGCACCAAGTGTTATCATATTTAGTATTGGTTTCTAAGGAGGAAGACTCTGCCTAGAATGCCCGCGAGGGCATATGACAATATTATGGACAAATGTCATTTTGAAGATTATTTCCCGCCGATGCTAGGTTTATACACGCGTCTCTTTTACTCGTTTGATAAATTACGGTCTTGGTTTTGCATATCACATGTTGAAGACACAAAAACAGAACACTTTACATGGAAACGAAAGTTTTGAAGATTGCTCTATAAACCATTAAAGATAATGTTATTAATGTATATACTGTAAGAGAATAAAATTACATAATATTCATTTGTACCCTGATAAATGCGGGGTAACGTTCTCACACCGCAGGTTTTTACTCTTTTATGGGAGCTAACTGCAACTGACTATCAGAAGGGAGTTAACTGCAATTGCTTCACGAGTATGGCCCATGCGAAATTGGATTTTTTATAATTGCGCCAGTAAAGAGGGGGTGCCTGCTTATACAGTAAGCGGTTAACCAGTACACTGAACCCCATTCCGCCAGAAATTTGTAACTGTCAATCTTGAAGCAGTGGAAGGAGCGAATGACCGTAGCAAATACATATGCTTCATGTTAAGTGGGGATCGAATCGCGTTCGATTCCCGCCGGTGTGATATCATTTTTCCAATATGAGAATTAGATATTCCTAGAGAAAAATGGTTAAACTGTTTTTGCAAACAGTGAATACCCTGACCAGACGCCGCGTTCTATCATCTCAATATGACAAATATTTTCTTTTATTTTATGCTTTGTTATTGTTGAAAGAGACATAAAAAGACACCAAGTCTCCGTCATCATTAAGTGGTGATTTGAATGGAAGTCCTAACCCTGGTCCAGTCATCAACTGTCCAGACCTCGATCCAAGCAGTGTAGATACATTCCAGCATGTCCGTTTTTGTCTCCCTTGTCAAATGAAATGTATCCCTACTTTAACCCTCGAAGCGCTTAGCATATTCAGCAGACGGCATTTTCATTTTTTTTTTTCCTTCTTATTTTCCTGTGTAAATTAAGCGTGGTATAACATGTGAATCGTCTGCTAGGCAGACGATTCACATGAAATGCTCAGCCTTATTTTCACTGTAAAATACTAAAACAGTTAGATCGACATCTCCTCTAGAATTTTCAGCAGTTTTTGGGGGGTTCAAGCTATTTTCTTGGCAGCCGCAGCACGTGCAAAGTGACACGGGAGAAATGGGCCAGCCTGGATAAAAGTGCTTGTCACATGAAAACGAATATAGGAAGACTCAGACGACCACCACCCTTAATCCAAATCTAAAACTGGGCGATCAGAAATCATCCGAGGCTTTGGGCCAAATACGTCGCCGGCCTTGCGCATTGGGGCTACCAGCTGTCGTTTGAATATACCTTTTGATACTCGCAGCTGAAACAAAAAATCAGTCGCAGAGTTGGTTGTCAGAAGCAGAACTATTTATGTAAGTGGGTACATTTTGCAGTCTGATCCTGCTGCTGCCAGCACTAGTTAAGAGGGTATTTATTGTATTTGCATTGTAACAATTTGTTTTTGATTATCGTCGTGTGAGGGAATGATCTGAGTGGTCAAACTTACCTATACAGAATAATCTATCGCCACTCGCAAATACTCGCAAACACTCCGAATATCATGGGTATACTGAGGTCCGCTGAATGTCCTCGGAATATCGAGCGCATAACTTCGAGTAAAAATTTTTCACTCAGAATGGTTTACTCCAAACCACTCGGCGGAAAATCGCGGATTGTAAAATTGGTCCGCGAAATGAAAATAAAAAATTGGTTCTTTTACCTGAGCCGTACTGTAGATGTAAACTCTTGACCAGCATTTAGGGCTGTAACAATATAGTCACCTCATGATATGATATGTATTGCTATACTTGCCTCTCAATATGATATGTATCTGACATAATACTGTTTTAATGCATAAGCCACAGCTTGGAAGTTTTAATACACTTGGAAAACAGGTTCAAAATTACCTCCAGAGCTTCCTTCTTGTGTAACAATGCCTTTGTAGAAGCCCCTGTATGTCATATAAGTGATCAGTGTATTTCAGTAACATTTTAGATCTTTGTAATTTGTTATAAAAATGGTCTTGAAATATGTTAAAGTTACATCCCTTGATAGGTTTTACAATTTACCATTAATGAAAATTTTTTGTCCCAGTTTTCTCAAGAACTGTAAGGGTAACCAAAGTTGAAACCTGGTACACACATGAACGGTGGGTTGATGTATTGTGTGTACCGGAATCAGGGCCAAGGGCCGATAACTCATGGATTTAAATCGATTCATAGATTTATGTTGCCATGTAACCATATCCTACAGTGATGTTATCTGGTAAGCATGAATTTAAAATATTTCTACACTATAAGTTTTTCTCCTCTGATAGCACTGCAGTGGGGATGTAGTGAGATCCTCTGACAGCTCTTATTTTAAGAAAAGAAACCAGTATAGATTTAAAGATGGGTTATTTATGAACTTTTATGAATTGGTTATTTAACTGAAATATACTTCAACCAAAACCTTCAAATTTGCATGACTACAAAAAACATGTTATTTAGAAGTAGTTACCTGTTACATGTATACAGGCCCCCTAGGAGAGTCTCTTAAAAATAAAGGTTTTTTATAAAGACTATTTTTGGCCAAATAAAAGTTTTTCAGGATGAATTTTGTACAAAATAAATAGCATTTAATGGTTAAATTTCTTGCCAGATCCCAAGCAAAAGAATCCTTGCGCCGTCACCTTTCAAGCAAAATAGGGAGAAAATTGCAGAGAAAATCTGATATTTTTATCTTTAAATGGAAATGACAATATTAACTTGCATTTCTGTTTAGGAACATATTACTCTAAGTCACAGAACTATAATTTGCTGTTATGAAATGCTACATATTAACTCTGCCCTTCTCTTGCATTTACAATTGCCAAATATACAGTTTTTCTCATCAAAATACAGGTTTTTCGGCCAACTTTAAATGTTTTAAAGGATTTCAACAAAACTAATGGTTTTTAATGGTTTTAAAGGTTCCACTAGGGACCCTGTGTGCATGTGCATGTTTCTATTTCTTGTCTTATATATAAATTCATTTATCTGTTCCATAAAAAGTATGCTAGTATTAAATAAGCTGATAAAAAATAATTGAATGTAAAAATGCAAGCTACATTGTATAAGCATTTAAAAGTTATTCGGTATTTTTCTTTGAAAACACTGTCAATGGAAACTTATACTTTTTTATTCATTATTCCATGATAAGGACAAATTTTCCATAATTTTATTAGAAAATATAGCTGCTTGTCAGCAGACTTTTAGGTCTAGTGACAGCCGGTTGTCACCAGACTTTTGGTCTAGTGACAACCGGTTGTCACTAGACCTAAAAGTCTGCTGACAGTCGGTTGTCACCAGACCTCGCCTTAAATGAATTAGTACCAAGAATCCTCAGATAAATAGATTATCTGGTGAATATTCCCCATAATTTAAGCTTTTCAATAAATGAATACATTAATTTATGACACATGCTTAAGTTATCCGATGTGTGTGTGTGTGTGTGTGTGTGTGTGTGTGTGTGTGTGTGTGTGTGTGTGTGTGTGTGTAAATAGGCCCAGTATTTTGTTTCTGTTTCTTGCCAGGCAAAAACAGTAATGAATGCAAGGAATATAGATAGATTAGTTGTCTCATAAAAATTAGTCAGAAAATATTCTGATTTGAAGAAATGGTTACTTTTTTACTGATTTCATAAGTAGACTTCCAAAATCCTGGACATAACACTTCTACCTACATGTCTTTTGTTCAGGCTTATGGGCATGGTGGGCAAAGCTTGCTTACCAAGTAAGGCTTACTGTCCATGGATGCCTGATTATACTCTTTATTCTGGGGTCCATGTCTGTTGGTCTGAACATTCTGATTCATCATTATTTTACAGATTTATGAGTTTGGAATAAGGTTTGTGTAATTTGAGTGTATCATGACCACAACTACTTAAATAATATGGTTTTGAATTAGGCCCAGTTTCTCTTGCTGGTCAGATAATTTGTACCTTTTGAAATGGAGAAAAAAAAATCTTAAAATGTATTAACATCAAGAGAATCAGACAAGAAATGTCTACATTTCAGAGCTTCAGATTAAAGGAGTGCTTAGGTACATATTTTCTTATTTCCCCTAGTAAACATATGTTGTGGGTACTAACTAGGACTTCTAGAAACGCCCTGGTAGCATGCTTTTATTGAGTTTCCAGTACATATCTTTTGAAAGAATTGAGGTGTGGCACATACAAGAACTACAACTCTAGGTCCCACAGTTATTTAGTCATCTGCCCTGACAATATTTAGTAAAAGAAACCTTGTGCATTTGATAACTCCAACACCCTTTCAGATATATTGATTGAACTCAGTAGGATTGTACATGAAGTTGAGAAGATGTGTTGCATAAACTACAACTCCAGGTGCTGTGGTTTAGAATTATCTCCCCTAATAGAAACTTTGTGATCTTGGTAACTCCAACATCTTTTCAGATGCATTGATGATACTTGGTAGGATTGTACATAAGGTTGAGAAAGCATGTCACACAAAAGAATCACAACTCTAGATGCCACAGTTTTTAGTTATCTCCCCTGACAGTATTTGGTAATGGAAACATTATGATTGCCATAACTTCAACACCATTTCAGATAAATCGATGATATTAAGGAGAATTGTACAAGACGTTGAGAAGACGCGTCTTGTACAAGATCTACAAATCTAGGTACTGCAATTTTTTAGCTATCTCCCCTGTCAGTATTTGGTAATAGAGACCTTGTAAGTCCAACACCCTTTGAAATATATTGATAGTACTTGGTAGGATTGAACAGGAGGTAAGAAGGTTAGTCGTATACAAAAACTGTAACTTAGAATACTGCAGTTTTTGAGTTCACTCCCCTGACAGTATTTGTCAGTGGAAACCATGTGATTGTCATAACTTAAGTGCCATGGAAGATACATTGATGATACTTGGTAGAATTGTACATGAGGTTAAAAAGGTGTGTTGCATGTAAGGACCACAACTCTAGATGCTGTGTTGTTGTTTTTTTTTGTTGTTATCTCCCCTGACAGTATTTGGTAGTAGAAACTTGTTTGCTGCATAGCTTCATCAGTTAAAATTGGATCTTCCTTAAACTTGCAGAAGTGGAGGATATGGATATTTTGGAGTTATATCCTCCAGATTAATGAATATTGTAGACATTGAGGGACCTTTTAGTCACAGGTGAGCGTTAATGACCACCATGGTCCTCTTGTTTATATATGAAGAGTGCAGAGAGCTGAGACAAACAAAAATCACAGTTGAATTCGAAGCTTGATTTTGGATTTTGTGAAACCGTATTTTAACCACAAATATTTTTCATAGATTAAAGCAGACACATCCTCTTATTTCACTTTTGGTCGTATATGTGCTAAAAAGAAAGACATGTGACTAGCGAGTCAAATGGTGAAAACCTTACTGAAATATTCCAAATACTTACATCATTGGTTTTTATGAAAAAATTAAAAAAATGTTTTAAAAACTTTAATTTGAAAATATTCCAAATACATGTACTTACAACAGTGGTTCTTATGAATTTTTTTTTTTTTTTTCAAAAATCTTTTTAAAAAATTTAATTTGAAAATATTCAAAAAACGTATACAGAGAGAAAAGGTCTCTTCCCTTTTTGTTAGGGTGCAGTGCTTATACATTTTCATATTTAGTTTGATACAATTTAATTTTGAGAAATCAAATTTATGTCAAACTAAAATTTAAATTCCATTGTCTGAAGTTATTTTACTGAAGTTTTATGTGTATTTTGTAATGATCTTTGGAATGTAATTATCAAAAATAAATTTGTTCTTGGTAATTTTTTTTTCAACATAGTAACCTGTATCTTGCATTTTTCATATTTAAAAAAAAAGTTTTTGGAATTTAATTATATTAGTTTTCATAATTTAAAAAAAAAAATTCTAGCTTGAAATTTTAAGTCTTAATATCAATAGTAATAGAATACTTACTTTTTTTTTTAATTAAAATTAGCAGTCTGGAATAAAATGATGAGGATTTAAAATCTAAAAGAATCAGTAACATCATAGGATAGTGTATTGTGGGATAGCTTTTTTACAAAGTATAAATAGCAATACCAGTTACTAAGACTTTGAACATTCAGGAATCTCTAAATGGGGTTTTCAACATAATTTTCATTTTGCCAATATCTTTACCGTAATTTGAAATATTCTGAAATTAGGGGATGCATCTGAACATCTTTAAGCTCACTACTGTTTTTATTATACTCGTTTTTCAAACAGGGCGTATTAGGTTATGGGGTCTGAAGCCATAAACTTTTTTGTTTCCAGCTAACTCCTCCTACAGTTTACATCCCATCAGGCTGAATCTTGGTTTATAAATTGACCATGCTGTGGAGCAGCACATAATGTTTCGGGGTTACAGTCCACCAAATACTAACAGGGTCCTGCCCCTTTGAAAATTCCTGTAAGTTTTTTGTTTCCAGCTAACTCCTCCTACAGTTTACATCCAATCAAGCTGAAAATTGTTATATACTTAGACCATGATGTGGAACAGTGTATATTATTTCAAGGTTACAGTCCACCTAATATTAGCAGAGATATGTCCCTTTGAAAATTTCAGTAAACTTTTCGTTTCTGACTAAATCCTCCTACAGTTTACATCGGATCAAGCTGAAACTTGATTTACAGTTAGACCATGATGTCGAACAGTGCATATTTGTTCGAGGTTACAGTCCATCAAATATTAGCAGAATAATGACCCTTTGAAAATTTTGCTAATTTTTTTAGTTTCTTGCTAGCTTCTCCTACAGTTTACATCCGATCAAGCTGAAGTTTGATTTATAATAGACCATGATGTCATGCAGCGCATGTTGTTTTGAGGCCACACTCCACCAAATATTAACAGAGTTATGTCCCTTGGAATATTTCGGTAAACTTTTTGTTTCTGGCCAACTCCTCCTACAGTTTACTTCGGATCAAGCTGAAACTTGATTTAAGTTAGACCATGATATCGAGCAGCTCATATGTATTCGAGGTTACAGTCCACCAAATATCAGCAGAGTTATTTTCCTTTGAAATTTTCAGTAAATTTTTCACTTCCCCAGCTAACTCCTCCTACAGTTTACATTTGATCGCGCTTAAACTTGATTTATAGTAAGAACATGATGTGGAGCAGCGCAGATTATTTCAAGGTTACAGTCCACCAAATATTGGCAGTTATGCCCCTTTGAAAATTTCTGTAATTTTTTTGTTTCCGGCTTATTCCTACTACAGTTTACATTGGATCAAGCTGAAACTTGATTTATAGTTACACCATGAAGTGGAGCAGGGCATATTATTTTGAGGTTACAGTCCACCATATATTAGCAGAGCTATGCCCCTTTGAAAATTCTGTAATCTTTTCGTTTCTGGCTAACTCCTATAGTTTACACCTGATCAAACTGAAACTTTGTAAATACTTACACTGAGCTTAAACTCGATTTATAATAAGAATATAATGTGGAGCAGCACATATTATTTTGAGGTTACCAAACATCAAATATTACCAGAGTTATACCCCATTAAAAATTTCCATAAACTTTGCATTTCTGGCCAACTCCTTCTATAGTTTACATCCAATCATGCTGAAAAGCGACTTATTGTTAGACAGTGGTGTGGAGCAGCGCATATTATTAGGAGGTTACAGTACACCAAATATTAGCAGAGTTATGCCCCTTTAAAATTCTGTTAATCTTTTGTTCCTGGCTAACTCCTCATATAGTTTACATCCAATCAAGCTGAAACTTGATTTGTAGTTTGACCATGATGTGGAGCAGCACATATTATTCCAAAATTACAGTCCAACAAATAGTAGCAGCATTATGTCCCTTTGAAATTTTTGGTAATTTTTTGGTTTCCAGCTAACTCCACTTACAAATTTACACAGGAGGTCTGGAGCACAGAATTGCACAGCAGTCCGCATATGTGCTACATCTTATTACTTGCTAAGGGCGTATGATGCCTCCGCTTGTAGAGCTCTTGTTTCTAGATACAATATATATATATATATATATATATATATATATATATATATATATATATATATATATATATATATATATATATATATATATATAATAGAATGGACATAATGACTCCTCAAATGGATGGAATAACAGACGGTAAACGGTAAAAGGCCAGAACTATGTACATTTAAGCACTCTAGATGATTATCCAGATTATCTTTTTAATTATAATTTCTACACAAAACATATGTTGTTGGTACTTATTTGAAAGTTATTGATAGGGTAGTTGTAATGAATACCCACAACTTACAATCATTTCAGTCCTTTAAGAAATAAGTAACATGTAAGTATTTCATACTTGAAAAATAAAAAAGAAATAAAAAAAAAAGCAAAAAAAAAAACACTGTGTTATCTGATTATAAATAATGTTACTGTACACACTACAGGGAAATTGACAAAAAATGTGGTTAAAAGGGGTTCAGAACCACATAGATGTCGATCAAATATTCATGATACTAAAATTAGTTACTCTGAATTGTGCAGAATGCACACATGGTGCAGCGAAAATTGCATTGCTTTAGTTACATATCAAGAAATATTGAACAAAATGAAAGTACAGATGATATGTAGTCTAGAGGCTTATAGAAATTAATGAAACCGCCACCATCAGCACTCTCAGTGCTTTGATTAAGCTGTGTCAACGTGAAGTGGATATAGATACACAAATAACTAAGATGACCATCTCTATCAACGGTACTATCTGACTACATGTACGTTTACAGCAATCGGGCGCTAGCGTTTTGTTTTCATATATCACCTTCCTGTATAAATTTTCTAACTAAAACTTGGCCACATCTGTACAGAAATTGAGCATTTGATTTAGCTAAATAGCTTCCTGATATATTCAACAGATTATCGGGTTGACGTAGATAAGCATGTACTAGACTAATACGTTGTGCCAAGTATTGAACACTAATTCATATGTACTATGTATTCGGAATGTGCTCCGTTTAATGCCTGTAATTGCTACCTTCACTCTCCGCATCCAAACACAAGTAAACACAAAGAACACCTCCGGATCGGGAAGAAAATTGATTATTAACAGCTAAATATTGAACATATTTCTCAGAGGCTAAGTAAAACACCTACTGATTAGAATAAAATCAAGCTTTAGAAACAAAGAAAAAATGTAAAGAATAGCAGGAAAAACAAGAGCATTGATTAATGAAAAATAAAAATGTAAAGAATAAGCATAATTGAAAAAAATAAAAAAAATAAAAAAAAAATAAAAAAAATATGCGTGTATGTGCGTATGTGACATGGCAATATTATTTATTAAAAGCTCATACCTGTATGGTGTTAAAAATGACATTTTAAAGAATGAGGGCTTTTCTTTATAGATAGAATAAGCTAAACCTTTACCCTCTTGTTTTATTTATTTTTATTTTTTTTTTTTTCAGCAGACGACATTTTGAAATATTTTTCTCATTTTCCCCAGAAACAGGATTTGCCATTCGTAATGTCAAAACCTGTTTTGGAGACAATTTGCATGAAAGGTTTTCTTGGAAAAAAATAAATAAATAATAAATTTATCGCCAATTTTGCGTCTGCTGAATCAGCCCAGAGAGCGGATACGGTTAAAGAACGAGTCTGTTAGAAAGTCTAGTATCTGCAGACCTAGTTCAAAGCCGTATTCTATTTCATTCGTTATTACGTAAAATAAATTAAATGTTCAATTAATGTAGTGATGTAGTCCACTTTTATTTACAAAAATAATTCAAGGCGGACAAAATGCGCAAAACGCGCGCTAGCTCCTTAATACATATTAGACAATTTTATAAAATGCTTATTTTTAACCATTCTGCATGTCTGTCCGTGTAGGGTGGAAACAAAGAGCTCTCGTCTTTTCAGTAAAGTTAAGGAACGCAAACCCGGTTAGTACTTGGATAGGTGAACGTCTTACACTACCGTCTACTGCAGACATTTCATGTTTGTTTGTTTTCTTTTTGTTGTTTTTTTTTTTTTTTTTTTGTTGTTGTTGTTTTTTTGTTTTGTTTTTTTTTTTCCCTGCCTACTGACTTTTTTATCGTCATTTTGTCACTCATAGCAATAATTCTGTTTGCATGTGCTCTGCAGACGCCTTTTCCTAAGCCATGATTCCGCTTTGTCTTTTCCTGTGCATTTCCGTATATACTTTTTTTCACTTTACTATTAAGTCCGACGCGTGCACAGACTGGTATGTGCAGCCACGCAGCCTGATCATTGTTTACTTTGTCCGCTAACAGAATTGTTGAAGACAGTAAAACATACTAAATAAGTTGGCGGACAGAGAAGACCATGATCTAACTACGCGGATGGGCAGTATGATCTTGGTTACTACTATTGGTATATGATTCTTGTACACTTTTTACGCATGTTCACGTTTTTGTTGCGTACAATGAGCTGAATCTCCCCTGTTCGCATACGACATAAACTTTTTTCACCTGTTTGAGCTTATAATAAAATAGCAACATGCGAAAATGGGTCTTTTCGCATTGGCGGCGAACGAAGGTGCGCATAAGTCCGCACCTCAGAGTGCGCGCAGTCGTATCAGCGTCTTACTCTGTCCACTTAGAGATTTGTTGGAAGTTACTGAAAAAAAAAAGATAGCAACACTTGACCAGACCGTGCTCACGGTTACCTGTGCCAATTCTATGATCATATGACATATTGACATTTTCTCTGGTTCTAATAATAATAATAATATGTTCTGTGAAAGTTGTTCCTGAACAATTGTATTCTGTCCAAATCATTGATTAGGTAGAAGAAGGCACTTATGTGTCTGAATATTTACGGTAAATAGACCGCGACGATAATCATACACCATCGTGAACAAGAAAAAAACTGATATTGGTAAATTTATAAAACGTACCGGCCTTAATTTTCCGTATTGCAGAAACTGTCCGAAGACGTTGAACCACGCATATGGTAGGCTTCAAATGTCTTATTGCATACGTGAACAACGAAGGCAACGATTAGCTGCACACATGCAGTCGAAATAGGTCCTTCGCTTCAAATTCAACGGTTTGATATTGTAGAAAATATTGACGAACAGAGAAACCTTGATTAGACTGTGCGGAAGCGTATGCCTGTCCGGGTCTCATGACTATTGGCATAAGAATATGGAGCAATGATATTTTCTTACGATCCGACAAATAATAACAATAGTAGGCGCATGAGAAAATGACACATAACTCTTTAAGACATCATGATTTGATACATTCCTTCCTGCATCCATGCTATAGACAGTTTAAGATTCTAGTATGTTTGAACCTCTATACACAGATTCAGTTTTATAAATGTAGAAGGACAGCATTGGAAACTACCGAATTAAGGCTGCAGGATACTATTACAATTTTGGTGCTGTAGATTCATTGGGTGCAATGAGTGAGCCACGCGCGCTTTCAATGAAAAAAACAACAAAACATTGTGATACCAAGGAAAGGAGGTGTACTTTAGGCTCTTTAAATATAAATAGTAGTCAGTAATCAATTTTTTCTTCATAAAATCTTCAAACTCAAACAAAGACTTTGATCTTATCAATAAGAATGTTCACGCTGGTAATGTTAACTGAAACAAAACAAAAAATAACTACAATGAAAACTCACACAAAATAAGGATAAAATATATATGTATGTAAATAAAAAATAATGTCGAAGTAAGGATTCGAACCCACACGATGAGACCTGTGTCATCTTTAAGAACAGTAAAAATCCACTCGAGCACCGTGCTACAAGTAATTAGTGTTTATTATTTTGTTCATATAACCTGATAAAGTGAATGGTTTGGTAAAGGGAGATAAATAGTCGTTGTAAAACGACGCTCGGTCGTCTTTGATGAAAAATGCGTAAAATACGTGTCATCAAATTCAATCCAACATTTATGGTACTGATATTCAGATAGAAATAGACAATCCTTTTTCTATTAGTCTGTTTCTATTTAAGAAAAAAATGTGTCTGATAGGGCATATATTGAGCATAAATGTTACATCATTACCTATACGAAAACCATTTAATTTTAATACTCGATGCCGAAAACCATTTAATTTTAATACACGACGCATATTTAAGCGAGCAATTCAGTGACAAGTACCCAATGTTAATTTCTCCAACTAACTGGAGAATTACTGCCCAGATTTTTCCTGGACGCTGAACGAAACGAACGCTTTCGTTCACAAACAGAATCCTTCCCGATGGGGAGCATTCTGCAAGGGTAGTTCCCCATTTTTTTATATCTATTATATGGGTGGTAGGGGCCTTTTTGAAAATCTTTTCGGGAATATATATATACAAAACATTATATTTATTACAAAAATGCTACTAAAATGCGCTTAATTATTAGACAGCCAGAATATCGTGGAGTCTGCATATCTCTACCGTGTTTATATATCCAACAAACTGGAGCGTAGGCGGCATATATTAAGTTTGCTGCTTTCGACTAAACGCTGAATGTACTACGTGCGTGGAATGTGCATGTTGACACGTGAGCACACAAAGCAGATCCTGAACACATAGCTCCTAATATGGTCATTTGGTCTGGGTCTACACTGTTTGCCATTTAACCAGTAGTTTATTATGCAGTTTCGCTGCTTTCATCTAAGCGCTGATCTGACCACGTGCGTAGCCTGTCCATTTGGACACCTTAGCAAACACCCAAATAGCATAGCTTCTAAAATGAACAATTTGATCTGGGTCTACACAGTCTTCCATTCAAACCAGTAGTTTTAGGCGTAGTTTGCTGCTATCGATTTGACGACTTACGTAGAATATGTATATTGACACGTGAGTAAACAGCGCGGACCCAGATCACATAGGCCCTAAAATGAACCATTTGATCTTGGTCTACACAGATTGCGATTCAAACCAGTAGTTTTCGAAGCAGGTTGGCTGCTTTTTACTAAACGCCGAATTGACCATGTGCGTAGCTTGTGCATTTTGACAACGTGATCAAACAGTGTGAACCCAGATCACATAGCTCCTAAACTGGACCATTTGATCTGGGTCTACACAGTTTGCCATTCAAACCAGTAGTTTTGGACGCAGGTTGGCTGCCTTTTACTAAACGCCGAATTGATCATGTGCGTAGCTTGTGCATTTTGACCACGTGATCAAAAAGTGTGAACCCAGATCAGATAGCTCCTAAACTGAATCATTTGAGCTGGGTCTACACAGTTTGCCATTCAACCTGTAGTTTTGGACGCTGGTTTGCCGCTTTCGACTAAACGCTGATTTGGCCACGTGCGTACAATGTACATGTTGACATGTGAGTAAACTGTGTGGACCCAGATTATATAGTTTCTAAAATGAATCATTTGATCTGGATCTATACACTTTGCCATTAAACCAGTATTTTCGGGTGCATCAAATTGTAATTAATTGGAATTTATAGGCTTGTCCAAATATCGTAATAGATATGATAAGGTACTAATAATCCTGAATATTTACCGTCGATACAGTGTTTCAGAGTGTAACACTAAGAAACACACAGACGAAATTGGTAATGGTAAAAGTATAAAACTTACAAGTCTTAATTCCTTATATTGCAGTCCTTATCCGACGTCGTTGGGCCACGCTTATGATAGTTATGTTTTCGCATTTGCTATAGAAAGAAAGAATGGCTGAACTGACAACAGAAGGGCCACATATTACAAGAATTCGTAACGTAATGGTTCACTGTCAGTTCACGTGTGAAATAGGATGAAGGACTTGAGGACTGGACGTGTAAATCAATGAGAGAGAGAGAGAGAGAGAGAGAGAGAGAGAGAGAGAGATGGGAGGGAATTGATAGCACCCGATATGCTGTCGTCGATCCAAATGCTTACTGGACTCGAAGTTGTTAAGAATTGATAGCACCCGATATCCTGTCGTTGATCCAAGTGCTTACTGGACTCGGTTTTTAAGCTGTGTCAACGTGAAGTGGATATAGATACACAAATAACTAAGATGACCATCTCTCTCAACGGTACTATCTGACTACATGTACGTTTACAGCAATCAGGCGCTAGCATTTTGTTTTCATATATCACCTTCCTGTATAAATTTTCTAACTAAAACTTGGCCACATCTGTACAGAAATTGAGCATTTGATTTAGCTAAATAGCTTCCTGATATATTCAACAGATTATCGGGTTGACGTAGATAAGCATGTACTAGACTAATACGTTGTGCCAAGTATTGAACACTAATTCGTATGTACTATGTATTCGGAATGCGCTCCGTTTAATGCCTGTAATTGCTACCCTTCACTCTCCGCATCCAAACACAAGTAAACACAAAGAACACCTGCGGGTCGGGAAGAAAATTGATTATTAACAGCTAAATATTGAACATATTTCTCAGAGGCTAAGTAAAACACCTACTGATTAGAATAAAATCAAGCTTTAGAAATAAACAAAAAATGTAAAGAATAGCAGGAAAAACAAGAGAATTGATTAATGAGAAATAAAAGTGTAAAGAATAAGCATAATTGAAAAAAAAAAAAAAAAAAAAGAAAACTATGCGTGTATAGGCGTATGTGACACGGCAATATTATTTATTAAAAGCTCATACTTGTATGGTGTTAAAAATGACATTTTTAAAGAATGAGGGCTTTTCTTTATAGATAGAATAAGCTAAACCTTTACCCTCTTGTTTTATTTATTTTATTTTTTTTTTTCAGCAGACGACATTTTGAAATATTTTTCTCATTTTCCCCAGAAACAGGATTTGCCATTCGTAATGTCAATCCTGTTTTGGAGACAATTTGCATGAAAGGTTTTCTTGGGAAAAATAAATAAATAATAAATTTATCGCCAATTTTGCGTCTGCTGAATCAGCCCAGAGAGCGGATACGGTTAAAGAAAGAGTCTATTAGAAAGTCTAGTATCTGCAGACCTAGTACAAAGCCGTATTCTATTTCATTCGTTATTACGTAAAATAAATTAAATTGTCAATTAATGTAGTGATGTAGTCCACTTTTATTTACAAAAATAATTCAAGGCGGACAAACTGCGCAAAACGCGCGCTAGCTCCTTAATACATATTAGTCAATTTTATAAAATGCTTATTTTCAACCATTCTGCATGTCTGTCCGTGTAGGGTGGAAACAAAGAGCTCTCGTCTTTTCAGTAAAGTTAAGCAACGCAAACCCGGTTAGTACGTCTTACACTACCGTCTACTGCAGACATTTCATGTTTGTTTTTGTTTTTTTTGTTTGTGTTTTTTTTTTTTTTTTTTTTTTTTTTTTGTTCCCTGCCTACTGACTTTTTTTATCGTCATTTTGTCACTCATAGCAATAATTCTGTTTGCATGTGCTCTGCAGACGCCTTTTCCTAAGCCATGATTCCGCTTTGTCTTTTCCTGTGCATTTCCGTATATACTTTTTTTTTCACTTTACTATTAAGTCCGACGCGTGCACAGACTGGTATGTGCAGCCACGCAGCCTGATCATTGTTTACTTTGTCCGCTAACAGAATTGTTGAAGACAGTAAAACATACTAAATAAGTTGGCGGACAGAGAAGACCATGATCTAACTACGCGGATGGGCAGTATCATCTTGGTTACTACTATTGGTATATGATACTTGTACACTTTTTACGCATGTTCACGTATTTGTTGCGTACAATGAGCTGAATCTCCCCTGTTCGCATACGACATAAACTTTTTTTCACCTGTTTGAGCTTATAATAAAATAGCAACATGCGAAAATGGGTCTTCTCGCATTGGCGGCGAACGAAGGTGCGCATAAGGCCACACCTCAGAGTGCGTGCAGTCGTATCAGCCTCTTACTCTGTCCACTTTGAGATTTGTTGGAAGTTACTGAAAAGAAAAAGATAGCAACACCTGACCAGACCGTGCTCACGGTTACCAGTGCCAATTCTATGAGCATATGACATATTGACATTTTCTCTGGTTCTAATAATAATAATAATAATATGTTCTGTGAAAGTTGTTCCTGAACAATTGTATTCTGTCCAAATAATTGATTAGGTAGAAGAAGGCACTAATGTGTCTGAATATTTACGGTAAATAGACCGCGACGAGAATCATACACCTACCTGAACAAGAAAAAAACTGATATTGGTAAATTTATAAAACGTACCGGCCTTAATTTTCCGTATTGCAGAAACTGTCCGAAGACGTTGAACCACGCGTATGGTAGGCTTCAAATGTCTTATTGCATACGTGAACAACGAAGGCAACGATTAGCTGCACACATGCAGTCGAAATAGGTCCTTCGCTTCAAATTCAACGGTTTGATATTGTAGAAAATATTGACGAACAGAGAAACCTTGATTAGACTGTGCGGAAGCGTATGCCTGTCCGGGTCTTATGGCTATTGGCATAAGAATATGGAGCAATGATATTTTCTTACGATACGACAAATAATAACAATAGTAGGCGCATGAAATAAATGACACATAATTCTTTAAGACATCATGATTTGATACATTCCTTCCTGCATCCATGCTATAGACAGTTTAAGATTCTAGTATGTTTGAACCTCTATACACAGATTCAGTTTTATAAATGTAGAAGGACAGCATTGGAAACTACCGAATTAAGGCTGCAGGATACTATTACAATTTTGGTGTTGTAGATTCATTGGGTACAATGAGTGAGCCACGCGCGCTTTCAATGAAAAACAAACAAAACATTGTGATACCAAGGAAAGGAGGTGTACTTTAGGCTCGTTAAATATAAATAGTAGTCAGTCATCAATTTTTTCTTCATAAATTCTTAAAACTCAAACAAAGACTTTGATCTTATTAATAAGAATGTTCACGCTGGTAATGTTAACTGAAACAAAACAAAAAATAACTACAATGAAAACTCACACAAAATAAGGATAAAATATATATGTATGTAAATAAAAAATAATGCTGAAGTAAGGATTCGAACCCACACGATGAGACCTGTGTCATCTTTAAGAACAGTAAAAATCCACTCGAGCACCGTGCTACAAGTAATTAGTGTTTATTATTTTGTTCATATAACCTGATAAAGTGAATGGTTTGGTAAAGGGAGATAAAGAGTCGTTGTAAAACGACGCTCGGTCGTCTTTGATGAAAAATGCGTAAAATACGTCTCATCAAATTCAAGCCAACATTTATGGTACTGATATTCAGATAGAAATAGACAATCCTTTTTCTATTAGTCTGTTTCTATTTAAGAAAAAAATGTGTCTGATAGGGCATATATTGAGCATAAATGTTACATCATTACCTATACGAAAACCATTTAATTTTAATACTCGATGCCGAAAACCATTTAATTTTAATACACGACGCATATTTAAAGCGAGCAATTCAGTGACAAGTACCCAATGTTAATTTCTCCAACTAACTGGAGAATTACTGCCCAGGTTTTTCCTGGACGCTGAACGAAACGAACGCTTTCGTTCACAAACAGAATCCTTCCCGGTGGGGAGCATTCTGCAAGGGTAGTTCCCCATTTTTTTATATCTATTTTATGGGTGGTAGGGGCCTTTTTGAAAATCTTTTCGGGAATATATATATACAAAACATTATATTTATTACAAAAATGCTACTAAAATGCGCTTAATTATTAGACAGCCAGAATATCGTGAAGTCTGCATATTACTACCGTGTTTATATATCCAACAAACTGGAGCGTAGGCGGCATATATTAAGTTTGCTGCTTTCGACTAAACGCTGAATGTACTACGTGCGTGGAATGTGCATGTTGACACGTGAGCACACAAAACAGATCCTGAACACATAGCTCCTAATATGGTCATTTGGTCTGGGTCTACACTGTTTGCCATTTAACCAGTAGTTTATTATGCAGTTTCGCTGCTTTCGTCTAAGCGCTGATCTGACCACGTGCGTAGCCTGTCCATTTGGACACCTTAGCAAACACCCAAATAGCATAGCTTCTAAAATGAACAATTTGATCTGGGTCTACACAGTCTTCCATTCAAACCAGTAGTTTTAGGCGTAGTTTGCTGCTATCGACTAAACACTGATTTGACGACTTGCGTAGAATATGTATATTGACACGTGAGTAAACAGCGCGGACCCAGATCACATAGGCCCTAAAATGAACCATTTGATCTTGGTCTACACAGATTGCGATTCAAACCAGTAATTTTGGACGCAGGTTGGCTGCTTTTTACTAAACGCCGAATTGACCATGTGCGTAGCTTCTGCATTTTGACAACGTGATCAAACAGTGTGAACCCAGATCACATAGCTCCTAAACTGGACCATTTGATCTGGGTCTACACAGTTTGCCATTCAAACCAGTAGTTTTGGACGCAGGTTGGCTGCCTTTTACTAAACGCCGAATTGATCATGTGCGTAGCTTGTGCATTTTGACCACGTGATCAAAAAGTGTGAACCCAGATCAGATAGCTCCTAAACTGAATCATTTGGGTTGGGTCTACACAGTTTGCCACTCAACCTGTAGTTTTGGACGCTGGTTTGCCGCTTTCGACTAAACGCTGATTTGGCCACGTGCGTACAATGTACATGTTGACATGTGAGTAAACTGTGTGGACCCAGATTATATAGTTTCTAAAATGAATCATTTGATCTGGATCTATACACTTGCCATTAAACCAGTATTTTCGGGTGCATCAAATTGTAATTAATTGGAATTTATAGGCTTGTCCAAATATCGTAATAGATATGATAAGGTACTAATAATCCTGAATATTTACCGTCAATACAGTGTTTCAGAGTGTAACACTAAGAAACACACAGACGAAATTGGTAATGGTAAAAGTATAAAACTTACAAGTCTTAATTCCTTATATTGCAGTCCTTATCCGACGTCGTTGGGCCACGCTTATGATAGTTATGTTTTCGCATTTGCTATAGAAAGAAAGAATGGCTGAACTGACAACAGAAGGGCCACATATTACAAGAATTCGTAACGTAATGGTTCACTGTCAGTTCGCATGTGAAATAGGATGAAGGACTTGAGGACTGGACGTGTAAATCAATGAGAGAGAGAGAGAGAGAGAGAGATGGGAGGAATTGATAGCACCCGATATGCTGTCGTCGATCCAAGTGCTTACTGGACTCGAAGTTTTTAAGAATTGATAGCACCCGATATCCTGTCGTCGATCCAAGTGCTTACTGGACTCGGTTTTTGGTGGCGGTATACCGCCGCCAAATTTACTATACGGAATTTCTACAATCCGTCTTCTCAAAATTGCAAACCTAATAACTTCCTAAAAAGTAGTTCCATACTGACGCTGATGTCGCTTAATTCTGCATTCAAACATGTAAGCCTTCTACACTCTGATAATTATAAAGAGCGACCGAATGTACAAAACAAAGAAAACTTCAAACTTTTGAAGAAATTATAATTTAATGATGTTGAGCGCAATCTCGGCGGACGAATATAAACAGAATAAACAATTAACTGGTTTCCTGTGTTCTATATGCGAAGTATTGAGCTATAGGGTGAGGGAACCAGTCAAAATAAACAAACGGTGGAACTTGATTCAGCCTCCAGAACCTTCTGAGGCAGAGAATTTGAAAATTGATGCAAAAAATTCTCCGAAAGTCTCCGAAAGCGTATCAAAGAAAGGTATAAATATGTGATAAAGCATCAGCAGTTTTTTTAGGCTATTCACCATAAACAGTTTCGGCCGAAATCACTTCGCATGAATATTTTCGAAAAAGTAAAGTACAGTGCGGTTACATATGTATTTAGCAGCACGTTTTTCCTAAACGTTCGCTTTAATATATGTTTTTATGGAAATTATTTATAAATATTTTTTGACAAAATAAATAAATAAAAAAATAAATAAATAAAAATAACGTTTTATTTACATTTTTGCGGTATTACTTTCCTGCGGCCACCAGGCCACTGTGCCTGTCACTTTGTGCCTTCCAGATATACCGGATACTAAGAAAACTGTGAATCAAGTCCGACCCAATCACACTGATTTCAGCCATAGTAATAATTTTCTTCGATAGAAATTATATTTTCTCAAAAACTTTTTGTAGTTCATGTATAGGCTCGCTAAAAATAACGTCCGAAAAGTAGAAAAGTTTCAAGATCTCCAGCAAAATTCCTGAAGCAGTAAAATGCGTTTCAGGAGGCCAACGGTTAGTGTATCGTCAGTGAGATGCCTATTACCGAGGTTCACTAATTATCGGATATTCAGGAACCACGGACCCCGCCCATTGGGGCCCGCGAAGTAGATGGGCTGCCTGTAGCCTCCAAGGCAGACCTGCTTAAGCAGGGCCTGAGTTCATCATGTGATCAAGTTGAGTAAAAGTCCCACAAATCTGGAGGCAATATCGTTAATGACTGAAATATTGTTGACCCACATTCTAATTCTCAGTTATCAGGAAAAATTTATGAGCTTTAAAAGTACAAAACAAAATTTGGGACCCTCAAAATCTAATTGATACCGCCCATGAAAAAACAGGGAAATGGCATTTTATATGGAATGTTTGGAGTTGTTATCGTTATATATACCCCGAAGATTTTTTGTGTTTATAAGAGGATTTTTTTTTTATCACTCATCTTTTGCTAAATTTATATGACAAGAGTTATTGTAACTGTCTGTAAATCTGTGAAAGTTCTATGAGTTTAAGGAACTTCAGTGAATCCGTAAAAACTCCATGAATCCATGAAAGTTCCGTGGTCAAGGTCTGTCAGTCATTTAAATTTTGTATCAGTGATATGATAAAGTTCCATGGAAGCTCCGTAGTGTATCCAAGATACACATATGCATGAAAAGTATTAAGTGCAAGGCCGGGAAAAAGAAGCAAAATCAGTCGCTAGAAAAGCATTCATTAGTAGTATTAACAGAGAATTTGCAATGAAATAGATCCATTAGAATAAATTGATAACATTTACTCAGATGTTACATGCAAGTTTTCATTTTAGTCAACATTCAAAACATCCAACAGTTCTTGAATGTTTCAACTGGCACGCTTTCAGTTTGATATCTTGGCACTCTGGATGGAACCAATGCTGACATTTTGTGCACTGGAACATCAGATTGTAGTGGGATCTTGTGGGCCTGTATATAAAGACGTTTTTTTCTCGATTCTGGCTTGCTTGGAAATTCGGTGAAAGCACTGCTGTTAATATCAGGATTCCCACTGCATTTTGAAACTAGGGGTAAATCTGCTCTGTTCTCTTTTTTTGTACGCCCATTGTAAAGCAGTATACTACGCTTTTCAAATTTAGGGGTATAAGACAAATTTTGAGAGGATAAAAACCCCTGGGTAAATGGGAATGCTGAATACAATTTGGAAGATGCAATAGTGCCAATGTTTTCGTGTTTTGCTAACTCCATGTACAAGGCTTGGGACCATTTGGGTGACTATAGTCCAATACTACGGACATTTCAGTACTTTTTTCGGAACTTTCCGTTATTCCATGAATCCATGACAGTTCCATGTTTTGTCAACCTCTAGGCCCCAACACTGCACACACATATGCATACAAAATATTTATAATATAAACTGATACTAAAATATCATCATTTCTCACCGCTGTGGTTCGAGTCTCGCTCGGGTCACGTCACATGTGGGAAAGCCGTGTTCTGCTTACGGATGGTCAGGTGGTTTTCCCCCGGGTACTCCGGTTTTCGCCCATCTTTGATGAACGATCGGCTCGATATAAGTGAAATATTCTTGAAAGAGACATAAAACCCAAATAAAAAAAAAAAAAAAAAAAAAACATCAAAACACACACACACACACATTAATCTTATTCAGGCATCAAAAAATCCTGGTGTGGTGATTGGGGGTACAGCCATCTGGTTAGCTCAGTTGGGTAGAGCACTTGCAAGCTAGAGGTCGCAGGTTTCAGTCCTGCATCCAACACACTTTCCCTCCTTAGTTTCCTTTAATGGTGCCCAATGTGAATAACACACTGCAGCCGACATTGGATTTATGGGGCACCAGGATCAGGCATAAAACAGGGTGGGATGCGCTGGTCGATGGTTTTCCCTGTGTCATCTGGGTTCCTCTAACACACATTCACGAAACACCAACATCCATGTCTTATAGAACAAGTGCATAAGATTGCTGAGCTTTCTGTGCAATCGAAGTAAAAATAAATAATGTGTTAACTTTAAAATCGATAACTTATAAGTGATTATGCCTCAATTTGTATTATTTTGTCCAGATATATCAGTATAAGTGACCCTGTCCACTTGATTGAGCTATATTAAGTGTACATTTTTAAGAGTAAGGCTATATTTTGATTTTTATTTGTTCATATTTATACAGAGTTTAACTCTCCAAATTGAAATGAACACAAGAAATCCTCAAATTGATTGTTTGTCTTGTGGAAATATACCAGAATATGCATAACGCAATACAGCTGTATTTTGTCATCAGATTTTAGCACATCTATTAAGATACACGTTGTAACTTTTTAAAGCAAACAGGTATTTGTTCTTATTTCTTGCCAGTTATATAAGAGTTACATTATTAAATGAATTAGTACCAAGAATCCTCAGATAAATAGATTATCTGGTGAATATTCCCCATAATTTAAGCTTTTCAAGAAATGAATACATTAATTTATGACACATGCTTAAGTTATCCGATGTGTGTGTGTGTGTGTGTGTGTGTGTGTGTGTGTGTGTGTGTGTGTGTGTGTGTGTGTGTGTGTGTGTGTGTGTTGGTGTGTGTGTGTGTGTGTAAATAGGCCCAGTATTTTGTTTCTATTTCTTGCCAGGCAAAAACAGTAATGAATGCAAGGAATATAGATAGATTAGTTGTCTCATAAAAATTAGTCAGAAAATATTCTGATTTGAAGAAATGGTTACTTTTTTTTACTGATTTCATAAGTAGACTTCCAAAATCCCGGCCATAACACTTCTGCCTACATGTCTTTTGTTCAGGCAAAGCTTGCTTACCAAGTAAGGCTTACTGTCCATGTATGCCTGATTATACCCTTTATTCTGGGGTCCATGTCTGTTGGTCTGAACATTCTGATTCATCATTATTTTTCAGATTTATGAGTTTGGAATAAGGTTTGTGTAATTTGAGTGTATCATGACCACAACTACTTAAATAATATGGTTTTGAATTAGGCCCAGTTTCTCTTGCTGGTCAGATAATTTGTACCTTTTGAAATGGATAAAAAAAAAATCTTAAAATGTATTAACATCAAGAGAATCAGACAAGAAATGTCTACATTTCAGAGCTCCAGATTAAAGGAGTGCTTAGGTACATATTTTCTTATTTCCCCTAGTAAACATATGTTGTGGGTACTAACTAGGACTTCTAGAAACGTCCTGGTAGCATGCTTTCATTGAGTTCCCAGAACATATCTTTTGAAAGAATTGAGGTGTTGCACATACAAGAACTACAACTCTAGGTCCCACAGTTATTTAGTCATCTGCCCTGACAGTATTTAGTAAAAGAAACCTTGTGCATTTGATAACTCCAACACCCTTTCAGATATATTGATTGAACTCAGTAGGATTGTACATGAGGTTGAGAAGATGTGTTGCATAAACAACAACTCCAGGTGCTGTGGTTTAGAATTATCTCCCCTAATAGAAACTTTGTGATCTTGGTAACTCCAACATCTTTTCAGATGCATTGATGATACTTGGTAGGATTGTACATAAGGTTGAGAAAGCATGTCACACAAAAGAATCACAACTCTAGATGCCACAGTTTTTAGTTATCTCACCTGACAGTATTTGGTAATGGAAACCTTATGATTGCCATAACTTCAACACCATTTCAGATATATCGATGATATTAAGGAGAATTGTACAAGACGTTGAGAAGACGCGTCTTGTACAAGATCTACAACTCTAGGTACTGCAATTTTTTAGGTATCTCCCCTGTCAGTATTTGGTAATAGAGACCTTGTAAGTCCAAAACCCTTTGAAATATATTGATAGTACTTGGTAGGATTGAACAGGAGGTAAGAAGGTTAGTCGTACACAAAAACTGTAACTTAGAATACTGCAGTTTTTGAGTTCACTCCCCTGACAGTATTTGTCAGTGGAAACCATGTGATTGTCATAACTTAAGCGCCATGGAAAATACATTGATGATACTTGGTAGAATTGTACATGAGGTTAAAAAGGTGTGTTGCATGTAAGGACCACAACTCTGGATGCTGTGTTTTTTTGTTGTTTTTTTTTTTTTTGTTTTTTTTTGTTATCTCCCCTGACAGTATTTGGTAGTAGAAACTTGTTTGCTGCATAGCTTCATCAGTTAAAACTGGATCTTCCTTAAACTTGCAGAAGTGGAGGACATGGATATTTTGGAGTTATATCCTCCAGATTAATGAATATTGTAGACATTGAGTGACCTTTTAGGCACAGGTGAGCGTTAATGACCACCATGGTCCTCTTGTTTATATATGAAGAGTGCAGAGAGCTGAGACAAACAAAAATCACAGTTGAATTCGAAGCTTGATTTTGAATTTTGTGAAACCGTATTTTAACCACAAATATTTTTTTCATAGATTAAAGCAGACACATACTCTTATTTCACTTTTGGTTGTATATGTGCTAAAAAGAAAGACATGTGACTAGCGAGTCAAATGGTGAAAACCTTACTGAAATATTCCAAATACTTACATCATTGGTTTTTATGAAAAATTTAAAAAAATGTTTTAAAAACTTTAATTTGAAAATATTCCAAATACATGTACTTACAACAGTGGTTCTTATGAATTTTTTTTTCAAAAATCTTTTAAAAAAATTTAATTTGAAAATATTCAAAGAATGTATACAGAGAGAAAAGGTCTCTTCCCTTTTTGTTAGGGTGCTGTGCTTATACATTTTCATATTTAGTTTGATACAATTTAATTTTGAGAAATCAAATTTATGTCAAACTAAAATTTAAATTCCATTGTCTGAAGTTATTTTACTGAAGTTTTATGTGTATTTTGTAATGATCTTTGGAATGTAATTATCAAAAATAAATTTGTTCTTGGTAATTTTTTTTTCCAACATAGTAACCTGTATCTTGCATTTTTCATATTTAAAAAAAAAGTTTTTGGAATTTAATTATATTAGTTTTCATAATTTAAAAAAAATTCTAGCTAGAAATTTTAAGTCTTAATGTCAATAGTAATAGAATACTTACTTTTTTTTTAATTAAAATTAGCAGTCTGGAATAAAATGATGAGGATTTAAAATCTAAAAGAATCAGTGACATCATAGGATAGTGTATTGTGGGATAGCTTTTTTACAAAGTATAAATAGCAATACCAGTTACTAAGACTTTGAACATTCAGGAATCTCTAAATGGGGTTTTCAACATAATTTTCATTTTGCCAATATCTTTACCGTAATTTGAAATATTCTGAAATTAGGGGATGCATCTGAACATCTTTAAGCTCACTACTGTTTTTATTATACTCGTTTTTCAAACAGGGTGTATTAGGTTATGGGGTCTGAAGCCATAAACTTTTTTGTTTCCAGCTAACTACTCCTACAGTTTACAACCCATCAGGCTGAATCTTGGTTTATAAATTGACCATGATGTGGAGCAGCATATAATATTTCGGGTTTACAGTCCACCAAATACTAACAGGGTTATGCCCCTTTGAAAATTCCTGTAAGTTTTTTGTTTCCAGCTAATTCTTCCTACAGTTTACATCCAATCAAGCTGAAACTTGATTTATACTTAGACCATGATGTGGAACAGTGCATATTATTTCAAGGTTACAGTCCACCTGATATTAGCAGAGAAATTGTCCCTTTGAAAATTTCAGTAAACTTTTCGTTTCTGAGTAAATCCTCCTACAGTTTACATCGGATCAAGCTGAAACTTGATTTACAGTTAGACCATGATGTCGAACAGTGCATATTTGTTCGAGGTTACAGTCCATCAAATATTAGCAGAATAATGACCCTTTGAAAATTTCGCTAATTTTTTTAGTTTCTTGCTACAGTTTACATCCGATCAAGCTGAAGTTTGATTTATAGGTAGACCATGATGTGATTCAGCGCATGTTGTTTTGAGTCACACTCCACCAAATATTAACAGAGTTATGTCCCTTGGAATATTTCGGTAAACTTTTTGTTTCTGGCCAACTCCTCCTACAGTTTACATCGGATCAAGCTGAAACTTGATTTATAGTTAGACCATGAGATTGAGCAGCTCATATATATTCGAGGTTACAGTCCACCAAATATCAGCAGAGTTATTTTCCTTTGAAATTTTCAGTAAATTTTTCACTTCCCCAGCTAACTCCTCCTACAGTTTACATTTGATCGCGCTTAAACTTGATTTATAGTAAGAACATGATGTGGAGCAGCGCAAATTATTTCAAGGTTACAGTCCACCAAATATTGGCAGTTATGCCCCTTTGAAAATTTCTGTAATTTTTTTGTTTCCGGCTTATTCCTACTACAGTTTACATTGGATTAAGCTGAAACTTGATTTATAGTTACACCATGAAGTGGAGTAGGGCATATTATTTTGAGGTTACAGTCCACCATATATTAGCAGAGCTATGCCCCTTTGAAAATTCTGTAATCTTTTAGTTTCTGGCTAACTCCTATAGTTTACACCTGATCAAACTGAAACTTTGTAAATACTTACACTGAGCTTAAACTCGATTTATAATAAGAATATAATGTGGAGCAGCACATATTATTTTGAGGTTACCAAACATCAAATATTACCAGAGTTATGCCCCATTAAAAATTTCCATAAACTTTGCATTTCTGGCTAACTCCTTCTATAGTTTACATCCAATCATGCTGAAAAGCGATTTATTGTTAGACAGTGGTGTGGAGCAGCGCATATTATTAGAAGGTTACAGTACACCAAATATTAGCAGAGTTATGCCCCTTTGAAATTCTGTTTATCTTTTGTTCCCGGCTAACTCCTCATATAGTTTACATCCAATCAAGCTGAAACTTGATTTGTAGTTTGACCATGATGTGTAGCTAATATATATTCCAAAACTACCGTCCAACATAATAGTAGCAGCATTATGTCCCTTTGAAATTTTTGGTAATTTTTTGGTTTCCAGCTAACTCCCTTACAGAATTTACACAGGTCTGGAGCACAGAATTGCGCAGTAGTCGCATATGTGCTACATCTTATTACTTGCCAAGGTGTATGATGCCTCCGCTTGTAGAGCTCTTGTTTGTTTCTAGATACAATATATATATACATATATATATATATATATATATATATATATATATATATATATATATATATATATATATATATATATATATATATATATATATATATATATATATAATAGAATAGACATAATGACTCTCAAATGGATGGAATACAGACGGTAATAAAGGCGGTAACGTAAGGCAGACTATGTAAGCATTAGCTCTAGATGTTATCCAGATTATCTTTTTAATTATAATTTCTACACAAAACATATGTTGTTGGTACTTATTTGAAAGTTTGATGGTTGTTGTAATGAATACCCATACTTACAATCTTCAGTCCTTTAAGAAATAAGTAACATGTAAGTATTTCATACTTGAAAAATAACAAAAATAGAAAATAAAAAAAAAGTTTGTTAAATATTTGTGTTTTGTTATAAATAATGTTACTGTACCAGTACAGGAAACTAAATAAAAATGTGGTTAAAAGGGGTTCAGAACCACAGTGATGTGGATCAAATATTCATGATACTGAAACTAGTTACTCTGATTGTGCAGAATGCACATGGGTAGTGAATGGCATGCTAGTTACATGCAAGAGAATATTGAACAAATGAAAGTACAGATGATATGTAGTCTAGAGTTATAGAAATGAAAGTACAGCAATCTGAGTGGCTAGTTTGATTAAGCTGCTGTGTCAACGTGAAGTGGATATAGATACACAAATAACTAAGATGACCATCTCTATCAACGGTTACTATCTGACTACGTTTACTGAATCAGGCTAGCGTTTTGTTTCATATATCACCTTCCTGTATAAATTTTCTAACTAAAACTTGGCACATCTGTACAGAAATTGAGCATTGATTATTAGCTAAATAGCTTCCTGATATTCAACAGATTATCGGGTTGACGTAGATAAGCATGTACTAGGACTAATACGTTGTGCAAGTATTGAAACACTAATTCGTATGTACTATGTATTCGGAATGTGCTCCGTTTAATGCCTGTAATGGCTACCCTTCACTCTCCCCATCCAAACACAAGTAAACACAAAGAACACCTGCTGGTCGGGAAGAAAATTGATTATTAACAGCTAAATATTGAACATATTTCTCAGAGGCTAAGTAAAACTCCTACGGATTAGAATAAAATCAAGCTTTAGAAATAAACAAAAAATGTAAAGAATAGCAGGAAAAACAAGAGCATTGATTAATGAGAAATAAAAGTTTAAAGAATAAGCATAATTGAAAAAAAAAAAAAAAAAACAAACAAAAAAAACTATGCTTGTATAGGCGTATGTGACACGGCAATATTATTTATTAAAAGCTCATACTTGTATGGTGTTAAAAATGACATTTTTAAAGAATGAGGGCTTTTCTTTATAGATAGAATAAGCTAAACCTTTACCCTCTTGTTTTATTTATTTTATTTTTTTTTTTTTTTTTTTCAGCAGACAACATTTTGAAATATTTTTCTAACTTTTTCACCAGAAACAGGATTTGCCATTCGTAATGTCAAATCCTGTTTTGGAGACAATTTGCATGAAAGGTTTTCTTGGAATAATAAATAATAAATTTATCGCCAATTTTGCGTCTGCTGAATCAGCCCAGAGAGCGGATACGGTTAAAGAAAGAGCCTATTAGAAAGTCTAGTATCTGCAGACCTAGTACAAAGCCGTATTCTATTTCATTCGTTATTACGTAAAATAAATTAAATGTTCAATTAATGTAGTGATGTAGTTCACTTTTATTTACAAAAATAATTCAAGGCGGACAAAATGCGCAAAACGTGCGCTGGCTCCTTAATACATATTAGTCAATTTTATAAAATGTTTATTTTCAACCATTCTGCATGTCTGTCCGTGTAGGGTGGAAACAAACAGCTCTCGTCTTTTCAGTAAAGTTAAACAAACCAAACCCGGTTAGTACTTGGATAGGAGAACATCTTACACTACCGTCTACTGCAGACATTTCATGTTTGTTTGTTGTTGTTTTTTGTTTGTTTTTTTGTTTGTTTGTTTGTTTTGTTTTTTTGTTGTTGTTTTTTTGTTGTTTTTTTATGTTTGTTTTTTTTGTTGTTGTTTTTTTTTTTTTTTTTTTTTTTTTTTTTTGGTTTTTTTTGTTCCCTGCCTACTGACTTTTTTTATCGTCATTTTGTCACATAGCAATAATTCTATTTGCAGGTGCTCTGCAGACGCCTTTTCCTAAGCCATGATTCCGCTTTGTCTTTTCCTGTGCATTTCCGTATATACATTTTTTTTTCACTTTACTATTAAGTCCGACGCGTGTACAGACTGGTATGTGTAGCCAGGCAGCCTGATCATTGTTTACTTTGTCCGCTAACAGAATTGTTGAAGACAGTAAAACATACTAAATAAGTTGGCGGACAGAGAAGACCATGATCTAACTACGCGGATGCGCAGTATGATCTTGGTTATTACTATTGGTATATGATACTTGTACACTTTTTACGCATGTTCACGTATTTGTTGCGTATAATGAGCTGAATCTCCCCTGTTCGCATACGACATAAACTTTTTTCACCTGTTTGAGCGTATAATAAAATAGCAACATGCGAAAATGGGTCTTTTCGCATTGGCGGCGAACGAAGGTGCGCATAAGTCCGCACCTCAGAGTGCGCGCAGTCGTATCAGCGTCTTACTCTGTCCACTTAGAGATTTGTTGGAAGTTACTGAAAAAAAAAAGATAGCAACACCTGACCAGACCGTGCTCACGGTTACCTGTGCCAATTTTATGAGCATATGACATATTGACATTTTCTCTGGTTCTAATAATAATAATAATAATATGTTCTGTGAAAGTTGTTCCTGAACAATTGTATTCTGTCCAAATAATTGATTAGGTAGAAGAAGGCACTAATGTGTCTGAATATTTACGGTAAATAGACCGCGACGATAATCATACACCTTAGTGAACAAGAAAAAAACTGATATTGGTAAATTTATAAAACGTACCGGCCTAAATTTTCCGTATTGCAGAAACTGTCCGAAGACGTTGAACCACGCATATGGTAGGCTTCAAATGTCTTATTGCATACGTGAACAACGAAGGCAAAGATTAGCTGCACACATGCAGTCGAAATAGGTCCTTCGCTTCAAATTCAACGGTTTGATATTGTAGTAAATATTGACGAACAGAGAAACCTTGATTAGACTGTGCGGAAGCGTATGCCTGTCCGGGTCTTATGGCTATTGGCATAAGAATATGGAGCAATGATATTTTCTTACGATCCGACAAATAATAACAATAGTAGGCGCATGAGAAAATGACACATAATTCTTTAAGACATCATGATTTGATACATTCCTTCCTGCATCCATGCTATAAACAGTTTAAGATTCTAGTATGTTTGAACCTCTATACACTGATTCAGTTTTATAAATGTAGAAGGACAGCATTGGAAACTACCGAATTAAGGCTGCAGGATACTATTACAATTTTGGTGCTGTAGATTCATTGGGTGCAATGAGTGAGCCACGCGCGCTTTCAATGAACCAAGGAAAGGAGGTGTACTTTAGGCTCTTTAAATATAAATAGTAGTCAGTAATCAATATTTTCTTCATAAATTCTTCAAACTCAAACAAAGACTTTGATCTTATTAATAAGAATGTTCACGCTGGTAATGTTAACTGAAACAAAACAAAAAATATCTACAATGAAAACTCACACAAAATAAGGATAAAATATATATGTATGTAAATAAAAAATAATGCCGAAGTAAGGATTCGAACCCACACGATGAGACCTGTGTCATCTTTAAGAACAGTAAAAATCCACTCGAGCACCGTGCTACAAGTAATTAGTGTTTATTATTTTGTTCATATAACCTGATAAAGTAAATGGTTTGGTAAAGGGAGATAAATAGTCGTTGTGAAACGACGCTCGGTCGTCTTTGATGAAAAATGCGTAAAATACGTGTCATCAAATTCAATCCAACATTTATGGTACTGATATTCAGATAGAAATAGACTATCCTTTTTCTATTAGTCTGTTTCTATTTAAGAAAAAAATGTGTCTGATAGGGCATATATTGAGCATAAATGTTACATCATTACCTATACGAAAACCATTTAATTTTAATACTCGATGCCGGAAACCATTCAATTTTATTACACGACGCATATTTAAAGCGAGCAATTCAGTGACAAGTACCCAATGTTAATTTCTCCAACTAACTGGAGAATTACTGCCCAGGTTTTTCCTGGACGCTGAACGAAACGAACGCTTTCGTTCACAAACAGAATCCTTCCCAGTGGGGAGCATTCTGCAAGGGTAGTTCCCCATTTTTTTATATCTATTTTATGGGTGGTAGGGGCCTTTTTGAAAATCTTTTCGGGAATATATATATACAAAACATTATATTTATTACAAAAATGCTACTAAAATGCGCTTAATTATTAGACAGCCAGAATATGGTGGAGTCTGCATATCTCTACCGTGTTTATATATCCAACAAACTGGAGCGTAGGCGGCATATATTAAATTTGCTACTTTCGACTAAATGCTGAATGTACTACGTGCGTGGAATGTGCATGTTGACACGTGAGCACACAAAGCAGATCCTGAACACATAGCTCCTAATATGGTCATTTGGTCTGGGTCTACACTGTTTGCCATTTAACCAGTAGTTTATTATACAGTTTCGCTGCTTTCGTCTAAGCGCTGATCTGACCACGTGCGTAGCCTGTCCATTTGGACACCTTAGCAAACACCCAAATAGCATAGCTTCTAAAATGAACAATTTGATCTGGGTCTACACAGTCTTCCATTCAAACCAGTAGTTTTAGGCGTAGTTTGCTGCTATCGACTAAACACTGATTTGACGACTTGCGTAGAATATGTATATTGACACGTGAGTAAACAGCGCGGACCCAGATCACATAGGCCCTAAAATGAACCATTTGATCTTGGTCTACACAGATTGCGATTCAAACCAGTAGTTTTGGACGCAGGTTGGCTGCTTTTTACTAAACGCCGAATTGACCATGTGCGTAGCTTGTGCATTTTGACAACGTGATCAAACAGTGTGAACCCAGATCACATAGCTCCTAAACTGGACCATTTGATCTGGGTCTACACAGTTTGCCATTCAAACCAGTAGTTTTGGACGCAGGTTGGCTGCTTTTTACTAAACGCCGAATTGATCATGTGCGTAGCTTGTGCATTTTGACCACGTGATCAAAAAGTGTGAACCCAGATCAGATAGCTCCTAAACTGAATCATTTGAGCTGGGTCTACACAGTTTGCCACTCAACCTGTAGTTTTGGACGCTGGTTTGCCGCTTTCGACTAAACGCTGATTTGGCCACGTGCGTACAATGTACATGTTGACATGTGAGTAAACTGTGTGGACCCAGATTATATAGTTTCTAAAATGAATCATTTGATCTGGATCTATACACTTTGCCATTAAACCAGTATTTTCGGGTGCATCAAATTGTAATTAATTGGAATTTATAGGCTTGTCCAAATATCGTAATAGATATGATAAGGTACTAATAATCCTGAATATTTACCGTCAATACAGTGTTTCAGAGTGTAACACTAAGAAACACACAGACGAAATTGGTAATGGTAAAAATATAAAACTTACAAGTCTTAATTCCTTATATTGCAGTCCTTATCCGACGTCGTTGGGCCACGCTTATGATAGTTATGTTTTCGCATTTTGCTATAGAAAGAAAGAATGGCTGAACTGACAGCAGAAGGGCCACATATTACAAGAATTCGTAACGTAATGGTTCACTGTCAGTTCGCATGTGAAATAGGATGAAGGACTTGAGGACTGGACGTGTAAATCAATGAGAGAGAGAGAGAGATGGGAGGGAATTGATAGCACCCAATATGCTGTCGTCGATCCAAGTGCTTACTGGACTCGAAGTTTTTAAGAATTGATAGCACCCGATATCCTGTCGTCGATCCAAGTGCTTACTGGACTCGGTTTTTGGTGGCGGTTTACCGCCGCCAAATTTACTATACGGAATTTCTACAATCCGTCTCCTCAAAATTGCAAACCTAATAACTTCCTAAAAAGTAGTTCCATACTGACGCTGATGTCGCTTAATTCTGCATTCAAACATGTAAGCCTTCTACACTCTGATAATTATAAAGAGCGACCGAATGTACAAAACAAAGAAAACTTCAAACTTTTGAAGAAATAATAATTTAATGATGTTGAGCGCAATCTCGGCGGACGAATATAAACAGAATAAACAATTAACTGGTTTCCTGTGTTCTATATGCGAAGTATTAAGCTATAGGGTGAGGGAACCAGTCAAAATAAACAAACGGTGGAACTTGATTCAGCCTCCAGAACCTTCTGAGGCAGAGAATTTGAAAATTGATGCAAAAAATTCTCCGAAAGTCTCCGAAAGCGTATCAAAGAAAGGTATAAATATGTGATAAAGCATCAGCAGTTCTTTTAGGCTATTCACCATAAACAGTTTCGGCCGAAATCACTTCGCATGAATATTTTCGAAAAAGTAAAGTACAGTGCGGTTACATATGTATTTAGCAGCACGTTTTTCCTAAACGTTCGCTTTAATATATGTTTTTATGAAAATTATTTATAAATATTTTTTGACAAAATAAATAAATAAAAAAAAATAACGTTTTATTTACAATTTTGTGGTATTACTTTCCTGCGGCCACCAGGCCACTGTGCCTGTCACTATGTGCCTTCCAGATATACCGGATACTAAGAAAACTGTGAATCAAGTCCGACCCAATCACACTGATTTCCGCCATAGTAATAATTTTCTTCGATAGAAATTATATTTTCTCGAAAACTTTTTGTAGTTCATGTATAGGCTCGCTAAAAATAACGTCCGAAAAGTAGAAAAGTTTCAAGCTCTCCAGCAAAATTCCTGAAGCAGTAAAATGCGTTTCAGGAGGCCAACGGTTAGTGTATCGTCAGTGAGATGCCTATTACCGAGGTTCACTAATTATCGGATATTCAGGAACCACGGACCCCGCCCATTGGGGCCCGCGAAGTAGATGGGCTGCCTGTAGCCTCCAAGGCAGACCTGCTTAAGCAGGGCCTGAGTTCATCATGTGATCAGGTTGGGTAAAAGTCCCACAAATCTGGAGGCAATATCGTTAATGACTGAAATATTGTTGACCCACATTCTAATTCTCAGTTATCAGGAAAAATTTATGAGCTTTAAAAATACAAAACAAAATTTGGGACCCTCAAAATCTAATTGATACCGCCCATGAAAAAAACAGGGAAATGGCATTTTATATGGAATGTTTGGAGTTGTTATCGTTATATATACCCGGAAGATTTTTTGTGTTTATAAGGGGATTTTTTTTTATCACTCATCTTTTGCTAAATTTATATGACAAGAGTTATTGTAACTGTCTGTAAATCTGTGAAAGTTCTATGAGTTTAAGGAACTTCAGTGAATCCGTAAAAACTCCATGAATCCATGAAAGTTCCGTGGTCAAGGTCTGTCAGTCATTTAAATTTTGTATCAGTGATATGATAAAGTTCCATGGAAGCTCCGTAGTGTATCCAAGATACACATATGCATGAAAAGTATTTGAAAGGAAATAGATCCATTAGAATAAATTGATAACATTTACTCAGTTGCTACATGCAAGTTTTCATTTTAGTCAACATTCAAAACATCCAACAGTTCTTGAATGTTTCAACTGGCACGCTTTCAGTTTGATATCTTGGCACTCTGGATGGAACCAATGCTGACATTTTGTGCACTGGAACATCAGATTGTAGTGGGATCTTGTGGGCCTGTATATAAAGACGTTTTTTTTTTCTCGTTTCTGGCTTGCTTGGAAATTCAGTGAAAGCACTGCTGTTAATATCAGGATTCCCACTGCATTTTGAAACTGGGGGTAAATCTGCTCTGTTCTCTTTTTTGTACGCCCATTGTAAAGCAGTATACTACTCTTTTCAAATTTAGGGGTATAAGACAAATTTTGAGGGGATAAAAACCCCTCTGCAGAGGGTAAATGGGAATGCTGAATACAATTTGGAAGATGCAATAGTGCCAATGTTTTCGTGTTTTGTTAACTCCATGTACAAGGCTTGGGACCATTTGGGTGACTATAGTCCAATACTACGGACATTTCAGTACTTTTTTCGGAACTTTCCGTTATTCCATGAATCCATGACAGTTCCATGTTTTGTCAACCTCTAGGCCCCAACACTGCACACACATATGCATACAAAATATTTATAATATAAACTGATACTAAAATATCATCATTTCTCACCGCTGTGGTTCGAGTCTCGCTCGGGTCACGTCACATGTGGGAAAGCCGTGTTCTGCCAACGGATGATCAGGTGGTTTTCCCCCCGGGTACTCCGGTTTTCGCCCACCTTTGATGAACGATCGGCTCGATATAAGTGAAATATTCTTGAAAGAGACATAAAACCCAAATAAAAAAAAAACAAAAACAAAAAAAAAACATCAAAACACACACACACATTAATCTTATTCAGGCATCAAAAAATCCTGGTGTGGTGATTGGGGGTACAGCCATCTGGTTAGCTCAGTTTGGTAGAGCACTTGCAAGCTAGAGGTCGCAGGTTTCAGTCCTGCATCCAACACACTTTCCCGCCTTAGTTTCCTTTAATGGTGCCCAATGTGAATAACTCACTGCAGCCGACATTGGATTTATGGAGCACCAGGATCAGGCATAAAACAGGGTGGGGTAGCGCTGGTCGATGGTTTTTCCCTGTGTAATCTGGGTTCCTCTAACACACATTCATGAAACACCAACATCCATGTCTTATAGAACAAGTGCATAAGATTGCTGAGCTTTCTGTGCAATCGAAGTAAAAATAAATAATGTGTTAACTTTAAAATCGATAACTTATAAATGATTATGCCTCAATTTGTAATATTTTGTCCAGATATATCAGTATAAGTGACCCTGTCCACTTGTTTGAGCTATATTAAGTGTACATTTTTAAGAGTAAGGCTATATTTTGATTTTTATTTGTTCATATTTATACAGAGTTTAACTCTCCAAATTGAAATGAACACAAGAAATCCTCAAATTGATTGTTTGTCTTGTGGAAATATACCAGAATATGCATAACGCAATACAGCTGTATTTTGTCATCAGATTTTAGCACATTTATTAAGATACACGTTGTAACTTTTTAAAGCAAACAGGTATTTGTTCTTATTTCTTGCCAGTTATATAAGAGTTACATTATTAAATGAATTAGTACCAAGAATCCTCAGATAAATAGATTATCTGGTGAATATTCCCCATAATTTCAGCTTTTCAAGAAATGAATACATTAATTTATGACACATGCTTAAGTTATCCGATGTGTGTGTGTGTGTGTGTGTGTGTGTGTGTGTGTGTGTGTGTGTGTGTGTGTGTGTGTGTGTGTAAATAGGCCCAGTATTTTGTTTCCATTTCTTGCCAGGCAAAAACAGTAATGAATGCAAGGAATATAGATAGATTAGTTGTCTCATAAAAATTAGTCAGAAAATATTCTGATTTGAAGAAATGGTTACTTTTTTTACTGATTTCATAAGTAGACTTCCAAAATCCCGGACATAACACTTCTACCTACATGTCTTTTGTTCAGGCAAAGCTTGCTTACCAAGTAAGGCTTACTGTCCATGGATGCCTGATTATACCCTTTATTCTGGGGTCCATGTCTGTTGGTCTGAACATTCTGATTCATCATTATTTTACAGATTTATGAGTTTGGAATAAGGTTTGTGTAATTTGAGTGTATCATGACCACAACTACTTAAATAATATGGTTTTGAATTAGGTCCAGTTTCTCTTGCTGGTCAGATAATTTGTACCTTTTGAAATGGATAAAAAAAATCTTAAAATGTATTAACATCAAGAGAATCAGACAAGAAATGTCTACATTTCAGAGCTCCAGATTAAAGGAGTGCTTAGGTACATATTTTCTTATTTCCACTAGTAAACATATGTTGTGGGTACTAACTAGGACTTCTTGAAACGTCCTGGTAGCATGCTTTCATTGAGTTTCCAGAACATATCTTTTGAAAGAATTGAGGTGTTGCACATACAAGAACTACAACTCTAGGTCCCACAGTTATTTCGTCATCTGCCCTGACAGTATTTAGTAAAAGAAACCTTGTGCATTTGATAACTCCAACACCCTTTCAGATATATTGATTGAACTCAGTAGGATTGTACATGAGGTTGAGAAGATGTGTTGCATAAACAACAACTCCAGGTGCTGTGGTTTAGAATTATCTCCCCTAATAGAAACTTTGTGATCTTGGTAACTCCAACATCTTTTTAGATGCATTGATGATACTTGGTAGGATTTTACATAAGGTTGAGAAAGCATGTCACACAAAAGAATCACAACTCTAGATGCCACAGTTTTTAGTTATCTCCCCTGACAGTATTTGGTAATGGAAACCTTATGATTGCCATAACTTCAACGCCATTTCTGATATATCGATGATATTAAGGAGAATTGTACAAGACGTTGAGAAGACGCGTCTTGTACAAGATCTACAACTCTAGGTACTGCAATTTTTTAGGTATCTCCCCTGTCTGTATTTGGTAATAGAGACCTTGTAAGTCCAAAACCCTTTGAAATATATTGATAGTACTTGGTAGGATTGAACAGGAGGTAAGAAGGTTAGTCGTATACAAAAACTATAACTTAGAATACTGCAGTTTTTGAGTTCACTCCCCTGACAGTATTTGTCAGTGGAAACCATGTGATTGTCATAACTTAAGCGCCATGGAAGATACATTGATGATACTTGGTAGAATTGTACATGAGGTTAAAAAGGTGTGTTGCATATAAGGACCACAACTCTGGATGCTGTGTTTTTTTTGTTTTTTTTTTTTTTTTTTTTTTTTTTTTTTTTTGTTATCTCCCCTGACAGTATTTGGTAGTAGAAACTTGTTTGCTGCATAGCTTCATCAGTTAAAACTGGATCTTCCTTAAACTTGCAGAAGTGGAGGACATGGATATTTTGGAGTTATATCCTCCAGATTAATGAATATTGTAGACATTGAGTGACCTTTTAGGCACAGGTGAGCGTTAATGACCACCATGGTCCTCTTGTTTATATATGAAGAGTGCAGAAAGCTGAGACAAACAAAAATCACAGTTGAATTCGAAGCTTGATTTTGAATTTTGTGAAACCGTATTTTAACCACAAATATTTTTTCATAGATTAAAGCAGACACATACTCTTATTTCACTTTTGGTTGTATATGTGCTAAAAAGAAAGACATGTGACTGGCGAGTCAAATGGTGAAAACCTTACTGAAATATTCCAAATACTTACATCATTGGTTTTTATGAAAAATTTAAAAAAAATGTTTTAAAAACTTTAATTTGAAAATATTCCAAATACATGTACTTACAACAGTGGTTCTTATGAATTTTTTTTTCAAAAATCTTTTAAAAAAATTTAATTTGAAAATATTCAAAGAATGTATACAGAGAGAAAAGGTCTCTTCCCTTTTTGTTAGGGTGCAGTGCTTATACATTTTCATATTTAGTTTGATACAATTTAATTTTGAGAAATCAAATTTATGTCAAACTAAAATTTAAATTCCATTGTCTGAAGTTATTTTACTGAAGTTTTATGTGTATTTTGTAATGATCTTTGGAATGTAATTATCAAAAATAAATTTGTTCTTGGTAATTTTTTTTTTCCAACATAGTAACCTGTATCTTGCATTTTTCATATTTAAAAAAAAAGTTTTTTGAATTTAATTATATTAGTTTTCATAATTTAAAAAAAATTCTAGCTAGAAATTTTAAGTCTTAATATCAATAGTAATAGAATACTTACTTTTTTTTTTAATTAAAATTAGCAGTCTGGAATAAAATGATGAGGATTTAAAATCTAAAAGAATCAGTGACATCATAGGATAGTGTATTGTGGGATAGCTTTTTTACAAAGTATAAATAGCAATACCAGTTACTAAGACTTTGAACATTCAGGAATCTCTAAATGGGGTTTTCAACATAATTTTCATTTTGCCAATATCTTTACCGTAATTTGAAATATTCTGAAATTAGGGGATGCATCTGAACATCTTTAAGCTCACTACTGTTTTTATTATACTCGTTTTTCAAACAGGGCGTATTAGGTTATGGGGTCTGAAGCCATAAACTTTTTTGTTTCCAGCTAACTCCTCCTACAGTTTACATCCCATCAGGCTGAATCTTGGTTTATAAATTGACCATGATGTGGAGCAGCACATAATGTTTCGGGGTTACAGTCCACCAAATACTAACAGGGTTATGCCCCTTTGAAAATTCCTGTACGTTTTTTGTTTCCAGCTAATTCTTCCTACAGTTTACATCCAATCAAGCTGAAACTTGATTTATACTTAGACCATGATGTGGAACAGTGCATATTATTTCAAGGTTACAGTCCACCTAATATTAGCAGAGAAATTGTCCCTTTGAAAATTTCAGTAAACTTTTCGTTTCTGACTAAATCCTCCTACAGTTTACATCGGATCAAGCTGAAACTTGATTTACAGTTAGACCATGATGTCGAACAGTGCATATTTGTTAGAGGTTACAGTCCATCAAATATTAGCAGAATAATGACCCTTTGAAAATTTCGCTAATTTTTTTAGTTTCTTGCTACAGTTTACATCCGATCAAGCTGAAGTTTGATTTATAGGTAGACCATGATGTGATTCAGCGCATGTTTTTTTGAGTCACACTCCACCAAATATTAACAGAGTTATGTCCCTTTGAATATTTCGATAAACTTTTTGTTTCTTGCCAACTCCTCCTACAGTTTACATCGGATCAAGCTGAAACTTGATTTATAGTTAGACCATGATATTGAGCAGCTCATATATATTCGAGGTTACAGTCCACCAAATATCAGCAGAGTTATTTTCCTTTGAAATTTTCAGTAAATTTTTCACTTCCCCAGCTAACTCCTCCTACAGTTTACATTTGATCGCGCTTAAACTTGATTTATAGTAAGAACATGATGTGGAGCAGCGCAAATTATTTCAAGGTTACAGTCCACCAAATATTGGCAGTTATGCCCCTTTGAAAATTTCTGTAATTTTTTTGTTTCCGGCTTATTCCTACTACAGTTTACATTGGATCAAGCTGAAACTTGATTTATAGTTACACCATGAAGTGGAGTAGGGCATATTATTTTGAGGTTACAGTCCACCATATATTAGCAGAGCTATGCCCCTTTGAAAATTCTGTAATCTTTTCGTTTCCGGCTAACTCCTATAGTTTACACCTGATCAAACTGAAACTTTGTAAATACTTACACTGAGCTTAAACTCGATTTATAATAAGAATATAATGTGGAGCAGCACATATTATTTTGAGGTTACCAAACATCAAATATTACCAGAGTTATGCCCCATTAAAAATTTCCATAAACTTTGCATTTCTGGCTAACTCCTTCTATAGTTTACATCCAATCATGCTGAAAAGCGATTTATTGTTAGACCGTGGTGTGGAGCAGCGCATATTATAAGGAGGTTACAGTACACCAAATATTAGCAGAGTTATGCCCCTTTGAAATTTTGTTTATCTTTTGTTCCCGGCTAACTCCTCATATAGTTTACATCCAATCAAGCTGAAACTTGATTTGTAGTTTGACCATGATGTGGAGCATAATATATTATTCCAAAACTACAGTCCAACAAATAGTAGCAGCATTATGTCCCTTTGAAATTTTTGGTAATTTTTTGGTTTCCAGCTAACTCCACTTACAAATTTACACAGGTCTGGAGCACAGAATTGCGCAGTAGTCCGCATATGTGCTACATCTTATTACTTGCCAAGGGTGTATGATGCCTCCGCTTGTAGAGCTCTTGTTTGTTTCTAGATACAATATATATATATATATAATACAATGGACATAATGACTCCTCAAATGGATGGAATAACAGAATAACAGACGGTAAACGGTAAAAGGCCAGAACTATGTACATTTAAGCACTCTAGATGATTATCCAGATTATCTTCTTAATTATAATTTCTACACAAAACATATGTTGTTGGTACTTATTTGAAAGTTATTGATAGGGTAGTTGTAATGAATACCCATAACTTACAATCCTTTCAGTCCTTTAAGAAATAAGTAACATGTAAGTATTTCATACTTGAAAAATAAAAAAAAAATAAAAAAAATAAAAAAAACAACAAAAAAACTGTGTTATCTGATTATAAATAATGTTACTGTACACAGTACAGGGAAATTAAATAAAAATGTGGTTAAAAGGGGTTCAGAACCACAGTGATGTGGATCAAATATTCATGATACTGAAACTAGTTACTCTGAATTGTGCAGAATGCACACATGGTGTAGCGAAAATGGCACTGCTTTAGTTACATATCAAGAAATATTGAACAAAATGAAAGTACAGATGATATGTAGTCTAGAGGTTTATAGAAATTAAGGAAACCGCCACCATCAGCACTCTCAGTGATTTGATTAAGCTGTGTCAACGTGAAGTGGATATAGATACACAGATAACTAAGATGACCATCTCTATCAACGGTACTATCTGACTACATGTACGTTTACAGCAATCAGGCGCTAGCGTTTTGTTTTCATATATCACCTTCCTGTATAAATTTTCTAACTAAAACTTGGCCACATCTGTACAGAAATTGAGCATTTGATTTAGCTAAGTAGCTTCCTGATATATTCAACAGATTATCGGGTTGACGTAGATAAGCATGTACTAGACTAATACGTTGTGCCAAGTATTGAACACTAATTCGTATGTACTATGTATTCGGAATGTGCTCCGTTTAATGCCTGTAATTGCTACCCTTCACTCTCCCCATCCAAACACAAGTAAACACAAAGAACACCTGCGGGTCGGGAAGAAAATTGATTATTAACAGCTAAATATTGAACATATTTCTCAGAGGCTAAGTCAAACACCTACTGATTAGAATAAAATCGAGCTTTAGAAATAAACAAAAAATGTAAAGAATAGCAGGAAAAACAAGAGCATTGATTAATGAGAAATAAAAGTTTAAAGAATAAGCATAATTGAAAAAAAAAAGAAAAAGAAAACTATGCGTGTATAGGCGTATGTGACACGGCAATATTATTTATTAAAAGCCCATACTTGTATGGTGTTAAAAATGACATTTTTAAAGAATGAGGGCTTTTCTTTATAGATAGAATAAGCTAAACCTTTACCCTCTTGTTTTATTTATTTATTTTTTTTTTTTTTTTTTTTTTTTTTTTTTTTTTTTCAGCAGACGACATTTTGAAATATTTTTCTCATTTTCCCCAGAAACATGATTTGCCATTCGTAATGTCAAATCCTGTTTTGGAGACAGTTTGCATGAAAGGTTTTCTTGGAAAAAATAAATAAATAATAAATTTATCGGCAATTTTGCGTCTGCTGAATCAGCCCAGAGAGCGGATACGGTTAAAGAAAGAGCCTATTAGAAAGTCTAGTATCTACAGACCTAGTACAAAACCGTATTCTATTTCATTCGTTTTTACGTAAAATAAATTAAATGTTCAATTAATGTAGTGATGTAGTTCACTTTTATTTACAAAAATAATTCAAGACGGACAAAATGCGCAAAACGCGCGCTAGATCCTTAATACATATATGTCAATTTTATAAAATGCTTATTTTCAACCATTCTGCATGTCTGTCCGTGTAGGGTGGATACAAAGAGCTCTCGTCTTTTCAGTAAAGTTAAGCAACGCAAACCCGGTTAGTACTTGGATAGGTGAACGTCTTACACTACCGTCTACTGCAGACATTTCATGTTTGTTTGTTTGCTTTTTTTTGTTTTTTGTTTTTGTTTTTTTTTTTGTTTGTTTGTTTTTGTTGTTTTTTTTTTTTTTTTTGTTTTGTTTTGTTTTTTTTTTGTTCCCTGCCTACTGACTTTTTTTATCGTCATTTTGTCACTCATAGCAATAATTCTGTTTGCATGTGCTCTGCAGACGCCTTTTCCTAAGCCATGATTCCGCTTTGTCTTTTCCTGTGCATTTCCGTATATACTTTTTTTTCACTTTACTATTAAGTCCGACGCGTGCACAGACTGGTATGTGCAGCCACGCAGCCTGATCATTGTTTACTTTGTCCGCTAACAGAATTGTTGAAGACAGTAAAACATACTAAATAAGTTGGCGGACAGAGAAGACCATGATCTAACTACGCGGATGCGCAGTATGATCTTGGTTACTACTATTGGTATATGATACTTGTACACTTTTTACGCATGTTCACGTATTTGTTGCGTACAATGAGCTGAATCTCCCCTGTTCGCATACGACATAAACTTTTTTCACCTGTTTGAGCTTATTATAAAATAGCAACATGCGAAAATGGGTCTTTTCGCATTGGCGGCGACCGAAGGTGCGCATAAGTCCGCACCTCAGAGTGCGCGCAGTCATATCAGCCTCTTACTCTGTCCACTTAGAGATTTGTTGGAAGTTGCTGAAAAAAAAAGAGATAGCAACACCTGACCAGACCGTGCTCACGGTTACCTGTGCCAATTCTATGAGCATATGACATATTGACATTTTCTCTGGTTCTAATAATAATAATAATATGTTCTGTGAAAGTTGTTCCTGAACAATTGTATTCTGTCCAAATAATTGATTAGGTAGAAGAAGGCACTAATGTGTCTGAATATTTACGGTAAATAGACCGCGACGAGAATCATACACCTACGTGAACAAGAAAAAAACTGATATTGGTAAATTTATAAAACGTACCGGCCTTAATTTTCCGTATTGCAGAAACTGTCCGAAGACGTTGAACCACGCATATGGTAGGCTTCAAATGTCTTATTGCATACGTGAACAACGAAGGCAAAGATTAGCTGCACACATGCAGTCGAAATAGGTCCTTCGCTTCAAATTCAACGGTTTGATATTGTAGAAAATATTGACGAACAGAGAAACCTTGATTAGACTGTGCGGAATCGTATGCCTGTCCGGGTCTTATGGCTATTGGCATAAGAATATGGAACAATGATATTTTCTTACGATCCGACAAATAATAACAATAGTAGGCGCATGAGAAAATGACACATAATTCTTTAAGACATCATGATTTGATACATTCCTTCCTGCATCCATGCTATAGACAGTTTAAGATTCTAGTATGTTTGAACCTCTATACACAGATTCAGTTTTATAAATGTAGAAGGACAGCATTGGAAACTACCGAATTAAGGCTGCAGGATACTATTACAATTTTGGTGCTGTAGATTCATTGGGTGCAATGAGTGAGCCACGCGCGCTTTCAATGAAAAAAAAAAAAAAAAAAAACATTGTGATACCAAGGAAAGGAGGTGTACTTTAGGCTCTTTAAATATAAATAGTAGTAAGTAATCAATTTTTTCTTCATAAATTCTTCAGACTCAAACAAAGACTTTGATCTTATTAATAAGAATGTTCACGCTGGTAATGTTAACTGAAACAAAAGAAAAAATAACTACAATGAAAACTCACACAAAATAAGGATAAAATATATATGTATGTAAATAAAAAATAATGCCGAAGTAAGGATTCGAACCCACACGATGAGACCTGTGTCATCTTTAAGAACAGTAAAAATCCACTCGAGCACCGTGCTACAAGTAATTAGTGTTTATTATTTTGTTCATATAACCTGATAAAGTGAATGGTTTGGTAAAGGGAGATAAATAGTCGTTGTAAAACGACGCTCGGTCGTCTTTGATGAAAAATGCGTAAAATACGTGTCATCAAATTCAATCCAACATTTATGGTATTGATATTCAGATAGAAATAGACAATCCTTTTTCTATTAGTCTGTTTCTATTTAAGGAAAAATGTGTCTGATAGGGCATATATTGAGCATAAATGTTACATCATTACCTATACGAAAACCATTTAATTTTAATACTCGATGCCGAAAACCATTTAATTTTAATACACGACGCATATTTAAAGCGAGCAATTCTGTGACAAGTACCCAATGTTAATTTCTCCAACTAACTGGAGAATTACTGCCCAGGTTTTTCCTGGACGCTGAACGAAACGAACGCTTTCGTTCACAAACAGAATCCTTCCCGGTGGGGAGCATTCTGCAAGGGTAGTTCCCCATTTTTTTATATCTATTTTATGGGTGGTAGGGGCCTTTTTTAAAATCTTTTCGGGAATATATATATACAAAACATTATATTTATTACAAAAATGCTACTAAAATGCGCTTAATTATTAGACAGCCAGAATATCGTGGAGTCTGCATATCTTTACCGTGTTTATATATCCAACAAACTGGAGCGTAGGCGGCATATATTAAGTTTGCTGCTTTCGACTAAACGCTGAATGTACTACGTGCGTGGAATGTGCATGTTGACACGTGAGCACACAAAGCAGATCCTGAACACAGCACACAAAGCAGATCCTGAACACATAGAACACATATGGTCATTTGGTCTGGGTCTACACTGTTTGCCATTTAACCAGTAGTTTCGCTGCTTTCGTCTAAGCGCTGATCTGACCACGTGCGTAGCCTGTCCATTTGGACACCTTAGCAAACACCCAAATAGCATAGCTTCTAAAATGAACAATTTGATCTGGGTCTACACAGTCTTCCATTCAAACCAGTAGTTTTAGGCGTAGTTTGTTGCTATCGACTAAACACTGATTTGACGACTTGCGTAGAATATGCGAGTAAACAGTGCGGACCCAGATCACATAGCCCCTAAAATGAACCATTTGATCTTGGTCTACACAGATTGCGATTCAAACCAGTAGTTTTGGACGCAGGTTGGCTGCTTTTTACTAATCGCCGAATTGACCATGTGCGTAGCTTGTGCATTTTGACAACGTGATCAAACAGTGTGAGCCCAGATCAGATAGCTCCTAAACTGAATCATTTTAGCTTGGTCACAGTTTACCACTCAACCTGTAGTTTTGGACGCTGGTTTGCCGCTTTCGACTAAACGCTGATTTGGCCACGTGCGTACAATGTACATGTTGACATGTGAGTAAACTGTGTGGACCCAAATTATATAGTTTCTAAAATGAATCATTTGATCTGGATCTATACACTTTGCCATTAAACCAGTATTTTCGGGTGCATCAAATTGTAATTAATTGGAATTTATAGGCTTGTCCAAATATCGTAATAGATATGATAAGGTACTAATAATCCTGAACTGTGTGGACCCAGATTATATAGTTTCTAAAATGAATCATTTGATCTGGATCTATACACTTTGCCATTAAACCAGTATTTTCGGGTGCATCAAATTGTAATTAATTGGAATTTATAGGCTTGTCCAAATATCGTAATATGTAGCCCTTCTGCTGTCAGTTTATTACCGTCAATACAGTGTTTCAGAGTGTAACACTAAGAAACACACAGACGAAATTGGTAATGGTAAAAGTATAAAACTTACAAGTCTTAATTCCTTATATTGCAGTCCTTATCCGACGTCGTTGGGCCACGCTTATGATAGTTATGTTTTCGCATTTGCTATAGAAAGAAAGAATGGCTGAACTGACAGCAGAAGGGCCACATATTACAAGAATTCGTAACGTAATGGTTCACTGTCAGTTCGCGTGTGAAATAGGATGAAGGACTTGAGGACTGGACGTGTAAATCAATGAGAGAGAGAGAGAGATGGGAGGGAATTGATAGCACCCAATATGCTGTCGTCGATCCAAGTGCTTACTGGACTCGAAGTTTTTAAGAATTGATAGCACCCGATATCCTGTCGTCGATCCAAGTGCTTACTGGACTCGGTTTTTGGTGGCGGTTTACCGCCGCCAAATTTACTATACGGAATTTCTACAATCCGTCTTCTCAAAATTGCAAACCTAATAACTTCCTAAAAAGTAGTTCCATACTGACGCTGATGTCGCTTAATTCTGCATTCAAACATGTAAGCCTTCTACACTCTGATAATTATAAAGAGCGACCCAATGTACAAAACAAAGAAAACTTCAAACTTTTGAAGAAATAATAATTTAATGATGTTGAGCGCAATCTCGGCGGACGAATATAAACAGAATAAACAATTAACTGGTTTCCTGTGTTCTATATGCGAAGTATTAAGCTATAGGGTGAGGGAACCAGTCAAGATAAACAAACGGTGGAACTTGATTCAGCCTCCAGAACCTTCTGAGGCAGAGAATTTGAAAATTGATGCAAAAAATTCTCCGAAAGTCTCCGAAAGCGTATCAAAGAAAGGTATAAATAATTGATAAAGCATCAGCAGTTTTTTTAGGCTATTCACCATAAACAGTTTCGGCCGAAATCACTTCGCATGAATATTTTCGAAAAAGTAAAGTACAGTGCGGTTACATATGTATTTAGCAGCACGTTTTTCCTAAACGTTCGCTTTAATATATGTTTTTATGAAAATTATTTATAAATATTTTTTGACAAAATAAATAAATAAAAAAAAATAACGTTTTATTTACAATTTTGCGGTATTACTTTCCTGCGGCCACCAGGCCTTTGTGCCTGTCACTTTGTGCCTTCCAGGTATACCGGATACTAAGAAAACTGTGAATCAAGTCCGACCCAATCACACTGATTTCCGCCATAGTAATAATTTTCTTCGATAGAAATTATATTTTCTCGAAAACTTTTTGTAGTTCATGTATAGGCTCGCTAAAAATAACGTCCGAAAAGTAGAAAAGTTTCAAGATCTCCAGCAAAATTCCTGAAGCAGTAAAATGCGTTTCAGGAGGCCAACGGTTAGTCAGTGAGATGCCTATTACCGAGGTTCACTAATTATCGGATATTCAGGAACCACGGACCCCGCCCATTGGGGCCCGCGAAGTAGATGGGCTGCCTGTAGCCTCCAAGGCAGACCTGCTTAAGCAGGGCCTGAGTTCATCATGTGATCAGGTTGGGTAAAAGTCCCACAAATCTGGAGGCAATATCGTTAATGACTGAAATATTGTTGACCCACATTCTAATTCTCAGTTATCAGGAAAAATTTATGAGCTTTAAAAGTACAAAACAAAATTTGGGACCCTCAAAATCTAATTGATACCGCCCATGAAAAAACAGGGAAATGGCATTTTATATGGAATGTTTGGAGTTGTTATCGTTATATATACCCGGAAGATTTTTTGTGTTTATAAGGGGATTTTTTTTTATCACTCATCTTTTGCTAAATTTATATGACAAGAGTTATTGTAACTGTCTGTAAATCTGTGAAAGTTCTATGAGTTTAAGGAACTTCAGTGAATCCGTAAAAACTCCATGAATCCATGAAAGTTCCGTGGTCAAGGTCTGTCAGTCATTTAAATTTTGTATCAGTGATATGATAAAGTTCCATGGAAGCTCCGTAGTGTATCCAAGATACACATATGCATGAAAAGTATTTGAAAGGAAATAGATCCATTAGAATAAATTGATAACATTTACTCAGTTGCTACATGCAAGTTTTCATTTTAGTCAACATTCAAAACATCCAACAGTTCTTGAATGTTTCAACTGGCACGCTTTCAGTTTGATATCTTGGCACTCTGGATGGAACCAATGCTGACATTTTGTGCACTGGAACATCAGATTGTAGTGGGATCTTGTGGGCCTGTATATAAAGACTTTTTTTTTCTCGTTTCTGGCTTGCTTGGAAATTCAGTGAAAGCACTGCTGTTAATATCAGGATTCCCACTGCATTTTGAAACTGGGGGTAAATCTGCTCTGTTCTCTTTTTTGTACGCCCATTGTAAAGCAGTATACTACTCTTTTCAAATTTAGGGGTATAAGACAAATTTTGAGGGGATAAAAACCCCTCTGCAGAGGGTAAATGGGAATGCTGAATACAATTTGGAAGATGCAATAGTGCCAATGTTTTCGTGTTTTGTTAACTCCATGTACAAGGCTTGGGACCATTTGGGTGACTATAGTCCAATACTACGGACATTTCAGTACTTTTTTCGGAACTTTCCGTTATTCCATGAATCCATGACAGTTCCATGTTTTGTCAACCTCTAGGCCCCAACACTGCACACACATATGCATACAAAATATTTATAATATAAGCTGATACTAAAATATCATCATTTCTCACCGCTGTGGTTCGAGTCTCGCTCGGGTCACGTCACATGTGGGAAAGCCGTGTTCTTCTTACGGATGATCAGGTGGTTTTCCCCCGGGTACTCCGGTTTTCGCCCACCTTTGATGAACGATCGGCTCGATATAAGTGAAATATTCTTGAAAGAGACATAAAACCCAAATAAAAAAAAAAAAAAAAAAAAAAAAAAAAAAAAAACATCAAAACACACACACACATTAATCTTATTCAGGCATCAAAAAATCCTGGTGTGGTGATTGGGGGTACAGCCATCTGGTTAGCTCAGTTTGGTAGAGCACTTGCAAGCTAGAGGTCGCAGGTTTCAGTCCTGCATCCAACACACTTTCCCTCCTTAGTTTCCTTTAATGGTGCCCAATGTGAATAACTCACTGCAGCCGACATTGGATTTATGGAGCACCAGGATCAGGCATAAAACAGGGTGGGGTAGCGCTGGTCGATGGTTTTTCCCTGTGTAATCTGGGTTCCTCTAACACACATTCATGAAACACCAACATCCATGTCTTATAGAACAAGTGCATAAGATTGCTGAGCTTTCTGTGCAATCGAAGTAAAAATAAATAATGTGTTAACTTTAAAATCGATAACTTATAAATGATTATGCCTCAATTTGTAATATTTTGTCCAGATATATCAGTATAAGTGACCCTGTCCACTTGTTTGAGCTATATTAAGTGTACATTTTTAAGAGTAAGGCTATATTTTGATTTTTATTTGTTCATATTTATACAGAGTTTAACTCTCCAAATTGAAATGAACACAAGAAATCCTCAAATTGATTGTTTGTCTTGTGGAAATATACCAGAATATGCATAACGCAATACAGCTGTATTTTGTCATCAGATTTTAGCACATTTATTAAGATACACGTTGTATCTTTTTAAAGCAAACAGGTATTTGTTCTTATTTCTTGCCAGTTATATAAGAGTTACATTATTAAATGAATTAGTACCAAGAATCCTCAGATAAATAGATTATCTGGTGAATATTCCCCATAATTTCAGCTTTTCAAGAAATGAATACATTAATTTATGACACATGCTTAAGTTATCCGATGTGTGTGTGTGTGTGTGTGTGTGTGTGTGTGTGTGTGTGTGTGTGTGTGTGTGTGTGTGTGTGTGTGTGTGTGTGTGTGTGTGTGTGTGTGTGTAAATAGGCCCAGTATTTTGTTTCCATTTCTTGCCAGGCAAAAACAGTAATGAATGCAAGGAATATAGATAGATTAGTTGTCTCATAAAAATTAGTCAGAAAATATTCTGATTTGAAGAAATGGTTACTTTTTTTACTGATTTCATAAGTAGACTTCCAAAATCCCGGACATAACACTTCTACCTACATGTCTTTTGTTCAGGCAAAGCTTGCTTACCAAGTAAGGCTTACTGTCCATGGATGCCTGATTATACCCTTTATTCTGGGGTCCATGTCTGTTGGTCTGAACATTCTGATTCATCATTATTTTACAGATTTATGAGTTTGGAATAAGGTTTGTGTAATTTGAGTGTATCATGACCACAACTACTTAAATAATATGGTTTTGAATTAGGCCCAGTTTCTCTTGCTGGTCAGATAATTTGTACCTTTTGAAATGGATAAAAAAAATCTTAAAATGTATTAACATCAAGAGAATCAGACAAGAAATGTCTACATTTCAGAGCTCCAGATTAAAGGAGTGCTTAGGTACATATTTTCTTATTTCCCCTAGTAAACATATGTTGTGGATACTAACAAGGACTTCTAGAAACGTCCTGGTAGCATGCTTTCATTGCGTTTCCAGAACATATCTTTTGAAAGAATTGAGGTGTTGCACATACAAGAACTACAACTCTAGGTCCCACAGTTATTTAGTCATCTGCCCTGACAGTATTTAGTAAAAGAAACCTTGTGCATTTGATAACTCCAACACCCTTTCAGATATATTGATTGAACTCAGTAGGATTGTACATGAGGTTGAGAAGATGTGTTGCATAAACAACAACTCCAGGTGCTGTGGTTTAGAATTATCTCCCCTAATAGAAACTTTGTGATCTTGGTAACTCCAACATCTTTTCAGATGCATTGATGATACTTGGTAGGATTGTACATAAGGTTGAGAAAGCATGTCACACAAAAGAATCACAACTCTAGATGCCACAGTTTTTAGTTATCTCCCCTGACAGTATTTGGTAATGGAAACCTTATGATTGCCATAACTTCAACACCATTTCAGATATATCGATGATATTAAGGAGAATTGTACAAGACGTTGAGAAGACGCGTCTTGTACAAGATCTACAACTCTAGGTACTGCAATTTTTTAGGTATCTCCCCTGTCTGTATTTGGTAATAGAGACCTTGTAAGTCCAAAACCCTTTGAAATATATTGATAGTACTTGGTAGGATTGAACAGGAGGTAAGAAGGTTAGTCGTATACAAAAACTATAACTTAGAATACTGCAGTTTTTTAGTTCACTCCCCTGACAGTATTTGTCAGTGGAAACCATGTGATTGTCATAACTTAAAGCGCCATGGAAGATACATTGATGATACTTGGTAGAATTGTACATGAGGTTAAAAAGGTGTGTTGCATGTAAGGACCACAACTCTGGATGCTGTGTTTTTTTGTTGTTGTTTTTTTTTTTTTTTTTTTTTTTTTGTTATCTCCCCTGACAGTATTTGGTAGTAGAAACTTGTTTGCTGCATAGCTTCATCAGTTAAAACTGGATCTTCCTTAAACTTGCAGAAGTGGAGGACATGGATATTTTGGAGTTATATCCTCCAGATTAATGAATATTGTAGACATTGAGTGACCTTTTAGGCACAGGTGAGCGTTAATGACCACCATGGTCCTCTTGTTTATATATGAAGAGTGCAGAAAGCTGAGACAAACAAAAATCACAGTTGAATTCGAAGCTTGATTTTGAATTTTGTGAAACCGTATTTTAACCACAAATATTTTTTCATAGATTAAAGCAGACACATACTCTTATTTCACTTTTGGTTGTATATGTGCTAAAAAGAAAGACATGTGACTAGCGAGTCAAATGGTGAAAACCTTACTGAAATATTCCAAATACTTACATCATTGGTTTTTATGAAAAATTTAAAAAAAAATGTTTTAAAAACTTTAATTTGAAAATATTCCAAATACATGTACTTACAACAGTGGTTCTTATGAATTTTTTTTCAAAAATCTTTTAAAAAAAATTAATTTGAAAATATTCAAAGAATGTATACAGAGAGAAAAGGTCTCTTCCCTTTTTGTTAGGGTGCAGTGCTTATACATTTTCATATTTAGTTTGATACAATTTAATTTTGAGAAATCAAATTTATGTCAAACTAAAATTTAAATTCCATTGTCTGAAGTTATTTTACTGAAGTTTTATGTGTATTTTGTAATGATCTTTGGAATGTAATTATCAAAAATAAATTTGTTCTTGGTAATTTTTTTTTCCAACATAGTAACCTGTATCTTGCATTTTTCATATTTAAAAAAAAAGTTTTTTGAATTTAATTACATTAGTTTTCATAATTTAAAAAAAATTCTAGCTAGAAATTTTAAGTCTTAATATCAATAGTAATAGAATACTTACTTTTTTTTTTAATTAAAATTAGCAGTCTGGAATAAAATGGTGAGGATTTAAAATCTAAAAGAATCAGTGACATCATAGGATAGTGTATTGTGGGATAGCTTTTTTACAAAGTATAAATAGCAATACCAGTTACTAAGACTTTGAACATTCAGGAATCTCTAAATGGGGTTTTCAACATAATTTTCATTTTGCCAATTTCTTTACCGTAATTTGAAATATTCTGAAATTAGGGGATGCATCTGAACATCTTTAAGCTCACTACTGTTTTTATTATACTCGTTTTTCAAACAGGGCGTATTAGGTTATGGGGTCTGAAGCCATAAACTTTTTTGTTTCCAGCTAACTCCTCCTACAGTTTACATCCCATCAGGCTGAATCTTGGTTTATAAATTGACCATGATGTGGAGCAGCACATAATGTTTCGGGGTTACAGTCCACCAAATACTAACAGGGTTATGCCCCTTTGAAAATTCCTGTAAGTTTTTTTGTTTCCAGCTAATTCTTCCTACAGTTTACATCCAATCAAGCTGAAACTTGATTTATACTTAGACCATGATGTGGAACAGTGCATATTATTTCAAGGTTACAGTCCACCTAATATTAGCAGAGAAATTGTCCCTTTGAAAATTTCAGTAAACTTTTCGTTTCTGACTAAATCCTCCTACAGTTTACATCGGATCAAGCTGAAACTTGATTTACAGTTAGACCATGATGTCGAACAGTGCATATTTGTTAGAGGTTACAGTCCATCAAATATTAGCAGAATAATGACCCTTTGAAAATTTCGCTAATTTTTTTAGTTTCTTGCTACAGTTTACATCCGATCAAGCTGAAGTTTGATTTATAGGTAGACCATGATGTGATTCAGCGCATGTTTTTTTGAGTCACACTCCACCAAATATTAACAGAGTTATGTCCCTTTGAATATTTCGATAAACTTTTTGTTTCTGGCCAACTCCTCCTACAGTTTACATCGGATCAAGCTGAAACTTGATTTATAGTTAGACCATGATATTGAGCAGCTCATATATATTCGAGGTTACAGTCCACCAAATATCAGCAGAGTTATTTTCCTTTGAAATTTTCAGTAAATTTTTCACTTCCCCAGCTAACTCCTCCTACAGTTTACATTTGATCGCGCTTAAACTTGATTTATAGTAAGAACATGATGTGGAGCAGCGCAAATTATTTCAAGGTTACAGTCCACCAAATATTGGCAGTTATGCCCCTTTGAAAATTTCTGTATTTTTTTTGTTTCCGGCTTGTTCCTACTACAGTTTACATTGGATCAAGCTGAAACTTGATTTATAGTTACACCATGAAGTGGAGTAGGGCATATTATTTTGAGGTTACAGTCCACCATATATTAGCAGAGCTATGCCCCTTTGAAAATTCTGTAATCTTTTCGTTTCTGGCTAACTCCTATAGTTTACACCTGATCAAACTGAAACTTTGTAAATACTTACACTGAGCTTAAACTCGATTTATAATAAGAATATAATGTGGAGCAGCACATATTATTTTGAGGTTACCAAACATCAAATATTACCAGAGTTATGCCCCATTAAAAATTTCCATAAACTTTGCATTTCTGGCTAACTCCTTCTATAGTTTACATCCAATCATGCTGAAAAGCGATTTATTGTTAGACCTATTATTAGGAGGTTACAGTACACCAAATATTAGCAGAGTTATGCCCCTTTGAAATTTTGTTTATCTTTTGTTCCCGGCTAACTCCTCATATAGTTTACATCCAATCAAGCTGAAACTTGATTTGTAGTTTGACCATGATGTGGAGCATAATATATTATTCCAAAACTACAGTCCAACAAATAGTAGCAGCATTATGTCCCTTTGAAATTTTTGGTAATTTTTTGGTTTCCAGCTAACTCCACTTACAAATTTACACAGGTCTGGAGCACAGAATTGCGCAGTAGTCCGCATATGTGCTACATCTTATTACTTGCCAAGGGTGTATGATGCCTCCGCTTGTAGAGCTCTTGTTTGTTTCTAGATACAATATATATATATATATATATATATAATACAATGGACATAATGACTCCTCAAATGGATGGAATAACAGAATAACAGACGGTAAACGGTAAAAGGCCAGAACTATGTACATTTAAGCACTCTAGATGATTATCCAGATTATCTTTTTAATTATAATTTCTACACAAAACATATGTTGTTGGTACTTATTTGAAAGTTATTGATAGGGTAGTTGTAATGAATACCCATAACTTACAATCCTTTCAGTCCTTTAAGAAATAAGTAACATGTAAGTATTTCATACTTGAAAAATAAAAAAAAATAAAAATAAATAAAAAAAAAACAAAAAAAAACTGTGTTATCTGATTATAAATAATGTTACTGTACACAGTACAGGGAAATTAAATAAAAATGTGGTTAAAAGGGGTTCAGAACCACAGTGATGTGGATCAAATATTCATGATACTGAAACTAGTTACTCTGAATTGTGCAGAATGCACACATGGTGTAGCGAAAATGGCACTGCTTTAGTTACATATCAAGAAATATTGAACAAAATGAAAGTACAGATGATATGTAGTCTAGAGGTTTATAGAAATTAAGGAAACCGCCACCATCAGCACTCTCAGTGCTTTGATTAAGCTGTGTCAACGTGAAGTGGATATAGATACACAAATAACTAAGATGACCATCTCTATCAACGGTACTATCTGACTACATGTACGTTTACAGCAATCAGGCGCTAGCGTTTTGTTTTCATATATCACCTTCCTGTATAAATTTTCTAACTAAAACTTGGCCACATCTGTACAGAAATTGAGCATTTGATTTAGCTAAATAGCTTCCTGATATATTCAACAGATTATCGGGTTCACGTAGATAAGCATGTACTAGACTAATACGTTGTGCCAAGTATTGAACACTAATTCGTATGTACTATGTATTCGGAATGTGCTCCGTTTAATGCCTGTAATTGCTACCCTTCACTCTCCGCATCCAAACACAAGTAAACACAAAGAACACCTGCGGGTCGGGAAGAAAATTGATTATTAACAGCTAAATATTGAACATATTTCTCAGAGGCTAAGTAAAACACCTACGGATTAGAATAAAATCAAGCTTTAGAAATAAACAAAAAATGTAAAGAATAGCAGGAAAAACAAGAGCATTGATTAATGAGAAATTAAAGTGTAAAGAATAAGCATAATTGAAAAAAAAAAAAGAAAAAAAGAAAACTATGCGTGTATAGGCGTATGTGACACGGCAATATTATTTATTAAAAGCTCATACTTGTATGGTGTTAAAAATGACATTTTTAAAGAATGAGGGCTTTTCTTTATAGATAGAATAAGCTAAACCTTTACCCTCTTGTTTTATTTATTTTATTTTTTTTTTTTTTTTTTCAGCAGACGACATTTTGAAATATTTTTCTCATTTTCCCCAGAAACAGGATTTGCCATTCGTAATGTCAAATCCTGTTTTGGAGACAATTTGCATGAAAGGTTTTCTTGGAAAAAATAAATAAATAATAAATTTATCGCCAATTTTGCGTCTGCTGAATCAGCCCAGAGAGCGGATACGGTTAAAGAAAGAGCCTATTAGAAAGTCTAGTATCTGCAGACCTAGTACCAAGCCGTATTCTATTTCATTCGTTATTACGTAAAATAAATTAAATGTTCAATTAATGTAGTGATGTAGTTCACTTTTATTTACAAAAATAATTCAAGGCGGACAAAATGCGCAAAACGCGCGCTAGCTCCTTAATACATATTAGTCAATTTTATAAAATGTTTATTTTCAACCATTCTGCATGTCTGTCCGTGTAGGGTGGAAACAAAGAGCTCTCGTCTTTTCAGTAAAGTTAAGCAACGCAAACCCGGTTAGTACTTGGATAGGTGAACGTCTTACACTACCGTCTACTGCAGACATTTCATGTTTGTTTGTTTTTTTTTTTTTTTTTTTTTTTTGTTTTTTGTTTTTGTTTGTTTGTTGTTTTTTTTTGTTTTTTTTTTTTTGTTTTGTTTTGTTTTTTTTTGTTCCCTGCCTACTGACTTTTTTTATCGTCATTTTGTCACTCATAGCAATAATTCTGTTTGCATGTGCTCTGCAGACGCCTTTTCCTAAGCCATGATTCCGCTTTGTCTTTTCCTGTGCATTTCCGTATATACTTTTTTTTCACTTTACTATTAAGTCCGACGCGTGCACAGACTGGTATGTGCAGCCACGCAGCCTGATCATTGTTTACTTTGTCCGCTAACAGAATTGTTGAAGACAGTAAAACATACTAAATAACTTGGCGGACAGAGAAGACCATGATCTAACTACGCGGATGCGCAGTATGATCTTGGTTACTACTATTGGTATATGATACTTGTACACTTTTTACGCATGTTCACGTATTTGTTGCGTACAATGAGCTGAATCTCCCCTGTTCGCATACGACATAAACTTTTTTCACCTGTTTGAGCTTATTATAAAATAGCAACATGCGAAAATGGGTCTTTTCGCATTGGCGGCGACCGAAGGTGCGCATAAGTCCGCACCTCAGAGTGCGCGGAGTCATATCAGCCTCTTACTCTGTCCACTTAGAGATTTGTTGGAAGTTGCTGAAAAAAAAAGATAGCAACACCTGACCAGACCGTGCTCACGGTTACCTGTGCCAATTCTATGAGCATATGACATATTGACATTTTCTCTGGTTCTAATAATAATAATAATATGTTCTGTGAAAGTTGTTCCTGAACAATTGTATTCTGTCCAAATAATTGATTAGGTAGAAGAAGGCACTAATGTGTCTGAATATTTACGGTAAATAGACCGCGACGAGAATCATACACCTACGTGAACAAGAAAAAAACTGATATTGGTAAATTTATAAAACGTACCGGCCTTAATTTTCCGTATTGCAGAAACTGTCCGAAGACATTGAACCACGCATATGGTAGGCTTCAAATGTCTTATTGCATACGTGAACAACGAAGGCAAAGATTAGCTGCACACATGCAGTCGAAATAGGTCCTTCGCTTCAAATTCAACGGTTTGATATTGTAGAAAATATTGACGAACAGAGAAACCTTGATTAGACTGTGCGGAAGCGTATGCCTGTCCGGGTCTTATGGCTATTGGCATAAGAATATGGAGCAATGATATTTTCTTACGATCCGACAAATAATAACAATAGTAGGCGCATGAGAAAATGACACATAATTCTTTAAGACATCATGATTTGATACATTCCTTCCTGCATCCATGCTATAGACAGTTTAAGATTCTAGTATGTTTGAACCTCTATACACAGATTCAGTTTTATAAATGTAGAAGGACAGCATTGGAAACTACCGAATTAAGGCTGCAGGATACTATTACAATTTTGGTGCTGTAGATTCATTGGGTGCAATGAGTGAGCCACGCGCGCTTTCAATGAAAAAAAAAACAAAACATTGTGATACCAAGGAAAGGAGGTGTACTTTAGGCTCTTTAAATATAAATAGTAATCAGTAATCAATTTTTTCTTCATAAATTCTTCAAACTCAAACAAAGACTTTGATCTTATTAATAAGAATGTTCACGCTGGTAATGTTAACTGAAACAAAATAAAAAATAACTACAATGAAAACTCACACAAAATAAGGATAAAATATATATGTATGTAAATGAAAAATAATGCCGAAGTAAGGATTCGAACCCACACGATGAGACCTGTGTCATCTTTAAGAACAGTAAAAATCCACTCGAGCACCGTGCTACAAGTAATAAGTGTTTATTATTTTGTTCATATAACCTGATAAAGTGAATGGTTTGGTAAAGGGAGATAAATAGTCGTTGTAAAACGACGCTCGGTCGTCTTTGATGAAAAATGCGTAAAATACGTGTCATCAAATTCAATCCAACATTTATGGTACTGATATTCAGATAGAAATAGACAATCCTTTTTCTATTAGTCTGTTTCTATTTAAGGAAAAATGTGTCTGATAGGGCATATATTGAGCATAAATGTTACATCATTACCTATACGAAAACCATTTAATTTTAATACTCGATGCCGAAAACCATTTAATTTTAATACACGACGCATATTTAAAGCGAGCAATTCAGTGACAAGTACCCAATGTTAATTTCTCCAACTAACTGGAGAATTACTGCCCAGGTTTTTCCTGGACGCTGAACGAAACGAACGCTTTCGTTCACAAACAGAATCGTTCCCGGTGGGGAGCATTCTGCAAGGGTAGTTCCTAATTTTTTTATATCTATTTTATGGGTAGTAGGGGCCTTTTCGAAAATCTTTTCGGGAATATATATATACAAAACATTATATTTATTACAAAAATGCTACTAAAATTCGCTTAATTATTAGACAGCCAGAATATCGTGGAGTCTGCATATCTCTAACGTGTTTATATATCCAACAAACTGGAGCGTAGGCGGCATATATTAAGTTTGCTGCTTTCGACTAAACCCTGAATGTACTACGTGCGTGGAATGTGCATGTTGACACGTGAGCACACAAAGCAGATCCTGAACATAGCTCCTAATATGGTCATTTGGTCTGGGTCTACACTGTTTGCCATTTAACCAGTAGTTTATTATGCAGTTTCGCTGCTTTCGTCTAAGCGCTGATCTGACCACGTGCGTAGCCTGTCCATTTGGACACCTTAGCAAACACCCAAATAGCATAGCTTCTAAAATGAACAATTTGATCTGGGTCTACACAGTCTTCCATTCAAACCAGTAGTTTTAGGCGTAGTTTGCTGCTATCGACTAAACACTGATTTGACGACTTGCGTAGAATATGCGAGTAAACAGTGCGGACCCAGATCACATAGCTACTAAAATGAACCATTTGATCTTGGTCTACACAGATTGCGATTCAAACCAGCAGTTTTGGACGCAGGTTGGCTGCTTTTTACTAAACGCCGAATTGACCATGTGCGTAGATTGTGCATTTTGACAACGTGATCAAACAGTGTGAACCCAGATCAGATAGCTCCTAAACTGAATCATTTGATCTTGGTCTACACAGATTGCGATTCAAACCAGTAGTTTTGGACGCAGGTTGGCTGCTTTTTGCTAAACGCCGAATTGACCATGTGCGTAGCTTGTGCATTTTGACAACGTGATCAAACAGTGTGAACCCAGATCAGATAGCTCCTAAACTGAATCATTTGAGCTGAGTCTACACAGTTTGCCGTTCAAACCAGTAGTTTTGGACGCAGGTTGGCTGCTTTTTACTAAACGCCGAATTGATCATGTGCGTAGCTTGTGCATTTTGACCACGTGATCAAAAAGTGTGAACCCAGATCAGATAGCTCCTAAACTGAATCATTTGAGCTTGGTCTACACAGTTTGCCACTCAACCTGTAGTTTTGGACGCTGGTTTGCCGCTTTCGACTAAACGCTGATTTGGCCACGTGCGTACAATGTACATGATGACATGTTAGTAAACTGTGTGGACCTAGATTATATAGTTTCTAAAATGAATCATTTGATCTGGATCTATACACTTTGCCATTAAACCAGTATTTTCGGGTGCATCAAATTGTAATTAATTGGAATTTATAGGCTTGTCCAAATATCGTAATAGATATGATAAGGTACTAATAATCCTGAATATTTACCGTCAATACAGTGTTTCAGAGTGTAACACTAAGAAACACACAGACGAAATTGGTAATGGTAAAAGTATAAAACTTACAAGTCTTAATTCCTTATATTGCAGTCCTTATCCGACGTCGTTGGGCCACGCTTATGATAGTTATGTTTTCGCATTTGCTATAGAAAGAAAGAATGGCTGAACTGACAGCAGAAGGGCCACATATTACATGAATTCGTAACGTAATGGTTCACTGTCAGTTCGCGTGTGAAATAGGATGAAGGACTTGAGGACTGGACGTGTAAATCAATGAGAGAGAGAGAGAGAGAGAGATGGGAGGAATTTATAGCACCCGATATGCTGTTGTCGATCCAAGTGCTTACTGGATTCGAAGTTTTTAAGAATTGATAGCACCCGATATCCTGTCGTCGATCCAAGTGCTTACTGGACTCGGTTTTTGGTGGCGGTTTACCGCCGCCAAATTTACTATACGGAATTTCTACAATCCGTCTTCTCAAAATTGCAAACCTAATAACTTCCTAAAAAGTAGTTCCATACTGACGCTGATGTCGCTTAATTCTGCATTCAACTGGACTGGACTGAGGACTGGACGTGTAAATCAATGAGAGGGAGAGAGAGAGAGAGAGAGAGAGAGAGAGAGATGGGAGGGAATTGATAGCACCCAATATGCTGTCGTCGATCCAAGTGCTTACTGGATTCGAAGTTTTTAAGAATTGATAGCACCCGATATCCTGTCGTCGATCCAAGTGCTTACTGGACTCGGTTTTCGGTGGCGGTTTACCGCCGCCAAATTTACTATACGGAATTTCTACAATCCGTCTCCTCAAAATTGCAAACCTAATAACTTCCTAAAAAGTAGTTCCATACTGACGCTGATGTCGCTTAATTCTGCATTCAAACATGTAAGCCTTCTACACTCTGATAATTATAAAGAGCGACCGAATGTACAAAACAAAGAAAACTTCAAACTTTTGAAGAAATAATAATTTAATGATGTTGAGCGCAATCTCGGCGGACGAATATAAACAGAATAAACAATTAACTGGTTTCCTGTGTTCTATATACGAAGTATTGAGCTATAGGGTGAGGGAACCAGTCAAAATAAACAAACTTGATTCAGCCTCCAGAACCTTCTGAGGCAGAGAATTTGAAAATTGATGCAAAAAATTCTCCGAAAGTCTCCGAAAGCGTATCAAAGAAAGGTATAAATATGTGATAAAGCATCAGCAGTTGTTTTAGGCTATTCACCATAAAAGTTTCGGCCGAAATCACTTCGCATGAATATTTTCGAAAAAGTAAAGTACAGTGCGGTTACATATGTATTTAGCAGCACGTTTTTCCTAAACGTTCGCTTTAATATATGTTTTTATGAAAATTATTTATAAATATTTTTTGACAAAATAAATAAATAAAAAAAATAAATAAAAATAACGTTTTATTTACATTTTTGCGGTATTACTTACCTGCGGCCACCAGGCCACTGTGCCTGTCACTTTGTGCCTTCCAGATATACCGGATACTAAGAAAACTGTGAATCAAGTCCGACCCAATCACACTGATTTCCGCCATAGTAATAATTTTCTTCGATAGAAATTATATTTTCTCGAAAACTTTTTGTAGTTCATGTATAGGCTCGCTAAAAATAACGTCCGAAAAGTAGAAAAGTTTCAAGATCTCCAGCAAAATTCCTGAAGCAGTAAAATGCGTTTCAGGAGGCCAACGGTTAGTGTATCGTCAGTGAGATGCCTATTACCGAGGTTCACTAATTATCGGATATTCAGGAACCACGGACCCCGCCCATTGGGGCCCGCGAAGTAGATGGGCTGCCTGTAGCCTCCAAGGCAGACCTGCTTAAGCAGGGCCTGAGTTCATCATGTGATCAGGTTGGGTAAAAGTCCCACAAATCTGGAGGCAATATCGTTAATGACTGAAATATTGTTGACCCACATTCTAATTCTCAGTTATTAGGAAAAATTTATGAGCTTTAAAAGTACAAAACAAAATTTGGGACCCTCAAAATCTAATTGATACCGCCCATGAAAAAACAGGGAAATGGCATTTTATATGGAATGTTTGAGTTGTTATCGTTATATATACCCCGAAGATTTTTTGTGTTTATAAGCGGATTTTTTTTTATCACTCATCTTTAGCTAAATTTATATGACAAGAGTTATTGTAACTGTCTGTAAATCTGTGAAAGTTCTATGAGTTTAAGGAACTTCAGTGAATCCGTAAAACCTCCCATGAATCCATGAAAGTTCCGTGGTCAAGGTCTGTCAGTCATTTAAATTTTGTATCAGTGATATGATAAAGTTCCATGGAAGCTCCGTAGTGTATCCAAGATACACATATGCATGAAAAGTATTAAGTGCAAGGCCGGGAAAAAGAAGCAAAATCAGTCGCTAGAAAAGACATTCAGTAGTAGTATTAACAGAGAATTTGAAAGGAAATAGATCCATTAGAATAAATTGATAACATTTACTCAGTTGCTACATGCAAGTTTTCATTTTAGTCAACATTCAAAACATCCAACAGTTCTTGAATGTTTCAACTGGCACGCTTTCAGTTTGATATCTTGGCACTCTGGATGGAACCAATGCTGACATTTTGTGCACTGGAACATCAGATTGTAGTGGGATTTTGTGGGCCTGTATATAAAGACGTTTTTTTTTCTCGATTCTGGCTTGCTTGGAAATTCAGTGAAAGCACTGCTGTTAATATCAGGATTCCCGCTGCATTTTGAAACTGGGGGTAAATCTGCTCTGTTCTCTTTTTTTGTACGCCTATTGTAAAGCAGTATACTACTCTTTTCCAATTTAGGGGTATAAGACAAATTTTGAGGGGATAAAAAACCCTCTGCAGAGGGTAAATGGGAATGCTGAATACAATTTGGAAGATGCAAAAGTGCCAATGTTTTCGTGTTTCGTTAACTCCATGTACAAGGCTTGGGACCATTTGGGTGACTATAGTCCAATACTACGGACATTTCAGTACTTTTTTCGGAACTTTCCGTTATTCAATGAATCCATGACAGTTCCATGTTTTGTCACCCTCTAGGCCCCAACACTGCACACACATATGCATACAAAATATTTATAATATAAACTGATACTAAAATATCATCATTTCTCACCGCTGTGGTTCGAGTCTCGCTCGGGTCACGTCACATGTGGGAAAGCCGTGTTCTCCTTACGGATGATCAGGTGGTTTTCCCCCGGGTACTCCGGTTTTCGCCCACCTTTGATAAACGATCGGCTCGATATAAGTGAAATATTCTTGAAAGAGACGTAAAACCCAAATAAAAAAAAAAAAAAAAACACAAACAAAAAAAAAAACATCAAAACACACACACACATTAATCTTATTCAGGCATCAAAAAATCCTGGTGTGGTGATTTGGGGTACAGCCATCTGGTTAGCTCAGTTGGGTAGAGCACTTGCAAGCTAGAGGTCGCAGGTTTCAGTCCTGCATCCAACACACTTTCCCTCCTTAGTTTCCTTTAATGGTGCCCAATGTGAATAACTCACTGCAGCCGACATTGGATTTATGGGGCACCAGGATCAGGCATTAAACAGGGTAGGGTAGCGCTGGTCGATGGTTTTTCCCTGTGTAATCTGGGTTCCTCTAACACACATTCATGAAACACCAACATCCATGTCTTATAGAACAAGTGCATAAGATTGCTGAGCTTTCTGTGCAATCGAAGTAAAAATAAATAATGTGTTCACTTTAAAATCGATAACTTATAAGTGATTATGCCTCAATTTGTAATATTTTGTCCAGATATATCAGTATAAGTGACCCTGTCCACTTGTTTGAGCTATATTAAGTGTACATTTTTAAGAGTAAGGCTATATTTTGATTTTTATTTGTTCATATTTATACAGAGTTTAACTCTCCAAATTGAAATGAACACAAGAAATCCTCAAATTGATTGTTTGTCTTGTGGAAATATACCAGAATATGCATAACGCAATACAGCTGTATTTTGTCATCAGATTTTAGCACATTTATTAAGATACTTTTTAAAGCAAACAGGTATTTGTTCTTATTTCTTGCCAGTTATATAAGAGTTACATTATTAAATGAATTAGTACCAAGAATCCTCAGATAAATAGATTATCTGGTGAATATTCCCCATAATTTCAACTTTTCAAGAAATGAATACATTAATTTATGACACATGCTTAAGTTATCCGATGTGTGTGTGTGTGTGTGTGTGTGTGTGTGTGTGTGTGTGTGTGTGTGTGTGTGTGTGTGTGTGTGTAAATAGGCCCAGTATTTTGTTTCCATTTCTTGCCAGGCAAAAACAGTAATGAATGCAAGGAATATAGATAGATTAGTTGTCTCATAAAAATTAGTCAGAAAATATTCTGATTTGAAGAAATGGTTACTTTTTTTACTGATTTCATAAGTAGACTTCCAAAATCCCGGACATAACACTTCTACCTACATGTCTTTTGTTCAGGCAAAGCTTGCTTACCAAGTACTGTCCATGGATGCCTGATTATACCCTTTATTCTGGGGTCCATGTCTGTTGGTCTGAACATTCTGATTCATCATTATTTTACAGATTTATGAGTTTGGAATAAGGTTTGTGTAATTTGAGTGTATCATGACCACAACTACTTAAATAATATGGTTTCGAATTAGGCCCAGTTTCTCTTGCTGGTCAGATAATTTGTACCTTTTGAAATGGATAAAAAAAAAAAATCTTAAAATGTATTAACAGCAAGAGAATCAGACAAGAAATGTCTACATTTCAGAGCTCCAGATTAAAGGAGTGCTTAGGTACATATTTTCTTATTTCCCCTAGTAAACATATGTTGTGGGTACTAACTAGGACTTCTAGAAACGTCCTGGTAGCATGCTTTCATTGAGTTCTCAGAACATATCTTTTGAAAGAATTGAGGTGTTGCACATACAAGAACTACAACTCTAGGTCCCACAGTTATTTAGTCATCTGCCCTGACAGTATTTAGTAAAAGAAACCTTGTGCATTTGATAACTCCAACACCCTTTCAGATATATTGATTGAACTCAGTAGGATTGTACATGAGGTTGAGAAGATGTGTTGCATAAACAACAACTCCAGGTGCTGTGGTTTAGAATTATCTCCCCTAATAGAAAGTTTGTGATCTTGGTAACTCCAACATCTTTTCAGATGCATTGATGATAATTGGTAGGATTGTACATAAGGTTGAGAAAGCATGTCACACAAAAGAATCACAACTCTAGATGCCACAGTTTTTAGTTATCTCCCCTGACAGTATTTGGTAATGGAAACCTTATGATTGCCATAACTTCAACACCATTTCAGATATATCGATGATATTAAGGAGAATTGTACAAGACGTTGAACAATCTTGGTAGTGCAATTTTTTAGGTATCTCCCCTGTCTGTATTTGGTAATAGAGACCTTGTAAGTCCAAAACCCTTTCAAATATATTGATAGTACTTGGTAGGATTGAACAGGAGGTAAGAAGGTTAGTCGTATACAAAAACTATAACTTAGAATACTGCAGTTTTTGAGTTCACTCCCCTGACAGTATTTGTCAGTGGAAACCATGTGATTGTCATAACTTAAGCGCCATGGAAGATACATTGATGATACTTGGTAGAATTGTACATGAGGTTAAAAAGGTGTGTTGCATGTAAGGACCACAACTCTGGATGCTGTGTTTTTTTTTTTTGTTATCTCCCCTGACAGTATTTGGTAGTAGAAACTTGTTTGCTGCATAGCTTCATCAGTTAAAACTGGATCTTCCTTAAACTTGCAGAAGTAGAGGACATGGATATTTTGGAGTTATATCCTCCAGATTAATGAATATTGTAGACATTGAGTGACCTTTTAGGCACAGGTGAGCGTTAATGACCACCATGGTCCTCTTGTTTATATATGAAGAGTGCAGAGAGCTGAGACAAACAAAAATCACAGTTGAATTCGAAGCTTGATTTTGAATTTTGTGAAACCGTATTTTAACCACAAATATTCTTTTCATAGATTAAAGCAGACACATACTCTTATTTCACTTTTGGTCGTATATGTGCTAAAAAGAAAGACATGTGACTAGCGAGTCAAATGGTGAAAACCTTACTGAAATATTCCAAATACTTACATCATTGGTTTTTATGAACAATTTAAAAAAATGTTTTAAAAACTTTAATTTGAAAATATTCCAAATACATGTACTTACAACAGTGGTTCTTATGAAGTTTTTTTTTTTTTCAAAAATCTTTTAAAAAAATTTAATTTGAAAGTATTCAAAAAATGTATACAGAGAGAAAAGGTCTCTTCCCTTTTTGTTAGGGTGCAGTGCTTATACAATTTCATATTTAGTTTGATACAATTTAATTTTGAGAAATCAAATTTATGTCAAACTAAAATTTAAATTCCATTGTCTGAAGTTATTTTACTGAAGTTTTATGTGTATTTTGTAATGATCTTTGGAATGTAATTATCAAAAATAAATTTGTTCTTGGTAATTTTTTTTTTCCAACATAGTAACCTGTATCTTGCATTTTTCATATTTAAAAAAAAAGTTTTTGGAATTTAATTATATTAGTTTTCATAATTTAAAAAAAAATTCTAGCTAGAAATTTTAAGTCTTAATATCAATAGTAATAGAATACTTACTTTTTTTTTAATTAAAATTAGCAGTCTGGAATAAAATGATGAGGATTTAAAATCTAAAAGAATCAGTGACATCATAGGATAGTGTATTGTGGGATAGCTTTTTTACAAAGTATAAATAGCAATACCAGTTACTAAGACTGAACATTCAGGAATCTCTAAATGGGGTTTTCAACATAATTTTCATTTTGCCAATATCTTTACCGTAATTTGAAATATTCTGAAATTAGGGGATGCATCTGAACATCTTTAAGCTCACTACTGTTTTTATTATACTCGTTTTCCAAACAGGGCGTATTAGGTTATGGGGTCTGAAGCCATAAACTTTTTTGTTTCCAGCTAACTCCTCCTACAGTTTACATCCCATCAGGCTGAATCTTGGTTTATAAATTGACCATGATGTGGAGCAGCACATAATGTTTCGGGGTTACAGTCCACCAAATACTAACAGGGTTATGCCCCTTTGAAAATTCCTGTAAGTTTTTTGTTTCCAGCTAATTCTTCCTACAGTTTACATCCAATCAAGCTGAAACTTGATTTATACTTAGACCATGATGTGGAACAGTGCATATTATTTCAAGGTTACAGTCCACCTAATATTAGCAGAGAAATTGTCCCTTTGAAAATTTCAGTAAACTTTTCGTTTCTGACTAAATCCTCCTACAGTTTACATCGGATCAAGCTGAAACTTGATTTACAGTTAGACCATGATGTGGAACAGTGCATATTTCTTCGAGGTTACAGTCCATCAAATATTAGCAGAATAATGACCCTTTGAAAATTTCGCTAAATTTTTTAGTTTCTTGCTACAGTTTACATCCGATCAAGCTGAAGTTTGATTTATAGGTAGACCATGATGTGATTCAGCGCATGTTGTTTTGAGTCACACTCCACCAAATATTAACAGAGTTATGTCCCTTGGAATATTTCGATAAACTTTTTGTTTCTGGCCAACTCCTCCTACAGTTTACATCGGATCAAGCTGAAACTTGATTTATAGTTAGACCATGATATTGAGCAGCTCATATATATTCGAGGTTACAGTCCACCAAATATCAGCAGAGTTAGTTTCCTTTGAAATTTTCAGTAAATTTTTCACTTCCCCAGCTAACTCCTCCTACAGTTTACATTTGATTGCGCTTAAATTTGATTTATAGTAAGAATATGATGTGGAGCAGCGCAAATTATTTCAAGGTTACAGTCCACCAAATATTGGCAGTTATGCCCCTTTGAAAATTTCTGTAATTTTTTTGTTTCCGGCTTATTCCTACTACAGTTTACATTGGATCAAGCTGAAACTTGATTTATAGTTACACCATGAAGTGGAGTAGGGCATATTATTTTGAGGTTACAGTCCACCATATATTAGCAGAGCTATGCCCCTTTGAAAATTCTGTAATCTTTTCGTTTCTGGCTAACACCTATAGTTTACACCTGATCAAATTGAAACTTTATAAATACTTACACTGAGCTTAAACTCTATTTATAATAAGAATATAATGTGGAGCAGCACATATTATTTTGAGGTTACCAAACATCAAATATTACCAGAGTTATGCCCCATTAAAAATTTCCATAAACTTTGCATTTCTGGCTAACTCCTTCTATAGTTTACATCCAATCATGCTGAAAAGCGATTTATTGTTAGACCGTGGTGTGGAGCAGCGCATATTATTAGGAGGTTACAGTACACCAAATATTAGCAGAGTTATGCCCCTTTAAAATTCTGTTAATCTTTAGTTCCCGGCTAACTCCTGATATAGTTTACATCCAATCAAGCTGAAACTTGATTTGTAGTTTGACCATGATGTGGAGCAGCATATATTATATCAAAACTACAGTCCAACAAATAGTAGCAGCATTATGTCCCTTTGAAATTTTTGGTAATTTTTTGGTTTCCAGCTAACTCCACTTACAAATTTACACAGGTCTGGAGCACAGAATTGCGCAGTAGTCCGCATATTACTTGCCAAGGGTGTATGATGCCTCCGCTTGTAGAGCTCTTGTTTGTTTCTAGATACAATATATATATATATATATATATATATATATATATATATATATATATATATATATATATATATATATATATATATATATATATAATAGAATGGACTGGATGGAATAACAGACGGTAAACGGTAAAAGGCCAGAACTATGTACATTTAAGCACTCTAGATGATTATCCAGATTATCTTTTTAATTATAATTTCTACACAAAATATATGTTGTTGGTACTTATCTGAAAGTTATTGATAGGGTAGTTGTAATGAATATCCATAACTTACAATCCTTTCAGTCCTTTAAGAAATAAGTAACATGTAAGTATTTCATACTAGAAAAAAAAAATAAAAAAAATAAAAAAAAATAAAAAAAACTGTGTTGTCTGATTATAAATAATGTTACTGTACACAGTACAGGGAAATTAAATAAAATGTGGTTAAAAGGGGTTCAGAACCACAGTGATGTGGATCAAATATTCATGATACTGGAACTAGTTACTCTGAATTGTGCAGAATGCACACATGGTGTAGCGAAAATGGCACTGCTTTAGTTACATATCAAGAAATATTGAACAAAATGAAAGTACAGATGATATGTAGTCTAGAGGTTTATAGAAATTAAGGAAACCGCCACCATCAGCACTCTCAGTGCTTTGATTAAGCTGTGTCAACGTGAAGTGGATATAGATACACAAATAACTAAGATGACCATCTCTATCAACGGTACTATCTGACTACATGTACGTTTACAGCAATCAGGCGCTAGCGTTTTGTTTTCATATATCACCTTCCTGTATAAATTTTCTAACTAAAACTTGGCCACATCTGTACAGAAATTGAGCATTTGATTTAGCTAAATAGCTTCCTGATATATTCAACAGATTATCGGGTTCACGTAGATAAGCATGTACTAGACTAATACGTTGTGCCAAGTATTGAACACTAATTCGTATGTACTATGTATTCGGAATGCGCTCCGTTTAATGCCAGTAATTGCTACCCTTCACTCTCCGCATCCAAACACAAGTAAACACAAAGAACACCTGCGGGTCGGGAAGAAAATTGATTATTAACAGCTAAATATTGAACATATTTCTCAGAGGCTAAGTAAAACACCTACTGATTAGAATAAAATCAAGCTTTAGAAATAAACAAAAAATGTAAAGAATAGCAGGAAAAACAAGAGCATTGATTAATGAGAAATAAAAGTTTAAAGAATAAGCATAATTGAAAAAAAAAAAAAAAAAAAAAAAAAAATCTATGCGTGTATAGGCGTATGTGACACGGCAATATTATTTATTAAAAGCCCATACTTGTATGGTGTTAAAAATGACATTTTTAAAGAATGCGGGCTTTTCTTTATAGATAGAATAAGCTAAACCTTTACCCTCTTGTTTTATTTATTTTATTTTATTTTTTTTTCAGCAGACGACATTTTGAAATATTTTTCTCATTTTCCCCAGAAACAGGATTTGCCATTCGTAATGTCAAATCCTGTTTTGGAGACAATTTGCATGAAAGGTTTTCTTGGAAAAAATAAATAAATAATAAATTTATCGCCAATTTTGCGTCTGCTGAATCAGCCCAGAGAGCGGATACGGTTTAAGAAAGAGCCTATTAGAAAGTCTAGTATCTGCAGACCTAGTACAAAGCCGTATTCTATTTCATTCGTTATTACGTAAAATAAATTAAATATTCAATTAATGTAGTGATGTAGTTCACTTTTATTTACAAAAATAATTCAAGACGGACAAAATGCGCAAAACGTGCGCTGGCTCCTTAATACATATTAGTCAATTTTATAAAATGTTTATTTTCAACCATTCTGCATGTCTGTCCGTGTAGGGTGGAAACAAAGAGCTCTCGTCTTTTCAGTAAAGTTAAGCAAAGCAAACCCGGTTAGTACTTGGATAGGTGAACGTCTTACACTACCGTCTACTGCAGACATTTCATGTTTGTTTGTTTTGTTTTGTTTTTTTTTGTTTTTGTTTTTTTTTTGGTTTGGTTTTTTTTTTTTTGTTCCCTGCCTACTGACTTTTTTTATCGTCATTTTGTCACATAGCAATAATTCTATTTGCAGGTTCTCTGCAGACGCCTTTTCCTAAGCCATGATTCCGACTTCACTTTACTATTAAGTCCGACGCGTGCACAGACTGGTATGTGTAGCCAGGCAGCCTGATCATTGTTTACTTTGTCCGCTAACAGAATTGTTGAAGACAGTAAAACATACTAAATAAGTTGGCGGACAGAGAAGACCATGATCTAACTACGCGGATGCGCAGTATGATCTTGGTTACTACTATTGGTATATGATACTTGTACACTTTTTACGCATGTTCACGTATTTGTTGCGTATAATGAGCTGAATCTCCCCTGTTCGCATACGACATAAACTTTTTTCACCTGTTTGAGCGTATAATAAAATAGCAACATGCGAAAATGGGTCTTTTCGCATTGGGGCGAACGAAGGTGCGCATAAGTCCGCACCTCAGAGTGCGCGCAGTCGTATCAGCGTCTTACTCTGTCCACTTAGAGATTTGTTGGAAGTTACTGAAAAAAAAAGATAGCAACACCTGACCAGACCGTGCTCACGGTTACCTGTGCCAATTCTATGAGCATATGACATATTGACATTTTCTCTGGTTCTAATAATAATAATAATAATATGTTCTGTGAAAGTTGTTCCTGAACAATTGTATTCTGTCCAAATAATTGATTAGGTAGAAGAAGGCACTAATGTGTCTGAATATTTACGGTAAATAGACCGCGACGAGAATCATACACCTACGTGAACAAGAAAAAAACTGATATTGGTAAATTTATAAAACGTACCGGCCTTAATTTTCCGTATTGCAGAAACTGTCCGAAGACGTTGAACCACGCATATGGTAGGCTTCAAATGTCTTATTGCATACGTGAACAACGAAGGCAAAGATTAGCTGCACACATGCAGTCGAAATAGGTCCTTCGCTTCAAATTCAACGGTTTGATATTGTAGAAAATATTGACGAACAGAGAAACCTTGATTAGACTGTGCGGAAGCGTATGCCTGTCCGGGTCTTATGGCTATTGGCATAAGAATATGGAGCAATGATATTTTCTTACGATCCGACAAATAATAACAATAGTAGGCGCATGAGAAAATGACACATAATTCTTTAAGATATCATGATTTGATACATTCCTTCCTAAATCCATGCTATAGACAGTTTAAGATTCTAGTATGTTTGAACCTCTATACACTGATTCAGTTTTATAAATGTAGAAGGACAGCATTGGAAACTACCGAATTAAGGCTGCAGGATACTATTACAATTTTGGTGCTGTAGATTCATTGGGTGCAATGAGTGAGCCACGCGCGCTTTCAATGTAAAAAAACACAAAACATTGTGATACCAAGGAAAGGAGGTGTACTTTAGGCTCTTTAAATATAAATAGTAGTCAGTAATCAATATTTTCTTCATAAATTCTTCAAACTCAAACAAAGACTTTGATCTTATTAATAAGAATGTTCACGCTGGTAATGTTAACTGAAACAAAACAAAAAATAACTACAATGAAAACTCACACAAAATAAGGATAAAATATATATGTATGTAAATAAAAAATAATGCCGAAGTAAGGATTCGAACCCACACGATGAGACCTGTGTCATCTTTAAGAACAGTAAAAATCCACTCGAGCACCGTGCTACAAGTAATTAGTGTTTATTATTTTGTTCATATAACCTGATAAAGCGAATGGTTTGGTAAAGGGAGATAAATAGTCGTTGTAAAACGACGCTCGGTCGTCTTTGATGAAAAATGCGTAAAATACGTGTCATCAAATTCAATCCAACATTTATGGTACTGATATTCAGATAGAAATAGACAATCCTTTTTCTATTAGTCTGTTTCTATTTAAGAAAAAATGTGTCTGATAGGGCATATATTGAGCATAAATGTTACATCATTACCTATACGAAAACCATTTAATTTTAATACTCGATGCCGGAAACCATTCAATTTTAATACACGACGCATATTTAAAGCGAGCAATTCAGTGACAAGTACCCAATGTTAATTTCTCCAACTAACTGGAGAATTACTGCCCAGGTTTTTCCTTGACGCTGAACGAAACGAACGCTTTCGTTCACAAACAGAATCCTTCCCAGTGGGGAGCATTCTGCAAGGGTAGTTCCCCATTTTTTTATATCTATTTTATGGGTGGTAGGGGCCTTTTTGAAAATCTTTTCGGGAATATATATATACAAAACATTATATTTATTACAAAAATGCTACTAAAATGCGCTTAATTATTAGACAGCCAGAATATGGTGGAGTCTGCATATCTCTACCGTGTTTATATATCCAACAAACTGGAGCGTAGGCGGCATATATTAAATTTGCTGCTTTCGACTAAATGCTGAATGTACTACGTGCGTGGAATGTGCATGTTCACACGTGAGCACACAAAGCAGATCCTGAACACATAGCTCCTAATATGGTCATTTGGTCTGGGTCTACACTGTTTGCCATTTAACCAGTAGTTTATTATACAGTTTCGCTGCTTTCGTCTAAGCGCTGATCTGACCACGTGCGTAGCCTGTCCATTTGGACACCTTAGCAAACACCCAAATAGCATAGCTTCTAAAATGAACAATTTGATCTGGGTCTACACAGTCTTCCATTCAAACCAGTAGTTTTAGGCGTAGTTTGCTGCTATCGACTAAACACTGATTTGACGACTTGCGTAGAATATGTATATTGACACGTGAGTAAACAGCGCGGACCCAGATCACATAGGCCCTAAAATGAACTATTTGATCTTGGTCTACACAGATTGCGATTCAAACCAGTAGTTTTGGACGCAGGTTGGCCGCTTTTTACTAAACGCCGAATTGACCATGTGCGTAGCTTGTGCATTTTGACAACGTGATCAAACAGTGTGAACCCAGATCACATAGCTCCTAAACTGGACCATTTGATCTGGGTCTACACAGTTTGCCATTCAAACCAGTAGTTTTGGACGCAGGTTGGCTGCTTTTTACTAAACGCCGAATTGATCATGTGCGTAGCTTGTGCATTTTGACAACGTGATCAAAAAGTGTGAACCCAGATCAGATAGCTCCTAAACTGAATCATTTGAGCTGGGTCTACACAGTTTGCCACTCAACCTGTAGTTTTGGACGCTGGTTTGCCGCTTTCGACTAAACGCTGATTTGGCCACGTGCGTACAATGTACATGTTGACATGTGAGTAAACTGTGTGGACCCAGATTATATAGTTTCTAAAATGAATCATTTGATCTGGATCTATACACTTTGCCATTAAACCAGTATTTTCGGGTGCATCAAATTGTAATTAATTGGAATTTATAGGCTTGTCCAAATATCGTAATAGATATGATAAGGTACTAATAATCCTGAATATTTACCGTCAATACAGTGTTTCAGAGTGTAACACTAAGAAACACACAGACGAAATTGGTAATGGTAAAAGTATAAAACTTACAAGTCTTAATTCCTTATATTGCAGTCCTTATCCGACGTCGTTGGGCCACGCTTATGATAGTTATGTTTTCGCATTTGCTATAGAAAGAAAGAATGGCTGAACTGACAGCAGAAGGGCCACATATTACAAGAATTCGTAACGTAATGGTTCACTGTCAGTTCGCGTGTGAAATAGGATGAAGGACTTGAGGACTGGACGTGTAAATCAATGAGAGAGAGAGAGAGATGGGAGGGAATTGATAGCACCCAATATGCTGTCGTCGATCCAAGTGCTTACTGGACTCGAAGTTTTTAAGAATTGATAGCACCCGATATCCTGTCGTCGATCCAAGTGCTTACTGGACTCGGTTTTTGGTGGCGGTTTACCGCCGCCAAATTTACTTTACGGAATTTCTACAATCCGTCTTCTCAAAATTGCAAACCTAATAACTTCCTAAAAAGTAGTTCCATACTGACGCTGATGTCGCTTTATTCTGCATTCAAACATGTAAGCCTTCTACACTCTGATAATTATAAAGAGCGACCCAATGTACAAAACAAAGAAAACTTCAAACTTTTGAAGAAATAATAATTTAATGATGTTGAGCGCAATCTCGGCGGACGAATATAAACAGAATAAACAATTAACTGGTTTCCTGTGTTCTATATGCGAAGTATTAAGCTATAGGGTGAGGGAACCAGTCAAAATAAACAAACGGTGGAACTTGATTCAGCCTCCAGAACCTTCTGAGGCAGAGAATTTGAAAATTGATGCAAAAAATTCTCCGAAAGTCTCCGAAAGCGTATCAAAGAAAGGTATAAATATGTGATAAAGCATCAGCAGTTTTTTTAGGCTATTCACCATAAACAGTTTCGGCCGAAATCACTTCGCATGAATATTTTCGAAAAAGTAAAGTACAGTGCGGTTACATATGTATTTAGCAGCACGTTTTTCCTAAACGTTCGCTTTAATATATGTTTTTATGAAAATTATTTATAAATATTTTTTGACAAAATAAATAAATAAAAAAAAAATAACGTTTTATTTACAATTTTGCGGTATTACTTTCCTGCGGCCACCAGGCCACTGTGCCTGTCACTTTGTGCCTTCCAGGTATACCGGATACTAAGAAAACTGTGAATCAAGTCCGACCCAATCACACTGATTTCCGCCATAGTAATAATTTTCTTCGATAGAAATTATATTTTCTCGAAAACTTTTTGTAGTTCATGTATAGGCTCGCTAAAAATAACGTCCGAAAAGTAGAAAAGTTTCAAGATCAGCAAAATTCCTGAAGCAGTAAAATGCGTTTCAGGAGGCCAACGGTTAGTCAGTGAGATGCCTATTACCGAGGTTCACTAATTATCGGATATTCAGGAACCACGGACCCCGCCCATTGGGGCCCGCGAAGTAGATGGGCTGCCTGTAGCCTCCAAGGCAGACCTGCTTAAGCAGGGCCTGAGTTCATCATGTGATCAGGTTGGGTAAAAGTCCCACAAATCTGGAGGCAATATCGTTAATGACTGAAATATTGTTGACCCACATTCTAATTCTCAGTTATCAGGAAAAATTTATGAGCTTTAAAAGTACAAAACAAAATTTGGGACCCTCAAAATCTAATTGATACCGCCCATGAAAAAACAGGGAAATGGCATTTTATATGGAATGTTTGGAGTTGTTATCGTTATATATACCCGGAAGATTTTTTGTGTTTATAAGGGGATTTTTTTTTATCACTCATCTTTTGCTAAATTTATATGACAAGAGTTATTGTAACTGTCTGTAAATCTGTGAAAGTTCTATGAGTTTAAGGAACTTCAGTGAATCCGTAAAAACTCCATGAATCCATGAAAGTTCCGTGGTCAAGGTCTGTCAGTCATTTAAATTTTGTATCAGTGATATGATAAAGTTCCATGGAAGCTCCGTAGTGTATCCAAGATACACATATGCATGAAAGGTATTTGAAAGGAAATAGATCCATTAGAATAAATTGATAACATTTACTCAGTTGCTACATGCAAGTTTTCATTTTAGTCAACATTCAAAACATCCAACAGTTCTTGAATGTTTCAACTGGCACGCTTTCAGTTTGATATCTTGGCACTCTGGATGGAACCAATGCTGACATTTTGTGCACTGGAACATCAGATTGTAGTGGGATCTTGTGGGCCTGTATATAAAGACGTTTTTTTTTCTCGTTTCTGGCTTGCTTGGAAATTCAATGAAAGCACTGCTGTTAATATCAGGATTCCCACTGCATTTTGAAACTGGGGGTAAATCTGCTCTGTTCTCTTTTTTGTACGCCCATTGTAAAGCAGTATACTACTCTTTTCAAATTTAGGGGTATAAGACAAATTTTGAGGGGATAAAAACCCCTCTGCAGAGGGTAAAGGGGAATGCTGAATACAATTTGGAAGATGCAATAGTGCCAATGTTTTCGTGTTTTGTTAACTCCATGTACAAGGCTTGGGACCATTTGGGTGACTATAGTCCAATACTACGGACATTTCAGTACTTTTTTCGGAACTTTCCGTTATTCAATGAATCCATGACAGTTCCATGTTTTGTCAACCTCTAGGCCCCAACACTGCACACACATATGCATACAAAATATTTATAATATAAACTGATACTAAAATATCATCATTTCTCACCGCTGTGGTTCGAGTCTCGCTCGGGTCACGTCACATGTGGGAAAGCCGTGTTCTTCTTACGGATGATCAGGTGGTTTTCCCCCGGGTACACCGGTTTTCGCCCATCTTTGATGAACGATCGGCTCGATATAAGTGAAATATTCTTGAAAGAGACATAAAACCCAAATAAAAAAAAAAAAAAAAATAAAAAAAAAAAAATAAAAAAAAAACATCAAAACACACACACACATTAATCTTATTCAGGCATCAAAAAATCCTGGTGTGGTGATTGGGGGTACAGCCATCTGGTTAGCTCAGTTGGGTAGAGCACTTGCAAGCTAGAGGTCGCAGGTTTCAGTCCTGCATCCAACACACTTTCCCTCCTTAGTTTCCTTTAATGGTGCCCAATGTGAATAACTCACTGCAGCCGACATTGGATTTATGGAACACCAGGATCAGGCATAAAACAGGGTGGGGTAGCGCTGGTCGATGGTTTTTCCCTGTGTAATCTGGGTTCCTCTAACACACATTCATGAAACACCAACATCCATGTCTTATAGAACAAGTGCATAAGATTGCTGAGCTTTCTGTGCAATCGAAGTAAAAATAAATAATGTGTTAACTTTAAAATCGATAACTTATAAATGATTATGCCTCAATTTGTAATATTTTGTCCAGATATATCAGTATAAGTGACCCTGTCCACTTGTTTGAGCTATATTAAGTGTACATTTTTAAGAGTAAGGCTATATTTTGATTTTTATTTGTTCATATTTATACAGAGTTTAACTCTCCAAATTGAAATGAACACAAGAAATCCTCAAATTGATTGTTTGTCTTGTGGAAATATACCAGAATATGCATAACGCAATACAGCTGTATTTTGTCATCAGATTTTAGCACATTTATTAAGATACACGTTGTATCTTTTTAAAGCAAACAGGTATTTGTTCTTATTTCTTGCCAGTTATATAAGAGTTACATTATTAAATGAATTAGTACCAAGAATCCTCAGATAAATAGATTATCTGGTGAATATTCCCCATAATTTCAGCTTTTCAAGAAATGAATACATTAATTTATGACACATGCTTAAGTTATCCGATGTGTGTGTGTGTGTGTGTGTGTGTGTGTGTGTGTGTGTGTGTGTGTGTGTGTGTGTGTGTAAATAGGCCCAGTATTTTGTTTCCATTTCTTGCCAGGCAAAAACAGTAATGAATGCAAGGAATATAGATAGATTAGTTGTCTCATAAAAATTAGTCAGAAAATATTCTGATTTGAAGAAATGGTTACTTTTTTTACTGATTTCATAAGTAGACTTCCAAAATCCCGGACATAACACTTCTACCTACATGTCTTTTGTTCAGGCAAAGCTTGCTTACCAAGTAAGGCTTACTGTCCATGGATGCCTGATTATACCCTTTATTCTGGGGTCCATGTCTGTTGGTCTGAACATTCTGATTCATCATTATTTTACAGATTTATGAGTTTGGAATAAGGTTTGTGTAATTTGAGTGTATCATGACCACAACTACTTAAATAATATGGTTTTGAATTAGGCCCAGTTTCTCTTGCTGGTCAGATAATTTGTACCTTTTGAAATGGATAAAAAAAATCTTAAAATGTATTAACATCAAGAGAATCAGACAAGAAATGTCTACATTTCAGAGCTCCAGATTAAAGGAGTGCTTAGGTACATATTTTCTTATTTCCCCTAGTAAACATATGTTGTGGGTACTAACAAGGACTTCTAGAAACGTCCTGGTAGCATGCTTTCATTGCGTTTCCAGAACATATCTTTTGAAAGAATTGAGGTGTTGCACATACAAGAACTACAACTCTAGGTCCCACAGTTATTTAGTCATCTGCCCTGACAGTATTTAGTAAAAGAAACCTTGTGCATTTGATAACTCCAACACCCTTTCAGATATATCGATTGAACTCAGTAGGATTGTACATGAGGTTGAGAAGATGTGTTGCATAAACAACAACTCCAGGTGCTGTGGTTTAGAATTATCTCCCCTAATAGAAACTTTGTGATCTTGGTAACTCCAACATCTTTTCAGATGCATTGATGATACTTGGTAGGATTGTACATAAGGTTGAGAAAGCATGTCACACAAAAGAATCACAACTCTAGATGCCACAGTTTTTAGTTATCTCCCCTGACAGTATTTGGTAATGGAAACCTTATGATTGCCATAACTTCAACACCATTTCAGATATATCGATGATATTAAGGAGAATTGTACAAGACGTTGAGAAGACGCGTCTTGTACAAGATCTACAACTCTAGGTACTGCAATTTTTTAGGTATCTCCCCTGTCTGTATTTGGTAATAGAGACCTTGTAAGTCCAAAACCCTTTGAAATATATTGATAGTACTTGGTAGGATTGAACAGGAGGTAAGAAGGTTAGTCGTATACAAAAACTATAACTTAGAATACTGCAGTTTATGAGTTCACTCCCCTGACAGTATTTGTCAGTGGAAACCATGTGATTGTCATAACTTAAAGCGCCATGGAAGATACATTGATGATACTTGGTAGAATTGTACATGAGGTTAAAAAGGTGTGTTGCATGTAAGGACCACAACTCTGGATGCTGTGTTTTTTTGTTGTTGTTTTTTTTTTTTTTTTTTTTTTTGTTATCTCCCCTGACAGTATTTGGTAGTAGAAACTTGTTTGCTGCATAGCTTCATCAGTTAAAACTGGATCTTCCTTAAACTTGCAGAAGTGGAGGACATGGATATTTTGGAGTTATATCCTCCAGATTAATGAATATTGTAGACATTGAGTGACCTTTTAGGCACAGGTGAGCGTTAATGACCACCATGGTCCTCTTGTTTATATATGAAGAGTGCAGAAAGCTGAGACAAACAAAAATCACAGTTGAATTCGAAGCTTGATTTTGAATTTTGTGAAACCGTATTTTAACCACAAATATTTTTTCATAGATTAAAGCAGACACATACTCTTATTTCACTTTTGGTTGTATATGTGCTAAAAAGAAAGACATGTGACTAGCGAGTCAAATGGTGAAAACCTTACTGAAATATTCCAAATACTTACATCATTGGTTTTTATGAAGTATTTAAAAAAAATGTTTTAAAAACTTTAATTTGAAAATATTCCAAATACATGTACTTACAACAGTGGTTCTTATGAATTTTTTTTCAAAAATCTTTTAAAAAAATTTAATTTGAAAATATTCAAAGAATGTATACAGAGAGAAAAGGTCTCTTCCCTTTTTGTTAGGGTGCAGTGCTTATACATTTTCATATTTAGTTTGATACAATTTAATTTTGAGAAATCAAATTTATGTCAAACTAAAATTTAAATTCCATTGTCTGAAGTTATTTTACTGAAGTTTTATGTGTATTTTGTAATGATCTTTGGAATGTAATTATCAAAAATAAATTTGTTCTTGGTAATTTTTTTTTCCAACATAGTAACCTGTATCTTGCATTTTTCATATTTAAAAAAAAAGTTTTTTGAATTTAATTATATTAGTTTTCATAATTTAAAAAAAATTCTAGCTAGAAATTTTAAGTCTTAATATCAATAGTAATAGAATACTTACTTTTTTTTAAATTAAAATTAGCAGTCTGGAATAAAATGGTGAGGATTTAAAATCTAAAAGAATCAGTGACATCATAGGATAGTGTATTGTGGGATAGCTTTTTTACAAAGTATAAATAGCAATACCAGTTACTAAGACTTTGAACATTCAGGAATCTCTAAATGGGGTTTTCAACATAATTTTCATTTTGCCAATTTCTTTACCGTAATTTGAAATATTCTGAAATTAGGGGATGCATCTGAACATCTTTAAGCTCACTACTGTTTTTATTATACTCGTTTTTCAAACAGGGCGTATTAGGTTATGGGGTCTGAAGCCATAAACTTTTTTGTTTCCAGCTAACTCCTCCTACAGTTTACATCCCATCAGGCTGAATCTTGGTTTATAAATTGACCATGATGTGGAGCAGCACATAATGTTTCGGGGTTACAGTCCACCAAATACTAACAGGGTTATGCCCCTTTGAAAATTCCTGTAAGTTTTTTGTTTCCAGCTAATTCTTCCTACAGTTTACATCCAATCAAGCTGAAACTTGATTTATACTTAGACCATGATGTGGAACAGTGCATATTATTTCAAGGTTACAGTCCACCTAATATTAGCAGAGAAATTGTCCCTTTGAAAATTTCAGTAAACTTTTCGTTTCTGACTAAATCCTCCTACAGTTTACATCGGATCAAGCTGAAACTTGATTTACAGTTAGACCATGATGTCGAACAGTGCATATTTGTTCGAGGTTACAGTCCATCAAATATTAGCAGAATAATGACCCTTTGAAAATTTCGCTAAATTTTTTAGTTTCTTGCTACAGTTTACATCCGATCAAGCTGAAGTTTGATTTATAGGTAGACCATGATGTGATTCAGCGCATGTTTTTTTGAGTCACACTCCACCAAATATTAACAGAGTTATGTCCCTTTGAATATTTCGATAAACTTTTTGTTTCTGGCCAACTCCTCCTACAGTTTACATCGGATCAAGCTGAAACTTGATTTATAGTTAGACCATGATATTGAGCAGCTCATATATATTCGAGGTTACAGTCCACCAAATATCAGCAGAGTTATTTTCCTTTGAAATTTTCAGTAAATTTTTCACTTCCCCAGCTAACTCCTCCTACAGTTTACATTTGATCGCGCTTAAACTTGATTTATAGTAAGAACATGATGTGGAGCAGCGCAAATTATTTCAAGGTTACAGTCCACCAAATATTGGCAGTTATGCCCCTTTGAAAATTTCTGTATTTTTTTTGTTTCCGGCTTGTTCCTACTACAGTTTACATTGGATCAAGCTGAAACTTGATTTATAGTTACACCATGAAGTGGAGTAGGGCATATTATTTTGAGGTTACAGTCCACCATATATTAGCAGAGCTATGCCCCTTTGAAAATTCTGTAATCTTTTCGTTTCTGGCTAACTCCTATAGTTTACACCTGATCAAACTGAAACTTTGTAAATACTTACACTGAGCTTAAACTCGATTTATAATAAGAATATAATGTGGAGCAGCACATATTATTTTGAGGTTACCAAACATCAAATATTACCAGAGTTATGCCCCATTAAAAATTTCCATAAACTTTGCATTTCTGGCTAACTCCTTCTATAGTTTACATCCAATCATGCTGAAAAGCGATTTATTGTTAGACCTATTATTAGGAGGTTACAGTACACCAAATATTAGCAGAGTTATGCCCCTTTGAAATTTTGTTTATCTTTTGTTCCCGGCTAACTCCTCATATAGTTTACATCCAATCAAGCTGAAACTTGATTTGTAGTTTGACCATGATGTGGAGCATAATATATTATTCCAAAACTACAGTCCAACAAATAGTAGCAGCATTATGTCCCTTTGAAATTTTTGGTAATTTTTTGGTTTCCAGCTAACTCCACTTACAAATTTACACAGGTCTGGAGCACAGAATTGCGCAGTAGTCCGCATATGTGCTACATCTTATTACTTGCCAAGGGTGTATGATGCCTCCGCTTGTAGAGCTCTTGTTTGTTTCTAGATACAATATATATATATATATATATATATATATATATATATATATATATATATATATATATATATAATACAATGGACATAATGACTCCTCAAATGGATGGAATAACAGAATAACAGACGGTAAACGGTAAAAGGCCAGAACTATGTACATTTAAGCACTCTAGATGATTATCCAGATTATCTTTTTAATTATAATTTCTACACAAAACATATGTTGTTGGTACTTATTTGAAAGTTATTGATAGGGTAGTTGTAATGAATACCCATAACTTACAATCCTTTCAGTCCTTTAAGAAATAAGTAACATGTAAGTATTTCATACTTGAAAAATAAAAAAAAAATAAATAAATAAAAAAAAAAAACAAAAAAACTGTGTTATCTGATTATAAATAATGTTACTGTACACAGTACAGGGAAATTAAATAAAAATGTGGTTAAAAGGGGTTCAGAACCACAGTGATGTGGATCAAATATTCATGATACTGAAACTAGTTACTCTGAATTGTGCAGAATGCACACATGGTGTAGCGAAAATGGCACTGCTTTAGTTACATATCAAGAAATATTGAACAAAATGAAAGTACAGATGATATGTAGTCTAGAGGTTTATAGAAATTAAGGAAACCGCCACTATCAGCACTCTCAGTGCTTTGATTAAGCTGTGTCAACGTGAAGTGGATATAGATACACAAATAACTAAGATGACCATCTCTATCAACGGTACTATCTGACTACATGTACGTTTACAGCAATCAGGCGCTAGCGTTTTGTTTTCATATATCACCTTCCTGTATAAATTTTCTAACTAAAACTTGGCCACATCTGTACAGAAATTGAGCATTTGATTTAGCTAAATAGCTTCCTGATATATTCAACAGATTATCGGGTTCACGTAGATAAGCATGTACTAGACTAATACGTTGTGCCAAGTATTGAACACTAATTCGTATGTACTATGTATTCGGAATGTGCTCCGTTTAATGCCTGTAATTGCTACCCTTCACTCTCCGCATCCAAACACAAGTAAACACAAAGAACACCTGCGGGTCGGGAAGAAAATTGATTATTAACAGCTAAATATTGAACATATTTCTCAGAGGCTAAGTAAAACACCTACGGATTAGAATAAAATCAAGCTTTAGAAATAAACAAAAAATGTAAAGAATAGCAGGAAAAACAAGAGCATTGATTAATGAGAAATTAAAGTGTAAAGAATAAGCATAATTGAAAAAAAAAAAAAAGAAAAAAAGAAAACTATGCGTGTATAGGCGTATGTGACACGGCAATATTATTTATTAAAAGCTCATACTTGTATGGTGTTAAAAATGACATTTTTAAAGAATGAGGGCTTTTCTTTATAGATAGAATAAGCTAAACCTTTACCCTCTTGTTTTATTTATTTTTTTTTTTTTTTTTTCAGCAGACGACATTTTGAAATATTTTTCTCATTTTCCCCAGAAACAGGATTTGCCATTCGTAATGTCAAATCCTGTTTTGGAGACAATTTGCATGAAAGGTTTTCTTGGAAAAAATAAATAAATAATAAATTTATCGCCAATTTTGTGTCTGCTGAATCAGCCCAGAGAGCGGATACGGTTAAAGAAAGAGCCTATTAGAAAGTCTAGTATCTGCAGACCTAGTACTAAGCCGTATTCTATTTCATTCGTTATTACGTAAAATAAATTAAATGTTCAATTAATGTAGTGATGTAGTTCACTTTTATTTACAAAAATAATTCAAGGCGGACAAAATGCGCAAAACGCGCGCTAGCTCCTTAATACATATTAGTCAATTTTATAAAATGTTTATTTTCAACCATTCTGCATGTCTGTCCGTGTAGGGTGGAAACAAAGAGCTCTCGTCTTTTCAGTAAAGTTAAGCAACGCAAACCCGGTTAGTACTTGGATAGGTGAACGTCTTACACTACCGTCTACTGCACACATTTCATGTTTGTTTGTTTTTTTGTTGTTTTTTTTTTTGTTTTTTGTTTTTGTTTGTTTGTTGTTTTTTGTTTTTTTTTTGTTTTGTTTTGTTTTTTTTTTGTTCCCTGCCTACTGACTTTTTTTATCGTCATTTTGTCACTCATAGCAATAATTCTGTTTGCATGTGCTCTGCAGACGCCTTTTCCTAAGCCATGATTCCGCTTTGTCTTTTCCTGTGCATTTCCGTATATACTTTTTTTTCACTTTACTATTAAGTCCGACGCGTGCACAGACTGTTATGTGCAGCCACGCAGCCTGATCATTGTTTACTTTGTCCGCTAACAGAATTGTTGAAGACAGTAAAACATACTAAATAACTTGGCGGACAGAGAAGACCATGATCTAACTACGCGGATGCGCAGTATGATCTTGGTTACTACTATTGGTATATGATACTTGTACACTTTTTACGCATGTTCACGTATTTGTTGCGTACAATGAGCTGAATCTCCCCTGTTCGCATACGACATAAACTTTTTTCACCTGTTTGAGCTTATTATAAAATAGCAACATGCGAAAATGGGTCTTTTCGCATTGGCGGCGACCGAAGGTGCGCATAAGTCCGCACCTCAGAGTGCGCGCAGTCATATCAGCCTCTTACTCTGTCAACTTAGAGATTTGTTGGAAGTTGCTGAAAAAAAAAAAGATAGCAACACCTGACCAGACCGTGCTCACGGTTACCTGTGCCAATTCTATGAGCATATGACATATTGACATTTTCTCTGGTTCTAATAATAATAATAATATGTTCTGTGAAAGTTGTTCCTGAACAATTGTATTCTGTCCAAATAATTGATTAGGTAGAAGAAGGCACTAATGTGTCTGAATATTTACGGTAAATAGACCGCGACGAGAATCATACACCTACGTGAACAAGAAAAAAACTGATATTGGTAAATTTATAAAACGTACCGGCCTTAATTTTCCGTATTGCAGAAACTGTCCGAAGACGTTGAACCACGCATATGGTAGGCTTCAAATGTCTTATTGCATACGTGAACAACGAAGGCAAAGATTAGCTGCACACATGCAGTCGAAATAGGTCCTTCGCTTCAAATTCAACGGTTTGATATTGTAGAAAATATTGACGAACAGAGAAACCTTGATTAGACTGTGCGGAAGCGTATGCCTGTCCGGGTCTTATGGCTATTGGCATAAGAATATGGAGCAATGATATTTTCTTACGATCCGACAAATAATAACAATAGTAGGCGCATGAGAAAATGACACATAATTCTTTAAGACATCATGATTTGATACATTCCTTCCTGCATCCATGCTATAGACAGTTTAAGATTCTAGTATGTTTGAACCTCTATACACAGATTCAGTTTTATAAATGTAGAAGGACAGCATTGGAAACTACCGAATTAAGGCTGCAGGATACTATTACAATTTTGGTGCTGTAGATTCATTGGGTGCAATGAGTGAGCCACGCGCGCTTTCAATGAAAAAAAAAACAAAACATTGTGATACCAAGGAAAGGTGTACTTTAGGCTCTTTAAATATAAATAGTAATCAGTAATCAATTTTTTCTTCATAAATTCTTCAAACTCAAACAAAGACTTTGATCTTATTAATAAGAATGTTCACGCTGGTAATGTTAACTGAAACAAAATAAAAAATAACTACAATGAAAACTCACACAAAATAAGGATAAAATATATATGTATGTAAATAAAAAATAATGCCGAAGTAAGGATTCGAACCCACACGATGAGACCTGTGTCATCTTTAAGAACAGTAAAAATCCACTCGAGCACCGTGCTACAAGTAATTAGTGTTTATTATTTTGTTCATATAACCTGATAAAGTGAATGGTTTGGTAAAGGGAGATAAATAGTCGTTGTAAAATGACGCTCGGTCGTCTTTGATGAAAAATGCGTAAAATACGTGTCATCAAATTCAATCCAACATTTATGGTACTGATATTCAGATAGAAATAGACAATCCTTTTTCTATTAGTCTGTTTCTATTTAAGGAAAAATGTGTCTGATAGGGCATATATTGAGCATAAATGTTACATCATTACCTATACGAAAACCATTTAATTTTAATACTCGATGCCGAAAACCATTTAATTTTAATACACGACGCATATTTAAAGCGAGCAATTCAGTGACAAGTACCCAATGTTAATTTCTCCAACTAACTGGAGAATTACTGCCCAGGTTTTTCCTGGACGCTGAACCACGCTTTCGTTCACAAACAGAATCGTTCCCGGTGGGGAGCATTCTGCAAGGGTAGTTCCTAATTTTTTTATATCTATTTTATGGGTAGTAGGGGCCTTTTTGAAAATCTTTTCGGGAATATATATATACAAAACATTATATTTATTACAAAAATGCTACTAAAATGCGCTTAATTATTAGACAGCCAGAATATCGTGGAGTCTGCATATCTCTAACGTGTTTATATATCCAACAAACTGGAGCGTAGGCGGCATATATTAAGTTTGCTGCTTTCGACTAAACCCTGAATGTACTACGTGCGTGGAATGTGCATGTTGACACGTGAGCACACAAAGCAGATCCTGAACATAGCTCCTAATATGGTCATTTGGTCTGGGTCTACACTGTTTGCCATTTAACCAGTAGTTTATTATGCAGTTTCGCTGCTTTCGTCTAAGCGCTGATCTGACCACGTGCGTAGCCTGTCCATTTGGACACCTTAGCAAACACCCAAATAGCATAGCTTCTAAAATGAACAATTTGATCTGGGTCTACACAGTCTTCCATTCAAACCAGTAGTTTTAGGCGTAGTTTGCTGCTATCGACTAAACACTGATTTGACGACTTGCGTAGAATATGCGAGTAAACAGTGCGGACCCAGATCACATAGCTACTAAAATGAACCATTTGATCTTGGTCTACACAGATTGCGATTCAAACCAGTAGTTTTGGACGCAGGTTGGCTGCTTTTTACTAAACGCCGAATTGACCATGTGCGTAGATTGTGCATTTTGACAACGTGATCAAACAGTGTGAACCCAGATCAGATAGCTCCTAAACTGAATCATTTGATCTTGGTCTACACAGATTGCGATTCAAACCAGTAGTTTTGGACGCAGGTTGGCTGCTTTTTACTAAACGTCGAATTGACCATGTGCGTAGCTTGTGCATTTTGACAACGTGATCAAACAGTGTGAACCCAGATCAGATAGCTCCTAAACTGAATCATTTGAGCTGAGTCTACACAGTTTGCCGTTCAAACCAGTAGTTTTGGACGCAGGTTGGCTGCTTTTTACTAAACGCCGAATTGATCATGTGCGTAGCTTGTGCATTTTGACCACGTGATCAAAAAGTGTGAACCCAGATCAGATAGCTCCTAAACTGAATCATTTGAGCTTGGTCTACACAGTTTGCCACTCAACCTGTAGTTTTGGACGCTGGTTTGCCGCTTTCGACTAAACGCTGATTTGGCCACGTGCGTACAATGTACATGATGACATGTGAGTAAACTGTGTGGACCTAGATTATATAGTTTCTAAAATGAATCATTTGATCTGGATCTATACACTTTGCCATTAAACCAGTATTTTCGGGTGCATCAAATTGTAATTAATTGGAATTTATAGGCTTGTCCAAATATCGTAATAGATATGATAAGGTACTAATAATCCTGAATATTTACCGTCAATACAGTGTTTCAGAGTGTAACACTAAGAAACACACAGACGAAATTGGTAATGGTAAAAGTATAAAACTTACAAGTCTTAATTCCTTATATTGCAGTCCTTATCCGACGTCGTTGGGCCACGCTTATGATAGTTATGTTTTCGCATTTGCTATAGAAAGAAAGAATGGCTGAACTGACAGCAGAAGGGCCACATATTACATGAATTCGTAACGTAATGGTTCACTGTCAGTTCGCGTGTGAAATAGGATGAAGGACTTGAGGACTGGACGTGTAAATCAATGAGAGAGAGAGAGAGAGAGATGGGAGGAATTGATAGCACCCAATATGCTGTTGTCGATCCAAGTGCTTACTGGATTCGAAGTTTTTAAGAATTGATAGCACCCGATATCCTGTCGTCGATCCAAGTGTTTACTGGACTCGGTTTTTGGTGGCGGTTTACCGCCGCCAAATTTACTATACGGAATTTCTACAATCCGTCTTCTCAAAATTGCAAACCTAATAACTTCCTAAAAAGTAGTTCCATACTGACGCTGATGTCGCTTAATTCTGCATTCAACTGGACTGGACTGAGGATTGGACGTGTAAATCAATGAGAGGGAGAGAGAGAGAGAGAGAGAGAGAGAGAGAGAGAGATGGGAGGGAATTGATAGCACCCAATATGCTGTCGTCGATCCAAGTGCTTACTGGATTCGAAGTTTTTAAGAATTGATAGCACCCGATATCCTGTCGTCGATCCAAGTGCTTACTGGACTCGGTTTTTGGTGGCGGTTTACCGCCGCCAAATTTACTATACGGAATTTCTACAATCCGTCTTCTCAAAATTGCAAACCTAATAACTTCCTAAAAAGTAGTTCCATACTGACGCTGATGTCGCTTAATTCTGCATTCAAACATGTAAGCCTTCTACACTCTGATAATTATAAAGAGCGACCGAATGTACAAAACAAAGAAAACTTCAAACTTTTGAAGAAATAATAATTTAATGATGTTGAGCGCAATCACGGCGGACGAATATAAACAGAATAAACAATTAACTGGTTTCCTGTGTTCTATATACGAAGTATTGAGCTATAGGGTGAGGGAACCAGTCAAAATAAACAAACTTGATTCAGCCTCCAGAACCTTCTGAGGCAGAGAATTTGAAAATTGATGCAAAAAATTCTCCGAAAGTCTCCGAAAGCGTATCAAAGAAAGGTATAAATATGTGATAAAGCATCAGCAGTTGTTTTAGGCTATTCACCATAAAAGTTTCGGCCGAAATCACTTCGCATGAATATTTTCGAAAAAGTAAAGTACAGTGCGGTTACATATGTATTTAGCAGCACGTTTTTCCTAAACGTTCGCTTTAATATATGTTTTTATGATAATTATTTATAAATATTTTTTGACAAAATAAATAAATAAAAAAAAAAAAAAATAAAAATAACGTTTTATTTACATTTTTGCGGTATTACTTACCTGCGGCCACCAGGCCACTGTGCCTGTCACTTTGTGCCTTCCAGATATACCGGATACTAAGAAAACTGTGAATCAAGTCCGACCCAATCACACTGATTTCCGCCATAGTAATAATTTTCTTCGATAGAAATTATATTTTCTCGAAAACTTTTTGTAGTTCAATTATAGGCTCGCTAAAAATAACGTCCGAAAAGTAGAAAAGTTTCAAGATCTCCAGCAAAATTCCTGAAGCAGTAAAATGCGTTTCAGGAGGCCAACGGTTAGTGTATCGTCAGTGAGATGCCTATTACCGAGGTTCACTAATTATCGGATATTCAGGAACCACGGACCCCGCCCATTGGGGCCCGCGAAGTAGATGGGCTGCCTGTAGCCTCCAAGGCAGTCCTGCTTAAGCAGGGCCTGAGTTCATCATGTGATCAGGTTGGGTAAAAGTCCCACAAATCTGGAGGCAATATCGTTAATGACTGAAATATTGTTGACCCACATTCTAATTCTCAGTTATTAGGAAAAATTTATGAGCTTTAAAAGTACAAAACAAAATTTGGGACCCTCAAAATCTAATTGATACCGCCCATGAAAAAACAGGGAAATGGCATTTTATATGGAATGTTTGAGTTGTTATCGTTATATATACCCCGAAGATTTTTTGTGTTTATAAGCGGATTTTTTTTTTATCACTCATCTTTAGCTAAATTTATATGACAAGAGTTATTGTAACTGTCTGTAAATCTGTGAAAGTTCTATGAGTTTAAGGAACTTCAGTGAATCCGTAAAAACTCCATGAATCCATGAAAGTTCCGTGGTCAAGGTCTGTCAGTCATTTAAATTTTGTATCAGTGATATGATAAAGTTCCATGGAAGCTCCGTAGTGTATCCAAGATACACATATGCATGAAAAGTATTAAGTGCAAGGCCGGGAAAAAGAAGCAAAATCAGTCGCTAGAAAAGACATTCAGTAGTAGTATTAACAGAGAATTTGAAAGGAAATAGATCCATTAGAATAAATTGATAACATTTACTCAGTTGCTACATGCAAGTTTTCATTTTAGTCAACATTCAAAACATCCAACAGTTCTTGAATGTTTCAACTGGCACGCTTTCAGTTTGATATCTTGGCACTCTGGATGGAACCAATGCTGACATTTTGTGCACTGGAACATCAGATTGTAGTGGGATTTTGTGGGCCTGTATATAAAGACGTTTTTTTTTCTCGATTCTGGCTTGCTTGGAAATTCAGTGAAAGCACTGCTGTTAATATCAGGATTCCCGCTGCATTTTGAAACTGGGGGTAAATCTGCTCTGTTCTCTTTTTTTGTACGCCTATTGTAAAGCAGTATACTACTCTTTTCAAATTTAGGGGTATAAGACAAATTTTGAGGGGATAAAAAACCCTCTGCAGAGGGTAAATGGGAATGCTGAATACAATTTGGAAGATGCAAAAGTGCCAATGTTTTCGTGTTTCGTTAACTCCATGTACAAGGCTTGGGACCATTTGGGTGACTATAGTCCAATACTACGGACATTTCAGTAATTTTTTCGGAACTTTCCGTTATTCAATGAATCCATGACAGTTCCATGTTTTGTCAACCTCTAGGCCCCAACACTGCACACACATATGCATACAAAATATTTATAATATAAACTGATACTAAAATATCATCATTTCTCACCGCTGTGGTTCGAGTCTCGCTCGGGTCACGTCACATGTGGGAAAGCCGTGTTCTCCTTACGGATGATCAGGTGGTTTTCCCCCGGGTACTCCGGTTTTCGCCCACCTTTGATAAACGATCGGTTCGATATAAGTGAAATATTCTTGAAAGAGACGTAAAACCCAAATAAAAAAAAAAAAAAAAAAAAACACAAACAAAAAAAAAACATCAAAACACACACACACATTAATCTTATTCAGGCATCAAAAAATCCTGGTGTGGTGATTTGGGGTACAGCCATCTGGTTAGCTCAGTTGGGTAGAGCACTTGCAAGCTAGAGGTCGCAGGTTTCAGTCCTGCATCCAACACACTTTCCCTCCTTAGTTTCCTGAATAACTCACTGCAGCCGACATTGGATTTATGGGGCACCAGGATCAGGCATTAAACAGGGTGGGGTAGCGCTGGTCGATGGTTTTTCCCTGTGTAATCTGGGTTCCTCTAACACACATTCATGAAACACCAACATCCATGTCTTATAGAACAAGTGCATAAGATTGCTGAGCTTTCTGTGCAATCGAAGTAAAAATAAATAATGTGTTAACTTTAAAATCGATAACTTATAAGTGATTATGCCTCAATTTGTAATATTTTGTCCAGATATATCAGTATAAGTGACCCTGTCCACTTGTTTGAGCTATATTAAGTGTACATTTTTAAGAGTAAGGCTATATTTTGATTTTTATTTGTTCATATTTATACAGAGTTTAACTCTCCAAATTGAAATGAACACAAGAAATCCTCAAATTGATTGTTTGTCTTGTGGAAATATACCAGAATATGCATAACTCAATACAGCTGTATTTTGTCATCAGATTTTAGCACATTTATTAAGATACTTTTTAAAGCAAACAGGTATTTGTTCTTATTTCTTGCCAGTTATATAAGAGTTACATTATTAAATGAATTAGTACCAAGAATCCTCAGATAAATAGATTATCTGGTGAATATTCCCCATAATTTCAACTTTTCAAGAAATGAATACATTAATTTATGACACCTGCTTAAGTTATCCGATGTGTGTGTGTGTGTGTGTGTGTGTGTGTGTGTGTGTGTGTGTGTGTGTGTGTGTGTGTGTGTGTGTGTGTGTGTGTGTAAATAGGCCCAGTATTTTGTTTCAATTTCTTGCCAGGCAAAAACAGTAATGAATGCAAGGAATATAGATAGATTAGTTGTCTCATAAAAATTAGTCAGAAAATATTCTGATTTGAAGAAATGGTTACTTTTTTTACTGATTTCATAAGTAGACTTCCAAAATCCCGGACATAACACTTCTACCTACATGTCTTTTGTTCAGGCAAAGCTTGCTTACCAAGTACTGTCCATGGATGCCTGATTATACCCTTTATTCTGGGGTCCATGTCTGTTGGTCTGAACATTCTGATTCATCATTATTTTACAGATTTATGAGTTTGGAATAAGGTTTGTGTAATTTGAGTGTATCATGACCACAACTACTTAAATAATATGGTTTCGAATTAGGCCCAGTTTCTCTTGCTGGTCAGATAATTTGTACCTTTTGAAATGGATAAAAAAAAAAATCTTAAAATGTATTAACATCAAGAGAATCAGACAAGAAATGTCTACATTTCAGAGCTCCAGATTAAAGGAGTGCTTAGGTACATATTTTCTTATTTCCCCTAGTAAACATATGTTGTGGTACTAACTAGGACTTCTAGAAACGTCCTGGTAGCATGCTTTCATTGAGTTCTCAGAACATATCTTTTGAAAGAATTGAGGTGTTGCACATACAAGAACTACAACTCTAGGTCCCACAGTTATTTAGTCATCTGCCCTGACAGTATTTAGTAAAAGAAACCTTGTGCATTTGATAACTCCAACACCCTTTCAGATATATTGATTGAACTCAGTAGGATTGTACATGAGGTTGAGAAGATGTGTTGCATAAACAACAACTCCAGGTGCTGTGGTTTAGAATTATCTCCCCTAATAGAAAGTTTGTGATCTTGGTAACTCCAACATCTTTTCAGATGCATTGATGATAATTGGTAGGATTGTACATAAGGTTGAGAAAGCATGTCACACAAAAGAATCACAACTCTAGATGCCACAGTTTTTAGTTATCTCCCCTGACAGTATTTGGTAATGGAAACCTTATGATTGCCATAACTTCAACACCATTTCAGATATATCGATGATATTAAGGAGAATTGTACAAGACGTTGAACAATCTTGGTAGTGCAATTTTTTAGGTATCTCCCCTGTCTGTATTTGGTAATAGAGACCTTGTAAGTCCAAAACCCTTTGAAATATATTGATAGTACTTGGTAGGATTGAACAGGAGGTAAGAAGGTTAGTCGTATACAAAAACTATAACTTAGAATACTGCAGTTTTTGAGTTCACTCCCCTGACAGTATTTGTCAGTGGAAACCATGTGATTGTCATAACTTAAGCGCCATGGAAGATACATTGATGATACTTGGTAGAATTGTACATGAGGTTAAAAAGGTGTGTTGCATGTAAGGACCACAACTCTGGATGCTGTGGTTTTTTTTTGTTATCTCCCCTGACAGTATTTGGTAGTAGAAACTTGTTTGCTGCATAGCTTCATCAGTTAAAACTGGATCTTCCTTAAACTTGCAGAAGTGGAGGACATGGATATTTTGGAGTTATATCCTCCAGATTAATGAATATTGTAGACATTGAGTGACCTTTTAGGCACAGGTGAGCGTTAATGACCACCATGGTCCTCTTGTTTATATATGAAGAGTGCAGAGAGCTGAGACAAACAAAAATCACAGTTGAATTCGAAGCTTGATTTTGAATTTTGTGAAACCGTATTTTAACCACAAATATTCTTTTCATAGATTAAAGCAGACACATACTCTTATTTCACTTTTGGTCGTATATGTGCTAAAGAGAAAGACATGTGACTAGCGAGTCAAATGGTGAAAACCTTACTGAAATATTCCAAATACTAACATCATTGGTTTTTATGAACATTTAAAAAAATGTTTTAAAAACTTTAATTTGAAAATATTCCAAATACATGTACTTACAACAGTGGTTCTTATGAAGTTTTTTTTTTTCAAAAATCTTTTAAAAAAATTTAATTTGAAAATATTCAAAAAATGTATACAGAGAGAAAAGGTCTCTTCCCTTTTTGTTAGGGTGCAGTGCTTATACAATTTCATATTTAGTTTGATACAATTTAATTTTGAGAAATCAAATTTATGTCAAACTAAAATTTAAATTCCATTGTCTGAAGTTATTTTACTGAAGTTTTATGTGTATTTTGTAATGATCTTTGGAATGTAATTATCAAAAATAAATTTGTTCTTGGTAATTTTTTTTTTCCAACATAGTAACCTGTATCTTGCATTTTTCATATTTAAAAAAAAAGTTTTTGGAATTTAATTATATTAGTTTTCATAATTTAAAAAAAATTCTAGCTAGAAATTTTAAGTCTTAATATCAATAGTAATAGAATACTTACTTTTTTTTTAATTAAAATTAGCAGTCTGGAATAAAATGATGAGGATTTAAAATCTAAAAGAATCAGTGACATCATAGGATAGTGTATTGTGGGATAGCTTTTTTACAAAGTATAAATAGCAATACCAGTTACTAAGACTGAACATTCAGGAATCTCTAAATGGGGTTTTCAACATAATTTTCATTTTGCCAATATCTTTACCGTAATTTGAAATATTCTGAAATTAGGGGATGCATCTGAACGTCTTTAAGCTTACTACTGTTTTTATTATACTCGTTTTTCAAACAGGGCGTATTAGGTTATGGGGTCTGAAGCCATAAACTTTTTTGTTTCCAGCTAACTCCTCCTACAGTTTACATCCCATCAGGCTGAATCTTGGTTTATAAATTGACCATGATGTGGAGCAGCACATAATGTTTCGGGGTTACAGTCCACCAAATACTAACAGGGTTATGCCCCTTTGAAAATTCCTGTAAGTTTTTTGTTTCCAGCTAATTCTTCCTACAGTTTACATCCAATCAAGCTGAAACTTGATTTATACTTAGACCATGATGTGGAACAGTGCATATTATTTCAAGGTTACAGTCCACCTAATATTAGCAGAGAAATTGTTCCTTTGAAAATTTCAGTAAACTTTTCGTTTCTGACTAAATCCTCCTACAGTTTACATCGGATCAAGCTGAAACTTGATTTACAGTTAGACCATGATGTGGAACAGTGCATATTTCTTCGAGGTTACAGTCCATCAAATATTAGCAGAATAATGACCCTTTGAAAATTTCGCTAAATTTTTTAGTTTCTTGCTACAGTTTACATCCGATCAAGCTGAAGTTTGATTTATAGGTAGACCATGATGTGATTCAGCGCATGTTGTTTTGAGTCACACTCCACCAAATATTAACAGAGTTATGTCCCTTGGAATATTTCGATAAACTTTTTGTTTCTGGCCAACTCCTCCTACAGTTTACATCGGATCAAGCTGAAACTTGATTTATAGTTAGACCATGATATTGAGCAGCTCATATATATTCGAGGTTACAGTCCACCAAATATCAGCAGAGTTAGTTTCCTTTGAAATTTTCAGTAAATTTTTCACTTCCCCAGCTAACTCCTCCTACAGTTTACATTTGATTGCGCTTAAATTTGATTTATAGTAAGAATATGATGTGGAGCAGCGCAAATTATTTCAAGGTTACAGTCCACCAAATATTGGCAGTTATGCCCCTTTGAAAATTTATGTATTTTTTTTGTTTCCGGCTTATTCCTACTACAGTTTACATTGGATCAAGCTGAAACTTGATTTATAGTTACACCATGAAGTGGAGTAGGGCATATTATTTTGAGGTTACAGTCCACCATATATTAGCAGAGCTATGCCCCTTTGAAAATTCTGTAATCTTTTCGTTTCTGGCTAACTCCTATAGTTTACACCTGATCAAATTGAAACTTTATAAATACTTACACTGAGCTTAAACTCTATTTATAATAAGAATATAATGTGGAGCAGCACATATTATTTTGAGGTTACCAAACATCAAATATTACCAGAGTTATGCCCCATTAAAAATTTCCATAAACTTTGCATTTCTGGCTAACTCCTTCTATAGTTTACATCCAATCATGCTGAAAAGCGATTTATTGTTAGACCGTGGTGTGGAGCAGCGCATATTATTAGGAGGTTACAGTACACCAAATATTAGCAGAGTTATGCCCCTTTAAAATTCTGTTAATCTTTAGTTCCCGGCTAACTCCTCATATAGTTTACATCCAATCAAGCTGAAACTTGATTTGTAGTTTCACCATGATGTGGAGCAGCATATATTATATCAAAACTACAGTCCAACAAATAGTAGCAGCATTATGTCCCTTTGAAATTTTTGGTAATTTTTTGGTTTCCAGCTAACTCCACTTACAAATTTACACAGGTCTGGAGCACAGAATTGCGCAGTAGTCCGCATATTACTTGCCAAGGGTGTATGATGCCTCCGCTTGTAGAGCTCTTGTTTGTTTCTAGATACAATATATATATATATATATATATATATATATATATATATATATATATATATATATATATATATATATATATATATATATATATATATATATATATATATAATAATAATAATCGACTTTATTTATAGAGGGTAACACATTTAGTAATCTAGTACTAATCTTCCATGTGGCCCTCTTTTTTTTCCTGGGTAGAAACCAGTACTAAGTAATGTGGATAAAGTCTCTTGCTCAAGGAAACAACACTTGCAGTTAGTGGGGATCGAACCCGGTACCTCTCGATCTCGAGTCCGACGCTTTACCACTGCACCACAGCGCTTATATATATAATAGAATGGACTGGATGGAATAACAGACGGTAAACGGTAAAAGGCCAGAACTATGTACATTTAAGCACTCTAGATGATTATCCAGATTATCTTTTTAATTATAATTTCTACACAAAATATATGTTGTTGGTACTTATCTGAAAGTTATTGATAGGGTAGTTGTAATGAATATCCATAACTTACAATCCTTTCAGTCCTTTAAGAAATAAGTAACATGTAAGTATTTCATACTAGAAAAATAAAAAAAAAATAAAAATAAAAAAAAAATAAAAAAAAACTGTGTTGTCTGATTATAAATAATGTTACTGTACACAGTACAGGGAAATTAAATAAAATGTGGTTAAAAGGGGTTCAGAACCACAGTGATGTGGATCAAATATTCATGATACTGGAACTAGTTACTCTGAATTGTGCAGAATGCACACATGGTGTAGCGAAAATGGCACTGCTTTAGTAACATATCAAGAAATATTGAACAAAATGAAAGTACAGATGATATGTAGTCTAGAGGTTTATAGAAATTAAGGAAACCGCCACCATCAGCACTCTCAGTGCTTTGATTAAGCTGTGTCAACGTGAAGTGGATATAGATACACAAATAACTAAGATGACCATCTCTATCAACGGTACTATCTGACTACATGTACGTTTACAGCAATCAGGCGCTAGCGTTTTGTTTTCATATATCACCTTCCTGTATAAATTTTCTAACTAAAACTTGGCCACATCTGTACAGAAATTGAGCATTTGATTTAGCTAAATAGCTTCCTGATATATTCAACAGATTATCGGGTTGACGTAGATAAGCATGTACTAGACTAATACGTTGTGCCAAGTATTGAACACTAATTCGTATGTTCTATGTATTCGGAATGCGCTCCGTTTAATGCCTGTAATTGCTACCCTTCACTCTCCGCATCCAAACACAAGTAAACACAAAGAACACCTGCGGGTCGGGAAGAAAATTGATTATTAACAGCTAAATATTGAACATATTTCTCAGAGGCTAAGTAAAACACCTACTGATTAGAATAAAATCAAGCTTTAGAAATAAACAAAAAATGTAAAGAATAGCAGGAAAAACAAGAGCATTGATTAATGAGAAATAAAAGTTTAAAGAATAAGCATAATTGAAAAAAAAAAAAAAAAAAAAAAAAAAAAAAAAATCTATGCGTGTATAGGCGTATGTGACACGGCAATATTATTTATTAAAAGCCCATACTTGTACGGTGTTAAAAATGACATTTTTAAAGAATGAGGGCTTTTCTTTATAGATAGAATAAGCTAAACCTTTACCCTCTTGTTTTATTTATTTTATTTTATTTTTTTTTCAGCAGACGACATTTTGAAATATTTTTCTCATTTTCCCCAGAAACAGGATTTGCCATTCGTAATGTCAAATCCTGTTTTGGAGACAATTTGCATGAAAGGTTTTCTTGGAAAAAATAAATAAATAATAAATTTATCGCCAATTTTGCGTCTGCTGAATCAGCCCAGAGAGCGGATACGGTTAAAGAAAGAGCCTATTAGAAAGTCTAGTATCTGCAGACCTAGTACAAAGCCGTATTCTATTTCATTCGTTATTACGTAAAATAAATTAAATATTCAATTAATGTAGTGATGTAGTTCACTTTTATTTACAAAAATAATTCAAGGAGGACAAAATGCGCACAACGCGCGCTAGCTCCTTAATACATATTAGTCAATTTTATAAAATGTTTATTTTCAACCATTCTGCATGTCTGTCCGTGTAGGGTGGAAACAAAGAGCTCTCGTCTTTTCAGTAAAGTTAAGCAACGCAAACCCGGTTAGTACATGGATAGGTGAACGTCTTACACTACCGTCTACTGCAGACATTTCATGTTTGTTTGTTTTTGTTTTTTTTGTTGTTTTTTTTGTTTCTTGTTTTTGTTTATTTTTTATTTATTTTTTTTTTTTTTTTTTTTTTTGTTTTGTTTTGTTTTGTTGTTGTTTTTTTTCTTCCCTGCCTACTGACTTTTTTTATCGTCATTTTGTCACTCATAGCAATAATTCTGTTTGCATGTGCTCTGCAGACGCCTTTTCCTAAGCCATGATTCCGCTTTGTCTTTTCCTGTGCATTTCCGTATATACTTTTTTTTCACTTTACTAATAAGTCCGACGCGTGCACAGACTGGTATGTGCAGCCACGCAGCCTGATCATTGTTTACTTTGTCCGCTAACAGAATTGTTGAAGACAGTAAAACATACTAAATAAGTTGGCGGACAGAGAAGACCATGATCTAACTACGCGGATGCGCAGTATGATCTTGGTTACTACTATTGGTATATGATACTTGTACACTTTTTACGCATGTTCACGTATTTGTTGCGTACAATGAGCTGAATCTCCCCTGTTCGCATACGACATAAACTTTTTTCACCTGTTTGAGCTTATAATAAAATAGCAACATGCGAAAATGGGTCTTATCGCATTGGCGGCGAACGAAGGTGCGCATAAGTCCGCACCTCAGAGTGCGCGCAGTCGTATCAGCCTCTTACTCTGTCCACTTAGAGATTTGTTGGAAGTTACTGAAAAAAAAAAAGATAGCAACACCTGACCAGACCGTGCTCACGGTTACCTGTGCCAATTCTATGAGCATATGACATATTGACATTTTCTCTGGTTCTAATAATAATGATAATAATATGTTCTGTGAAAGTTGTTCCTGAACAATTGTATTCTGTCCAAATAATTGATTAGGTAGAAGAAGGCACTAATGTGTCTGAATATTTACGGTAAATAGACCGCGACGAGAATCATACACCTACGTGAACAAGAAAAAAACTGATATTGGTAAATTTATAAAACGTACCGGCCTTAATTTTCCGTATTGCAGAAACTGTCCGAAGACGTTGAACCACGCATATGGTAGGCTTCAAATGTCTTATTGCATACGTGAACAACGAAGGCAAAGATTAGCTGCACACATGCAGTCGAAATAGGTCCTTCGCTTCAAATTCAACGGTTTGATATTGTAGAAAATATTGACGAACAGAGAAACCTTGATTAGACTGTGCGGAAGCGTATGCCTGTCCGGGTCTTATGGCTATTGGCATAAGAATATGGTGCAATATTTTCTTACGATCCGACAAATAATAACAATAGTAGGCGCATGAGAAAATGACACATAATTCTTTAAGACATCATGATTTGATACATTCCTTCCTGCATCCATGCTATAGACAGTTAAGATTTAGTATGTTTGAACCTCTATACACAGATTCAGTTTTATAAATGTAGAAGGTCAGCATTGGAAACTACCGAATTAAGGCTGCAGGATACTATTACAATTTTGGTGCTGTAGATTCATTGGGTGCAATGAGTGAGCCACGCGCGCTTTCAATGAAAAAAAAACAAAACATTGTGATACCAAGGAAAGGAGGTGTACTTTAGGCTCTTTAAATATAAAGAGTAGTCAGTAATCAATTTTTTCTTCATAAATTCTTCAAACTCAAACAAAGACTTTGATCTTATTAATAAGAATGTTCACGCTGGTAATGTTAACTGAAACAAAACAAAAAATAACTACAATGAAAACTCACACAAAATAAGGATAAAATATATATGTATGTAAATAAAAAATAATGCCGAAGTAAGGATTCGAACCCACACGATGAGACCTGTGTCATCTTTAAGAACAGTAAAAATCCACCCGAGCACCGTGCTACAAGTAATTAGTGTTTATTATTTTGTTCATATAACCTGATAAAGTGAATGGTTTGGTAAAGGGAGATACATAGTCGTTGTAAAACGACGCTCGGTCGTCTTTGATGAAAAATGCGTAAAATACGTGTCATCAAATTCAATCCAACATTTATGGTACTGATATTCAGATAGAAATAGACAATCCTTTTTCTATTAGTCTGTTTCTATTTAAGAAAAAATGTGTCTGATAGGGCATATATTGAGCATAAATGTTACATCATTACCTATACGAAAACCATTTAATTTTAATACTCGATGCCGGAAACCATTCAATTTTAATACACGACGCATATTTAAAGCGAGCAATTCAGTGACAAGTACCCAATGTTAATTTCTCCAACTAACTGGAGAATTACTGCCCAGGTTATTTCCTGGACGCTGAACGAAACGAACGCTTTCGTTCACAAACAGAATCCTTCCCAGTGGGGAGCATTCTGCAAGGGTAGTTCCCCATTTTTTTATATCTATTTTATGGGTGGTAGGGGCCTTTTTGAAAATCTTTTCGGGAATATATATATACAAAACATTATATTTATTACAAAAATGCTACTAAAATGCGCTTAATTATTAGACAGCCAGAATATGGTGGAGTGCATATCTCTACCGTGTTTATATATCCAACAAACTGGAGCGTAGGCGGCATATATTAAATTTGCTGCTTTCGACTAAATGCTGAATGTACTACGTGCGTGGAATGTGCATGTTGACACGTGAGCACACAAAGCAGATCCTGAACACATAGCTCCTAATATGGTCATTTGGTCTGGGTCTACACTGTTTGCCATTTAACCAGTAGTTTATTATACAGTTTCGCTGCTTTCGTCTAAGCGCTGATCTGACCACGTGCGTAGCCTGTCCATTTGGACACCTTAGCAAACACCCAAATAGCATAGCTTCTAAAATGAACAATTTGATCTGGGTCTACACAGTCTTCCATTCAAACCAGTAGTTTTAGGTGTAGTTTGCTGCTATCGACTAAACACTGATTTGACGACTTGCGTAGAATATGTATATTGACACGTGAGTAAACAGCGCGGACCCAGATCACATAGGCCCTAAAATGAACCATTTGATCTTGGTCTACACAGATTGCGATTCAAACCAGTAGTTTTGGACGCAGGTTGGCTGCTTTTTACTAAACGCCGAATTGACCATGTGCGTAGCTTGTGCATTTTGACAACGTGATCAAACAGTGTGAACCCAGATCACATAGCTCCTAAACTGGACCATTTGATCTGGGTCTACACAGTTTGCCATTCAAACCAGTAGTTTTGGACGCAGGTTGGCTGCTTTTTACTAAACGCCGAATTGATAATGTGCGTAGCTTGTGCATTTTGACCACGTGATCAAAAAGTGTGAACCCAGATCAGATAGCTCCTAAACTGAATCATTTGAGCTGGGTCTACACAGTTTGCCACTCAACCTGTAGTTTTGGACGCTGGTTTGCCGCTTTCGACTAAACGCTGATTTGGCCACGTGCGTACAATGTACATGTTGACATGTGAGTAAACTGTGTGGACCCAGATTATATAGTTTCTAAAATGAATCATTTGATCTGGATCTATACACTTTGCCATTAAACCAGTATTTTCGGGTGCATCAAATTGTAATTAATTGGAATTTATAGGCTTGTCCAAATATCGTAATAGATATGATAAGGTACTAATAATCCTGAATATTTACCGTCAATACAGTGTTTCAGAGTGTAACACTAAGAAACACACAGACGAAATTGGTAATGGTAAAAGTATAAAACTTACAAGTCTTAATTCCTTATATTGCAGTCCTTATCCGACGTCGTTGGGCCACGCTTATGATAGTTATGTTTTCGCATTTGCTATAGAAAGAAAGAATGGCTGAACTGACAGCAGAAGGGCCACATATTACAAGAATTCGTAACGTAATGGTTCACTGTCAGTTCGCGTGTGAAATAGGATGAAGGACTTGAGGACTGGACGTGTAAATCAATGAGAGAGAGAGAGAGAGATGGGAGGGAATTGATAGCACCCAATATGCTGTCGTCGATCCAAGTGCTTACTGGACTCGAAGTTTTTAAGAATTGATAGCACCCGATATCCTGTCGTCGATCCAAGTGCTTACTGGACTCGGTTTTTGGTGGCGGTTTACCGCCGCCAAATTTACTATACGGAATTTCTACAATCCGTCTTCTCAAAATTGCAAACCTAATAACTTCCTAAAAAGTAGTTCCATACTGACGCTGATGTCGCTTAATTCTGCATTCAAACATGTAAGCCTTCTACACTCTGATAATTATAAAGAGCGACCGAATGTACAAAACAAAGAAAACTTCAAACTTTTGAAGAAATAATAATTTAATGATGTTGAGCGCAATCTCGGCGGACGAATATAAACAGAATAAACAATTAACTGGTTTCCTGTGTTCTATATGCGAAGTATTAAGCTATAGGGTGAGTGAACCAGTCAAAATAAACAAACGGTGGGACTTGATTCAGCCTCCAGAACCTTCTGAAGTTGAAAATTGATGCAAAAAATTCTCCGAAAGTCTCCGAAAGCGTATCAAAGAAAGGTATAAATATGTGATAAAGCATCAGCAGTTTTTTTAGGCTATTCACCATAAACAGTTTCGGCCGAAATCACTTCGCATGAATATTTTCGAAAAAGTAAAGTACAGTGCGGTTACATATGTATTTAGCAGCACGTTTTTCCTAAACGTTCGCTTTAATATATGTTTTTATGAAAATTATTTATAAATATTTTTTGACAAAATAAATAAATAAAAAAAAATAACGTTTTATTTACAATTTCGCGGTATTACTTTCCTGCGGCCACCAGGCCACTGTGCCTGTCACTTTGTGCCTTCCAGATATACCGGATACTAAGAAAACTGTGAATCAAGTCCGACCCAATCACACTGATTTCCGCCATAGTAATAATTTTCTTCGATAGAAATTATATTTTCTCGAAAACTTTTTGTAGTTCAATTATAGGCTCGCTAAAAATAACGTCCGAAAAGTAGAAAAGTTTCAAGATCTCCAGCAAAATTCCTGAAGCAGTAAAATGCGTTTCAGGAGGCCAACGGTTAGTGTATCGTCAGTGAGATGCCTATTACCGAGGTTCACTAATTATCGGATATTCAGGAACCACGGACCCCGCCCATTGGGGCCCGCGAAGTAGATGGGCTGCCTGTAGCCTCCAAGGCAGACCTGCTTAAGCAGGGCCTGAGTTCATCATGTGATCAGGTTGGGTAAAAGTCCCACAAATCTGGAGGCAATATCGTTAATGACTGAAATATTGTTGACCCACATTCTAATTCTCAGTTATCAGGAAAAATTTATGAGCTTTAAAAGTACAAAACAAAATTTGGGACCCTCAAAATCTAATTGATACCGCCCATGAAAAAACAGGGAAATGGCATTTTATATGGAATGTTTGGAGTTGTTATCGTTATATATACCCGGAAGATTTTTTGTGTTTATAAGGGGATTTTTTTTTTTTTATCACTCATCTTTTGCTAAATTTATATGACAAGAGTTATTGTAACTGTCTGTAAATCTGTGAAAGTTCTATGAGTTTAAGGAACTTCAGTGAATCCGTAAAAACTCCATGAATCCATGAAAGTTCCGTGGTCAAGGTCTGTCAGTCATTTAAATTTTGTATCAGTGATATGATAAAGTTCCATGGAAGCTCCGTAGTGTATCCAAGATACACATATGCATGAAAAGTATTTGAAAGGAAATAGATCCATTAGAATAAATTGATAACATTTACTCAGTTGCTACATGCAAGTTTTCATTTTAGTCAACATTCAAAACATCCAACAGTTCTTGAATGTTTCAACTGGCACGCTTTCAGTTTGATATCTTGGCACTCTGGATGGAACCAATGCTGACATTTTGTGCACTGGAACATCAGATTGTAGTGGGATCTTGTGGGCCTGTATATAAAGACGTTTTTTTTTTCTCGTTTCTGGCTTGCTTGGAAATTCAGTGAAAGCACTGCTGTTAATATCAGGATTCCCACTGCATTTTGAAACTGGGGGTAAATCTGCTCTGTTCTCTTTTTTGTACGCCCATTGTAAAGCAGTATACTACTCTTTTCAAATTTAGGGGTATAAGACAAATTTTGAGGGGATAAAAACCCCTCTGCAGAGGGTAAATGGGAATGCTGAATACAATTTGGAAGATGCAATAGTGCCAATGTTTTCGTGTTTTGTTAACTCCCTGTACAAGGCTTGGGACCATTTGGGTGACTATAGTCCAATACTACGGACATTTCAGTACTTTTTTCGGAACTTTCCGTTATTCAATGAATCCATGACAGTTCCATGTTTTGTCAACCTCTAGGCCCCAACACTGCACACACATATGCATACAAAATATTTATAATATAAACTGATACTAAAATATCATCATTTCTCACCGCTGTGGTTCGAGTCTCGCTCGGGTCACGTCACATGTGGGAAAGCCGTGTTCTTCTTACGGATGATCAGGTGGTTTTCCCCCGGGTACTCCGGTTTTCGCCCACCTTTGATGAACGATCGGCTCGATATAAGTGAAATATTCTTGAAAGAGACATAAAACCCAAATAAAAAAAAAACAAAAACAAAAACAAAAAAAAACATCAAAACACACACACACATTAATCTTATTCAGGCATCAAAAAATCCTGGTGTGGTGATTGGGGGTACAGCCATCTGGTTAGCTCAGTTGGGTAGAGCACTTGCAAGCTAGAGGTCGCAGGTTTCAGTCCTGCATCCAACACACTTTCCCTCCTTAGTTTCCTTTAATGGTGCCCAATGTGAATAACTCACTGCAGCCGACATTGGATTTATGGAGCACCAAGATCAGGCATAAAACAGGGTGGGGTAGCGCTGGTCGATGGTTTTTCCCTGTGTAATCTGGGTTCCTCTAACACACATTCATGAAACACCAACATCCATGTCTTATAGAACAAGTGCATAAGATTGCTGAGCTTTCTGTGCAATCGAAGTAAAAATAAATAATGTGTTAACTTTAAAATCGATAACTTATAAGCGATTATGCCTCAATTTGTAATATTTTGTCCAGATATATCAGTATAAGTGACCCTGTCCACTTGTTTGAGCTATATTAAGTGTACATTTTTAAGAGTAAGGCTATATTTTGATTTTTATTTGTTCATATTTATACAGAGTTTAACTCTCCAAATTGAAATGAACACAAGAAATCCTCAAATTGATTGTTTGTCTTGTGGAAATATACCAGAATATGCATAACTCAATACAGCTGTATTTTGTCATCAGATTTTAGCACATTTATTAAGATACTTTTTAAAGCAAACAGGTATTTGTTCTTATTTCTTGCCAGTTATATAAGAGTTACATTATTAAATGAATTAGTACCAAGAATCCTCAGATAAATAGATTATCTGGTGAATATTCCCCATAATTTCAACTTTTCAAGAAATGAATACATTAATTTATGACACCTGCTTAAGTTATCCGATGTGTGTGTGTGTGTGTGTGTGTGTGTGTGTGTGTGTGTGTGTGTGTGTGTGTGTGTGTGTGTGTGTGTAAATAGGCCCAGTATTTTGTTTCCATTTCTTGCCAGGCAAAAACAGTAATGAATGCAAGGAATATAGATAGATTAGTTGTCTCATAAAAATTAGTCAGAAAATATTCTGATTTGAAGAAATGGTTACTTTTTTTACTGATTTCATAAGTAGACTTCCAAAATCCCGGACATAACACTTCTACCTACATGTCTTTTGTTCAGGCAAAGCTTGCTTACCAAGTACTGTCCATGGATGCCTGATTATACCCTTTATTCTGGGGTCCATGTCTGTTGGTCTGAACATTCTGATTCATCATTATTTTACAGATTTATGAGTTTGGAATAAGGTTTGTGTAATTTGAGTGTATCATGACCACAACTACTTAAATAATATGGTTTCGAATTAGGCCCAGTTTCTCTTGCTGGTCAGATAATTTGTACCTTTTGAAATGGATAAAAAAAAAAATCTTAAAATGTATTAACATCAAGAGAAACAGACAAGAAATGTCTACATTTCAGAGCTCCAGATTAAAGGAGTGCTTAGGTACATATTTTCTTATTTCCCCTAGTAAACATATGTTGTGGGTACTAACTAGGACTTCTAGAAACGTCCTGGTAGCATGCTTTCATTGAGTTCTCAGAACATATCTTTTGAAAGAATTGAGGTGTTGCACATACAAGAACTACAACTCTAGGTCCCACAGTTATTTAGTCATCTGCCCTGACAGTATTTAGTAAAAGAAACCTTGTGCATTTGATAACTCCAACACCCTTTCAGATATATTGATTGAACTCAGTAGGATTGTACATGAGGTTGAGAAGATGTGTTGCATAAACAACAACTCCAGGTGCTGTGGTTTAGAATTATCTCCCCTAATAGAAAGTTTGTGATCTTGGTAACTCCAACATCTTTTCAGATGCATTGATGATAATTGGTAGGATTGTACATAAGGTTGAGAAAGCATGTCACACAAAAGAATCACAACTCTAGATGCCACAGTTTTTAGTTATCTCCCCTGACAGTATTTGGTAATGGAAACCTTATGATTGCCATAACTTCAACACCATTTCAGATATATCGATGATATTAAGGAGAATTGTACAAGACGTTGAACAATCTTGGTAGTGCAATTTTTTAGGTATCTCCCCTGTCTGTATTTGGTAATAGAGACCTTGTAAGTCCAAAACCCTTTGAAATATATTGATAGTACTTGGTAGGATTGAACAGGAGGTAAGAAGGTTAGTCGTATACAAAAACTATAACTTAGAATACTGCAGTTTTTGAGTTCACTCCCCTGACAGTATTTGTCAGTGGAAACCATGTGATTGTCATAACTTAAGCGCCATGGAAGATACATTGATGATACTTGGTAGAATTGTACATGAGGTTAAAAAGGTGTGTTGCATGTAAGGACCACAACTCTGGATGCTGTGTTTTTTTTTGTTATCTCCCCTGACAGTATTTGGTAGTAGAAACTTGTTTGCTGCATAGCTTCATCAGTTAAAACTGGATCTTCCTTAAACTTGCAGAAGTGGAGGACATGGATATTTTGGAGTTATATCCTCCAGATTAATGAATATTGTAGACATTGAGTGACCTTTTAGGCACAGGTGAGCGTTAATGACCACCATGGTCCTCTTGTTTATATATGAAGAGTGCAGAGAGCTGAGACAAACAAAAATCACAGTTGAATTCGAAGCTTGATTTTGATTTTTGTGAAACCGTATTTTAACCACAAATATTCTTTTCATAGATTAAAGCAGACACATACTCTTATTTCACTTTTGGTCGTATATGTGCTAAAAAGAAAGACATGTGACTAGCGAGTCAAATGGTGAAAACCTTACTGAAATATTCCAAATACTTACATCATTGGTTTTTATGAACAATTTAAAAAAATGTTTTAAAAACTTTAATTTGAAAATATTCCAAATACATGTACTTACAACAGTGGTTCTTATGAAGTTTTTTTTTTTCAAAAATCTTTTAAAAAAATTTAATTTGAAAATATTCAAAAAATGTATACAGAGAGAAAAGGTCTCTTCCCTTTTTGTTAGGGTGCAGTGCTTATACAATTTCATATTTAGTTTAATACAATTTAATTTTGAGAAATCAAATTTATGTCAAACTAAAATTTAAATTCCATTGTCTGAAGTTATTTTACTGAAGTTTTATGTGTATTTTGTAATGATCTTTGGAATGTAATTATCAAAAATAAATTTGTTCTTGGTAATTTTTTTTTTCCAACATAGTAACCTGTATCTTGCATTTTTCATATTTAAAAAAAAGTTTTTGGAATTTAATTATATTAGTTTTCATAATTTAAAAAAAAATTCTAGCTAGAAATTTTAAGTCTTAATATCAATAGTAATAGAATACTTACTTTTTTTTTAATTAAAATTAGCAGTCTGGAATAAAATGATGAGGATTTAAAATCTAAAAGAATCAGTGACATCATAGGATAGTGTATTGTGGGATAGCTTTTTTACAAAGTATAAATAGCAATACCAGTTACTAAGACTGAACATTCAGGAATCTCTAAATGGGGTTTTCAACATAATTTTCATTTTGCCAATATCTTTACCGTAATTTGAAATATTCTGAAATTAGGGGATGCATCTGAACATCTTTAAGCTCACTACTGTTTTTATTATACTCGTTTTTCAAACAGGGCGTATTAGGTTATGGGGTCTGAAGCCATAAACTTTTTTGTTTCCAGCTAACTCCTCCTACAGTTTACATCCCATCAGGCTGAATCTTGGTTTATAAATTGACCATGATGTGGAGCAGCACATAATGTTTCGGGGTTACAGTCCACCAAATACTAACAGGGTTATGCCCCTTTGAAAATTCCTGTAAGTTTTTTGTTTCCAGCTAATTCTTCCTACAGTTTACATCCAATCAAGCTGAAACTTGATTTATACTTAGACCATGATGTGGAACAGTGCATATTATTTCAAGGTTACAGTCCACCTAATATTAGCAGAGAAATTGTCCCTTTGAAAATTTCAGTAAACTTTTCGTTTCTGACTAAATCCTCCTACAGTTTACATCGGATCAAGCTGAAACTTGATTTACAGTTAGACCATGATGTGGAACAGTGCATATTTCTTCGAGGTTACAGTCCATCAAATATTAGCAGAATAATGACCCTTTGAAAATTTCGCTAAATTTTTTAGTTTCTTGCTACAGTTTACATCCGATCAAGCTGAAGTTTGATTTATAGGTAGACCATGAGGTGATTCAGCGCATGTTGTTTTGAGTCACACTCCACCAAATATTAACAGAGTTATGTCCCTTGGAATATTTCGATAAACTTTTTGTTTCTGGCCAACTCCTCCTACAGTTTATATCGGATCAAGCTGAAACTTGATTTATAGTTAGACCATGATATTGAGCAGCTCATATATATTCGAGGTTACAGTCCACCAAATATCAGCTAACTCCTCCTACAGTTTACATTTGATTGCGCTTAAATTTGATTTATAGTAAGAATATGATGTGGAGCAGCGCAAATTATTTCAAGGTTACAGTCCACCAAATATTGGCAGTTATGCCCCTTTGAAAATTTCTGTAATTTTTTTGTTTCCGGCTTATTCCTACTACAGTTTACATTGGATCAAGCTGAAACTTGATTTATAGTTACACCATGAAGTGGAGTAGGGCATATTATTTTGAGGTTACAGTCCACCATATATTAGCAGAGCTATGCCCCTTTGAAAATTCTGTAATCTTTTCGTTTCTGGCTAACTCCTATAGTTTACACCTGATCAAATTGAAACTTTATAAATACTTACACTGAGCTTAAACTCTATTTATAATAAGAATATAATGTGGAGCAGCACATATTATTTTGAGGTTACCAAACATCAAATATTACCAGAGTTATGCCCCATTAAAAATTTCCATAAACTTTGCATTTCTGGCTAACTCCTTCTATAGTTTACATCGAATCATGCTGAAAAGCGATTTATTGTTAGACCGTGGTGTGGAGCAGCGCATATTATTAGGAGGTTACAGTACACCAAATATTAGCAGAGTTATGCCCCTTTAAAATTCTGTTAATCTTTAGTTCCCGGCTATATATATATAATAGAATGGACTGGATGGAATAACAGACGGTAAACGGTAAAAGGCCAGAACTATGTACATTTAAGCACTCTAGATGATTATCCAGATTATCTTTTTAATTATAATTTCTACACAAAATATATGTTGTTGGTACTTATCTGAAAGTTATTGATAGGGTAGTTGTAATGAATATCCATAACTTTCAGTCCTTTAAGAAATAAGTAACATGCAAGTATTTCATACTAGAAAAATAAAAAAAAAATAAAAAAATAAAAAAAAATAAAAAAAACTGTGTTGTCTGATTATAAATAATGTTACTGTACACAGTACAGGGAAATTAAATAAAATGTGGTTAAAAGGGGTTCAGAACCACAGTGATGTGGATCAAATATTCATGATACTGGAACTAGTTACTCTGAATTGTGCAGAATGCACACATGGTGTAGCGAAAATGGCACTGCTTTAGTTACATATCAAGAAATATTGAACAAAATGAAAGTACAGATGATATGTAGTCTAGAGGTTTATAGAAATTAAGGAAACCGCCACCATCAGCACTCTCAGTGCTTTGATTAAGCTGTGTCAACGTGAAGTGGATATAGATACACAAATAACTAAGATGACCATCTCTATCAACGGTACTATCTGACTACATGTACGTTTACAGCAATCAGGCGCTAGCGTTTTGTTTTCATATATCACCTTCCTGTATAAATTTTCTAACTAAAACTTGGCCACATCTGTACAGAAATTGAGCATTTGATTTAGCTAAATAGCTTCCTGATATATTCAACAGATTATCGGGTTGACGTAGATAAGCATGTACTAGACTAATACGTTGTGCCAAGTATTGAACACTAATTCGTATGTACTATGTATTCGGAATGCGCTCCGTTTAATGCCTGTAATTGCTACCCTTCACTCTCCGCATCCAAACACAAGTAAACACAAAGAACACCTGCGGGTCGGTCAGAAAATTGATTATTAACAGCATACATATTTCTCAGAGGCTTAGTAAAACACCTACTGATTAGAATAAAATCAAGCTTTAGAAATAAACAAAAAATGTAAAGAATAGCAGGAAAAACAAGAGCATTGATTAATGAGAAATAAAAGTTTAAAGAATAAGCATAATTGAAAAAAAAAAAAAAAAAAAAAATCTATGCGTGTATAGGCGTATGTGACACGGCAATATTATTTATTAAAAACCCATACTTGTATGGTGTTAAAAATGACATTTTTAAAGAATGAGGGCTTTTCTTTATAGATAGAATAAGCTAAACCTTTACCCTCTTGTTTTATTTATTTTATTTTATTTTTTTTTTTTCAGCAGACGACATTTTGAAATATTTTTCTCATTTTCCCCAGAAACAGGATTTGCCATTCGTAATGTCAAATCCTGTTTTGGAGACAATTTGCATGAAAGGTTTTCTTGGAAAAAATAAATAAATAATAAATTTATCGCCAATTTTGTGTCTGCTGAATCAGCCCAGAGAGCGGATACGGTTAAAGAAAGAGCCTATTAGAAAGTCTAGTATCTGCAGACCTAGTACAAAGCCGTATTCTATTTCATTCGTTATTACGTAAAATAAATTAAATATTCAATTAATGTAGTGATGTAGTTCACTTTTATTTACAAAAATAATTCAAGGAGGACAAAATGCGCACAACGCGCGCTAGCTCCTTAATACATATTAGTCAATTTTATAAAATGTTTATTTTCAACCATTCTGCATGTCTGTCCGTGTAGGGTGGAAACAAAGAGCTCTCGTCTTTTCAGTAAAGTTAAGCAACGCAAACCCGGTTAGTACATGGATAGGTGAACGTCTTACACTACCGTCTACTGCAGACATTTCATGTTTGTTTGTTTTTGTTTGTTTTTTTTTTGTTTCTTGTTTTTGTTTATTTTTTATTTATTTTTTTATTTTTTTTTTTTTTTTTTTGTTTTGTTGTTTTTTTTTTCTTCCCTGCCTACTGACTTTTTTTATCGTCATTTTGTCACTCATAGCAATAATTCTGTTTGCATGTGCTCTGCAGACGCCTTTTCCTAAGCCATGATTCCGCTTTGTCTTTTCCTGTGCATTTCCGTATATACTTTTTTTTCACTTTACTAATAAGTCCGACGCGTGCACAGACTGGTATGTGCAGCCACGCAGCCTGATCATTGTTTACTTTGTCCGCTAACAGAATTGTTGAAGACAGTAAAACATACTAAATAAGTAAGCGGACAGAGAAGACCATGATCTAACTACGCGGATGCGCAGTATGATCTTGGTTACTACTATTGGTATATGATACTTGTACACTTTTTACGCATGTTCACGTATTTGTTGCGTACAATGAGCTGAATCTCCCCTGTTCGCATACGACATAAACTTTTTTCACCTGTTTGAGCTTATAATAAAATAGCAACATGCGAAAATGGGTCTTATCGCATTGGCGGCGAACGAAGGTGCGCATAAGTCCGCACCTCAGAGTGCGCGCAGTCGTATCAGCCTCTTACTCTGTCCACTTAGAGATTTGTTGGAAGTTACTGAAAAAAAAAAAGATAGCAACACCTGACCAGACCGTGCTCACGGTTACCTGTGCCAATTCTATGAGCATATGACATATTGACATTTTCTCTGGTTCTAATAATAATAATAATAATATGTTCTGTGAAAGTTGTTCCTGAACAATTGTATTCTGTCCAAATAATTGATTAGGTAGAAGAAGGCACTAATGTGTCTGAATATTTACGGTAAATAGACCGCGACGAGAATCATACACCTACGTGAACAAGAAAAAAACTGATATTGGTAAATTTGTAAAACGTACCGGCCTTAATTTTTCCGTATTGCAGAAACTGTCCGAAGACGTTGAACCACGCATATGGTAGGCTTCAAATGTCTTATTGCATACGTGAACAACGAAGGCAAAGATTAGCTGCACACATGCAGTCGAAATAGGTCCTTCGCTTCAAATTCAACGGTTTGATATTGTAGAAAATATTGACGAACAGAGAAACCTTGATTAGACTGTGCGGAAGCGTATGCCTGTCCGGGTCTTATGGCTATTGGCATAAGAATATGGTGCAATATTTTCTTACGATCCGACAAATAATAACAATAGTAGGCGCATGAGAAAATGACACATAATTCTTTAAGACATCATGATTTGATACATTCCTTCCTGCATCCATGCTATAGACAGTTAAGAGTCTAGTATGTTTGAACCTCTATACACAGATTCAGTTTTATAAATGTAGAAGGTCAGCATTGGAAACTATCGAATTAAGGCTGCAGGATACTATTACAATTTTGGTGCTGTAGATTCATTGGGTGCAATGAGTGAGCCACGCGCGCTTTCAATGAAAAAAAAAAACAAAACATTGTGATACCAAGGAAAGGAGGTGTACTTTAGGCTCTTTAAATATAAATAGTAGTCAGTAATCAATTTTTTCTTCATAAATTCTTCAAACTCAAACAAAGACTTTGATCTTATTAATAAGAATGTTCACGCTGGTATTGTTAACTGAAACAAAACAAAAAAATAACTACAATGAAAACTCACACCAAATAAGGATAAAATATATATGTATGTAAATAAACAATAATGCCGAAGTAAGGATTCGAACCCACACGATGAGACCTGTGTCATCTTTAAGAACAGTAAAAATCCAATCGAGCACCGTGCTGCATGTAATTAGTGTTTATTATTTTGTTCATATAACCTGATAAAGTGAATGGTTTGGTAAAGGGAGATAAATAGTCGTTGTAAAACGACGCTCGGTCGTCTTTGGTGAAAAATGCGTAAAATACGTGTCATCAAATTCAATCCAACATTTATGGTACTGATATTCAGATAGAAATAGACAATCCTTTTTCTATTAGTCTGTTTCCTTTTTCTATTAGTCTGTTTCTATTTAAGAAAAACTGTGTCTGATAGGGCATATATTGAGCATCATTACCTATACGAAAACCATTTAATTTTAATACTCGATGCCAGAAAACCATTTTAATTTTAATACACGACTTATATTTAAAGCGAGCAATACAGTGATAAGTACCCAATGTTAATTTCTCCAACTAACTGGAGAATTACTGCCCAGGTTATTTCCTGGACGCTGAACGAAACGAACGCTTTCATTCACAAACAGAATCCTTTCCGGTGGGGAGCATTCTGCAAGGGTAGTTCCCCATTTTTTTATATCTATTTTATGGGTGGTGGGGCCTTTTGGAAAATCTTTTCGGGAATATATATATACAAAACATTATATTTATTACAAAAATGCTACTAAAATGCGCTTAATTATTAGACAGCTACATTCGTGTAGTCTGCATATCTACAACAAATTGGAGCGTAGGCGGCATATATTAAGTTTGCTGCTTTCGACCAAACGCTGAATGTACTACGTGCTCCTAATATGGTCATTTGTTCTGGGTCTACACTGTTTGCCATTTAACCAGTAGTTTATGATGCAGTTTCGCTGCTTTCGTCTAAGCACTGATCTGACCTCGTGTGTAGCCTGTCCATTTGGACGCCTTAGCTAATACCCAAATAGCATAGCTTCTAAAATGAACAATTTTATCTGGGTCTACACAGTCTTCCATTCAAACCAGTAGTTTTAGGAGTAGTTTGCTGCTATCGACTAAACACTGATTTGACGACTTGCGTAGAATATGTATATTGACACGTGAGTAAACAGCGCGGACCCAGATCACATAGCCCCTAAAATGAACCATTTGATCTTGGTCTACACAGATTGCGATTCAAACAAGTAGTTTTGGACGCAGGTTGGCTGTTTCTACTAAACGCCGAATTGACCATGTGCGTAGCTTGTGCATTTTGACAACGTGATCAAACAGTGTGAACCCAGATCACATAGCTCCTAAACTGGACCATTTGATTCAAACCAGTAGTTTTGGACGCAGGTTGGCTGCTTTTTACTAAACGCCGAATTGACCATGTGCGTAGCTTGTGTATTTGACCACGTGATCAAAAAGTGTGAACCCAGATCAGATAGCTCCTAATCTGAATCATTTGATCTGGGTCTGCACAGTTTGCCACTCAACCTGTAGTTTTTGACTCTGGTTTGCCGCTTTCGACTAAACGCTGATTTGACCACGTGCGTACAATGTACATGTTGGCAAGTGAGTAAACTGTGTGGACTCAGATTATATCATTTCTAAAATGAATCATTTGATCTGGATCTATACACTTTGCCATTAAACCAGTATTTTCGGGTGCATCAAATTGTAATTAATTGGAATTTATAGGCTTGTCCAAATATCGTAATAGATATGATAAGGTACTAATAATCCTGAATATTTACCGTCAATACAGTGTTTCAGAGTGCAACACTAAGAAACACACAGACGAAATTGGTAATGGTAAAAGTATAAAACTTTCAAGTCTTAATTCCTTATATTGCAGTCCTTATCCGACGTCGTTGGGCGTTATGTTTTCGCGTTTGCTAATGAAAGAAAGAATAGCTGAACTGACAGCAGAAGGGCCACATATTACAAGAATTCCTAACGGAATGGTTCACTGTCAGTTCGCGTGACCATCTCTATCAACGGTACGATATCTATTTTATGGGTGGTAGGGGCCTTTTTGAATATATATATATATATACAAAACATTATATTTATTACAAAAATGCTACTAAAATGCGCTTAATTATTAGACAGCCAGAATATCGTGGAGTCTGCATATCTCTACCGTGTTTATATATCCAACAACTGTAGCGTAGGCGGCATATATTAAGTTTGCTGCTTTCGACTAAACGCTGAATGTACTACGTCCGTGGAATGTGCATGTTTACACGTGAGCACACAAAGCAAATCCTGAACACATAGCTCCTAATATGAATCATTTCGTCTGGGTCTACACAGTTTGCCATTTGACCGGTAGTTTATGATGTAGTTTCGCTGCTTCTAACTTAAACGAATTAAGCGCTGATCTGACCACGTGCGTAGCCTTTCCTTTTGGACACCTTAGCAAACACCCAAATAGCATAGCTTCTAAAATGAACAATTTGATCTGGGTCTACACAGTCTTCCATTCAAACCAGTAGTTTTAGGCGTAGTTTGCTGCTATCGACTAAACACTGATTTGACGACCTGCGTAGAATATGTATATTGACACGTGAGTAAACAGCGCGGACCCAGATCACATAGCCCCTAAAATGAACCATTTGATCTTGGTCTACACAGATTGCGATTCAAACCAGTAGTTTTGGACGCAGGTTGGCTGCTTTTTACTAAACGTCGAATTGATCATGTGCGTAGCTTGTGCATTTTGACACGTGATCAAACAGTGTGAACCCAGATCAGATAGCTCCTAAACTGAATCATTTGATCTGGGTCTACACAGTTTGCCACTCAACCTGTAGTTTTGGACGCTGGTTTGCCGCTTTCGACTAAACGCTGATTTGACCACGTGCGTACAATGTGCATGTTGACATGTGAGTAAACAGTGTGGACCCAGATTATATAGTTTCTAAAATGAATCATTTGATCTGGACTTTGCCATTAAACCAGTATTTTCAAATTGTAATTAATTGGAATTTATAGGCTTGTCCAAATATCGTAATAGGTATGATAAGGTGCTAATAATCCTGAATATTTACAGTGCAACACTAAGAAACACACAGACGAAATTGGTAATGGTAAAAGTATAAAACTTACAAGTCTAAATTCCTTGTATCCGACGTCGTTGGGCCACGCTTATGATAGTTATGTTTTCGCATTTGCTATAGAAAGAAAGAATGGCTGAACTGACAGCAGAAGGGCCACATATTACAAGAATTCGTAACGTAATATGGTTCACTGTCAGTTCGCGTGTGAAATAGGATGAAGGACTTGAGGACTGGACGTGTAAATCAATGAGAGAGAGAGAGAGGGGGAATTGATAGTACCCGATATGCTGTCGTCGATCCTAGTGGACTCGAAGTTTTGAAGAATTGATAGCACCCGATATCCTGTCGTCGATCCAAGTGCTTACTCGACTCGAAGTTTTTAAGCTGTGTCAACCTGAAGTATATATAGATACATAAATAACTAAGATGACCATCTCTATCAACGGTACTATCTGACTACATGTACGTTTACAGCAATCAGGCGCTAGCGTTTTGTTTTCATGTATCACCCTGTATAAATTTTCTAACTAAAACTTGGCCACATCTGTACAGAAATTGAGCATTTGATTTACCTAAATAGCTTCCTGATATATTCAACAGATTATCGGGTTGACGTAGATAAGCATGTACTAGACTAATACGTTGTGCCAAGTATTGAACACTAATTCGTATGTACTATGTATTCGGAATGTGCTCCGTTTAATGCCTGTATTTGCTACCCTTCACTCTCCGCATCCAATTTCAAGAACACCTGCGGGTCGGGAAGAAAATTGATTATCAACAGCTAAATACTGAACATATTTCTCGTCTTTGATGAAAAATGCGTAAGAAACGCGTCATCAGATTCAATCCAACATTTATGGTGCTGATATTCAGATAGAAATAGACAATCCTTTTCTATTAGTCTGTTTCTATTTAAGAAAAAATGTGTCTGATAGGGGATAAATATTACATCATTACCTATATGAAAACCATTTAATTTTAATACTCGATGCCGAAAACCATTTGATTTTAAAACACGACGCATATTTAAAGCGAGCAATTCTGTGACAAGCACCCAAAGTTAATTCCTCCAACTTACTGGAGAGTTATTGCCAGGCTTTTCCAGGACGCTGAACGTTCACAAACAGAATCCTTCCCGGTGGGGAGCATTCTGCAAGGTAGTTCCCCATTTTTTTATATCTATCTTATGAGTGGTAGAGGCCTTTTTGAAAATCTTTTCGGGGATATATATGTATATTTATATATATAGAATATCCAACTTCACCATGGTCCCGATGCCACTCTTAATCACAACTAGTAGAACAGAAAGCATAATGGGCAGCTATTGCAGGTGTCGAAAATGCTAGCACCGGAACACATCTAGTAAAACAGAAAACAAAGTGGGCAGCTATTGGAGACGGTGACCATCGCAACACATGTAGGGAAAAACAGAAAGAAATGCGGGAACCACAAAGCTACAAATAGTAAGAATAACACCAGGAACAAACCACAGTCCTTCTCAGACACGAAGAGGAACAGACAAAAACAAAAAAGCGAAAAGCACTCTTCCACAATGCTAAAAGGACTGAAAAGCATAAGAACAAGGTAAGACATAAAACAAATCGCCTCGTAGAATAAACCGCAAAGAGTAAGACTAACAAAGAGCTACAAAGAGTAAGAACAACACCAGATCCACCGCCTTAGAAGGATCAGTAGAAGAAACTTTTACGGCCGGCCAACTTCGCCCTGGGTATGCTACTCTTAAATACATAAAAATTCGGTTCGCATCCCAACAGTCAATGCAAGCGAAAACATAAAAATCAAATTAATCACTATGATAAACAAAGACGAGTACCTATGGCTAATTCTATTGTGTGCCAGAATAAATGGAAAACCAGAATAATTGAACCACGGCGGGCTAAAGACATTTCGTCAAGCCATTTGTTAATGGCTCCGCCTCGTTTGGGGTCAGACAGTGAAAGGTCACCAAACTATGGTATAATTTACAGTATACCCAAAACCTCGACAATAACCATGGTTTATCTATAACTTAAACCTTATTGTTAGAAAGCATATATTTATCAGTTTCTTTTAATTTTCCCTCAATGATTTAACGTAAGTTTTAACCTAATTGTCAGGAAACACAGCTAGTATTTTTCTGGTCGTATGATAAACAGAATCTTACAGCAATAAACGAAAGTAAGCACATTTTTAAATATTCATTCATATTAAACATATGAAACTCGTCGTCGCGACACTTTGAATAAAAGGGATATTTGCCCAGTTTTTACACCAAAGTTGAGTTGTGTCCCTTTATCAAAACATGCAGCTCGACTAATCCGAACTGCGGTAAATTCTTGAAGTTTCGGTAAACTGTTCTCTTGAAATCAGCACCATTGATTGCTATGCTTTTCTTTGTTACACACAATAAAAGGTTGTTAGAGTGCAGTCAAATATAGTTGCGTTTTTACTTGCTTTAAGTAAATTTACGGTTAAACTAATGCATTATAAGGTTTGAATCAATGCTTAATACACTTCTTATGGCTGTTGATACTTTGTACATAAAGGTGAAGGGACATCAGCCCTAAAATTCTTTTAATAACAAACAAAGTTCTCAGATACATTTGTGAATTAAGTGAAATAAAAAAAAAAACCTTGCCGATAAACAAATACAGAAATATTCCCTTTTCATACATACTTACATGATATTCATTGCTTATCTTCTGTGCATAAAGCTGATATTCTAAAACCTAGCCTGCCAGAAATATTTCACAATTCTGTTACACATGTTATATGTCAGTTAAAGTGCTGTGATATCAGCACATTGTTCCCTATAGATAGTGTTTGCATCATTTTATTCATGCTTTAGATTTGAGAGTTGGAAAGTGTATACAAATCTAAAGCATGAATAAAGTGAAAACAAATAAATTATTCAAGGAGAACCATTTCATCATTTAAGTTTACATAAAAACGCAGTGGTAATCACAATGATAATACCATCACACATATATCAAAACTATGCTGCATTTAAGTCATCTCGAAGATGCAGCCAAATGCATAGCATACACACTTTGGCACTTCTCTGTTACCTCTGTGTATAAAATAAATAGAGGGTATTCAAATGTTTAGAGTGAATATGACTTATTTCATCGAGTGAAGTGAAAAAATGTATATTTCATGAGTGCCGAAGGCACGAATGAAATATACATTTTTTCACTTCACGAGATGAAATAAAAGTCATATTCACGACAAACATTTGAATTTTCTTTTTATTATATACATCACTTTCGATAGAAGAGATGCAAATCTTGCATTTGCAAGGGAAAGTCTGACACGCAGGGACAAATCCCTTGGCGCCATGACGTTCATGTTTTGTTTTGTTTGGTGACGTTAGATATGACGTCAGAAACGCGCATTGGCGTGTAAAAATAAAATAAAAAGAAAATTTACTCTTTTTCAGTGAATACCATAAAAATTTTCATCTCGTGTAATGAAAACATTAATGTAAATAAGAAAAAAGTAGACCCAGATCTTATATTTTTCACTGCTCAGAGGAGTGAAAATATAAGTTTTATATTTTCACTAGTGAAAATATAAAACATATTTCACTAGTGAAAATATGCATTTTATTTCATTAATAATTCTCTATATTTCATTACTTTGTATATAATAAAACATTTTATGCTAGCTAGAAGACAGTTTGCTTTAAAAAAATCTGCTGTATTATGAAATACCTTGCACAAAAAACCCAACGCATATAGGTCAGTCATACATTATATAATATTATGACATTAAATGATTATTTAACATCTATATAGTGAATGAAAACCTTTATAGATATAATAGATAGACAAATTTCTTTATTTCCTCCATTTAGGAGAGCATAATACATGTACAATGAGGATACAAGTTTTATACATATGAATACAACAGACAAATTTACATACATATAAATCATGACATAATTGGTTAATTAAGAAAAAAAAAACAAGTTAAATATGCAGAAATAGGCATGATCAGAGAATACTCGAGATTCATACTCACGCAAAATGTTACTTCTAAATAGGAGATATATAACATTGTTAGGCAAAATATATCTGCAGCAGCAATGCATTTTCCCATCGTAATTTGAGATCACTCACCATAAATCCCTTACCGAAACGAAATATAAGAGATTTAGGAATGAAGCTCTACATAAACAGTCATGAGATGAGGAATAAATGCATCTGCCAACAGAACTGCTGAAGACTTTCACTGACAAAAGATAACAAGGCGCATTGCTTGATTTGATATGAAAAATACGGTTCTTGAGTAGCAGTCATTCCACACCAAGCAATCAGAGCTCATTATTCCGTTTATAAAATATACCCTTACCAGCGAATCCATAAAAAAAACTAGCTCAGCTTAAGCGTAAGAACCACAAGCACCTTCACATTCAGGACGTAAGGGCAAAAGCTCACCTCTTTTGGGGTGGGGAGGGGTGGGGGAGGGGTAGGGTCAGAGGCAAACCTTGCCAATCTGGATAAATAATTCGGGAAGTAGTCAAAACTGTTTGGAATTTAAAATAATTCCTGATCTTTAAGACCGAAATCTCTATACTTCATAGTATATCTCGTAGTATATTTATATGTTGTTATATTTTGACCACATGACATGGATGTCTGATATACATAAACTCCAAAACATTGGACTATTATGATTTAAAAGCGTGTTCAAGTCATTCAGCTCCTCGCTCAGCATTACAGAATGAAACTTTGTCTAGTTTTCTCAAGAACATGAACGCTTGGGGATTCCCATAGTCTTTCCAAATGCAAGTATGGACATTCACTTATACAGTGATCTACAACATTGACATAATTCTTGTTACATTTGTAACATAATCGGCCATTTTCAGCGACACTTACTACATTTGAAATCATCTGGATTGGATAACTGACTTGCACGCCGGCAAAAGTTTGGGTTTGTCTCTCGAAATGATCCAGATATAGTGAGTTCGGAAATTATTATATACCCGTTTAAAACGGCTAAACTCCGGCTGCAATGTTCGACTATGCCACAAATATGCTTAATGGTCTTCTTCCATGTGAGCCTACTTGGAAAAACGCTCTCCTTTATGTATGTTTCAAAAACATCCAAAAGATGGTATTTTTGAAATAAACTGACAATATCTGGTATGAACCCTGTCTGTTTGGTACCATTCATACCATACGAACTTAATCTATTTAAAAAACACAAAACGAAGCCAATGGTCAAACCTCAGTCGGCAAAGTTGGCCAAATAAAATAAGCTTTCGAAAATCTATCTCTGAATATATAGTATGAATGCCAATCAAACTGAGAGCAATATCTGTATGTGTCCATCTGTGCAGACCTTGCATATATTTAACACAATACCTATGAGCTCTTTCTAGTTAACATTTCTTCTTCGGTTATATGACTCCAGTTTTCACAGTCAGATAAAGCCTTTGGCAATACATTTATAAATTTTCTGACATGATAAAGGGTGTAAGCCGTGCTCATGGACTTATACCACTGTTCATAAGACTGGCAAACGTTCCCTTTAGCTTGTCAGAAGCATCTTAATATTAGCTTTTAGTATTTACTGACAACTGTACCAAGATATTTGTAGGTCTCCGCCTCTTTTATACTAAAAGATCCTAAATACCAGTGTCTATCTGATTTTTGAAACTGACACTTTGACTCTTTAAAAACAATTACAGAACACTTTGGAGGCCCGTATTCATACCTCCATTTACAAGAATATAAAAAACAAATTCTCATCATCAAGCCCTAACTTTGATAACGCCATTAAAAGCATATCATCGGTGAACTGGTATTCATTCTGAAGCCATACGTACTACATGCGAGCTGTTTGATCAAATCATTGATAAAGCATAAATAAAAGAGAGGAGACAGTACTCCGCCCTGACCTAATCCCTGCAGCACAGTAAACCAGTCGGAATAGCGCCCTTTATATAAAACAGACCTTTTCATACCATTATGCATGTTAATAATAAAACGTAGCAGATTAGACTGTATACCCATATCATGTAGTTTTACAATTCATACAATCAAAAGTCTTCTGTACGTCCAAGAAACAAACAAACAGTTTACTGTGGTTCTCCTTTGCAAAAGTTATGCATTCTTTCAGCATTAGACAGGACATACTACAACCCAAGCCTGAACCCGCCTTGTAGCGAATGTAAAGACGCATTCATGGCCTTCTCTACACGCGGCAATAAAATCCTCTCCAAAAGGTTGAGTATATACATGAGTAATTGCTCTATAATTATTCGGGTCTGATTTAGACTTTCGTCCACCCTTATGAATGGTTAAAAGACAATCCGGAATATACCCATAATTATACATATCAGTAAACAATAATGAGAGCTGCACATTACCACCATTAATCAAAGTATGCCGTCAAAACCACAAGCTTTCTTGCATTCCAATTGCTTTACAGCATTGCGGACATCTTCAGCAGTTATCCTGCACACAGCTGACTGAAAGCTCCTCAGTGATGCGACCCATTTTGTGTTCAATATCTCTTCTGAAAACAGGATCAAAATATGGGCTTTCACTGCCCAATTCAATTTCCGAAAATAGCACACAATTTCTTCAGGTTTCCGGCAGATTTTATCGTCAAATCTTATTTGGCTCTCGGCATCTGCTTTCTTCGGGAATTAACCTTTTTCCAGAAGAAATTGCTGTCAACTTCTGCGGCGTTGTCTATTTCAGAGTTTATTCCGAGTAAGAAGTTTTCAGCACATACCCTATGGTGTGATCGAAACCGTCGTTTTGCATGCTTATACTCGCTGTAAGAAATGTAATTATGTCCCCTAGGTCGCCCATCAATAATCCACTTCCGGCGCTTCTCGCGCATGACAGCATTTAGGTCTTTATCCCAGTACGGTCTAAATTTAGTTTTAGGCGAAACAGCCTCAGACACTGTTTTGATAGTCAACAATGAATTATAACGAGAATCGATATCACAACGATTATCAGTGCTAGTACAACAATATTCGTCTAACAGTTTGTTACTTAATTCAGACTCGTATAGTTGTAATATGGAGTCTTCAAGTTTATGCCAGGCAATATGAGATGGCCTCTCATCGTACATACAAGCAGTCTGTTCTATAAAGAACATATTACTGGTCTATACCGTGAGACATTCAGTACCTGATCATCCTGTATTTTACAGTAAGCTGTAGTATCAATTCTTTCAGACAGAAGTAATATCAATCAACAACTCATAAAGGCTACCATATGGGACAAAACTTGCAGAAGACCCAGTTGTTAAGGGCAAAGTGTTAACAGTTATTAAATTAAAATAGTTCATCATTTCTAGCAAGTATTCTCCCCGACAGTCAGTAGCCTTTATGAACTTCTGACCTTGGAGATGAGCATTGAAGTCTCCCATAATGATCACAGTACCGTGCTCAGAGTACATACTAATTACGTTTTGCAGATAATCGACGAACTCCCTATACAGAGAAACAGAATAATTATTAAAAACCTGCAAAACATAAACGTGCGTATTCTGGCACAATTTGTTTTGAATGCCGCAAATGCAGTCGCTGTCTAGTGGGACTATATTGCTGTTCAAAGACCTGTGCCACATTATGGCTACCCGCCTTTACTAACCGTCCTGCACCTAGGAAAACACAGCTCTTTGTAAACAACAACACAAGACATATATAGTTTTTGTGTATGCTATTCAAAAAGTGTGTGACTGTTGTTTAACCAGTGTTCTGATATACCAAATATCTGAAGCTGTTCGCTACTAAGCACTTTGCTCGCATAAGATGCACCGGACATTATTCCGGTAGCGTTCCACGAAGCAAACGTCACAGTGCACATAATGAATAGAAAAAGGTTACTCCAGTGATGTGATATCGCTGTTCGTAATTCTGTACGCGTCGTTGTCGTTCTCGTTCTCACGAATCCCAGTCTCGACCGTTCTTGTCTTTGCCATTACTGATACCATATCTACTTTGGTATTGACCTTTCGAATACCAAAGCCTGCGTCACTCCTTCTGGTCAGAATCCATATTCAAGTAGACGATAACCACAATTAGTCATCATTTACTCTAATAACAGCTCTATTTTGCCGTTCATATCGACGTAATATTCACCCACGTTAGCTGCACTCCCCATCGCGAGGCATAATTAATTATTTTCCTCTCTAGGAAAGACCCTCCGACATAAAAGCGTTTTGTTCGCCGTCGAACATGAGTAACAAATTCACAGTCATATTCTTCGTCCGCATTCGTAACTTGGAAATCGCGTTGTTTTGTATTTCGCTCGAGCTGAGATGCCGGACGAAATATTTCTGACACTTTTTAGCTCACCTGAGCCGAAGGCTCAAGGTGAGGTATTGTGATCACTCACCGTCCGTCGTCGTCGTCGTCGTCGTCGTCGTCCGTCTGTCCGTTCACAATCTTTAAACAACATCTCCTCTAGACTAGCTCCTAGACCTTGATGTCATGTTTTATCACTCCTAACTATAAGCTGATTCAAATTTGTGTATGACATCTTGTACAGCCAGTCTCTAATAGTTGGTCTCTGACATCTCCAAGATTAGTTGCTGCTATCAAAGAGGTGAGACAATCAGTAAGTAGTAGATGGCCCTTAGTTCATTAAGTAAATTAATAATTACAATTGGTTTATGAAAATAATATTGATATCCGACTAGTAGCTAGTCTACATCTCCTCCTGAACCAGTGATTGGATTTTGACCAAGCTTCACAGGAATGATCCTTGGTTGGTCCTCTTTCAAAGTTGTTCAAATGGTTCCGGTCCATTGCATATCTCGGTCACAGGAGCTAAAAATAGATTTTTTAACTAAAAAAATCTTCTTGTCAGAAACCACTAAACCGATTTCAATATAATATTGCAGAAATGTTCCTTTGGTAATCCTCTTCCAAGATTGTTCAAGCCATTTGGATTCGTCAAAAAACATGGCCGCAAGGGGGCGGGGCTTATTTTCCCTATATATCAATATAGAAAACTTTAAAAATCTTCTTGTCAGAATCCAATGGACCGGTTTCAATATAATTTTGCAGAAATGTTTTTGGTGATCCTCTACAAAGATTGTTCAAGCCGTTTGGATTCGTCAAAAAACATGGCCGCCAGGGGGCGGGGCTTATTTTCCCTATATAGAAAACTTTAAAAATCTTCTTGTCAGAAATCACTGGACCGATTTCAGTATAATTTTGCAGGAATGTTTCTAAAGATCTTCTACCAAGATTGTTCAAGGCATTTGGATTTGTCAAAATGCATGGCCGCCTCTGGATCTCCCCGAATTATTTCTGAAATGAAATTATTTCTGAAATAAAATTATTTCTGTGGGATCTTGCCTCAGTATCACGTATTTGTATGACTCCGAATTATCAAATTATTTCTGCGGGATCTTGCCTCAGTATCATGTAATTGTATGAAAGCACATTAAAAGTATTGTACTCATCGACCTTTTTACATTGTGTTTTTAAAAGTTGACATACCTTTGTTTATGTCCTGTCCAGATTTCAAAACCTGCAAATCCTAGAAAAATCGAAGTTTATCACACTGTTTAACCTCCTGTGTCCCTGTGTTTTTGTTTCGTTTTACCGTTACTTCCAAAATATCCACCTCACTATCATCGCGCCAAATCATTTTCAATTATTATATTCTTGCCTAAGTCAGTCAAAGTGGCATACTTTAGAGTCAAGGTAGAATACCAATCCGTTACGTTGTCATAACTGCCAAAAATATGGACATCATGAAGATAGATCCTGTCTGTCCAAAATGCGATCGAAAAACCCGGACACCTTGAAACAGAAATGAATTGCACTGTATTAATAATGGTGAAAAACACAGTGTGAATTCTGTAGCATGCCGAATTTGGTACAAAGAAATCTTGTATTTAATATACCAGAAATATCGTTCTCCAGAAATATTTCTTTCGTTGAAGCGTGGAAACTTGTTGAAGCCCAACTTCAATTCCTGGAATCACATTACGAAAGCATGCCTATTTAAATATACTGAAAATTTTACTACCAAAAAATGAAAAAAATCAGATAAAAAACTGATATTTTTCATATATCTGCTCAAAACATAGATTGTGGGTACGACGAGGCGGTTCTAACGAGTACCCACAATCTATGTTTTTGAGCAGAAATGAGAAAATAATATATACCCCTGTAAACCCCAGTTTTACTATATAAAAGTGGGGTTTAAGGGGGTCAAAATTATATAGGCATGTTTTCGTGATGAGTTATGACTCAATGAAAAAAAATCTGTACTCAAATTGATCTGATTACTACTCTCGACGCTGCAGTACAAATCGAATTAGCAAAACTGAAAAAAAACTACAGAAACAACGTTCCTAAACAAAAGTCAAACAAAAACATCTGTTGAGGAGAGAAAAAAAAGCAGAGGCTGGCCTGAAAAAAAAAAATGCCCTGAAGATGATAAAAAAGATTTGAAACGACAACAGAGAGAAAGACAAGCAAGAAGTCAGTCATCACCATCTACGAAAGACCAACAAAATCAAAATCGCTTTACGTACATTAAAACAATATTATATAATGTCAGGATTAAAAATAAATGTAGATAAAACAAGGGCCTTATGGATAGGTAGTTATAGTAATTCAGAAAAAACTGTGAGAAGTACCCTTTAGATTGGTCGCAAGAACCTTAGGTTCTCACCCCTAGTGTTTAATATATGGGACCTAAATAGCCAAGAAGTTCTGTTAAAAGTTAAGAATATACTAAATCTATGGTCCAGAAGAAAATTGACCCTAACATTTATTAAATCTCTTTCTAAGTTTGTACATCTCTTTATTTCACTACCAGCGCCACCAAACGAACTAATAAAGGAGTTAGAAAAAATGTTTTACAAGTTTCTGTGGAATTCAGGACCAGATAGGATTAAAAGAAGAATTATAATCAAAAACATAGAATATGCAGGTTTAAGAATGGTGGAATTAAGGTCATTTATAAAAGCATTAAAAGTCTCATGGTTACGAAGAATACTACAACAATCAGATACTGGTGGGTGGAAAGAATTATCTTCGATAAATTTCTCGGAAATATTTTCGTTTGGTGGCGTTTGTGCGGCGAAACAGTTCCAGTTTACAAAATCCATTTTGGAAAGATCTAATGCAAGTTTGGTCTGAATTTTGTGAAGCGGTTCCCGTGGAAAACATTAAACAAATTCTTATATGCCCTATATGGCATAATGATCGCATTGAAAATGGGCAACTGTTTTTAAGAAATTGGTGGGATATGGGCATAAGAGTAAATAATGATCTTATTAGTGAGGAAGGGATATTTTATAGTTTTGAACAGTTAAAAGCGAACTATAATATAAGGGGCACATTTCTAGACTATCAGCATGTATTAAATAATATTTCTCAAGTATGGAAAGATCAAATTAACATGAATCGTGTATTTATTGTTGAAACTAAACAAAATGTAGTATGTAATATATACCTTCAATACCTAATTAAATCAAAGAAAGGAAGTAGAATTTTCTACGACATTTTGGTCGGAGTAAACGAGTACATCCCACAAACAAAATGGCAAGCGGAGATGGGGGCTATAGGGGAAGAGGAATGAAAATGTATCATCGAACATTAAAGTTATTTCACGAGATAAAACTGCGCGACTTTCAATACAAAATTAATAATAAAATTTTAGTAACTAATTCGTTTCTTTATAAAATTAATAAAACTGATAATCTTGCTTGTAGTTACTGTGGTGAGCAACCAGAAAAAATTCATCATCTATTTCTTCGATGCCCAAGAGTAAAAACATTTTGGATTGAACTTAAAACATGGTTGACAACAAATATCAATTTAGAAATATCGTTAGAAGATCGAAACATATTATTTGCATACGGTGGTAAAACAGAACTGGTCAATTATATCTATGGTTTAGCAAAATATTACATCTACAAAAACAAATTTGGTTCCAGAAATCTAAGCATTCAAGGTTTTGTCAGCCTTTTAAAGAAAAAAATGCTTAGCGAGAGATACACTTTATTCATTAATAATAGATTAAATGAATATTTTAAGAAGTGGACATCAGTATATAACTACTTTTATCCAAGCACAGAGTGACCCATGGGTCCAATATGACTTTTATGCTAGTGTCTGGGTTTTGCTTACTGCTGACTATCTGCCACGGGTATATTGAAACAGACTCTGGATAAAGAGGCGCACCATGAATTTATAGCTATAGAAGACAGTATGCTTTAGAACGTATATTGATATTACAGCTTGTTTTCTGCTGTCCTATTAAGGAATTTTTTTTTCCCTTTTTTTTTTTTTTTTTTTTTTTTTTTTTTGTTTTTTTGTTTAATTTGACTACCGTGGGTTCGACACAGCAATGGTTTTACTATTATCAGTGGTAACTACACTCCGGTTGAGACAGGCAGAAAACAATCTTCTGTATTTTCACGTGTTACATGAATCTGAACAATATTCCAACAGCCGTGTTTACCAACTTTTCTCAACAACCCCCTCTCTCTTTCTAAACTCTTTCCCTTTTTACTAATCTTTTAAAGAGATAGGTTTTCAATTTGTCATATCAAATGATAACGTATTTAAAATAGTTGTGTGCTATATATAGTTGTCAGTATATATGTATTTATGACATTTAACACATGTTTAGTCTAAATAAAAAAAAAAAAAAAATCAAAATCGAGAACGCAAAGATCAAACAAAGGTTCAAATGATGCTATTCAGCAGCATAATAGATCTGGATCACTGAGTGACGGTAGCGATGATATGGATCATTGAGTGACAGTAGCGATGATACGGAGTACGAAGAGACTTTTTATTTAGGAAATGTAAACATTACACCTCATCAAAATCTCTATCCAGGGTGTTGATTACCATGTTGAAAATGTGCCTGGTGAGTACAGTTATCAGATCTTAAGTTATTAATTGAATTTGTCATCTTGTCTCTCATGTCAATTCAAGCGATTGCACACCTGTGTACTGAAGCTGCCATTTTCATATCTGTACTAGTATTATTATGCTACATAAGACATTTAAGTTACTGCTTCTATATAGCTGTTAACAGAATCTGTGTAGCTATATCTAGGGTAGATGGAGCTCTCAAGCCCTGGTCGGCAATGCATCTAGAAGCTGGCAACTCCAAATAAAAATCTGCATATCTGGATTTGCCTGTTCAAGTTATGTAAAGTCTGCTTCGGCAGTTGGGGTTGGGGGAGGAAATCATTACTATGATTCAACGGCCCAAACGGCGATGCAGCAGCATGTTGTGCAGCATGGAGAGCATGACAAGGCACAACAGGTGAGGAAAACACTGGAAGCTGCAGTTGCGAACCTGTACACAGGCGCTTGGTTCTGTATGGTCGCTTTATTTAGAGCGAAGCAGTATGGGGCATGTATGAGCGACTGAGCAAGACCTTTTTAGGGGCTAGAAAAGGTGCCCTAAACAATTGCCTGCTTCAAAACTCCTGGCTGGTTAACCGCGATCAGCGGAACAGCTCTAGTTGACCGATTCAAGTCGAGATTGCAGCACTGAGTGATACTCGCCTTGCAGAGGAAGGGCTTTTAAAAGAAGTTGGTGCTGGCTACACTTCTGGAGTGGACGCAAGAAAGAAGAGCGGCGTGAAGCAGAAGAGCGGCGTGAAGTAGCTCTCAGGACTTCCAAAAAGCATAAATGACCGCCTGATGACGTTGAGACTTATCTGGCGAGGCATGCAAGTGCCTATGCATCCACAATGACCATCACAGATGAGGTTAAAGACAAGTTCTATGATGATCTGTGGTTTCTGCAGCACTCCGGACAAACAAACTCATCCTCCTCGGGGGCTTCAATGCCTGAGTGGGCACAGACCACCAAACCTGGGAAGGAGTGATGTGCAGGAAAGTGGACTATCTTGAAAAGATGGGCTGAACATTTTGATGGTGTCCTTAATCGGCCATTATTGATGAAGCTATCAACAGACTATGTAATCCGCTGCTTGATGAGCTCCTAACCGTCTCTGAAATACTGTCATCTGGCTAGGCTCCAGGATCCGATGCAATACTTGCAGAAATCTACAAAGCAGGAGGTCCTCCATTTGCAGAGAAACTGACAGTTATTTCACATTATGTGGAGAAAATAAGCCATCCGTCAAGAGTTCAAGGATGCAACAATTATCCACCTATTCAAAAGGAAAGGGAATCCTCATCTTTATTGTCAATTGCTGGGAAGATCCAGGGTCCTACTGAATCGATTGAATGAACACCTTGAACAGTCAGGGCTTCTACCAGAAAGCCAGTGTGGATTCAGGAAAGACAGAGACATGATCTTTACAGCACGACAGCTTCAAGGAAAATACCAGGAACAGAATGTGGACCACTACATGACCTTTGTCGACCTTACCAAAGCATTTGACACAGTCAAATTATGGCAAAGTTTGGCTGTCCTGCCAAATTCATAGCAATGGTGCGGCAGTTCCATGATGGAATGCTTGGAAGGGTCCAAAATGATGGCGGGTTTTCTGATCCATTCCCTGTGACAAATGGAGTTAAGCAAGGCTGTGCTTCAACACTGTTCAGCATGATTTCTACCATGCTTACAGAAGATTTCCAGGATGGTGACAATGGTATCGCTTTGATGGGAAACTTTTCAACCTAAGAAGGTTGCAAGCTAAATCCAAGGTGCAGACAGAGGTGCTAGATGACATGGCAAAGGGTGCTCCAACAGAAGAGAAAATGCAAAAGGTGTTGATCTGATTCATGTAACAGCTATGATCTCACAATCAGCATGAAAAAAGACTGAGGTAGTATATCAGCCAGCACCTGGAAAGCCTTACAAGGAGCCTACCATCACAGTGAAAGGTCAACGACTGCAAGTGGTAAAGTTCACCTACCTTGAAGCACATTGTCTAGAGTTATGCACATTGATGATGAAGTCAATGCTAGGATTGCCAAAGCTAGCGCAGCACCGGCTACGTGGAAGTATTTGGGACCGAAGTGGAATCAGACTTGACACAAAGCTGAAAGTATAAAGATCGGTGGTGCTGCAAACGCATGCGAATCTTGGACAGTTTACCAACGGCATGCCAAAAGACTGAACCACAAGCTGTCTTAGAATCAAGTGGCAAGACGGGATTCCAGTGTTGAAAAGGGCAGGGACGCATGCGAAACTTGGACAGTTTACCAACGGCATGCCAAAAGACTGAACCACTTCCATACAAGCTGTCTTAGAATCAAGTGGCAAGACGGGATTCCAGTGTTGAAAAGGGCAGAGATGCAGATACTCTTTTGAAATTGGCACAGTTAAAATGGACAGGCCATGTTACCAGAATGCCTGATGAACGTTTGGCCAAAGAAAATCCTCTATGGAGAACTACAAGTTGGAAAACGCTGCCATGGTGGTCAGAAGAAGCGATACAAAGACACCCTCAAAGACACCCTTAAAGACTTCAACATACCAAGTCGTGGGAACATATTGCACAGGATCGAACAGTGCGAGGCCTCGTAAGAAGGGGAGCTAGAGAATACGAAACAAAAAGAATCAGCAAAGCCGAGCAGAAACGTGCACAGCGGAAAGCCAGAGCTTTCTTCCTCAGATCTCTCTTGTTCTATCTGCAACAGGCAGTTTAGAGCTAAGATTGGTCTCATCAGCCATCTTAGAACACAAATAATAACACATCACACAGTTGAGAACTGGTCATTGTCAGAAATGACAGACGAACGGTATAGAACTAGTATTTATCGGGTGAAAAGTTTTATTTTTCCTACATCTGCTCCAAACGTAGGTTGAGGTTAGAACTGCCTCATTGAGGTGATTATAACCTGTCTTGGAACAAATATGAAAAAATATGTTTACCCATGTTCCCAGTTTGGTTTACAAGGTTGTTCATTTCGCAGACTTGTTAACCACACTATAGCAGATACAACCGCAGACCCAGCAGTTATTCTGCGAAACTGTGCAGTAAACGTGACAAGTTTTATATTCATTTTATAGCGCGGTGGAGCAAAAGGTAAAAAAAATCTATTTACGGAATGCTCACCATTATTGAAACTCTCATTGTACCTACTTTATTTTCTCGAAACAGTCCTCCATGGAATATAGAGGTGAAGAATATATGCAAAAATCGCCTTTCATAAAATCCCTTTCAAACTCACTCTTCCCTACCATTATCTTCCTTCTCTTTATGTGCGACAAGCACCCGAATGTTTGTAGTGCTACAGAAATGATGTATTACAGACTGTTTCATGAAATGGATTTTGAATAGCTGAGAGTACTACGTCCAGTTTCAGCATTCTTTTGACGATACACCTCACAGTGGAAATATTCTTTGTCAAAATGATACAATTCACAGTGACAAAATTTTTGCAGACACTTTAGGCATTATGACCGTATCCTCCAAAGCCAATTTTTATTAAATGAAAATAGTTGACTCTCCTTGTAGCATTTTCACGGACTCCTTTAAAATCTTTGCAGTATGTTCTTCGGTTAGCCCAAGATCCAAGAGTCGGACAATAAGGCTGAACTGGTCTGGTGCTTGTATCTCTAACCATCTTCCGCCTAAGATTTTGGGTGACTTTTGTGGAGCCGTGTTCGTCTCGATGGTGAAAGAACACCATCAAAATGGTCATAAAGTGCCCAGTGGAGTGAAAGCGTTTCCATGTAACGAGTGTGGAAAAATGTTTTCAAGGGAAGTCCTGCAATTTTCCATAACAATTTTCATCACACTGGAGATGAATAAGCCTCACTGCTTGTGGCAAAGTATTTGCATGTAAAAGACCACAAGAAAACTTTTAGCAAGGAATAAGATATTATTTGCGCACATTGCAATGAAAAATTCTTTCACAGAGGGTTATTCAAGCATTACGTCGGAACTGTCATTTGAATGTGAAAAATGTTCCAAAATATTCAAGTATAAGACAAATCTGACTCGCCAACTGCGGGAATCGTTAGATCAAAATATCTACCACTTTAGTTCTTGTTTATTTTCGGAAAAGGAAAAAGAAAGCCCAAGTTATATATATGCTGTCAGGTATCGCTATATATATATATATATATATATATATATATATATATATATATATATATATATATATATATATATATATATATATATATATATATATATATATATATATATATATATATATATTTTTTTTTTTTTTTTTTTTTTTTTTTTTTTCTGCAAATCGCAGCTATTGAAGAAAGCAGTCTAGTCATAATTACTCAATGATTTTAAATGTTGTCAAATAAAGCTATTTGGTGTGTGCTGAAAAGTGTTTAGTATTTAGTATTTTGGTAATTGTTTAAGCACATCAAAATTTCCCTACGTGTTGGAATTTTGTGTAAGTGTGTGTGTGTGTGTGTGTGTGTTGTGTGTGTGTTGGGGGTGGGGATAGAGGAGTGGAAGGGGGGGTGCAGTTGGCTTACCTAGGGGAATTAGACAATTTTGAAAATTTTGTGTCTACCAAATTCTGGTCCAAACTCCTCTGGAAGTAAATTTACGCATAATTTTCGTGTTATTTTCCGACGTGATTAGATTCCCCATTTTAGGAATGAAAGGTTTGATCTGTTTACCGGGTAGGTATCGCTGCCGAACCCCCTCCTCCACCATCTCTAGCCTCCCAGCCCCTCTTGGGAAAAGTTGATATGCCCATTATTACAATGCAGTTTTCTCGATTTAGTCATAATTCTTAGAATCATAATTCTTCATGCTGTCAGGTAACAGCTATTTAGCGTGCCAATTATCTGTACTAGGAAAAGTTTTGTTCAATTTATTTTTTGTTTTACGATAAATTTTATCAAATCGTTTGAAAAAACATTGTTCTCGTTTCTTATCTGGGCTATCGTGGACGGTAAAAGGGTTAGAATCTCTGTGTTGTGATGTAATAAAAGACAATGTTTGTCCCAGATAATAGACCAATACCTGAATTTCTGTAATTTTATGTGAAGACAATCATTTTCTGTCAAATCAGGATCCAGTTTTACAATACTACCTTGGTCAAGGCTTAAGTCAACTTGTTGTGAATTTCCACATAAAAAACGTATTTATAACTTTTATTTATATCGAATTTATTGATTAGAAAGTCCTTACAGATCCTTTCACTCCATGTTAAGCCTATAAAACATTGCGTCGTTTCAGACTGTATACAATATCCATAATGATGTCTGTATATGAAATAGTTGCTCCTTTAAGCATTTTGAGCAGTGCATTGTGAAGTTTCGTTTAATATTTTGACGGCATTCCGATAAAAAAATATTATAGCAGTTTTTCACTCTTGTGACACCCTAATGATTCATTCACTTTTAGAATGTTTTAAATTAGCTCTATACAAAATATTTTATATTTATTTTCTGAAAAACTGGCAAGGAGAGAAATACAAGGGATGTTCGAAATGAATTGCTTATCTGAAGACTTCTTCAAGTTAGTCCAAAAGTACTCATTTCATGCCCTCGAAGTGCTCCCCGTGGCTAGAAATGCAAAGTTTCAGCCGATGTATCCACTTCTTGAAGGCGTCACGGTACGCTGATTTGGGCACAGTAATAAGGTACTGATGAATGGCAGATCCAAGTGCCTGTCGGGACTGGTATTTCCGCCCAGCAAGGAATGCTTTCAATTTCGGAAACAAAAAGAAATCACATGGGGCAAGGTCTGGGGAATACGGGGGGGTGAGGCAAAACAGTTACTTTTTCTTTCTTCAAAAACGCCGTTACTATTGCGGAGGTATGAGCTGGGGCATTGTCATGTAGAAGACGGACATGTTTAAAACCAATGGCAGGGCGTCGTTTCTGATAATACTTTTTCAGTTTCTTCAGTACTACGTCTTTGTAGTACTTTCCGGTGATGCTTTTGCCCTTTTTCACTGGCACTTTTATTGCGACTCCTTCACCAGAGAAGAAGATTGCATACAAAACCTTCTTTGTACTCAAAGAACGTTTGGCAATTATTGGGCGTTTGCTGTGTTTAGTGGCCCAGATCTTATTGCTAACCTTTCTGACGGGCTCAAAATAATGGACCCAGGTTTCATCACCTGTGACGATATTGGCAAACTGCTTTTTGTCATATTTTGGAAACATTTGAAGCAGTTTTTTGGCCACTTTAACCCGTTGCCTCTTTTGCTCGTCAGATGTGGCACCCAACTAGCAGAAATCTTTCTGACTTTCAAATGCTTCTTCAAAATAAGGTGAACCGTTGATAGTGATATGCCTACCTTTCGTGCAATATCACGAACTGTAAATCTGGCATCTCCTTCAATGATTTCCTTTATTTTGGAAACGATTTCTTTACGAGATGCAGATTTCGGTGCATTTTTGACACCAGACTCAAATTTCTTTTTCCACCACCGAACTGTCATAAGACACACAAGAAGGACCAAAAGCAGTAGAAATTTCAGTCATCAGCTTCTTCAAAGAACAACCAAGTTTTGAGCGAGCTTTGATGTAAGCCCGTATTTCATCTTTTTTGTCGACGCTTCTACCAACCATTTTTACTGCAGTGGTCAATGACTGCGTGTTTTCAAATGGTCTTACACTTAGTCTAACATGTACATTTATACACCATTGTGTAGATATTGAATAGCCCTATACAGGTATGTATTGGTTTTTATCGTGCCCCACGTGGATATCGAGCTAGAGGACAATAAGCAATTCATTTCGAACATCCCTCGTTCTTGTTTAGCTTAAATTTTTATGGTACAACGATATTAAACAACAGATCTTGCACCTTTTTATGACACAATAATCCAAAGAAAATCAGTACGTTAACTCGACTTGCTATGGCCTTCTTTTATGATTCTTAAATTGGCATTTTTCAGATAAAAATTGTTATAATTTTCTAATTATTGCTCCAAACATCGATTTCGGGGGCTCGTTAGAACCGCCCTAGTGCGGCGGTTCTAATGAGCCATAAAACCTATGTTTGAATCATAGATGAGAAAATCAAGGCAGGCCCCACTTTTCTCTATTTAAAGTGGCGTTTACAGGGATCCTAATTGAATAATGGTAGCTAATTTGGCATATTTTAAGGTGAGTGGATATGTGATGTCGTCAATGGCCCACCTCTCTTCAATTAGACGGAGAAACAATCTTGTAGAAATTCCAACAAAGTGGCATACACGACATGGCTGTTGTCTCCATGTGACAATAACCCGAGCTGATATTCATGTCCGTAAACGTCTATTTGATGTCAGTTTTACAGCTATTATGAACAAAAAAATGACAAGTAAATAGGAAATGATCATTCTTGAATGCCACGAAAACCTCTGAGCGTTCACAAATTGCACATAGTTGTCGTACTACATGTATGTAAAATGCTGAAATGGCGCGCAATGTATGATAAAAGTCTTGATCATCACTCAAAGATTTCAATGAGTGTTCAGATATTGCCTTACAATAAATAACGGCATAATCTCGACAAAATGCAACCGTGAGTTGTATCGTTTTCTTGCTAAATTGTCGAAAAGGCGAAAGAATGCTTCCACTGTGAGGTGTATCGTCAAAAGAATGCTGCAACTGTACGTAGTAGCCTAAGAATTATACCTCTCTGCTATTCAAAGATTATTCATGAAACATTGTAATAAATCATTTCTGTAGCAAGACACTACATACATGTCGCCATAAAAAGAAGGAAGATAATGGTGGGGAAGAGTAATTTTGAATTGGGTTTTGCTAACATGAAAAGCGATTTTTGCATATATTTTCTATGAAGGACTGTTTCGAGAAAATAAAGTATTAGAGTTTCAATAATACTGAACAGCACTCCGTAAATAGATTTTTTACCTTTTGCTCCACCGCGCTATAAAATGAATATAAAATACTTACTTGTCAGTTGTTTACTGCACGCGCAGTTTCGCGGAATGACTGCTGGGTTTGTATCGTGCAATAGCGGTTGTATCGGCTTTCATAGTTAACGCGATGGTTGCAAATTAATTCATTCATAGTTTTTTTTTTACTTTGCGAACGGTCTTACTTTTGAGTAGTCTTGACAGTGATGTTACACTGTACATACACAATGTTACCAACCACCAACTTGAGTTATGCTTAAGATTAAAAACTATCCAATCAAAGGATATTTATGACATTGTTAAGACAATGCATTTCTTGCAGCTTATTTTTCAGACATGAGTCATTGCATTCCACTTCATCAGGCAACACAACATCAGGCACATCATCTACATTCTAGTGCCAAAATCATGACTAATATGCTGAAATTTACCCCACAAAAGCATCAATACATAGCTGCCATTTGCAATTTAACGAAAAAAATAACAACAAAAAACATTACTCACATGGCACACAGATAACATACAATCACTCACAATGGAACACAAACAGCATTATCTAAACAACTTCTAGATTTATCAACCTTTGAACTACAACCTTTGGCCTATAGAGGTCTATAGTTAATGACCATATCTTTTATTCAGCCACCAAGTTTGCTGTATGTGTTACTGAAGGCCAAGACAAGCTTCCTACGTTATATTGGTTACCTAAAATTCATAAAAGACCTTACAAAGCAGGTTTATTGCAAATTCAAGCTCTTGTACCACCACCGAACTTTCTAAATTATTAACTTCATGTCTTACTGCCATCAAAAAACATGTAATTAAATATTGTGACAAAGTTTTCGAAAGCCCAGGGAGAAATCTGTATTGGTCTATAAAAAGTTCGAATGAGGTTTTAAATATCCAGATAATTTCGTGCTTTTAGTCTGTCTACTTATGATTTCTCCACGCTCCCTCATAATCTTATAAAAGAAAAACTAAATGATTTAATTGAATGGACATTTCATAGAGAAGATTCCCTCTACCTTGCATGTAATGTAAGAAATGCTTTTTTCACTTCTGAAATACATAAAAATTACACATGGACATGTCAGAAAGTGTGTGAAGCTCTCACCTTTCTACTTGACATAAGATTTGGTACTAAGTTATTTAAACAAATTGTGGGTACGATGGCACCCTTGTGGCTGATTTGTTCTTGTTTTGTTATGAAAGATGTTGAAACCAATCTGAATCATTGAAGCTTTTAGCTCGACTTCAAGATTTATTGAATACTTCGATGGTAGATATTTATTTTGAATGAATCTACTGAAATTTTTCCACAATAAATAGTTGTTCTTCTGTTGGGTGGCATGGACGAGGCTAACCATGTCACGCCCCATTTTCATCTCATTCATCTATTCCACACTTAAACTTTCATAAAATCAATATGACATGTTGGCTGACATGGTAGTCGCTAACCAATCGTAAATTCACTATATCGCTGCTAGCAAGCAGACAAGGGGAGGGGATAGGGGAGAGACATTCCTTTCTCCAAATATACTTCGCTATACCATAGGGAGAATGTAAACAAGACTAGGAGCCCATCTGCTTCTTAATCATTATTATTTCTCTTATTCTGACATCCACACTCGATAAACTAGGTGACTATATGTAGATGGGGTGATAATAAGGAAATTTATAACTAACTAAGGTAGCGTAACAAAGGCTATGGGTAACGTGAATTACCGTCATCTAACACACACTCAACACAGACATGCAAATTACAGTACACGTACACAGGCTGTTACTCTTCAACAATATTAATGCTATCACAATGTCACGCGTTGGGGTAGATGTTGTTTTGAGGGAGATTTGGTTTGGGTGTCAAGCAGTGAGCAGAATTATAATATCGGGTCAAGGAATTGGGTATCAAAAGTTGACGTGAATACATTCAGATTCCCAAGCTGCAACAAGCTCACTTCAACTATAATTCTTGACCCACGGTGGGGATATACATCTTTGATTCCATTAGAATTTCACAGCCAAACGGGCTGGTCGTAACCTGCTGTACCCCAGTGTCAATCACCCGATATCCACACAGTAAAACTTAAATACCTATTTCTCCAAAAGGCTTAACATCCACCCAAGAGTGCTTTCATGGTTTCTTAGCCTAAAATTTCTCATGAAGCACTTCATGGCCAAAAAGCTCATATAAAGTTTACAATTATGATGATACATAATACAAAATAATACAAAATACACTATGAAGTCTAACCGGATAATCAACTTAAACGATTAAAGGCCCAGAATGCATTCGAGGTAGACTTTCCCTAAGATTTGCAGCTAGAAACAAAAAAAAACCTCATAATCAGGCAATATAACTCACTTCGAAGCATGACTTACTAGTTCAAAAGTAAAGTCTAGGCCAGAAAATGCCCATCATGTTCTCGGTACAAAAGTTTTCCGATGCAGGTTCCAAAACGAGGACCCGATTGAGGCACTCCAGAAGAGTCCTCGGCTCGTCCAATCACAACCCTGTGTCCTTCAATCAAGCCCGTGCATTGGTTGGCTGGTTGCTAGAAATCCACGTGATTTAGTGTCTAGACATCCCGAAGTGGTCACTGGTTCCGCGCGTGAAATATGGGTCATCGATTGTAGCGATTTCATTGGCTGTCAAATTCGTTGACCGAAAGAAAGATGGCGGCCTCCATGAAATTATCAAAACATACTTCATAAAAGAAACATTGGATTAGAATTAAGCGCACTAGCGGGAACTAGGTCCTCTAATTTAGGTATAAGGGGTCTGGGGGATTGTTAAAGGGGCGAAAAGCTGCAATTCGTGAAAAAAAAAATAAATAAAAATAAAAAAAATGCCAAGGCAACACAAATTGTAAGTAACATCTTAGATCATATGGTTATTACATCAGGCGTTGTTACATTTGGTGTTAAACACGATGCCTTATGTAATAAACTCTATTTTCCTGATAAGATTAACACTCAAAAGAACAAGAAAAATGAAATATACCTAATGTATCCTAAAATTGGGGGCGGAGGGGGGGGAGGGGGGCTAGGTGGTTGTTTGTAGTTGTCTGGAAAGACGCGGGGGTTGTGGGGGTTGGGTATGCGGGTTAAGTGGGAAATGCTGCAATTCGTATAAAGACGCCAGGGCAATACAAATCATCAGCATGGAAAACTGGGTTTATTACATTAGGCGTTGTTACATTTGACGTTACACTCAACGCTTAATATAATAACGCCAAATGTAATAAACTCACTTTTTCTTGACAAGATTAACTCTCAAAAGAACAAGAAAAATGAAAAATGCCTTTTATATTCTTAATTTGGAGAGGAAATAAGTGTCCATATCATACCTTGCTACATTGATTTTTATGATTTTTATTTATGACCTTCGAAACATTGCACATTATTCTGTTGACCACAAAGTCTTTCTGTTACATGTTTAATATATGTAAGATAAAACATTATTATATTGGTACAAACATAGTCTCATGCCAAGAAATGCATGCACCTGAGTAGCATCTGCATGTAGTCCCGATTAAAACAAAATGTTCACTATCATGAAAACAAAATGTTTACTTTCAAAAGTTTCAATGTTCACTACCGCAGGACATATAGGGCCTGTGAACACAATGAAGACTGGTCAATGTCTTCCCGCTCAATGAATAGCGAGATCTCAGCTTTCTTCAAGCAGACCGCAAAGACTGATCACACTGAGCGTTCAATACATTAAGATTACATAATCATATACCACTTTGCCTTTCCGTAATATGATTTTCCCCAAAACAAACAGTGTTACTTTATCGTTTAAATATACAGAAAACAGCTATCCTTAACGATAAGTGTGTAACATTAGGCAAATTTAGAAACATACATAGCCAATGATTTAAGTATATACCAGAGCAATTCAGTGACTTTTAGCACTAGAGATTAGCTCCACTCATGTTGAAAACAGAAGTGGTATGCAACCTGATTTTCATCTATTTCATGCATATATTTGTTCATTTTTCTCTTATCACATAATCTTCCGGTACTTAGCCGAAACTCATGATTTCAAAAACCAGATCAATATTGTTGGATATATTTACATATGACTTTGGTTTTAACTCTGTGAAAGAACCTAGAAAAGGTATTCTCAGTGTCAGAATATGCATTTTGAGCAGCAGAAATTGTAGTAATGACAATCCATTGTTTGCCTTATTTCGGTACGGTCTGTCCACAGAACCACAATAAAAGTTGTAACAGTCATAGGAAAAATATGCAAGGAATCTGATTAAGAATAGCAGTCACAGTTGTGTAACATACGTTACCAGACATATGAAAGGTAAATGAAAATATTTGGTAATAAACTATTCACCTTAATAGAATTATTGACACACTATGTCCTTTTCATGTCTGAAATTTCAATGGAAATAAAAGGTGACCTTCTTGGCATTAAAATAATCTAGTAATTGCTGGTATATCAGAGGTAGGGACCGAAGAAGATTTTTTTTATAACATTATAGTTTCTTGGCAGCTAAATCTAATTCAGACTGCCGTAAGGCATATAAGGCCCAGAGACACAACCAGTCCTTTCAGTTATGTTATATTATCCCCATTTATATAAGGCTCAGAGACAAAACCGATCATACTGTCACTATTTTGATTATCAATTACACGGTTTGGAGGTCTGTTATAAAATGGCAAAGAGAATGGAAATCGTTAAGATTAATGTTGTTGTGGTTCTCATATCACTAATAAAAATAACAAAACTCTTATATAATTTTATATATATATTAAGGTTTTCTTAGCACTATATAGATGATAAATATGTTGTTTGTTTTTTTAATGTCATAATATTATATAACGTATGACTAAGTATGTGTTGGGCTTTTTACAAGGTTTTGCATAATAAAGCAGATTTTCTTTTTAATAACAACTTCAGGGATGTTGTTTGATTTAAAAATGTTGTTGGTCAACAGGGCCATTGCTATATGCTGCAGGTTTCAGCTATGATGAGCTGAACATATATTTTTGTGTGATCCTTTCATGATGTTGGGAATTTGTCAGAAGAGGTTCATAATATGAAAAAGTAAGAATTTATAAATATAGAAATTAAATCTATTTCAAAAGTCCATCATACACAAATGAATGAATAAACATTTTCATACAAAATTTTATCTAAATGTTATGCTAAATGTATTACATAAAGGGTAGTGCTACAAGAAGGTTGGTAAGTGTTGGTTAAGGATATTTGTTATGTCGCAGTAAAGCTCTACAGAGTTTATGTTGTCTGTTTCAAAAATGCAACTTTCTTCCTGCTTCCTTATCTTGTTATCTTTTTTTATACTATTGTCCATAGGTAGCAAATAGGAGATGCTAGAACCAGAATGCTTTACGTTAGTGGTCATAATGAAAACTGCGCAATAAAATGCTTTTACAAAATGCATTTAGTCTATCAATATTACTTTGCAATCCAGTTTTGGAAGTCAATAAAATTTAATATACTGCCACAATATAAAATAAAAGAAAAAAGGCCTTATAGCCATTTGGCCGGGTCTGGCTGAATATCCCTAATACTATGTACTATGTAACCAGACCCGGCAAAATAGCCCCCAGATCCGGTTCAATGCCACTCCTCTTATATCTGAATATGCCCAGGACTATTTACCCGGACCCGGCAGGATAGCCCCTAAGGACTATCTGACTGGGTCCAGCTAAATAGCCACTGCCCGAGAAAATAAGTTTATTCATTCATTTGCTGAATATAGATATATATTATGTGTATTTCTTCCATAGGGAGACTTGGTAAAAAATAAATGTGTACAATACTACATAAGCAGACACTATACATGTATATACAATATTTTATACATGTACAAACAATCAGCTTTAAGCAGACATTTATTGTTTAGCTTTGCCTCAGTGAACATCACATTCAAGACATAGAATAAAATGGTCTTTTCATCGGCAAACGAGTTATATCTAAATTTATCCTTTGGAACAAGACCGCTTTTAGAAAATACCATATTTTTGACTTACTAATTATTAATATCTAGGCCCAACTTTTACAAAATGCATTTAGTCTATCAATATTACTTTGCAATCCAGTTTTGGAAGTTGACAATAAAACTAAGTCCTGAATTTAATCGTCACCATGATTTGTTTGTTAAAATCTGGTTAAGGTTTGGTCCCGACTGCCAACCTAAGTCTCGGCTTTTATACTCTTCCGGTCATATGTTGGAATGTTTACGATTTGATCAGCCTGATCAGTTGCATAACGATAGAGAAGAAATAAACCTAAAAGTCAGTTGTTCACCGCAATTACACATATTGACAGGTCTTGTGTAACTGCCAGCAAGAGACACAAGACCTGTTGATATGTGTGCATATAGTGAATGACTGACTTAAAGGAGCACTGAAGATATTTCAGTGTGCTATTTTGCAATGATACATCTTGACATGGGTTGACACTCGTAATAACTCACAGCAAAGGCTCAGATAGAGCTGCACATCTGAGCTTTTGCTGTCTCTGTGAAAGTACCTATTTAGACTAATTGCACTTTACTGAGAGACCTATCCAGCTTTCAGATCCACCATGCTGTGGAATTTTGACAGTTGCATAAAAAGTACAAACAAGATGTTGATAAATTTACTATTAAAGTTTCTATTAATACATCAACCAAGCATCTGGACAAAAATCTACATAGTTTTATACAGAGGACCTTAAAATAACAGCAGCATTTTCCCCTAAGATTTTGCTCTTAATAAGAATTTGCAGCTTTAAAGGACCCGAACATGTAGCAGTATAATAGGTATTACACTGTTAAAGGACGTTTTTTTTTAGTTACACACAGAATATTTTTTTGTGGTTATTTATAAGAACTACCTCGGTGAGGCGATTCTAACAAATATCTGCAATATATGTTACTCAGAGTATTAAATCAAGTATTGTTGAATAATTTCTTATTAACTCATCTTAAGCTACATGTAAGGACTGTTTCTAAGGCTGGCTAATCAGAGCTAAAAAAATAATTGATTATCAGTCCTGCCATTGTGACTGATAATCGATTAGTAATCACTGAAGATTTGGTAATAATTTTGCCTGACTGAGCATGACATATTTTACTGTATGCATTTGGTCAGACAAGCATAAGCAAACAGTGTAGACCTAGATGAGACGATGCCGCAAATGTGGCGTCTCATCTACATTGTTTGCCACTCATCCAGCTATTCAAGAAATTAAAGTGGGTAGTAAATTGTACGTTCAAATTTTAGACTAAGTATAGTAAAATTGTTGAGGTGTCTGAATACTAAGGGTAAATACGGTAAAGTAACACACACAGAAATCAAATGATCGATAATTAGCAAATCTGTTATGATAATCATTTTTGTGGTATTTATCGAACAGTTAATCGATTACCTGATTAATCGTGCCTGTCTTAACAGGTTCCAGTCATACTATCGTTATGAAGAGTTTTTCTATCATATCAAATGTCCGGAAAGAGGGTTGACAGTATTTTTAAAAAGGATTATGTTTCTGTTGAGACTTAAACCTAGACCACTCTCCTAGAAAAAAAAAAAAAAAAAAAAAAAAAAAAAAGATATGTATGTGTTTAAGGTTTCAGACTGGGAAATTTTTCAGTATATTTGTCAAATTTCCACAATAAAATGTTTAGGGTCACAGCAAAAGTATGGTTGGAAAACTCGAAACACATATATATTTTTATAGATCCTATAAGAAATAAGAATTGATCAAGCTCTTCCACATTTCCTTGAATCTTATCACTGCACATGACCAAAAGTATTTTTTATTGTATAATGAGTTCGGCTCAGTTCACTGTCTTCATGATAAATACATGTATAAGAGAGATCAATTCAATTTCTTATTTCCCCATGAAACATTTTTGTGACTATTTCTTATAACACTTCTCCAGAAGCGATTCCAGCAAGTACCCACAACATATGTATTTATGGAAAAAAAGTTTTTTCACTATATACATGAAGCTGCATCTTGAATAATGACAATTCTCAGAAGCACTATAAACATATTCGGCTGTATTTCATTGCGTTAACATGCCCTCGTAATGAGGCGGTTCTAATGAGCACCCAAAATTTAAAACAAAAATAATAAAAATAACCCATATCCCTGTATACCCCACTTTTCACTATAAAGTGGGGTTTGCGGGGTTTAAACTGCATGGGCATGTTAACACAATGTCAAGAGCTGGTACATGAAACATTCCATGTACATTGTGTTTTACTATCTACTAATAGGAGTCCAGTGATCTTCTCAGACAATTTAGGCATGTTGCTTCTAACATGTCTCTTCAAACTACATTTCAATGATGAAAATTTATTTCACTTACTAGTCAGTAAAGTTTTAAATGCATAAAGATGCATCAGTAAGTTATTTATGATATATATTTTGGCTAATATTGACAAGGTTTTTAAAAATTGTTCAACATGTCAGAACATAGCTCCAGATAAGGAGGGGTACCCGCGTAATATTTTTCTTATTTCTCGAGAAAGCATTGTCTTGTAGGTACTCATTAGAAGCACCCTTTCAAGGCAGTTCTAATGAGTACCCACAACATGGTTTTGTAGAGAAATAAGAAAAGTATCAAAACTATCTGGCTGAAAAAAGCGCCTTATCTGGAGCTATGTTAGAAGCTGGGTTTTTTTTTTTTTTTGTTAAATAGGACATGCTGTCTGAAATTTCTGGGGAGAACATTGGGAGTCTTTGCTTCTTATTTAATTTTATCAAAATGCTCCTTTCTGTATTTAGTCACTACTTTGTTCAATATCTGACAATGTACATTTACAAAGAAGAAATGAATTTTTTTAAACAGTTTGTTGTAAGTTTGCTCTTTCTTCACATTTATACATCTGATAAATCAACAAATAGGTCAGAAGAAGAATGGAGCATATGTTGTGTTTACTTGTTAGAAACAAGTACCCACAACATTTATTTTAATTTTAAAATCTGAAGAATTTATCACTTGTTTTTTCTGGGTGTGTACATTTTTGGTTGGACAAGTGAGTTTTTGTTTGTGTTGAGGTTTTACGGCCCAGTCAACCCAGTGGGGTCATGGCGAATGCGGTCAGTTTACCTAACCACACATTTACTGGGTAGGCTTAGTCCTCTAAGCGGTAAGACAAGTGAATTTCCACGATTTACTTGCCCTTGGACAAGTGCAAAATTTTGTTAGTAATTCCACAGCTCTATCTCGCCCAAATACAAGTTACTTGTGTATGCTAGTTAAGGCAAGAAAGTGCATGTCACTTATGTGTACTACTAGTTAAGGCAAGAAAGTGAGGAAGCAGTTTCTCAAAATATACAGAACATAATTTTGGCAGCATATCTGTCTTGAAGAACAGGCACAGTGATAATATCCTTTGGTGGCACAAAAACAATTAATATACATTCAGATATACCAGTGATATTCCGTTGTCCCTGGATCTGATAATAGTAATAATGCTTGTCTGACAGAAAATATTTTCCAGCACTGTCCTTTTTTATATAAAATTTGTTTGAATCTATTTCTTTTTGAAGCTTGGACTTTTTTTTTTTGAAAAACACTGTACGGACATTTCACCTCTAGCAACTTAATTTCTCCATTTTCTATTATCAATCTGTCTGGTGATGCACCTAGAAATGGAATCTGATAATTAACAATCAATCCAACAGGACTTTCGTCACACTTATTTATTTCTAGAAACAAAGCACATGCTACATCTTCATACTGTATACCATGCCTTACGCTCTGACGTGAAAAATGACCTTTTTTGTTCAAAAGTTTTCACAGGATCTGTAGAATTTTTCAGACGACAGGTTGTGTCGAAAGTAGATGCTGTGATTCTGTGCTGTCTTTGTCTAAACCAGAAAACATTTTTTCTTTGCAGTCGGAGTTCTTTTTTTAATAATTTCAAACTCTTTGTCACTCAAATCAACCAAATTACTACATGTATACTGTAGTTTAGTGCTCTCATCAAGTTGATCAATGTAGTAAGAGATATCGAAACTTGTATTTCTTACAGAAGCAAGGAGGATCTCATGCAGGTTTAGAATGCTCTCTTGTTGTTTGGTGAGCACAGGGGTACACTCATTCCTTCGAATAGTCTCCTACAGGAAGTTTGACTCCAGATGCATCATACAGCTTTACTAACTTTTCAATTTTCTGGTCTGTCATCTTGGCAAAATCAGGAACAGGATTATGGTTCACCACAGTAGAACTCAGCTCTCTTTAATTTGTTTGTTTTGATCATGTTTAACAAACTTTATTTCAATGAATAAGAGTGGATCATCTGTCAGTGGTTTCCTCACATGCCACATTTGAAGTTTATCAGTACACGATTTCATCTGGGGAATTGAGGTTATTAAATCAATCAATGTGTAAAGAACTGCCACCACATGTTTACACTGCCCATCTATTCCAGCCTGACAAGAGCAGGTAGCCCATTTTAATTTTTTACCTCCATCTTTAAAACAGAGATACACTGTGTACGTATTTGGTTTCATTTTTGGTGCACAAACACTGCTGAAATAAATATACTTTCCCACTTTATTACTTGATAAACTTTTTACATGTCCTTCCCGACAGAAGTTGTATCCCTTATTTCTGTGTCTCTTTGTTGTAACATGTTCAAGGATGACTGTCCACAAGTCTTCTCCCCATCCTTCTTTAGGAGCAACTCTGCCTTGAAATCCTAGTAGCCCTGAAAACTTTCAAAGAGTTATTTAAAAGAAAACCAGGGGGAATTAGGCCCTGAATTGCTCATCTGAGTCCGAGCCCGTTCAAAGCTGTACCATCCCTACGCTTTGCCATATACACCTCAAAAGGAACAAAATTTTGGTAATAACAAAGATTTTGTCACTGATCTATTCTAAATAAGTCTGACTTTTTCCAGAATTTACATGACTTTATAATGTATATAAACATAGCTCTTGATAAGGCGCTTTTTCCAACAAAAAAATATCTATAGTTTTCTTATTTCTCGACAAAAACATATGTTGTGGGTACTCATTATTTTGTTTGTGTTGAGGTTTTACGGCCCAGTCAAACCAATGGGGTCATGTCGAGCGCGGGCAGGCTTAGTTCTCTAAGCGGTTAACCAGTATTGTGCATATTCTTTCGCCAGAAACTGACAACTGCCCTTCTTGAATCAGCGGAAGGGAGAGAATGACCGTAGAAAATATTCCATGATCAATCTCCACGGAAGAATGTTGCCGGCCTCGGCGGGGGTTGAACCCGCGACCTCCTGGTCTCCAGTCGGACAGCGCATCTAACTGAGCCACCGAGGCCTGGGTACTCATTAGAAGCACCTCGCCAAGGCACTTCTAATGAGTACCCACAACATGTTTTCGTCGAGAAATAAGAAAAATATTTACCTGAGACCTACTCTTATCTAGGCCTATGATATATACAATTGAACTTCAATGGCTCGAACATCTTTGGGACCATAGAAAATTGTTCGAGACAAGGGTAGTTCGAGCCACTGAGGGTTAATCATGGCACCAGTTCAGGAAGCAAATAGCGATAATTTAGGGAAATCTTTTCGATTTTCTATACAATGATTGTATGTTGAGTGTACACATTAGAATTGCCTCGATGAGGCGGTTCTAGTGAGTACATACAACATACAATTCCATGATAAAATAAGAAAAAATCCTTAAATATTTGTTTTCTTAAGCTATTGGAAGGATTTTGTAGGGACTGAAAAAAAAAAGAGTTCGAATCATCCAGGGTAAACGAGCCATCCATTTTCGAGCCATTGAGGTTATACTGTATAATGTTATGTAAAATATAAAATATGATCATCATGGTCCCTACATGCTTCATGCCAAATTTGGTCCAAATCCCTTTAGCAGTTCTGGAGAAGAAGATTTTGAAAGTGTTTTTACCATATATGGACGTGGCGGCCATCTTGAATAATGGATTTGCATAAAAACACAATCTTTAATCCCTCCCCCCCCCCACCCTTTGCTCAGATGCTTAATATGAAATATGAGCCCAAAGGGCCCAATTCTTTCAGAGGAGATGTTGTTTGAAAGTGCAATTCTGTCATCATGTATATGGCTTAAGCTGGGGGCATACATGCCTTTAGGCACATTTTTTCTTAAAAATTTGTTTCATTGATCATCACATTTTTCAAACCAATTCCTTGAAAAATTATTAAAACAGAAATTTTCACCATTTTTTATAATTTTTGACACTGTAGGGTATAGCAGGGGCATTTGTTATCCAAACCTTACGAAAAATATAAAATATGATCATCAAGGCCCCTACATGCTCCATGCCAAATTTGATCCAGAAGAAGATTTTTGAAGGGTTTTTACCATATACGGGCATGGCAGCCATCTTGAATAACGGATTTGCATACAAACACAAGCTTTAATTTCCCCTTTGCCTAGATGCTAAATATGAAATATGGTCTTGATGGGCCCAGTGGCTCAGAGGAGATTTATTTTAAAAATGTTGACGACATCGATGTCAACGACGGACCAATGCCCATCCTATAAGCTCCCCCAAAGCCTTTGGCTCTGGTGAGCTGAAAAAAAAAACTGCCATGTTAATATTCCATAAGGCACATTTCTATATGAAGTGACTCAAATGTATGTGGGGTCTGGAGACTGTTGGCTGTATAATATTCACAATATTCTTTTACTAGAGATTGAGCAAATAATGCTGGGACTGATACAAACAACATGTAAACTTTGACAAAATCAATGGACCATGAAATATAGGTCATGGTCTTACAGTATTATTGCACTGATGGCAAAAAGTGTTAGGGAAGATTATTTATTTCCTTGAACGGCCTGCTGGGTTTTAAGCAAACAAATGTACATGAAAACTGGATGTAATCATACATGTAGCAGTTGGTTTGTGTCTTTGCATCTCAGCAGCAGCCAGCCAAGTTTAATAGTTAACAGCAAAGACTTTTATCTATTTGATCCATCACTGCAGTGGTTCCCAGCCTCCTTGGACCTAATGTGATAAACTTAAGGGTTACTTTGTGGCTTGCCCCTCGTATTCTAGACTAGCCACTTACCAGATGAGCTAAAATCAAAACATTTTATGGACTTGAACGCCGGCCTCGGTGGCTCAGTTGGATGCGCCGTCCGACTGGAGACCAGAAGGTCGCAGGTTCAACCCCCGATGAGGTTGGCAACATTCTTTCGTAGAGATTGATCTTGAAATATTCTCTACGGTCATTCTCTCCCGCTGATTCAAGAAGGGCAGTTGTCAGTTTCTGGCGAAAGAATGTGCACAATACTGGTTAACCGCTTAGACTAAGCCTGCCCAGTAAACGAGTGGTTAGGTAAACTGACCGCGCTCGACATGACCCCATTGGTTTGACTGGGCCGTAAAACCTCAACACAAACAAACAAAGCCATCGCCATGTGTAGTGCAACAGCTTTTCCTGAACTTTGATTCAAGCTCAAAATGGCTTAACATGCATTCTCCAGACACTAAATCAAAAAAAAAAAAATCAAAAAAATCCAGGGAGACCCCCAATGAGAAGTAGTAACGCCTCCTCTCATACTAGCCCCTCCACCAGCTCTGGATTCAGCTCATAAAAGGGATAAAAACTGTTCCATGCTGTGTATAATGTAAAATTTGGATACCTTTTTTTGACATGACTGGATTCTCTGACATTAGGTCACTGCAACCTGGGCAGTGCCATCTTGTTACAGCTTCAACTTCATCTTCATCCACTCCCACACCAGCTGGATGTAACCACTCCTGACAGGTCCCGACACATCATCATTTTGTTTTCATCATTTGGCTGACGACAAACGCAGTACAGTCTTCTACATGTATCTGTATCAATTTCACTTTGTGCCTTTCTCTTCTTCCCCATGGTAGAGCAGTCTGTGTGGAACACACAGTCTTGTTAACAGACAATTAATGTTGTATGAATCAGCGGAAGGGAGAGAATGACCTATGAAACAATTTCATAATCGATCTTTACCAAAGAATTTTGCCGGACCGGAGAATCGAACCCGAGACCTCCTGATTATCGGTCGAATAAGCATCCGACTGAACTATCGGGCGCAGCAGGGCTACAAGTGGCTGACCTGTTACTAGTGCTTCAAATGACACTGTAGACGGAAAGATTGATCGCGATTTTTTAATTTTGCCTCATTTACATGACTTGGTTTTGACCAAGTCTGTAAATCTTTAGATCAAATAGTCTTTGACTGTCTAAAACTTTATGACTTTCTTAGACCTGGGTATACTGATTTTCCATCAAATACAAGGATACTGTCACAGGGCACAGGTATATAGCTGCTTTAACTGCTTTGTGGTACAAGGTGGCTTTTACAGTTACTTCGTAGGCTGTTCTTAGCATACAAGAGGTCCAGCCAGGTTGTATAAATTTTTTCACCTGCTACATTTGGCACCATTGTAAGTAACTCATATGTGCATTACATCTCCTTGAGTCTCATTTCCCACGACTCTAGGATTGAAGTTCAATGAATTTCAATGTGAAGGGACAGAATGTAAATAGCACACTTGTACTGCCTTCTGGTGGGAGACGGCTTTTACAGCCACATGGCAGAGTCTTTGCTTAGCATACAAACAGTCCCTGGTTTGATTCCTGGTCAGGGCTTATGCATTTTTTACCTGCTACAATAAAACTGTAAAAAATTATGTAACTGGAACTCTTTTTATTTCTGCATGATATTATAATTCGTTTTTTTATGTACCACTAGTTTATGGTGTAGAGACAGACTGAGTACTACGTGCGACTACTAGTTCTTTCCGAACTTATAAATCAAAATGAAGTATTTCGCACCATACTGGTATTGATTCTGCTGCATACTGTTAAACAGATCATGAGATGCGTGGAATTTTATGTTAGTAAGAATTTCTTACCTTCTTTTACCTTTATTCCGGGCTAATTGTAAGGATATTGATGAAATACTGGCTTTTCGCATTTATAAACCATAGGCCGCCATATTACGCATATCGCTATCAAGCGCTGAACTGGAAAGTCGCGAATAGTTATTTGTGGTACACAAAATATCAATTTCCTAAATATTTTATTTTGGAAGATTTTGATCTCGATATCATAAAGTCAACACGAGAACATCAAATACTACAAAGTAAAAATAACAATATATATTTATCTTTACTTGGAAATAGAGGTTTAAAAATTGTCTGCCTTAAGCTGCAAACTAACATTTTTGAAGTTATATGTCAGTCAAAATATAAGACACTTAAAACCAATCATTATTTCAGCAAATATTGAAATAACTGCTTAAACATCAGAAATTGCTTGAATATAAGGCGACCTCTCTAAAATTGCACCCCAATCATTTATGTTGCAAATGCCTGCCTCTCAAATATTAGGCAGACTGAGTTTAGTCTGCCTAATTTCCTAGTCTGCCTGTTGCCTATATATAGTCTGCTTAACATTGAATATATATATATATATATATATATATATATATATATATATATATATATATATATATATATATATATATATATATATATATATATATATATATATATATATATATATATATATATATATATATATATATATGAAAGGAAAAAGAAACGCAGGGTAAATTTTATTCCTAAATTTCATTCAAGTTTGAAAAAGTTAGTTAAATATTTTACTATGATTACAAAACGGTACATGTATGGAACAAAAGTTCCAAATTTCATTGGTTGTGATCAACAAGTCTGGAGTTCATTGGTAGCTACCCCCCAAATCTTGAAATCAAAATCAAACTGAAAATCAATATCGGGTGTGCCCCCCTCTTTTGCTGCCGTTGCTGCCCTAATTCTCCTTTGGATAGAGTTAACCAAAGCATTGACAGTTCGTATCGTTATTCCATTCATCGATCAACGCATTCCTTAGTTGTGCGAGAGTTGCGGGGGGGATTTCGGCGCTTCCTAACCCTTCTGTCCAGCTCATCCCACATGTGCGCTATTGGGATCAAATCTGGACTGTACGGTGGCCATGCTAGTGGTGCGATGTTGTTTGCCAGGAAATCCTGACAAACTCGGGAAACATGTGGTCGGGCATTGTCCTGCTGCAGAATCAGATTACGTTGTTGCACAAGCGGGACTGCAACAGGACGCAAGATCTCATCCCTATACCTTACTGCGGTCATATTGCCCACAACAATAATCAACTGTGATTTTATCCCGTGAGCAATGCCTCCCCAGACCATAATGGAGCCACCCCCAAACCGATCCCGTTCGACAACACAGGCGTCGGCAAAGCTTTCTCCGCGACGTCGGTACACACGACGTCGACCATCTGCGCGATAGAGAGTGAACCTAGACTCGTCCGTAATAAGAACTCGTCTCCACTGCCTCATCGGATGACGATTCCGCAAATGTGCCAGACAGATTGTCCTGTCTTGACGTCACGACGTCACACGTGGACGCCCAGACCGCGGTCGGTCTACGCCCAGACCGCGGTCGGTCTGCTAAATACCCTGTCTCCCTTAAACGTCTAACAAGACGTTCAGTTGTTGAGACGTTAACCCCAAAATGATTAGCAACTTGCTGTTGCCTCTGACCCTGCATCAGCAACGCAATTGCCCATCCCCTCTGAACATCAGTCAATCGTATCATGATTGAAAAAAAGTTCAAAGTAGCGTAAAAATGAAAAGAAAAATCGGTAAAAGAATCGAAGAGCGTTGTGTATCGTTGCAGTGTACCAAATGGTGTGAGGAAATCTTGTGCTGAAGGTTTAAACATGCTTGTTTTGCACGAAATTTTGGCTTTCAATGCACTGTGTAGTACACTGTTGAATGATTTCACACACTGGGTAGATAGCACATCGACCAAAGACTCTTATACCCGCGGTTCGCATTCACAGGACAATCTGTAAAAGTGTATGGCTATAGTAAATACCGTAAAAAATGGTTAAAATAAGAAGGATAAAACTCTACCCTGCGTTTCTTTTTCCTTTCAGTATATATATATATATATATATATTATATACAAAGTAATGAAATATAGAAATATTAATGAAATAAAATGCATATTTCCAAAAAGTTATATTTTCACTAGTGAAAATATAAAACATATTTTCACTCCTCTGAGCAGTGAAAAATATAAGATCTGGAACTACTTTTTTTCTTATTTACATTAATGGTCATTATGTACGAGTGAAAATTTGGATGTTTTCATTACACGAGATGAAAATTTATATGGTATTCACTAAAAAAGAGTAAATTTTCTTTTTATTTTATTGTTTACACGCAAATGCGCGTTTCTGACGTCATAACTAACGTCACCAAACAAAACATGAACGTCATGGCGTCGACGCTCAGTGCTTAACATGTAAAACGCTGGAGAAAACAAGTTTCGGCAAAACAAAATAATTTTGATACCGACATGTTCCTTACATTCTAACTAATGTTATGCGGTTCTTATATGTCACCGCCAAGGGACAAAACTGCGTGTCAGACTTCTTGCAAAATGCAAGATTTGCATCTATAATAAAAAGAAAATTTGTCGTGAATATGACTTATTTCATCTCGTGAAGTGAAAAAATGTATATTTCATTCGTGCCTTCGGCATTAATGCCTAATGTAATAATGCCAAACTGACTTTGTTCAAAGACAAAATGAAATCTCGAACGAAAAAGTATGTCCAATATAATGTTACTGTCTCACGGGTAAGGATCTGGAAAGACGGGGATTTGGTAAAGGAAGTGGGGAACTGAAATTCGTGAAAGACGACGGCAACATAAATTGGAAGCAATATTTTTTTTTCAAGACTTAATGACAAACTGGGTTTATTACATTAAGCGTTTTACATTTGGCGTTATTATCAACGCATAATGTAATGCCAAATGTAATAAACTGACTTTGTTGAATGACAAGATGAAATCTCAACGCTCAAAAGAAAGAATATGTCTCACATTCTATTCCTAATTTGGAAAGGATGTCGGGGTTTCGGAAAAAGGCGAGGGTGGTGGGGAGGGGGTTGTTGGTGGGGTACGGGGAGCTGCAATTCGCGTGAAAGACGCCAAGGCAACACAAATCGTAAGCATCATGTTATTCAAGACCAAGTAAAAATGGGTTTATTATATCAGGCGTTGTTACATTTGGCGTTACAATCGACGCCTAATGTAATAACGCCAATTTTGTTCTATGACAAGATTAAATAAAAAAAAAATATCATAATATCCCTTTGTTGGTCGGGGATCTAGAAGACGTGGGATTGATAAAGTGTCTGAATGTATGTTTGTCGGTGAGGCGTGTGGGGTTGGGGGCGGAAAGCATGTGGATGGGGCAGGAATGCAATTCGTAAAAGACGCTAAGGCAACACAATACAAATAAGTAGCATACTATTTTTCAAAACCCAATGAAAAAATGTCTGGGTTTATTACATTAGGCGTTGTTACATTTGGCGTTACAATCGACGCCTTATATAATAACGCCAAATGTAATCAACTGATTTTGTTCTATGACAAGATTAAATCTGAAAAGAAAAAAGCATGTATCATAATATCCCTAATTTGTTGGTGGGGGATTTAGAAGCCGGGGAATTGATAAAGTGTCTGAATGTATGTTTGTCGGAGGGATTGAGGGGGTGGGAGTGGGGGCGGAAAGATTGTGGATGGGACAGGAATGCAATTCGTGAATGGCAACACAACACAAATTATTAGTAGCATAATGTTTTTCAAGACCTAATGAAAAAAAATCTGGGTTTAATACATTAGGCAATCAACGCCTAATGTAATAAGGCCAAATGTATTAAACTGACTTTCATCAAAGACATTATTAAACCGCAAAAGAAAAAGTATGTGTCATAATAGCCCTAATTCGAGGGTAGGGGTCTGGGAAGACCCGGGGTTGGGGACTGAAATTCGCGAAAGACGCTAAGGCAACATAAATTTATTTACGGAAAATGACTCGAAGATGTCGAAGATGTAGAGAAATTCAATTTTTCCAAAGGTTCATTGAAGTATAAACTCAAAGGATCTTGTGCAAAGCCAATGTAATGCTCGAGAACGGGCTTAAGTTTTTCTGCACATGATATGTAGCGTTTACACGTCATTGAACCTTGGTCAAAACGAATTTATTTTTACTGCTGTAGACCGTTTTCGTAATTGTTTTAAGATGTACTTAATATCACAAAAGGCGCCATATATAAACAGGACATCGTGTCTTGACATTGGGGTCCATGATGTTTCCATGGTGGATGCCTGGTTTTCGGTTTGTCCTAGTAGTGATTTGATTCAGACAATTTAACTGTAAAATATGAAATACGTTACTTAAAAATATATGAAGGATTAAAAAGAAAACATGTTTCTGATATTATTTTCATCAGGGATCTTATTTTAAGACTACGAATTAGGTGTAGAAAGATATCTTATAGAAATGTTGACGTCATTAATGACGTTTGGATTCAACTTTTTGACGTTCTAGCGAGAAGGGTAGTTTTCTTTTAAGACATGTAAGTCGATTAGTTTTCGGATTAGATCACTCATTTTGGTGTCAAATTGAAGGTGAAATACTGTAGAATTCACCTCTGTATATATCTCAGTTTCGTCAATATCTTCCCAGATGGCTTGTTTTTGCGTGACGGGTCACAAATGTGTACGAATATTGACAGCAACAAGCTCATTTCAGGTCGAATGGTCAAATTGGCTCCTACCGGAAAACAGCTCGTTTCTCTTTTAAATGAGCAAAACCCACATTGCTACATTCATTCTACACATTACTTCCCATATTTTATTTCACTATGTTACCGCACAGTTTTCTGCTGCAGAAGTGTGACTTTGAATAATAATAATAATAAAAAAAAAGTGTGGGGTGAATATAAAACCCATAAAACTGGAAGAAAACTGATATTCTTCAAATGCATGCACATTTTACTAAAACAAACTCATAGATGCACCGGGCGTAAATAAAAAGACTATGGCAAAATAAAATCTCAAATAAAAAGATGGCGTATATAATATCCCTATTTCGGATGTCTGCATAGACGGGACATAGGATAAGGGAGAAAAGGCTGCGTTTGGTCAAAGACGTTGAGGCAACTCGAATCAAATGCAATGACGCCAAACATAATAAACTGATTTTGTTCTGGCAAGATGAAAAGTATGTCTCATAAAATATTCCAAATTTGAAGAGGATGAGTGGAGAGGGGCCTGGGAAAACGGGGGCTTGTGTGGAAATGAGAAAGGCTGCAATTAGTGAAAGTCGCCAGAGCAACACAAATCGTAAGCAAATAATGATATTCAAGACCATGTGAAAAATATTACATTAGGCGTTGTTACATTATGCGTTACAATGAACTCTCATAAGAAAAGGTATCTCATAATATCTCTAGTTTAGGGATTAGGGTCAGGGAAGACGGGGGATTCTTAAAGGGGCGAAAACTGTAATTCGTGAAAGGCAATACAAATTGTAAGCATCATGTTATTTAAGATCTGGGTGATCTTAGGCGTTGTTACATTTGGCGTTACACACAACGCTTAATGTGAAAACGCCAAATGTAATAAACTTCATTTTTTCTTCATCTGGATAAACTCTCAAAAGAACATGAAAAATGGAAAATTTCTATTCTTAATTTGGAGAGGGGTAGTAGTCTGGAAAGACGCGGGGGTTGGGGTGCAGATTAAGTGGGAAAAACTGCAATTCCTATAAGACGCCAGGGCAACACAATTCATTAGCATCATGTTATTCAAGACGTTAAGAAAACATCTGGGTTTACTTTCAACGCTTAATGTAATAACGCCAAATGTAATGACTATAATCTCAAATAAGATGGCGTATATAATATCCCTATTTTGGCGGTCTGCAAAGACGGGAGATAGGCAAAGGGGGAAAAGGCTGCATTTGGTGAAAATCGTTAAGGCAACTCCAATCAAATGCAATGACGCCAAACATAAATTGACTGACTTTTCAAAAGAAAAAAAAAAAAAAAGAATGAGACAAAGTATTCCATATTCGAAGAGGGTAAGGGGAGAGGAGTATGGGACACGAGGGCAACACAAATCGTAAGCCTAATGATATTCAAGACCATGTGAAAAAACCAGGGTTTGTTACATTTGGCAATACAATGTAATAACGCCAAATGTAATAAACTACTTTTTTCTTTGAGAAGATGAAGTCCCAAAAGAAAAAAAAAGAATGCGTCATAATATCCCTAATTACGGGATCAGGGATAGAGGTCTGGGAAGACAGGGGAATATTAAAGGGTGGAAAGCGGTAATTTGTGTAAAATAAACCTCCAAGGTAACACAAATTGTAAGCATAATGTTATTTAAGATCAAGTGAAAAAAATCTGGATTTGTTACATTAGGCTTTGTTACATGTAGCGTTACAATCAACGCCTAATGTAATAACGCCAAATGAAATAAACTGACTTCTTTTTCTTTGAGAAGATGTAATCACAAAAGAAAATAGTTTGTGTCATATTACCTCTAAATAAGGGATTGGGGATAGGGAACTGCGCAAACGGAGAAGGTGGAGTGGGGTGGGGGGGAGGGTGGGGGGGCGGGCTGAAATTCGTGTAAAAAAACAAACGCTAAGGCAAACAAAAATTGTAAGCATCATGTTATTTAAGAGCATTTGAAAAAATCTTGGTTTATTACATTAGGCGTTGTTACGTTTGATGTTACACTCAACGCCTAATGTAATAAACCAATGTAATACTCACCTTTTTCTGACAAATTTAACTGTCAAAAGAACACGAAAATGAAAAATGCCTATTATATTCTTAAATTGGAGAGGAAGTGTGCGTGTGTGTGTGTGCGCGTGTGTGTAGGGGGAGGGGTAGTAGTCTCGAGTTAAGTGGGAAAGGCTGCATTTCGTATAAGACGCCAGGGCAACACAAATCATGTTATTCAAAAATTCACCTTTTCCAGACAAGATTAATTCTAAAATGAACAAAAAAAAAAAAAAAAAATGCCTATTATAATCTGAATTTGGAGAGGTAGCCTGTGTGTGTGTAGTTTTTTTTGTTGTTGTTTTTTTATTTTGTGTGTGTGGGAGGGGGGGGAGATATAGTGGTCTGGAAAGACGCGCGGGGGGAAGGGGGTGAAGGTTGCGGAATGTGGGAAAGGCAGCATTTCGTTTAAGACGTCAGGGCAACACAAATTCGCAGCATCATGTCATTCACGACCTTATGAAAAAATTGGGTATATTGCATTTGAGTGTGTGTGTGTGTGTGTGTGTGTGTGTGTGTGTGTGTGTGTGTGTGTGTGTGTGTGTGTGTGTGTGTGTGTGTGTGTGTGTGTGCGTGTGTGCGTGTGTGTGTGTGTGTGTGGAGATTAGTCTCCTTTGATTATTTGCCCTTTAGGGGCCCTTAAACTCATTGTCATTGTAAATATGTATACCAAATACGTACACTGTTTGCTCAAATTATAGGCCTGATGCTTGGGTGGATTTAGCTGCATGTATGGATGCACAAAAGAAATCAAGTAAACTTTTTGATTTTGCTGCTGAAACAGACATGACAAAAATGCTTTGCAATATCAGTGTGGGGAATCCACGTGGCCAAATGACTAAATGATTTTCCGCGTACTCTGCACTTATTTAAACAAATTCCATTTGGTATGAATAGAGATATTCTGTAAAAATGCGGAGCTAAAAATAATAACAGTCCGTGTACCTACTAGTCATTTGGTCACTTGGATTCCAACACCGAATATAACAAAAGCAATATTCTAATTCCCTGCCGGCCTCGATGGCCCAATCAGATGCAAGTCAGGAGGTCGCGGGTTCGATTCCCACCGGGTTCAGTAAAATTCTTTGGTGGAGATGGATCATGGATTTTCTACGCTCCCCTCCGCTTATTCAATAGGTCAGAACTTTGTCAGTTTCTGGCGGAAGAATGTGCACTCGTTAACCATTTAACTAGATACTGGTTAACTATTCCTTGTTGATATCTATTTAGAAAACTACGTTATTGAACCGTGGTTATCATACACGTAGATAGATACAAGTATCGGCTATTTCAACTGCCATGTTATCTATTGTATAATTCAATTGTTTGACTTACAGTTAAAGTGTGGTTAGGTACCGCGCTCGACATTACCCCATTGGTTTGACTGAGTCGTAAAACCTCAACCCAAACAAACTTTCAAACGACATCCAAAGCCATTGGAATGGATTTGTCCCTTATTAGGTATAATGTTGCATAGTTAGGGGGATTTAAAAATTACTGAAATTAAAGTGATCTGTCATTTGGTTTGGCTGCCATGGCAACAGAAAACTCCCGTAGACTTGTAATTGGTAAACAGTTAAATTGCATTTTGTTCCATCACGTGTAATTTAATGTGAATCATATTTGGCAGTTTATGTGTTTTATGAACACCATTTATGGTCACCATTTTGATTGATTGCGATAGCAACATTATTTAAAAAAAAAAAAAAAAAAAAAAAAAAAAAAAATTTAAATGACAACTCCAAAACCACGGGAGTATGCCTCTAATTAAGTGCTATTCAAAATAGCTACGCTTATGGTGAACTGTTTCCCTGTGGCAACAGAAAGCTCCCATAGCCTTATAATGGGAAACTAGTTAAATTTCATTTTTAACATACGTGAAGTGATGTGAATCATATTTGACAGATTTATCATTTGTCTACCCAGTTTATGTGTTTGTGACCAGTGGCCATTTTTTTGGTTTCCATGGCAAAATATGTAAAACACCAGTAGGGAAAGAGGATCCTGTAATTCACCAGCAGGGAGAGAAGATGCTTTTGCACAACAGCAGGGAACGAATGAACACCAATACAAAAACAAAAATAGCTGAAGTCTAAATCTTACAATATATGATTGAAGTAGAAAAATCTTTAAAAATAGCAATAAGCATATTCTTTTTCTTCAAAACCAAGAACTATTCAAAACGATGACCCTTTAGTTGCATTGACAGGATTGGAAAAACCTTGCGTACCAACTGTATGTCTGCAGTGGCTATTTCACTCAAGCGAGCAAGCCGTAGCCCGTGGGCCTCTCTTGTTGACAAACGTTGCCTCAAGAAAAATAAATGCACTGGTTTCAAAAGGTCTGAATTCAAAATGACTGGAATTTGTTTTATAACAAGAGTCGTGGTGTCTTCAATCGCGCAATGTTGAGTTCGGCTCGCGTAACAGCATCACAGGTCCGCCCGTTCTTAAATGTAGCAGCTGCGAGGGCCAAAGGTTCAACATGAGCCACTTGTCGCCCTTCGTCCGTCCCAACCGTTGACCAACTTTTCCTCTGAAACCTCTGGGCTAATTTTCTTCAAATTTAATGAGGAGCCTTCTGTTAAAATGGGAATGAAAATTTATATAAATGGATACGGTTGATTAAGTTAGATGGCCGTCATGCCTAAATATGGTAAAAACACTTAAAATCTTCTTCTCCTGAACCAAGAAAGCTCTGAGGTTGAACTTGGAATATATAGAATATGATATCAAGATTTATCAAGTTTATTCAAATCATTAATCGTAGATTGGCCTTACGGCAAAGTTAAATTTGCGTTCTCATAAACTACAGTGTTGCATATGAAGAGACTCAATCTACCCGAGTCTCCTATTTTCGTGATTTTGTGTGTTCTTTGTTTCCAAAGGCAATCCTTTTTTACTTTTTACTTTTATTTTACTAAGTTTAATCAAATAATGATCCTGTCGTATGTTTTCCTTTGACAGATTATGAAAAGGTCAATTTTGCATCGCAATACATTTATACGGGGAAAACACGCATTTAAAAGGGAAAATTGTTAAATAGTCATTAAATAGCAAAGCTTTTGTCCCAAAGGTGTTGTCTGTCCTTGTAGTCCTATACACACGTTGACAGTCCTGACACACTTTTTTTAATATATAAAATCAGAGTTGAAAACAAACCCTCTGACACTTGAAACACATATTCGAAGTAACAAAAGCTTTCTGCTACAACTAAAAGTTTGTCCCTTATGGGTTATATGCCTTCGCCCCGGGGTTAATCTGCATGTATAAAATTGTGAAAAAGTTCTGTAGGAAATCAGTTTACAGCTTGCAATGTATATTTGCCTCAGATAAGGACAGAAAACCCTGGGGCACAAATAAATGTCTAAAATTCTGTCCTTATCTGAGGCAAATATATTTATTTATTTATTTATTATATACAAAGTAATGAAATATAGAGAGTTATTAATGAAATAAAATGCATGTTTCGAAAAAGTTATATTTTCACTAGTGAAAATATAAAACATATTTTCACTCCTCTGAGCAGTGAAAAATATAAGATCTGGAACTACTTTTTTTCTTATTTACATTAATGGTCAAGATTTCATGATTTGCATCTCTTCTATCGAAAGTGATGTAATTAATAAAAAAAAATTCAAATGTTTGTCGTGAATATGACTTTTATTTCATCTCTTGAAGTGAAAAAATGTATATTTCATTCGTGCCTTCGGCACTCATGAAATATACATTTTTTTCACTTCATGAAATATACATTTTTTTCACTTCACGAGATGAAATAAAAGTCATATTCACGACAAACATTTGAATATCCTCTATATATTACCACCAAAATTGTGTCTACAAGCGATCATCTTCCCTTGCCACGAGGCTAATATGAAAAGCCTGTAGAAAACAGCGTTGAAAGTGAGCTTTCTGACTCTTACAACAGGTCATCCGAGTGAGAAAGAATCTTCGTTGCCATTTAATTTTTTATACACTAGGGGTTATCTGCCCTTGCTACTTATGCCCTTTACATGTATGGTGACAAAATCTGTTTAAAACAGAGTTGAAAGTAACCCCTCTGAGTCTTACAATAGATAATTATCGTGTAAAAGGCTCTGATACCATCTAAATTTTGTCAACCAGGAAACAGTCTGTTTTTAACCAGCGTTAATAGTGACCATCCTGTCACTTATAATCAACGATCAGAATTGCATCAGTTCCGGATTTCAGAATAGTTCTTCTGAAACTTACAACAAAATATCAGACAAAAGCATTCTTTACCCTAAAACATTCTCCCCATATGAGTTGTAAAGCATTTCTTTCCTCCGCCTTTTTTTTTTTTTTTTTTTTTTTTTTGGTTTGGAGTGTGAGGGAGGGAGTGGTGGAGGTGGTATTTGTAAAGATATAAAAAGGTTTGAACTCTAGTGAGCATTTCTTGGTCTCATTGCCTTTTTGTTTTATTTTTATTAGGGTATGGTGGTAGTGGTGGTAGTTTTTCTTGACCACTGGACTTGTTTTCACATAACCTGCTCATGATCTTACTTTCAATGTTTTGTTGCTCCGATGATAAAATCCGTCTTGGTCCGCTGAGATTTTAGATATTATACTTCCCTCGGAACCACTCTGTAGAATTAAGAAATTTTAATGTCTTGTTAGTCCTAAACAAAAATGCTTTGTTCGCCACGACGATTTAGACTTGGACAGATCTTATATTGTACTTTCTCCGAAACTATTGACTGATTTTTACAAACTTGACCATTTGTTTACGTGTACGGATGTTTTTTCAATGTATAGATGGTCCGTAACAAAAACTTGTTTCGGTCTGTATCGACAGGTTGCTGCATGTCTCAGAATCTTTCAGCGGTCAAATCTTATTATAACTGTTCCGAGGCAGATTGTTTCGAAACTTTCTCCACAGTGTTCCCCTCGAAGTGCAGTCTTGTTTGTGTTGAGGTTTTACGGCCCAGTCAACCCAATGGGGTCATGTCGAGCGCGGTCAGTTTACCTAACTACACGTTTACTGGACAGGCTTAGTCGTCTAAACGGTTAACCAGTATTGTGCACATTCTTTCGCCAGAAACTGACAACTGCCCTTCTTGAATCAGCGGAAAAATATTTCATGATCAATCTCCACGAAAGAATGTACCTCGGTGGGGGTTGAACCCGCGACCACCTGGTCTCCAGTCGGACGGCGCATCCAACTGTTGAAGTGCAGTCGGTCCTTAACAAAACAAGTCCTGGTCCGTCCAATAATATGGCTGGAGACATGACATTGAGCAGTTTGGTGATCAGATTTTCTTTCAGCATCTCCTCCTAAACCACTGAATGAATTTTCATGCTATTTTCTTTGACCGTTCCTCTTAATATCGAAATTAGAAAATACATTGGGTCTGGCCACTGAACAAATATGGCTGCCGAGCTGATATGTTTTTAAGATCTTTTAATCCAATTCCATTCAACAACTTCATATCTCCACATTATCCCATACCTGGTAGGCCAAAGGAGCAACAGTAATGTTCGGAGCTCTTGTTGAATACAAAACAAGAATTAGCTGCGTGAAGTTGGGTAAACATTCGACATTGGACATTCGAATGTCTACCCGCACGACATTCGATATTCGACATTCGAATGTCTAGCTGCTAGCCATTGGACATTCGACATTCAAATTAAGCCGCACGACGTTGGACATTCGACATTCAATGTCTAACATTTGAACGTCTAGTTGCACAAAATTGGACATTCGACATTCGAATGTCTAGACATTAGACTTTGGAGATTCGACATTCCAATGTTTAGCCATAAGACATTGGACATTCGAATGCCAAGCCGCACGACATTCGACATATGAATGTCTAGCTGCTAGATATTGGACATTCGACATTCGAATGTCTATCCGCACGACATTGGACACTTGACTTTCGAATGTCTAGCCATTAGCTAACGGCTGGACAATTGAATGTCCAATGTCAAATGACTAGACAGTCCAATGTCGTGCGGCTGAACATTCGAATGTTGAATGTCTAATGGCTAGATATTCAAATGCCAAATGTCCATTGTATAATGGCTAGACATTCGTAAGTCAAATGTCTATGGCTGGATATTCGAATGTCAAAAATGCAATGTCTAGCAGCTAGACATTTTAATGTCCAAAGTCTAATTGCTAGATATTCGAATGTCGAATGTCCAATATCTAGCAGCTAGACGTTTGAATGTCGAATGTGGGATGTCATGCGGCTTAATAATCCAATATCGAGTGTCTAGTGGCTACACATTCGAATGTCGAATATCCAGTGTCTCCTGCCTAGACATTCGAATGTAAAATGTCCAATGTCAAATGTTCAGTGTCTAACAACTATACATTCGAATGCTGAATGTCGTGCAATTTAAATGTCAAATACCCAATGTAAAATGGCTAGACATTCGGATGTCCAATATCGTGCAGCTGGACATTTGAATGTCGAATGCCTAATATTTTGGGGCTAGACATTCAAATGTCGAATGTCAAGTGTCTAAAGGCTAGACATTCGATGTCCAATGTCTAACAGCTAGACGTTCGAATGACGAATGTCAAATGTCGTGCGGCTAATCATTCAAATGTCGAATGTCTAGCATCTAGATATTTGAATGTTGAATGTCATGCGGCTAGACATTAGAATGTTGAAAGTCCAATGTCTAATCGCACGACATTGAATATTCGAATGTCGAGCGGCTAGACATTGGACTTTCGACATTATAATGTCTAATGGCTAGACATTCGTATTTTGAATGTTTGATGGCTAGACATTCGAATCGCGAATGTCCAATACCATGCGGGTAGACATTCGAATGTCCAATGTCTAGCATCTAGATATTTGAATGTTGAATGTCATGCGGCTAGACATAAGAATGTTGAAAGTCCAATGTCTAATCGCACGACATTGAATATTCGAATGTCGAGCGGCTAGACATTGGACTTTCGACATTATAATGTCTAATGGCTAGACATTCGTATGTCAAATGTCTAATGACTAGGCTTTAGAATGTCGAATGTCAAATGCCTAGACATTCGAATGTCGAATGTTCAGTGCCTAACGGCTAGACATTCTGAAGTCGAATTTTCAATGTCTAGCAGCTTCGAATGTCGAATGTCGTGTTACTAGACGTTCGAATGTCCAACGTCGTGCGACTAGACATTCGAATGTCCGATGTCCAATGCAGAACGGATAGACATTCAAATGTCAATTGTCCAATGCCGTGCGGCTATACATTCGAATGTCCAATGTTAAATGCCAAACGGTTAGACATTCAAATGTCAAATTCCAATGCCGTGCGTCAAGACATTCGAATGTCGAATGTCGTGCAGCTAGCCATTTGTATGTTGAATGTCCAACGTCTAACAGCTAGACATTCGAACGTCGAAAGTCGAGCGGCTAGACAGTCGAATGTTCAATGTCAAATGGCTGGACATTGGAATGTCAAATTTTCAATGCCGAACAGCTAGATTGTCGATTGTCCAATGTCGTGCGGCTAGACATTCGTATGTCGAATGTCGTGAGGCTAGACATTTGTATGTCAAATGGCCAATGTCTAGGAGCTAGACATTCGAATGTCAATTGTTGCTTGTCGTGCGGCTTGACATTCCAATATCCTATGTCAATGTCTAATGGTTAGACACTGGAATGTCGAATGTCCAATGTCTAGCAGCTACATATTCGATTGTTGAATGTCGTATGTCGTGCTGCTAGACATTCGAATGTCAAATGTCCGATGTCTAATGGCTAGACACTCAAATGTCGAATGTCTAATGTCTAGTAACTAGACATTCAAATGTCTAATTTAGAATGTCGTTCAGGTAGACATTAGAATGTCGAATATCTAATGGCTAGATATTCGAATGTCGAATGTAGAATGTCTGACAGCTAGATATTCAAATGTCGAATGTCCAATGTCTAGCAGCTAGACATTCGAATGTCAAATGTCGAATGTCGTGCGGCTAGATATTCGAATGTCGAATGTCGTGCAGCTAGACATTCGAATGTCGAATGTCCAATGTCGTGCGGCTAGACATTGGAATGTCAAATGTTGTGCTGCTAAACATTCAAATGTCGAATGTCATGCGGCTAGGCATTCGAATATTGAATGTCCAATGTCTAGGAACTAGGCATTCGAATGTCGAATTTAATTGTCGTGCAGCTAGTCATTCGAATGCCCAATGTAGAGCGTCTAGATATTCAAATGTCCAATGTGGCTTGACATTTATATGTCGAATGTCTAATGGCTTGACATTCGAATGTCCAAAGTCGAATGTTTAGCCAACTTCGGGCAGCTAGAAGAATTTTGGTACTTTCATATTGGACTGCCTTATAAGCTTACCTGAGCACCAAGTGTTTAAGATGAGCTATTGTGATCGGTTAATGTCCGTCGTCCGTCGTGCGTCGTGAGTCGACAACAATTTGCCTTTAAAGCTTACTTAATCTCCCCTGGGCAAGTTGACTAAAATGTGATAAGAAGCATTGGGGTAACTTGTATATCAAAAATAGCCAAATTCGTTCTGATCGGAAATCCAAGATGGCCACATTTGGCCACCATCTTGAAAGTCTATCTAACGCTTCTGCTCCTAAACCGAAAGGCTTATTTACTCGAAACTTAGTAGGAAGTATTGGGGCAACTTGCAGATCAAAAATAGCTAAAATTGTTTCTATCCGACATCCAAGATGGCCGCCATTTTGAAAATCTATTCTGCGATTTTTCTCCTGAACCGAAATCCAATCGACTCGAAGCTTGGTAGGAAGTATCAGGACAACTTTATGGATCGTTATCCTAGGAAGGCCAATTGACTCGAAACTTGGTAGGTCAAAAATAACTTGCTGATCAAAAATAGCTAAAATTGTTCCAATCCGAAATCCAAGTTGGCTGCAATGGCCACTATCTTGCAAAATCTATTTTGCGATTTTTATCCTGAACCAGAACTTGAAACTTGGTAGGAAGTAGCAAACCAACTTATATACCAAAATAGCTAAAACCTTTCGGATCGGAAATCTAAGATGGCCGCCATAGTCGCCGACTTGAAAATCTATTTTGTGTTCTTTTTTTCCTAAACCGAAACTTTATAGCATCAGAGCAACTTGCGGATCAAAAATCGTTACGATCTGAAATTCAAGATGGCCGACATTGCGCAAATCTTGAAAAGCTATTTTACGCTTCTTCTGAACTGAAAGGCCAAATGACTCGAAACTTGGTCGGAAGTATCAAGATAACTTGTAGATCAGCTGTAGCCAAAACCGTTCCGATCGGAAATTCAAGATGGCCGACATTGCGCAAATCTTGAAAAGCTATTTTACGCTTCTTCGCCTGAACTGAAAGGCCAATTGACTCGAAACTTGGTCGGAAGTATCAAGATAACTTGTAGATCAACTGTAGCCAAAACCGTTCCGATCGGAAATCTTAATGGCCGCCATGGCCGTCAATTTCAAAATCTATTTTGCGCTTCTTGTCCTGAACCGAAAGACCAATTGACTCGACATTTGGTACAAAGTATCGGGACAGCTTGCAACTGAATTGTACCTAAAAGGGTTTCGATCAAAAACCCAAGATGGCGCCATGCCCAGGAATTTGAAAATATGTCTTACGCTCGTTCTACTGAACCGAAAGGCCAAATGACTCGAAATTTGGCAGGATATAGCGAGACAATTTGAAGATTAAAAATAGCTACAAATGTTTCGATCGGAAATCCAAGATGCCACCCTTGTTTTACGCTTCTTCTCATGAACCGAAAGGCCAATTGACTCGACACTTGGTTGAATATTGGGGCAACCTGTAGATCGAAAATAGCTAAGATCATTCCGATAAGAAAGCCAAGTTAGCAAATCTTTTTTTTTTTTTATGCGTTTCTCCTCCAGAACCGAAAAGCCAACTGACTCGAAACTTGGTAGATACGGGTCAGCTTGTTAATCCAAAACAAGCTGTAATGATGCCGATCGGTTATCCAGGATGGCCGCTATGGCTGCCGTCTTGAAAATCGATTTCGAAAATCATAGGAAGTATCGAGATAACTTGTACAGATAAAATAGTTCAAATAGTTCCGATTTAAAATACAAGATGGCCGCACACGGTCGCCATCTTGAATATATTATAAAAAACCTTTTCCCTGAGCAGAAAGACCAGCTGACTCGAAACTTCACTGGAAATCAAGTTGACTTGCTCAAATTTACAGCCCTGCTAAAATGGCTCTACCTAGGGGGTCACTTGTCTGGTACATCGTTGGGCCGCTACAGGTCCTTCTTGTTGAAATTTACTACACAAGTAAACATCATCTCACTGATGTAAATTGTTTTTTCCGTTTGTTCTGATTTCTTTAGCTTCTCTTTTACAACTGAATCTTTTTATAGATATTCAGTTACCAAGACCGCAGATCCATGTCGGAAAGAAAAAAGAAACCCCTTCCTGTAGATGAGGAAACCTACAATACCATTATTCTATTGGTAAAGAAAAGGTTCCCGTCAAGAAAAGATCACAGGCTCAAAAAAATGCAGTGATCAAATTTTGGAGAAATAAGGACTGATTCACTGTGAAGAAAATTAATGGAACAGAAAAACTCTTCTGAAGTCTAAATTTAAAGCAGCAGTAATAAATGAATTCAAACCCGCAAAAGGAAGTGGTGCTAGAGCAATAAACTATACACTTAAAGGTAGATTTGCTGGAACTGGGGAAAAAAGAGTAAGTAAAATTTTACAGGATAGTAAAGCGCACCAGAAGATCAATCCAAAGTTCAGAAACAAACCTGACCTGTGGTCTCAAATTTTGTTTTCAAAAGAATACAGGTTGATCTAATAGACATGAGACGAGAAATAGTTCGAGCTGGCAAAAGGGATTACAGATATATCCTTTTCTTTAGATATGTGTTTCTAAGGCCTCTCAAAAGAAAGAAAAGCAAATATGTTGCTAAAGAACTGAAGAAAATATTTTCAGTGCACAGATATCCAAAGATTTTACAGTCAGACACTGAGTTCAAGGGTCAGGCATTATCTCTGTTGAAAACACACGGCACCAAGGTAATTACAAGGAGGGCATACCACCCCCAGTCTCAAGGAAAGTGCGGACGTCTTAATAAAACTGTCAAAACAAAGCCCAGGTATCTTGCAAATATTTCTAGAGGAAAAGGCTATAACTGGGCAGAGAAATTACAAGTTACTATTTCATAAAACACATCCCCTAAAGAGGTGTTGGGATATCTAACACCTTTTCAGGTTTACTTTAATCGCTCCTATGAATTAAATGTGCATTGACCCAATGAAGTAAGAGAAACAGCAGCAAAAGCATCTAAGTTGAAGAAGAATGGTTTATCAACAAAAGTCAAAGGACCCTGTATCTGTTTATGAAAAGGGGGAGAGAGTTCTCATTAGATACCCAACTAATCATTCAGGAATCCCCAGTAAAAGAAGAATACTCACTGCCATTGTTGTTGGTAGGAATAAATCTATGTATCAAGTTTTGTTTAAATCTCTTGAAAATCGATTGATTAAGAAATGGATCTCTACCAGCGAAACCCCGTCTAAAGAAAATCGAAAGAAATCAGAAGCTTTAGCGAAGGTAACTCAGAAAGAAAGCAACTCGAAGATCAGGAAGTACACACATATGGATAATCTAAGATCCACATAATCTTCGCATTATGATCTAACTGTTTCGCTGGATCCAGCTGGGGACGGTGACTGTCAGTTTGCCGCACTAGCTGACCAGCTAAACAAGGTGGGTATTTTCAAGTCTGCATATGTCGTACGTGAGGAGGCAGTTAATCATATAGAATCCTTTAAATAATTTTATTCTGAATTCATTTTCGATGAGTCTGTCGACGATTATATTGCTAAAATGAGGAGAAAGGGAATATTTGGTGATCATTTGACATTAACTGCACTTGCCCGAGTATATAATGTCCAGATTTATATTCACTCTACGAGGGGAGCGGAGTGGAACAGGCTTCTGTCAAATTCTTCCGTATTAAATAACATACAGCCACTGTTACATTTAGGGTACTTTCCTGAGGGGGCAGGAGAGCATTATGTAACCAGCTTGCCCCCAGAATTACATGATTATAGTTCTGATTCATCTTTGGACAACGGGGGCGATTTTGATACTATCAATCCCTATTCTAGTGACGTTGATGGTGAAAATATTTCTAATTTAGCTACTGACGGTCAACCTATGGGAATAGACGCCGACCAAACCGATGCTTATTCAGATTCTGACACAATTATATATTCCTTGGATAATGCAGAACAAGAAACTGAACAATCACTTCCTTTGTTACCACCACTTGTTCTTCAGCAAATCTTGACAGTAATGCTTGGATGATGATCCCCTTTCTGTATTTACATTAAAAAAAGTTTGTCACAACTTTTCTGAAATGTTAAAGGGAGCTTATCCAAGAGTTTATATTTTACTACAGATCATGAATGTTGTCCCAAATGTTTTAAGTGTTCGAAAGTTAATAAGGGTTAATAAGGGTTGCTGGAAAATACAGCGGACTGATTAGTCAATCTTCCAGAAAAAAAAAAAAATTGGGCAAACGCATGGTTGTCCTTTAAGGAACTAGACAACAGGTGGTTTTGAGATAGAGAGCATATGGTGGAAATAAAACTGGATGTTTATTTGTTTAAAGACACATTTTTTTTTTCATTTTTTCCTCCCCCGCCCCCCCTCCCCCCCCCCCCCCTTCATGATCACTTCCAATATACAGTCCTGATAACAGAGCGCACATCAAAGGCTTATCTTATCTAAGTGATTATGGAATCATTATAAGGCTATTAAGTCTCCTTAGATGGTGCCCTATAAGGGTTAATTCATAAAATTTAGCAGTATTCAATTTGTTACTCTAGAACCAAATAAATTCATTTGCAAATTTTGCATTAAATTTTTTCATTTTATTTGTTGATTTGTATTTTACCACTTTATTTTTTTTATTTATTTATTTTTGATATTTTATTTTTCCTAAATACAAAAGTGTTGTTTTTTCTTGCATCGTGAAAAAAGTACAAATGAACTGAAATATAAATATAAAATTGAAAATATTTATTTATTTATTTATTTTCTAAAGTAAATAAGAACACCACACTATTATTCCATTTCCATTTCTGTAAAACAATACATCATGGAATATGTCAAAAAGTTCTTAGACAATTTAGAATGTGTATTTTATGCCAAAAAGCTTCTCTTTTTCAATAAATACATAAATAACTAAATAAAATACTGTCTATCTTCCTAATTTTCTGTATTTGATCCAAAGAAACAGATAAAGGGGGCATTTGGTGATAAATTAGCATACAGGCATAATCATCTGTATTTGTCCATAAAATATGTTGTGGGTTTCATTAGAACTGCCTAGGCGAGGCAATTCTAATGAATAAAAAACAGGTATATTTTATTGAATAAACAGAAAAAAAAAAACATCAAATTATCACAAAATTACCCACATTATTTGTTTCTCTGTCTTCATCATAAACTTTGCTGATATAAAATCTAATTTCCCCTTATCAGGCCCCTACCTGTAAGGGTGGCCAAAATCACCAAGAATTTCTTATCTTAATCTCCTTAGAGTCATTAGGGTGTTATGCAATCCAAAATGTGTCTTTAAGTGGAATTTCAAATTTTAGTTTGCCGAATAAACGCAAGGCGCAGTTCTTCGCAAACATTTCTTTTGGTGTCACAAACATTTCTTTTGGTGTCAGCAATTTGTGAAAAGATTGCTTTTATTTCAAAGAATTAAAATTGTTTTTGATTGTTTATTCTTTCTTCTATTATCTCTAAGTATTTTAAAAGCTTCATATCTTGCATCAGAAAATAAATTTTCACGACATTTTGGAGTGATGCAGCATTTTCACTGGTTATAATATTGAGTGATGAAGTTTACACCTAGACATGATATTCTAATGAATAAGCACAACAAATCTAATAGTTTAGTGGACAAATTAAGATAAATGACTTATTATTCTGAGTTTGTTGCACTTCCGACAAAGAAAAAAAAATACAGTGGCTGTCATGAGTAGGGGACATCTCGCAGGCTTGGAAATCCATGTTATCAGTAGTCTGTTTTCTGTAAAAGGACTGTAAAGTAATCCTAATAATGCTTAAAAATTAACGCAGAAAAACAAGAAACCAGAAGGTGTTTATAAACACAATGCTCCCTCCCCCACACACACACTCCACACACACAACTTTCCCTTAAATATGCATTGACCGTAATACTTAAGCACAAAAAATGTCTAAGTTCAAAAGTCCACAAAAGTGGCAAACAAGAAAAAATGCCAAATGCATTATGAGCGGTTTTTTTTTTTCCACTGAAGAATAAAGGTTACATATCACTTTGAAAAATGTTTATCAAAAGATAAACCTCGGACGACGTCCGTCCGCCCCGACATCACTATTTTAAAGAACAGAGTTTTTTTCTATGAAAAGCCTGTCCAAAGCCTGCTGGTTACTGATGTTGTCACTGGTAAGTAAATAGAAGAGGCTCCGCCACTGATGCTACAAACTGCATAAATGAAAAAATGAATCAAAGTTTACCCCCTAAAGCTACAACCTGCATAAGTGAAAAAAAATCAATTTTAGCGGCACAAGCTTTCAGCTTCAAGGAAGAGTCAGTGTTCTCTTTTGCACGCGACAAGCTTTCTGGTCCTTATCTTTGCCTCTGCCAACTATTATAAAAAATATTTCAAGACATCAAGAAGCTATGAAGTGCACAAGAACTTGGCTCAGGGGAGATAACTAGAAAAAAAGAAACGAAAAATGCAGTTGTCCTTCTTGCATACGACACTCTTACTTAATCTGATATATGTCCCTACCAAATATTATTAAATTATCGCAAACAGTATGAGAGTTATGGCCTGCACAATATTATCAAACTATTTCAAACTATTAAGACGTTAAGGAGTGCATAAGAATTTGGCAAAGAAATTCTTTCAGGGGAGATAACTAGAAAAATAACAAAGCAAGACTTGCAAGCGACACTCTTATTTGACCTGATATATGTCCCTACAAAATATTATCAAATTAAACAGTACGGGAGTTATGGCCTGGACAAAATTTCGGCTAAAGGGGAGATGAGTACATAACGAAGAAAGTGAGAGTTGTGTTTCTTTGCACGTGACACCCCTACTGGTCCTTCCCGTCATTCCTACCAAATATGCAAGCAACCCACTAAAGAATAAATATAACATATAACTTTGAAAAAAGTTAAAACAAAAGGTAAACCTCGGACATCAGGGGAGAAAAGTACATAACGAATAAAATGAAAGTTGTCTCGTCTTTCTTGCACAAAACACGCCTACTGGTCCTCCTCTTCATGCCTACCAAATATGAAAGCAATCCATTGAAGACTAAAGGTAATATATATAACTTTGATAAAAGGTTAACGAAAAGGCAAACCTCGGACGACGTCCGACGCCTGCCCACCCACTCGCTTGCCCGGACATTGTTATTTAAAAGGGCGGATTTTTATGTCGCCTGCGTAGCATGGCACATATAGGGTTTATCTTGTCCGTCCGCGTCGTCGTCGGCGGCGGCGTCGTCGTCGTGGGTATCATCGGTGTCTTCGTCACACTTTTCGTTTCCGTTCAATAGCTTTGGAAGGGATGTATTGATTTCATTCAAATTTTGCAGAACTTTATATCACTATAAAATACAGGTCGTTCGATAATCATCCGCCAAATTTTGGCTGAGTTATGGTCGTTTTTCGACTTAGTTTTGTTGTTAAGTTACCGCTCAATAATTTTTGGATGCATTGATTTTATTCAAAGTTTGCAGAACTTTGTATCACTGTTAAATACAGGTGAAGTTCGATATTGGTAATCATCCGCTAAATTTTGGCTGAGTTATGGCCCTTTTTCGACTTAGTTTTTGTATATATATGCAAAATAGTGATTCAGACGCTGAAATTAATTCTCCTCACTCGTCTCATGCAATCGAAACACCACATCTAGCCACTCTGTGGGTTCCACAGGGGCTACAGAGGAAATTTATTTGTTATGCTGAATTTTTTTTTTGCCACAGCCATTATTTTTGCATTTCCTGATACACTGGAGGCAGATCATTGACGAACACAATCTTGGGGAACAACATTATGGGTCGTTTATATTTTTTTGAATGACGCTGAGCGCCTGAGCCTTTCCCTGTTCTATTAATTTCTTTTTTTCTTGCTCGCTCAAACCAGCTTGTTTAGTGTGTGTTTTATCTTTTAACTCATTATATTTGTTTTGCTCGTCTAAAACTATTTTAAATTCCTGATCTGATATTTGCCCATATATATTTCGTTTAAAGCTGTGGAAATTAGACTTTTGATGGAATTTGTTTTCCCCTAGGCTTTACTTTCTAATGTTTCTGCGTCTTTGTTATTAATTTGTGCCTCGATAACTTAACGCAAACACCCATACAGCCACAAACAATTGCAACAATCTCTAATGGTAACATAATAGGCGCAGCGAATCCAACCCCAGCCATAATAACACTTGCAGAAATTAATGTAGTATCACCTCCATCTGTAATATTAATTCCTCTTTTATACTTCTTACACAATGCTCTTGCATCTCTCTCTGTTATTAATTGTTTCTCTATTTCAGAAATCTTTTGTAATCTATAATTCTGTCTATCTTCAGTAGGCAACTCTTGATATAACGGCGCAGTTAGCTGTTTCATTTTTTATTGTTTTTAAAAAATATTTCAAAATAAAATAAAAAAATGATATACTTTAAACAAACGTTCAAAAACCATGCCAGTTGCAGAATTACATAGATAACAGAGACAGCACCAAAATGATAGGATTAAAATCTATCACATACTGGGTTGGCTGGTATAATGTCACAGGCAAACAATATCTAACAACCAAAAGCAAAAGGATTGACATCAAACCAGGCTTATATAATGACCTAAGACAGATCTTGTCTGTGAATTACACCAACGGATTTATCACATTAGAAACACTACCGAACAAGGAAATCGAATTGTCCAGTGGAATTTCGTCTTTACTTGTTTTCAAACATGGACTGCTCACAGCTGGCAAACACACAGGACACAAAATGATTGACATCGCCAAAACTAAAGAGCTTCGTGTCTTTCTTGACCAAATAAATACAAATAATTTTCTAGATGGTGAACCAAGCACATTACTAGGAATCGTACCAGTTTCTAACAAACCCTTTGGGAAAGTTGTTTCTTGTCGATTTGAATTTCCAGTCTTCAAGAAGCTAATAAACGGGTATATCTGTGCGAATAACAGATCAAAATAATATTGTTTTAGATAATAATAATTTTTTGTTGATAAAATGAGCAGATTACGAGTCATATTTGCTTGAAATAATGAAAGATCTATGAATGAAAATAGAATTAGACCTGAGAAATCCGCGGGATGCAAATGATGCCGTCAATAAAAGATATATGAACAAACGGATCGAATATAACACAAAGGATCTAGAAAATAAACTTACTGCAATTCAAACACAAATAACTAACTTGATGGCACCAAACCCTTTACCTCGAATCTGGACATGGGTAATAACCGAATAATAATCGTTGGCCACCCAAGAAACCCAGAACATAATATCAAGCAAGAGAATGATGCAGTCACAGCCAAATTTCTTTATGAATATGCTAAAACCGCTGACAAAAAATTCCTGAAAACAAATGGACATAGACATGGAAGGACACCGAATTAAAGGCTTAGGTAATCCTGTCGAAATCGACGACGCAGTCACGTTACAGTACGTCGTCACGCGTATAGAGGGACACAGCTGAAATTGAAAACCTTAGGGGACGGAATTACTGGCTCCCCATTGCTCATCGGCAATGGGGAGCCAGTAATTTAAATATAAAAATTTAAATATAAAAAATATATAAAACAAAAATAAAATGATTCCAAAAGAGTTTGCATATAGTGCGCAGACACATTATGCCCACTCGAGTGCGTTCAAAGTAAAAACAGTTAATATTATTTATCAAAATATAGTTGTTACATCGGATGGCAAAAGCTTTCAGGTTTCTTTCCCCGATGTATCAGAAAGATACACCTTTCCATATGTCGTGTCCAACGATGGCTGTTCGGCATCAAATGACTGGATGTCATTTTGGCAAAATCAGTTAAACTTTGCTATCTGGATGTGGAGTTAATTTCAATAACCATCTGAAAGAAACAGGTTTGATTGGTTCCCTCTTCAGGTTTCTTGTTTATTACCAAACAAGACGAATACTATTTGAAATGGCTGTTGCCCTACCGCAGGACCTTAGCTGGAATGCTTTTGGCAATAAATATAATCGCAGCGCCTATGAAAGAATAAGCAAAGAATTCAACGTTGACATAAATGCTGATTGGAGGCAAAAACAGAGTGACAATCAAGGCCTGGACTAATATGTGACCCACTTGATAAAGGAACTGAATACGACAGCAAGGACTATTCATTCACACAAACCACAACCAATGACATACTCCACATTGATTTCATTGCCCAGGGACCTGAAGCTAAAAACGCCTGGTCAACCTTCATTCTGGACGACTCAAAAGGCTTCACAAGAGCAGGCGTTGAACGTATCAACGAGGTTCACAGTCTCAAACTAGAACTGGCATATTGGGAACTGGCACTGCATTTGATGCACAAAAACAGTTTCTTGCCAACATTGAAGATGCAATAAACAGCACTGTAGATTTACCCAGCCAAATAGCAAGATAAAAAAACACACTAAAATATGCAAGAAGATGGGTTGTATATGTCACCGAGCAATATGGAGCTGCGAATAGGTACAATCCAAGATTACAACAACAAAATCGTAATTACTAATGAAGGAGAAGGTCTAAGACTCGGATTGAATGATGAAGCCAATACAGTACCGATTCCACCAAGATCAACTGCCACAGACGAAGGAAACAAAACAAAACAATCACTCCCAGAACCAGAACCAACACCTTCATACCGCAAACAAGTACAAGACTGCAAAAATGCACAACGTCCCTCAAAGTTGGGTCGATAGAATCAGTGTAGATCCAACTGGATTAGAAAGATGGCTTGCCGAACGTAGCATGGCAAAAAAATACGCCAAGAACATCCAGATCAACCATTGCTATTTCTAACCCCTAAATACCACAAGCAAGTTCAACTACGCGGACACACACAATCTCCTTCAAAGCTGGGTCGATGAAATTAGTTCGAATCCAGCGAAGTTTAAAAAATGGCTACATACGAAAGACGTATCTCAAGAAAAAAACCCTGGGCAACTCCCTGGGCAAGAACAAAAAAAACCCTGGGCAGAGGCAGATTGAAAAAGAACATCAATTACCCAGCCCCGCCTCAATCCACGACCAACACGAAAATAATAAAACTACACTTTGTAGGTGGTATTGTTTTAATCATTGACGAGATTTACAACAACCCTGCAACAAGAACAACAACAGCCCACAAATTGTTCCGCAACAGCACTGTTGCAGAAAGAAGCCATGATACTATTGCCCCAATTATACACCAGGCAAGGCAGCAGCTGCTTTACCAGCTAGGGCTGTAAGTAATTTACCCAAATTATGTAATTGTTTCTTTTACTCCATCTTTGGAGGGGGGCTTTGGATGAGGCGCAGAACCCCCAGTAATCATACCAATGGCAGTTAAGACACTTATTATTGTTATTCCTTGTTCTCGGAATAAGGATTTTAGTTTCTCACCTAGAGTATAGTTTCTATTTGGGTGCGCAATGCTTCTTTATTTGCAGTGGCAGCCTCAAGTCTTGCACTTCTTTCACTTTCTAAGTTTTTAGTCGGTCATTGATTTCTTTTTATCGGTTTCACTATCAGCCTCTTGTAATTGTTTTGTTTTTCCTTTGCAATGTCTTTATCAAGATCAGACAGCTTTGCTAAGTTATTACTGGGCTCACCACGGATACTTTGCAGCGTCTTATCTAGTCCTGCTAATTCTCTAAATGTGAATCCTTCAGTTTGCGTGTGTTTGTTTTTAATATCAGGCAGTTCAACCAACACTGATTCTACTATCGCAACTGTCTTGTCAGCTGTGCTTGTTAACTCTCGTAGTTTAACAGGTGTTGATACATCTTTTTGTTGTACGTTTTTTTCTGTTAACTCTTGTAGCGCTCGTCTTGCTGCTTATATTGTTGTTTGTGTTGGACCACGTACATAATCATGAAAACCTAAAGCCGCATGCTGCTCTAAGCGACTCAATATGAAGGGTTTCGTGATGTCCCCTTTTTTATGGTATCTCTTTGGACGTGCCGAATCTTCGTTGATATGAGAATCATTTGGATTTACCACATAGGGCGATCCTCCTTTACTCTTATTGAATAAAATATTATCCAATTTCTCTTTTGTTAACTTTTTTCTTGCATCCTCTAAGGTTTCTCCTGACAGATGTTCCATATTTTTTATTTGCTGGTCTGTTATTCTTTGAGTCTTTTCATTTCTTCCAAATATGTCCATAATAAGTTCATCTAGATCATCAATGTCGTCCTCATAATCCCCACCAAAGTTATCCCCTCAAAACTCCTCAAATCCACCAGCCATTTTGAATTCATTTTTATTTGAAAATATTTTCATTAAAAAATATCCGCATACGGAAATAAATTAAACCTCTACAGAAAAATCAGAGAGCCTTCCCCAAAGTGTAGTCATCACTAACAATCCAAGCACTATTGATCAAAACCAACAACTTTTGGTGAGATTTCCCAACTTGAGTGATAACGATGTTATTTGTCCCCAGAAGCGCCCGTCTCGCTTTTAACTTACACAAGTACAGACGCCAATGCTATAGTTTTCCCAAATCTCGACAGAGCCATCATCAAGAAAACCACTATAAGAATAAGTGGCAATGAAGTCATTTCTATTGACGATAGCGACATTTACATTGTTATGTTGACCTGTGGAAATCTTCCACAGAGCGAACAAATATGGCATACCAAGGCATCGGGAAATCAAACATGCTAGGGCACAGAGTTGGTGCAGGTAATGCAGCAGCTGGCGCTGAAGACGAAGCCATTGCAAAAGTTTATGCAAACAGGTTTTGCATCCCATCAGACTTTGAAGTTAGAAACTCACACGCCTTCATTACGAAAACACCCCTACTCAAATATATAGAAAATTTCACCTCCAAAAACTGAAAATTTTCTGATAAAATATTTGATTTTTTTTTATATATTATATATTTCTGCTCAAAACATAGATTGTGGGTGAGGCGGTTCTAATGAGTACCACAATCTACATTTTTTAACAGAAAGAAGAAAAATAATGTATACCCTGTAAACCCCAATTTTACTGTATAATTCGGGCGAAAGAATGTGCACAGTACTGGTTAACCGCTTAGTGGACTAGGCCTGCCCAGTAAACGTGTGGTTAGGTAAACTGACCGCGCTCGACATGACCCCACTGGGTTGACTGGGCCGTAAAACCTCAATACAAACAAACAGTGGGGTTTAAGGGGGGTCAAAATTATATAGGCATGTTTCGTTATGTTTTATCAGGCAGGGCTTGGGGAGTGAATATGAGCTGACAAATGACTATGATAGAGTAATTGAATCGTCAGATGCAGTTATGATAAAAAATATCTGCTTAGAAGTTACTGACATCGAACTTGCACGGCAGATAAGACAGCAGTACAGCGGCAGAATAGCAATTTTATATGACCGCATTTTGCGACATAGAAAAATAACAAAAAACAAATCTGACACACTATGGAACATCAACCTGAATGTTCTAGCAAGAAGCATAAGAGCATTCTGATGCTTTTTGAAGACCCAAACAGGACAACCCCAAGATCACAAAAGTAGAAATGACCATAGAAGGTGTGCCTAATCAATTGTATAGCAAAGGTATGCTTGCATACCAACAGTGGGATGAAATTGATAAATATTTTGCACTAACATCAAAAAGAGACAAAGAGACAAAATTGCAAAAGACAAACGGTACTAACAGCGAAAAGTATTTTACTACTAGATTTGCTCTGTGGCTTGACTTGCGTTCTACAGATGACAATACATTACACGGCAGCGGCAGAAGAATCGAGAATGCCAGTGAGGGGATCACCATACAAATTGAAAAAAAAAACAAGAATCAAATGAAAATTTAAATATTTACCGTTTTATAAAACAAGATGCCCAAATCAATTTCGAAGACGGAAGATTCAAAGAAGTTATCTATTGATTCTTTGAGTGAATTACCAAAGTATCCACACAGCGCAATTATTTGTGGCCAGACAAAAAACAGAATTTATGCTAGATTTGCTTGAATCAGAGTATTTGATAATATAGTCATACTTTGTCCAACAATAAATTGGAACAAAGCATACAAAAACAGATGTTGGATTGGCGACGTTCGAAGCCCAAAAGACAAAAACTTAACAATAGTGAATCCTGTGATGCCAGATGGAAAAGAAAGACTTCAGGAACTGAAGTTTTTTGATAAATTGGCTGGTAAACCTATACATCATTGATGACTGTTTTGCCACGAAAGAATTATTTATTTGCGCTACATGGATTATTTTTCACTCTCTCAAATTATGGTAGCGATTCTCATCTTTTTCCATCCATAACGGAGAAATAATCCTCAGAAAAATTTCTAAGTGCTTTTGCCTGGGGTTGAACCCACGCCATGCAAGCTCTGACTAATGCGACGACGGCGCCTAGCACTGCAGCGTCCAACGTCTTTACAATTGCGCTACCCCAACACCCAAAAAAGTTGTTCAAATAGCGCTTAAAAACCAAGTCGCTACTTGTTATATTTGAGAACGAAAAATAATCCATGTAGCGCAAATAAATAAAAATATTAAGCTCCTAAATATCAAGTGTACTGCAGCGTCAGTTGGCTTTATAAGCGCTATTTGAACAACCTTTTTGGGGGCAGATATGAAGCCAGGCTTGGTGACTAAGACGTTGGGTAACTCTTTAATAAATTTGTATGTTATGGCTGTGTCAAGATATTTCAATGTAACCAACCCACCTAAGCTATTAGAAGATTTAGAAGAAGATCCTTTTATTAATCATGCATTGACAAGTGTTTGTTGTGAGTTGTATTATAAGTATGGGGTGTATCTAGCACCTTTTACGGCTATGTTAACAACTGCAAGGTATATTGATTTTAATAAAAAAAATCGTAGATAAGAAAAATGAAAAATCAGAATTTGAATCAGGAGAACCAGAATCAGACTAATAATCAGGATCCAAAACCAAAAAGATGGAAACGGATGCAAGAAGCCCATGCGGAGCAACAGGAGGCTCCTGCGCAAGCTACTGCGGAGCAAGCTCCTTTGCTGCAAAAAACAGTCACAAGAGACAGAACCCCCGTTTAAAGTGAATGTTTATAAAACTACATTCCACTTTGTGCTGTGTTGGCATTTACATGTTGTATAATAAACCGGTGCCAATACAAGCAAAGCAAGTTATACAGCCGCCACAGCAATCAAAGCCTGATATAGATCCTTTTGAAATGAATTAATTTTAATTTGAGAAATATTTTTTCACATATGAAAAAATGGCGACTATTGACGGAAAACAAATTGTAAACATGTTATATCATGCTGGTGTTGAAACAGTGTTAACTATTGGGTATGCAGAGATTGCTAGAAAACTGGCCACCCACCCAAAGTTGCTTTCAACATGGGTGATGTTGGAATGTTGTCTTTAGATATATTGTTAGCTATGGCTACCAGAGATATGCTGGTTAAACAGGGTATTATCCTTGCTCATATTATGAAATAATTTTCTATTACTTGTATTTGAAAACAATAATAAAAAAATGGCAAGTGCAGTAACAATGATGATAGGCGGTGCAATTGTGAATGGATTGGCATTCTCTGGTAGTAATTATTTGTTTTCTCAAAAGTGATGATGCTGAAAAAGAAAGAGAGAGATACGACAAAGCTGTGGACTCACAAGCTGTAGGGAGTAAAAAAAGAACAGAACGATTAGATTTTATAAATGATGAAATGCAAAAAGAACACTATGCAGTACAGACTTTTGATGATGTAGATCAGGCTGTGAAACAATATTATTACATAACTGGTAAGAATTTACCTCCTGATTTAGCAACTCCATTACCACCTGAGCCTAAACTAAGTGATTTTTATACACCTCCACCTAACCAGCAAAGTAGAGAGATTACATTTGTTGTATTGGGCATGGCAGTAACTGGGTTTGTTGCTTATAAGATTATTGTAAATTCTAAAATATTTATATAAAAAAACATGGAAAAAATATACTACAGCCCCAAAGGATTTTGGAGAGGTCAGACAGCAATAAAAAAAGTTAGCCAAAGAAGCAAAGGTCAGTGAAAAGCAGGCATTTGAATTCGTAAAGAAACAAGCTGTGTGGCAGTGTGTTAGCTGTGTTATTTACCTGCACCTAAGAAAATAATTAGGCCAAAATAATTGTGTCTGCTAAAGATGAAGTACATCAAGCAGATTTGTTGTTTTTGCCGCATGACACTGTTGGTAGAGAAAACAAAACATATAGATATGCTTTGACATTGGTTGCTGTGGGAACAAAAGCAGAACCCTTAACTTCAAAATACAGCTAAGAAGTTGCTAAAGCTTTTGAGAAAATATACAGTAGACATTTGAAAGGTAGACCCAGGGAGAGAATTTATGGGTGCTGTGTCACAACTGATGGCGAAACATAGTGTTAAAATTCTTCTAGAAGAATACATAGACCAAGATGTAGTTGAGAGATTCAACAGGACTTTAGCTGAAAGACTCTTTGGCTACCAATATGCAAAAGAGCTGGAAAATCCTCACAAGCGTAACAGAGAATGGGTTTAAGAAAGCACTAAATGCGGAGACGAAAAAAGCCCCTCCTATTGTAACAAGAAAAGTTGATACTCCTATTTGTCCATATGCAAATGTTAGGTATTTGTATCAACCAGGAGAATTAGAAGGTGGTAAAAGACGGGCAACAGATCCTATATGGTCTGTGGATATACACAAGTTTATTACACAAGGCATAAGAATGTATTATTTGAAGGCACTAGCACCAAAGAGAGGTTTTACTACAATAGTCCCGGCTGATACTGTGACAAGTCACCTGTGACAAGTCACATCCAAACGCGTATGTTGTAATACCATCTGGGGCTATGTATCTTTTTGTGTCAAACAGTGAGAGTGTTGTTTTGTTTATTGTCAATCTATATATGTTATGGTGTATCGATCGAAGCATAGTCATGCTGTGTGCGTATTTTCTTTTGTAAAAAAGCGCATCTTTGTAGTTTGCAAAGTCTATTTGTTTTTTGATCACGTATTGTTTTACTCCTTTTGCTTTTTTGATGAGTTGTTCATCGGATCTCAGTATTGAGTATAGCTTGGGGCGCAGGCCCACATATTCAGCTATGGCTAGCACACTCATCTTTCATCTTGCCGATTACTTATTTGTTTGTTTCGTCGTGTAGTGGGTGATCCTTAGGATAATCGGAGAAGTCTTTGGTTTCTGACATGTCTTTGTATATGTCGTCGGTTTTTATATCCAATGGAGTAAGCAGTCTGTGTCAGAGTGCAGTTTTCCCCGTACCTTTTTTCAGATTGTTGTAGTACCAATCGTACATTAGTTTTTTTTTTATGTCAAGCACAGAGAAACCCACATAGATTGGCTTGTTTAGGGTCAGCTTTGTTTTGTTGACATGAATCGCGGATAGTTCGTCTGAGAATCTTACACATCTGTGGAAATCACTGTGGTATACCGGACAGTGGCTTCGAACGGAACTTGCGACTCTGTCCGACGGGTAATCGCATACTTGGGGTTTGGATTTCAGACAGTTCACTTGTTTATTTTATTTTTTTTTTTATTGTTTTTGATTACAGCCAGCCCGTTTGGATGCTAGCAGAAACGAGATTAGATAATAATTGTTCACTCGTAATAGCAAAGTGCTGGAGAAATGACCTTTTAGTCGGGAGAGACTTTAAGACTCAATGGACGATCACGGCGAATATTGCGTTTTCACTTCGACTGAGCGTCAAGAAAATGTATTTTCCAATAATTATCTCAGTCAAAACAAAGACCTGTTAGACCCTTAGAACGCGAAAACCATTTTCTTCGCCATATACATTCATTATTTAGCCCAGTTTCCCAGAAATATGATTTTCGACGGATAAACAGTATAACACTGTCTTAGAGATGACTGTCCGCAGCAAACTTGTGATTATAGGAGATACAATTAGTGAGTATTTTTCAACTGGTGTTAACCCTTTTATACCTAGTATCCCATAAAAGGGACAGTGGCAAACAGTGTAGGCCCAGATCAGACACTGCAGAACGCGGCGTCTGATCTGGGTCTGCACTGTTTGCATTAAATACATTGTTATGAAACATACTACTTATAAAACTAACAAGACACCTTTCTGCTGGATTTGGTTGATTGAGTTGGGGTTTAACGACATGTCAACCCTTGTGGGTCATTTTGTGTCGTCTCCCAGAGAGAGGGAGAAAAGAGACAGAAGAGATAGCAGAAGAGATAAAAGGGAGGGACAGGGAAGAAAGAGGAACAGGAATGAAAGTGAAGAAACAGAAGAGTCTATTTCAGCCATTTTATGGATACTGGTCTAGAAACATACCTCATAGCATTATCTCGTCAGAGTAACTACAAACGGGGATTAACTGGCATTTCTTCGTCTGTTTTGAAAAGGAGATCCTTTTGAAACAAGGATATTAAATAAGATATGAAATAAATTCTTTATCCCAAAGGACCAGGAAATATTAACTGCACTATGGGAAGGTACTGATAGAGGTTAAGGCCCCACACTGCACTGAACAACAGCTATATGTTCTGAAAATGATATCTTCTGTACACCAAACAAAATATATTCCACACTTTGTTGTACAGACTTCAGCTCCCAAAAATGAAACTAAATATATAGTTTGAATTGAGCCAAGTCACGAGAAAATCTGTTTTGTCATAGGCGAACAGCAAAGGCGCAGATCAAAGAGCGCAGTGTAAAAAATCTGTATGAATAGCTATAAATAGCTTTTTTTTAAACCATAAGTAGTGATGCAAGATTGATCAAACTATTCGCTACGTAGAAAGTAAATACCTGTAACTGTTTTAAAAATTGAAACTTTGAAGAACCTAACTGCCTTCTGTAGCCTAGCAAACCGGTTTGAGTCTTACATAGTAACAAACCCCTGAAGCTGATGTTTTCACATGGTTTGGCTGGATTATGTTATTTCAAGTTGTTGTTAATTTGATATATATCTCAACAATCAGAGCTTGTCGCAATGTCACTACAGGATCGGTGTACACTGTGGTCAGTCTCGTTATGGCATCTGTGAGATATGGCCATATAGACTATTGTGACAAATGGGTAAGTGTATACTTTTAAATTAATAGACTTGTTTGTTTTGTTTGTGTTGAGGTTTTACGGCCGAGTCAACCCAACTGGGTCATATCGAGCGCATACCTGTATTGTTTACAGGTACATTAAATTGTTTTTCTTGGAGACCGGGAGGAGTTTACTTATGCACCTCCCTCGGATGCGTTCATTTTTTTAAATCGGTATTAAAGTTTTACCATCTTTATCCCAAGTTTTGGGATACCGTGTCTACTTACCATAATTGTGAAATGGTTCGTCCATTCTACTACTTCTTGATGTTTTTGTAATATTACTATGTGTATGGCAAACAATGTAGACCCTGGTCAGATGCCGCGTACTGCGGCGTCTGCTCTGTGTCTACAATGTTAACAAACGTCTTTCTGTCCCTATACTTAGGGTTATTACGGTAATTACTTTCATTTCTAACAAACCCTCATTGAATTTGAGAAAATCCTAATGTTATGCGCATTGCTTGATGAACATACAACAAACATATTCTTGAGATTTCTTGCTACGCTCCTTTTTTTTCTTTTTTCTTTTTTTTTTTTCTCTCTATTATTTTATCTGTTGTTTTCAAATGGTTGAATGCCGGATAGAGAGGATAAATGTATACTTCAAGAGTCATCTCTCTTATTCATTTACTGCATTTGGTACTTTTGTCATTATTAGATCATTGTTTAATTTAGTTTTACGGTCCAGTCAACACTGTCTACTCATCATACCATATAAGCACATCAAATCTCGTAAAACCCTACATTGGTTCAAATAGTTTTCGAGATATCTTGCTGACAAGATTTAGTTATCATTATATTACAAGCGGCATAATTCCGTAAAAATCTGTGACAATTATATTCATATACAAAATTTACAACCGACTGCGTTAACCAGGCGCATTAGGGTGTCAATGTAATAGAAACGCTGTTCAACCAAATTTATGAATAGCTGAGCTATTTTGATAGTGAGGGGCAATGTCATTTGCTAATACTTAGGCCACCCCAGCCTCCACGAAAAACACTCACTATATTCCTGTGTTTTTCACGGGTATTTCGGTAGTATTTCGGTATTTCAGTAAGTCGTGTGACCGCCTGTAAGACCTTCTAGAGCTGGGGTTTTGATTTTGCATTCATCGCTCATGGGAACAAGTAGAGCTACTTTCGCTTTTTCTGTTGTTGGTTCACTGTATATGAAACAACTATTGCTTTTTACAATGGTAGGTGTCACAGGAAAATTCCGTGTTAACCAAACTGCGGCATTTGCCGAATCTTTTCCCACAAATTTTCTTATTTTTATTTCTTCATTTTCTCAGTAAATTGACCACAAGAAAATTCACACGTCTTGCACTTGTATTTGTTCACTAAGCTCATCGTGTAATCGAAATCTGAAAACAGTGGAGACAAATATTTTATAAGGCAAACACAATAGGCATGTTTATAGCAAGCCGTTTTACTATTTACTGTGCAAAAAGATACTTTTTATATCTTATATCCTATATTAGATATCTTATATCCTATATAAGATATCTGATATATCATATATCTGATTTACTAAATGAGATAGCTTATTTAATGGAATAAATGAAATATCCTCTTTACTTTATAATATATCTTATATCCTATATATGATATCTTATATACCAAATGATATCTTATATCTCAAACTAGATATATTATATGGTATGTATCTTATACATTACACTATATTAATTATCTTATTTTCTATATCAGATGTCATATATCAAATATAAGGTAGCTTATTTACTAAAAAAAACCTCCTTTAAAATGTTATTTAGATATCTGATACGTTTAAGCAATTTAGATATCTTAAAGGTTATATCACATAAATATGAGGGAAAATAAAACCAACAGCAAACAATTATCCCCTCCAGGCAAAAATTTCGCAGAAATGGTCCACTCACAAATATCACAACATTTCCAAACCGGCCATACTCAGAAGAGAATGATTAAAACATTCAAATCCTTGGCACTCGTGTCAAAACAGAATTGAGATTCATTCGTTTCACGCATTCATGACGTAATATAAACTTATCATTCACTTTCAAAGGAGATTTATAGTTAACAAAGTTTAGCCTGCGTATAGTAAAATTTTCTGGTCGAGACCGTGGATACATTCATTTTCTTAATCGGTATTTAAGTTATACCGTATTTATCCTAAGTTTTCGGATGCTTCAACTTCTTACCATACTTGTTTAAAATTTGGAATAGTCTACCACCTCTTGATGCGTCTGTTATATTGCGTACTGTGGCGTCTGATCTGGGTCTACACTGTTTACAAAGGCCTATCTGTCTCAATACTTAGAGATTTTACGGTAATTATTTCACCTCAAACAAACACTCCTTGAATTTGAGTAAAGCCTATCTAAATGGCACTGATCATAATCTTATACGCATTGCCTGATGAACATACAGCGGAATCTTTTAAAAGATTTCTTGCTACGCTTCTTTTTCCTTCTGCAAATGGTAGAATGTCGGACTGAGAGGATACTTCAAGAGTCGTCTCTCCTGGGAGGGTATTCATTTACTTTCCCAAGATTCGTCGAGCCTCTTGGGAAGTGTTTTTTGTACTTTTGTCATTTCTTTTAGATTTTTTGTTTGAGTTGGTTTAATGGTCCAGTCAGCACTATTAAGGTCATGTCAGGCCGGTCGAGTAATCTACTAATCATATAAGTATACCAAGTTTCGGTTAGGCCCTGCTTTAGCTCAAATAGTTACCGAGATAGCTTGCTGACACCATTTCATAATCATTATGTTACAAGCTGCATAACCCCGTTAAAATTTAGTTAATTGGGTAATTGACTCATCATTCCAAATCATACCAAGTGTCCGACATCGGGTCATTCTTTCTGTCGTTCCTTTCTTTGATTTTCTTAATTCTGTAATTCATATTTCTGATGAATGTCTAACTCTGAATGGAGTAGTCCTGAGCCCGAGCTCTGCGGCAGGTGCTAGGACCGACACTGTGTACATAAAATATGTATTTCTGACAAAGAAGAATATCCCTAAAATCAGAAATGAGCTTGTCCAGTCTGTAAGGAAGGATTTTATTTTGTAAAAGCGGGTTAATCTATATTGTTGATCAACAGGTCGACGATGAAATATGTCGGGTACATCTGTAACAAATGTATATACAAAAAATTTACAATGGACTGCATCTGCCGGACGTAGTCATTCATTTCGTGTATAATAATAGTTACAGTGCTCAGATTTAGGCCAAATTTAGCGAATAGTATTTTTTCCGTATTCCTCGTCTTCTGCAGAAGAGATTATGCAAGAGAGACTATTCTAGTTGTATATTAAATGGTAAAATAAATGTAAAGATAGAAAACTAAACAGCCTTTATTCCACACAGGCTTTCTGCATACAGCAGAAGAAATGTAAAGAATGCCGGACAGACAGACAGACAGATAGATAGATAGATAGATAGATAGATAGATAGATAGATAGATAGATAGATAGATAGATAGATAGATAGATACGCCTATATATGTGAGTTGAAGGTCTTGTTGGACACACTCTCTTTCGCTGCTTCCAGGGACCGATATATTCGCATAAAGAGCTGCACATTACCAGCATTCTTGAGATTTAGTTATCACAATGTTTCTAGATTCTTCTCACCTTTTCATTGGTTCAAGACGGGCAATTTTAACATATGGTCAATGGCCAAAGAATGGGTACTAAGTATTCGTAAACTGCCTAGTAGTCTTATGATGACAACTGACCACGCCTGAAATGACTTAAAATGGGTCAATGGGTCGTAGAACATCAACATAACAACAACAACAAAATCTCAACAGGCCTTTCAAGAAACATTTGTATTGAGGGGTAACTGGTCGAGCTAATTGAAGCAGTACCTCAGTACCGTCTTAAATCACTTATCATGTTAGTAACATGTGTTTTGAATATGTTTGAATGTAAATTCAACCTTTGTGATCGATAGTGTTTTCGGTACTTGAAATAAAGTGATACTGCATATTTGACTGAATAAAAGCATTTTTACTTAAATTTGATTTAATGCATTTAATTGTATTTCACCGACATTGCATTGTAGATGCGACTAACTGTCTCTAGACGAGTATCCATAGGACTGCAATCGCATAAACAATTAAAATCAATTGAAAATTACTGACCGGCTGTAATTTTATAGTCGCAAGTTTGCGGACAGTCAAAAAAAGCACTGGTGGCAACTATTGATTACGTACAGTAGCAAGACTGCGGACAGTCGTGCCGAAGACAGTGTACAACTGTTTATTCATTGAAAATCATAAATCGGGGAAATTGTGATACATAATTGTTGTACAAGGCGAGGGAAATAAATTTTGCTCTCAAAAAGTCAAATATCCCTTCTTTTGACTGGGATAATTATTAGAAAACACATTTTTTTGACGCTCCCTTGAAGTGAAAAAGATATATTCGCCGTGATCGACCCAGACATCTTTTAGTCTCTCCCGTCTAAAAGACCCTTTCTCTCGCATTTAGCTATTATGAGGGAACAGTTATTACCTAATCTCGTTTCTGCTAGCATCCAAACGGACTGGCTGTAATCAAAAACAATAAAAAAAAAAATAAAATAAACAAGTGACCTACCTGAAATCCAAACCCCAAGTATGCGATTACTCGTCGGACAGAGTCGCAAGTTCCGTTTGAAGCCACTGTCCGGTATACCACAGTGAAATTTGGGTTGGCTATGAGTTTTCTTATTTTTTCGTTCTCAGTGCCGTCAGTTCTGACTAGTTTTATGTCGACTCGGTTACGGAGATTCTCCATTGTTTTACCAAAGACAGAGTTGTTCATGAGTTTGTAGAAGTCCTTCTCAAAGGTAGACTTTGCTTGTTTTCAGAGATCTGTATTGAGGCGGATATATGGTTCCATCCAGGGCTTCTCTTTGAATTCAAGCACCCTGTGTATTTTGGTCACTTTCATACCCTGCTCTATATAGGATTGGAGGGTTCGATAGTGGACTACGTAATTTTTCTTGTTCATGGGGGCAGTGCAACATGCTTTTGCAGGGGTGTCCTTTACGGATAGTTTTTCAGGGGCAAGAGGGTAGTTATTGTGTAGTTTATGCAGGTGCTTGGGGTATTCCAAATCCATCTCAAATATTCGTCCCTTTCCTTCTGTGCGTCTATCAAACTTCCTATCTTTATTCTTTGTCAACCATTTGAAGCCGGAGTCATCCGTAGATCCATAGAGGTTGTTAGCGTCGTAATACATGATGTAGTTGGATTCTTTGTCAGGGTTGTAGTCTGCAACATATGGATTGTTTGCTTTAGCGTGCCGTTTGGATACCATACTGATACCTCCACGCATCCCTTTTTCGATAAATAGGTGCATGTCTATATCTGTCAACAGTTCCAGATCGGTTTTTGTGTATTTGAGTAAGGCGTCCCAGGAGAGCCCAGGTGCAAAGGGTCAAGCTTGTATGAACCCAGGCAGGTTTTCCTGAAGGTTTGAAACACATCAGCGAGTAAGACAACGTCAGTCTTTACGTACAGGTTATGGTAGTCGCCCAGGGTCTTAGTTGAATTCAGCCCACACTTTTTGGGCGAGTTTGTAGTCTTCTTGTTTGATTTTTTCATCGGTGAGCTTGCTGTAGAATTTATCTATGGGAGGTAGTTGGGTTTCATTGAACTTTTGTCCAGGCTGTCTATGTATTGACATCCTTACGCAGAAGCACATCCGCCTTGTCGCCAAATGCACTTTTGGTTAATTTGAAGTCTGATTTATCTGTGGCGGCCACTAACTTTTCCAGCGATGACGCCATAACTGAAAGCTGTCTAGGAACTTAAGTTGAGCTATGCTGAATACTTTTCTGCGTTGTTTGCGATGCAGGTAATGTTGCCTTTTGCTTTTGCATTATGAGATGGCTGTCGTATCCCCTCGTTGTGAAACACCACGGGGATTTTTGTGGTCTCTTACTTTTGGATTGTTTTTGTTATTTCTTGTTCGCATATCCAACATTTGGTGTCATTCTCATAATCTGTCTTGTTTTTCTCTTTGGGGTGAGCAAAGATTGATATTGCTAACCTCACAGTCTAAGTGGTTCAGAAATACTTCAATGACATCTTTAACTCTGTAGCTTGACCATCATATCTGACAACTTGATAACCAAATCCGCAAGCTTCGTGTTCACTTTTGATTTGGATGGAACAGTCATTTGGTTTTGGTGGTTTTTGAAATTGATTTGTCTGCCTTCGGCTGGCATGTCTATTCATGTTGAACCAGTGTTGATGCCATAGCAGTCTTCTTTGTGTTTGATCAGTAAGTCTTCTTTTGAGAAGCCATATAACGGTCACAGGAGTATGTCTTCCCTCTATATTTGCTGTTCTGGCCATGAAGTAATCGATTGAGGTTTCTAATCCCACAGTAGTGATATTTGGTTTCTTTTTTCTTGGGTTCTGGGTAGTTCGCAAGATCATAGTTTTCATAACCCATGCTTTCATAATCCTGTGTTCCATCGTTGCTGTAAATCAATATCTACGTCTTCTGATATCAAAAGCAAATTGCTCCGTGGGATTTTCTTGGGCTGATACGAAGTCCGGAAATATGTTTCTTTTTCATCTTTGGCGACATTGAATAACCATACACATTGCAAGGTTGTTTTGTTTTTGCACTTGGGTATTTGAGAACATGGTGTTGGAAAATACCTTTGAAGTTCAACCTGCCTCGATATTTTTTTATAGCTTGATAACTTACATAGACAACAATGCCCATTCAAAACATCTGCCATCTTCATTTTTTAAATTGATTATTGATTTTATTGATTTTTTGTTGGCCAGTGCTTTAGGTAAAGGAATATATGATGAACCCTTGTGGTTCATACTTCGCAAGGTCACAGCGAGCTATTTGCAGCCCAGAAGCAGTAATTGTAAATTTCTCAATCCACGTTTGCAAATAATCGGTTTGCTTGTCGTATAATTCACTTTTGGTCCATCAAGAACTGCACAGTGCTTACCAGGTTTTTGTCCAAGGACAAACTTATGAGTCCCATCGCTTTCTTCGTGGAAGAACTCGATAAGAGAGATCGAGGAAGAACTTGATTCCGTTGTCTTCTTCTATGTCGGCTTTGATTTGTATGATGAGCAAGGATTTTTGTCATTGAACAACCTGTGGGGATCTTTGTAAGAAGATGCGTCAATTTCATATGCCATGAAATAACCACACGGAGGTTTGTCAACAAGTTTCAATTCTGAAACATTTCATTGGACCAAGACTTTTTTTAATTCATCGATGATGGCTTTTTTCAAAGGAGCATATTTTTGCAGCAGCAGCCTTTTTCTGTCGCTTTACTGCTTTTTTCTTGCGGCGCTTTCCACAGGAGGTTTTCTAAGGCGTTGGATTCAGGCGGTTCGTCGGGTTGCCCGGTTGTTTGGGCTTGCGCAGCAGCTTGCACAGCAGGGTTTCGTGATGCTTGTAATGCATTCAGGGCGTTGTTTTAGGCGCTAAGCATCAATTTTGCCTTCTTTGTTTAACAAATATAAGACTTCTTAACTCATTGTATTTTGTCTGCTTTTTTTTATATAAACTTTTTAAATAAAAAAAATAATTATAACAAATAAAGAGAGAAATAAAAACAATGGAATTTGCATTTCTTAAAATTGGTAACCGTAAACCATGCCAGTTAGCCCCTACTAAAAGGTCTATATACTGCGGCCTACATAATTACTTAATGAAAACGAGCAAAGGCACAACGCCCTGTATTACTTGTGGCAGAGGCATTTCTGCCAAATATAGAGTGTGGCGGCGAAAAAGTTAGATTTACGCATCCAGAAAAAAGATGGTTTGTAAATTTCAAGGAATTGGAAGCCTAAATCCATGCAACAAAGCCCTTGTGAAGAATTCCCAATACTTCGCAATGCATAAATTCTTAATGAAAAACAATAACGTAAAACCGTGCTTGCGATGCAATAACAGAACGTATTCTAAGCTACAAGTTTGTACAATAACAGTAACAAAATACGAAATATACAAGGTTATTATAATGTTGTTAGGCCATTTAGAGCTGAATGTAAACGGCTACGAAGCACAGAAATAAACTAATATAAGTACCAAAAAGACAATAAACACCAATACTTTTTTTCACTGTTTACGAATAAACAAATCATACGCATGATATTCGCTGGATTGTCTCTGCAAGGCTTCAAACCACAGGGTCTTATGTACATAGGCGGTTTAAGCTTATTTTTTTTTAATTCTTGTTTTTAGGTGGTCTGGGGCCCATACATCGCCATAGTTGTGCAATGTTAAAACCATCACTTCGCCTTTTTTATGTTAACAAGAGCTGTATTTGTAATTGTGTATATTTTCTTTATCTTTAAGTCAGTCCATTTATTAAACACGGGAGCCTGCTCCTCAAGCAGTTTATCAAATTCTTCTGTTGTGAGTTCTTCGAAGTTTTCCATTGTTGTTTTTATGCTTACTAAATATTTTTTCTTTAATTTAATTTTTTGCAATATGCAATCTATATTAGCAATGACGGAAAAAATTCAGCATAACAAATAAATTTCCTCTATAGCCCCTGTGGAACCCACATAGAGTGGCTAGATGTGGTGCTTCGATTGCATGAGACGAGTGAGGAGAATCAATTTCAGTGTGCATAAATAAAAATTTATGCACGCTGAATGGAAGTGAAAAAACTTTGATTTTTGGACCGGTACCTCTGAATCAGTATTTAGCATATACATTTTGTTGTTGTGTTGATATTGGTTCCGATCATTTACCTCTGCAGGAATGCATTGATTTTATTGAAAGTTTGCAGAAGGATACAGGTCAAGTTCGATATTGGTAATCATCCTCGAATTTTTGGGCGTTATGGCCCTTTTTCGACTTAGTCGCCTTTATGGATATTTTCACTTGATATGAAAAAGAAGTCCTTATAATCGCTCCGATTATAAGGACTTCTTTTTCATATCAAGTGAAAATGCGCTTTAAGCATTCGATATATCCGATTCTCGGAATTCTACTAACTCGAAATACTACCCGTCCAAAAATGAAATTGACGATAATGACGATGATGCCCAAATTACATGTATATCTACAGACCAATGTATAAAGCTTATACATGAACTTGGAATTTACATTTAGTATGAAATATATAATATACATTTAACGAAAGGATAACTACATTTCAGCGCTTAATTTTCAACATTAAAAGGACGACGTACTTTACAGTCATATTAAGGCAATAAGGTAAGGGAAAAGTCCAGGGAGTGCCACAATCACAAACCGCAGCCCTTCCCAGACCCCAAGGAAACAGACAAATCCAAACAAGCACAAATCGAACAAACGTACGAAAAGCACTAAGATTAGCTCTCTCTTCCTCAAGCGAGGTAATCGCAATACTAAAAGGACTAAAAAACACAAGAACAAAATGACACATGGAAAGACATACAACAAATCGCCTCGTAGACTAAACCACAAAGCAACAAAGACTAACACCGGGACCACCGCCTTAGAACGGTCAGTAGAGTAAACCACCGGGGGGTTTAAAGCACTTTACAGCTAGCTAACTTCACCCTGGGTCCCGATGCTACTCTTAATACAGAAACACATAAAAATTCGGTTCGCATAAAGGCTCCCAACTCAGTCAATGCATCAAAGCGAAAACACAAAAATCAAATTAATCACTATAATAAACAAAGACGAGTACTCATGGCTATTTCTACTGTATGCCAGAGTAAATGAAAACCAATATAGTAGAACCACGGCGGGCCAAACCAAACATACCGTCAAGTCCCAACCCACTGGTTAAAGTTTTACGATGAGACCGTCATTGGGTCTGTGGCCCGAACCGCCGTCGTGCAATTAAAGAGTGAAGCATAGCCATCAACAATGATTGGGTTAACAACTAAGCATGCCTAACCCTATCCAGGCTATAGCCTCAATACCTGCATTCAATACCTTTATTAATGAATGGAATTTAATGAAGTGTCTAATGTGGTTAATTTCAGAATCAGTGTAAGGACGAAGATGCTTCGTAAGGACGAAGATGTTGAGTATAACATCTAGTAAGGAGAGCTGCTTCATACAAATCATGTTTTCTATCATAAAATTTATTCACCTCATCATCTAACTTACGTAATGAAGAAACAGACAGTGAAGCTAGTTTAGAAAGCTTTTGATGACGTCCAGAATTTAAGAGAATCTTTAAATCAAAAAGAGATGACAGTTTTATGTTTTCGTTTAAAATTGCCATTTTTGCGCCTACCATGGGATCGTTTATTACGTTTTTTTAATATCTAAAAGGGAAAAAGCATCGAAATGTTTTAAGGAAAACTGATTGCTAATAACTTTGTACAACATGGGTTTCCCAAGTCCACCAGGCAAGACTTAAAACAAATATGAGGTACGCCGGGGGACATCGCCATTCACAGAAGAGGGAAATTGACTATATCAAAATCAAAATCGTCCCATTTATCATAAAATTTTGGTGGAAACTGGAAACTATTAGATATACATAGATTCAAATCCAAAAAAGGTGCCTCGGTATCGGAAGAATTGGCTCTATTCAATTGGAGTTCAGTAGGGTATATGGCGGTGCTCCATTTGGTCAAATATTGTCAATAAATAAATCATCAAGATATCTTGGTTGAATTGAAAGCCTCAATAATGTAAGTCCTTTTTACTACGTTTTTATGTGTTTTAAAACTGCTGGATCAGTGACAAACGGCGAAGACCCTGATCAGACGCCGCGTTTTGTCGCATCTGATCAGGGAGCTTTTTGTATACTGAGTCAATCTGCCCCGACACTATTATTATTTTCTTATAGTTTATTGCATCCGGTATTATTTCATTAGTCGTTGAGTGTTATACTCAAATGTAACGAAATAAAACGCCTAACGAAATAAATCTGGATTTTTTATTAGGTTTTGTATATCATGATGCATATGATTCGAGTTTCTTTAACATCTTTCACCTAACGCAGCTTTTCATTTTTTCCTATGTCCGCATTTGCAGAGCTACAAAATAGGAATATTATGTTAACGTTTTATCGGAAATACTTTTATTGTCATAAAATAGTTCTTTTTACATTAGGCTTTGATCGTAACGCCTTATGTAAGAATGCCTACTGTAATTAACCCAGACTTTTTTCATAAGGTTTTGAAAAACGTTATACTTCTAATTTGTGCTGTGTTGCCTTTGGGTCTTTAACGAATTGCATTCCTGTCCCATGCACACGCTTTCCGCCCCCGGCCCACACACCGGCCACCACCCTTACCCCCCTCCGATACATTCAGACACTTTATCAATCCCCCGTCTCTACGCCCAACACATATTATGATACACACTTTTTTCTTTTCAGATTTAATCTTGTCGTAGAACAAAATCAGTTGATTACATTTGTCGTTACGCCAAATGTAACAACGCCTGATGTGATAAACCCATTTTTTTATTTGGTCTTGAATAACATGATGCTTACGATTTGTGTTGCCTTGGCATCTTTCAAGCTAATTGCAAGCTGCCCTCTCCTCCCCCTCACCACCCTCGACCCTCCACCCGTCTTCCGAGACCCCACCCCCGTCTTCCCAAACCCCTACCCCAAATTAGTAATATTTATCTATTGTTTCATCATGTCTTTGATAAAAGTCAGTTTATTACATTTGGCCTAATTACATTAGGCGTTGATTGTAACGCCAAATGTAACAACGCCTAATATAATAAACCCAGACTTTTCCATAAGGTCTTGAAAAATATTATGCTTTTAATTTGTGTTGTGTTGCCTTGGCGTCTTTTACAAACTGCATTCCTGCCCCATCCACACGTTTTCCGCCGCATCCACCCAACACCCACCCTAAACCCCTCCGACACATACATTCTCAATTCCCCGTCTTCCAGATCCCCGCCCAAGAAATTAGGCATATTATGAAACATACTTTTTTTTTTCTTCTTTTCAGATCTAATTTTGTCGTTGAACAAAATCAGTTGATTACATTTGGCGTTATTACATTAGCCGTCGATTGTTATAATGAAATGAAACAACGCTTATTACAAACCAATTTTTCATTGGTCTTGAATAACATGACGCTTACGATTTTTGTTTTTTGTTGCCTTGGCGTCTTTCACGCAAATTGCAATCCTCACCCCCCCCACCACCACCCCGCCCCCTCTCCCTCACCACCCCCACCACCGTTGAGATTTCATCTTGTCTTTGAACAAAATCAGTTTATTACATTTGGCGTTATAACATTAGGCGTTGATTGTATCTCCAAATGTAACAACGCCTAATTAAATAAACTCTTCGAAAAACATATTTCTTCCAATTCATGTTGCCTTGGCGTCTTTCACGAATTGCAGTTCCCACCTCCTTTACCAAATTCACCGTCTTTCCAGATCCTTACCCTCAAGACAGTAACATTATATTGGACATACTTTTTCTTTCGAGATTTCATCTTGTCTTTGAAAAAAGTCAGTTTATTACGTTTGGCGTTATTACATTAGGCGTGTAACAACGCCTAATGTAATCAACCCAGTTACTTCATGCTTACGATTTGTGAATATTACATTAGGCGTCGATTAATCCCAGTGTTATAACGCCTAATGTAATCAATCTAGATTTTTTTCATATGGTCTTGAATTACTTCATGCTTACAATTTGTGTCGCCATGGCGTCCTTCACGAATTGCAGACAGACCCCGCCCCTGCGTCTTTCCCAGACCCGCGATACATATTAGAGATATCATATGAGGAATACTCATTTTTTTTTCTTTTTTACATGTATGGAACAAAAGTTCCTAATTTCATTGGTTTGTTATCAACAAGTCTCGAGTTATTGAAGTTCATTGGTAGCTACCCCCCAAATCTTGAAATCAAAATCAAACTGAAAATCAATATCGGGTGTGCCCCCCTCTTGCTGCCGTTGCTGCCCTAATTCTCCTTTGGATAGAGTTAACCATGTTAACCATGCTGTCATGCATTGACAGTTCGCATCGGGATGTTAATTCCATTCATCGATCAACGCATTCCTAAGTTGTGCGAGAGTTGCGGGGGGATTTCGGCGATTCCTAACCCTTCTGTCCAGCTCATCTCACATGTGCTCTATTGGGGTCAAATCTGGACTGTACGGTGGCCATGCTAGTGGTGCGATGTTATTGTTTGCCAGGAAATCCTGACAAACTCAGGCAACATGTGGTCGGGCATTGTCCTGCTGCAGAATCAGATTACGTTGTTGCACAAGCGGGACTGCAACAGGACGCAAGATCTCATCCCTATACCTTACTGCGGTCATATTGCCCGCAACAATAATCAACTGTGATTTATCCCGTGAGTAATGCCTCCCTAGACCATAACGGAGCCACCCCCAAACCGATCCCGTTCGACAACACAGGCGTCGGCAAAGCGTTCTCCGCGACGTCGGTACACACGACGTCGACCATCTGCGCGATAGTGAACCTAGACTCGTCTCCACAGCCTCATCGGAAATAGCCTGGGCCGCAGTAAGGTATAGGTCACAAACCAATGAAATTTAGAACTTTTGTTCCATACATGTACCGTTTTGTAATCATAGAAAAAATATTTAACAAACTTTTTAAACGAATGAAATTTAGGAATAAAATTTACCCTGTGTTTCTTTTTCCTTTCAGTATAAAAATAAATTTAATAGAGAAATAAAATCAGAATTTCGCCGAAAAATAAAATATTGAGTAGTAAGTATTGAATTCTTCGGGACAGTGTGAAATTCTTTTGGTGGAAGTGCGTCTTCAAGAAGAAATAAATAATTTTGTGTTCACGACTAACGAACGGAAAAGAGAAGAGTGCCGCTGATCGACCTGAAAAGGAAATGAAACAAACGGTTTCTTGTAAAATACAAACAGACGTAAGTTTTAATTATACTAATGTTATACTTACATTAGAATATAAACAGTTAAATGTAGCAAAATCAATGTGACAATTCACAACCCATATTTCTTCACATGTAGTTTACTTAACTGTGCGAATACATGGCTACCAAACTAACTAATCAGAATCCGGCACCCGGTCCAGGTTCTACTGGTTCTGACTGCAATCTGGACAGCTGCATGGTTCCACATGATGGGAACAGTCTTGAAAAATTACCAAAACGGTGTTGTGCACGAATGAGGAAAACACGCAAGGATCTAATGTTTCAGAAAGCATCTTCGCATCATCAAGGGAGAACGACTTGTGGCAGACCCAGACTCAAGTCATGCACGGAAGACCTGCTTGAGGATCAGTTTGAGAATGTAGTTTACGATACATTCAGAAATGCATGTGTGACTAAGCTTAACTTTGTCTCGGTGGGATTCTTTACAGTCTTCTACAATAAGATGATGGCTGATTTCTCAAAGAGCGTTACTACTGATTCCAATAATATAGATGTATGCACGACACATGTAAAGGGTCAGAAATGCGGGATACGTATTGACAAATAATCACAAACTACCATAATTACGGGCGTAGGTCACAACCTCTGGAGAAAAGAATATTTTCCCAAAATTGCTGCTTCTCTTTTCAAGAGCTATGTAGAGGAAACACAGCCAACTGCATCCAGAGAGTAATCTGAGATATCGCAGATAGGAGGCCATCGTTTCTGAATGTAGATGTGCCAATCTTAACCAGTAGGCCTGTTATACAGCGTCACGAAGAACAGAGAGGGATTAACGGACCAGAGGATGAAAATTCAACTTACTCAGTATCTTTAACTCAATGAATGACCTGGAGAAAGAGGTTGGAGAAATAAAGAGTGACTCGAACTGAAAATAGATGTCCATGCTTGTGTTCAATAACATAACAGAGAAGAAATCATACTCAACTATAGTAAGTGAGACGCCAGTAAGTGTTCGTGATGAGGGCTACTGCAACAGTTCAACGGCCAGTAATGACACAGTCTCTTCACAGATTCATCCCAAAACTCAGAGTAATAACGACGCACACAAGATGAGAGACCCCAGAGAGGTGAAAGACCCCAGCGAGATGGGAGACCCCAGAGAGACGACAGACTCCAGCGAGACGGGAAACCTCTACGGGAGAAGCAACAACAGCTAGACGAGAGACCCCAGCGAGATGAGAGACCCCAGCAAAGACGGAAGATCTCAGCGAGACGAGATACCACAGCAAGACAGGAGATCCCATCGAGAAGACCCTATCGACACGAGAAACTCAGCGACATGAACCCCAACGAGATTGATCCCAGCGAGACGCGAGACATCAGCGAGACGAGCGACCCCAACGAGATGAGAACGAGACGAGCGACCCCAGCGAGACGGGATACCACAACGATATGAGAGACCCCAGCGAGACGAAAGATCCCAGCGAGAAGAGAGACCACAGCGAGGTGGGAGACCCTATCGACACAGCGAACAGCGACATGAGAGACCCCAGCGACAAAGAAGATCCCAGCAATAATTTAGCGAGATAAGCGACCTCAACCAGCGTGATGAGCGACCACATCGGAATGACAATCTTAACCACGAAGGAAAAACATCAGGAAAAGAAATACCTGTGCGTGTTACATCCATTCGTCCGGGATTATCTTCAGAAGGACCACACATTAATGCTGATATTCCAGTAAATGCCAATAATTCTATAGTCTTACCCAACACCCCCAGCACCCTAAAACATTATTGATAGGTAATTCAATATTGCATCCCATAAACACTAAAGGACTAATTAGAGGTCTACATAAGCATTCCCGAGGAGGGGCAACGGTTAGTGACATTATAAATGATATTGCATTGTATGACTTGTCGCAGTTTCAAACCATTATAATCTCCGTCGGTGGAAACGATTCGGCTAACGGCATGGACGAAGAACTTTTCGAAGAGAAATATGATCAGCTTATCAGTATTGTGAAAATCGGAAACGCAGAGTGTACGCTATATATATGCAAAATAGCTCCAAGAGGGGATACCGACGTCACCACTTTGAATAGCTGTATCGAGAGACTATGTTTTTGGCAGAAACATGACGTGCATCAATAACACCCATAGCCACTTTAAAGATAATAACCATTTACCAATACAACGCTTCTTCTCCAAAGACGGGATACATTTAACACGCTCAGGTGTTAAACGTTTGCTAGACGCAATGAGCAGAAATATTAACATTGTCGAGGATTACAACTTAGCGTATTCAATGGAGCGAAATACTGCGGGTTCAGAAATGGTTCTCCAGAGCAGGGCCAATTCCAGCGGAAATCAACTTTCAATCGGAGAAATAAACAATGCTATGAATGTGCAATGACCGGGCACATAGCTTCAGAATGTTGGTTTGTTTAGGGACTCGGCGATTCAGCCACTACACGGGAAGGCGCAACATTTATTGATTGATATAAAGCAAGATATTTGCTTTTCATATAGATGGTCATTTGAAAAGAAATTTATTTTCAAATGTGTGTGATCAGTGATTACCTGCGGGCCTTCTACCTGGTGTTTAAGGGCGAGCTAACACTTTTTATAATCGATGACTGCTCGGCCACGAAGGCTCTGACGAAAAAGAAAGACATGCTGTGAGAGTTGGCGTTCTCGGGCCGCCACGCCGACATAAGCGTCTGGGTCCTCACCCAGAAATACAACTCAGTCCTGAAGGACTTGCGCGAGCAGACGCGCTGGGTCGCACTCTTCCACTGCAAGGATCGCGACAGCTTTGAAGACTGCCTGCGGGAGAACGACGTGATACCGACTCGAGAACAGCGGGCGTTGGTGCGGCAGAGAGAAAACACGCCAAGTTTCTGTTGAGAACAGATCAGCCTGCTGCTTATATAGCTGTGTAGCAATGCTTCATGTTACTGAAGGACTGCTGGTCGCCGTGCTTGGCACGCATTTGGTACTGCTGGTTTTCGTTGCTTGGCAAATCGCACAGTGTCTGCGCCGAATCGCACTCCATATTAGACGGGCCCGCTGGCTTGTTATAGGCGAAATCGATGAGCTGATGTCAGTTGTTGACCCGCAGGGCGCTGGCGCTGGTCTAGCCGAGGGGGCTCCACCGGCAGCCGCCCCAGCGGCAACACCAGACGCGCCGCTGGAGGAAGAACGGGTGCAAAAACACCGCGAACGGCTCGCTGCCATCGCGGCGGGAGGCCAAGACTGGCAGTACGGACTGGTGGTCAGCGGAAAAACATTCACAGCCGATCAAATCGACACTCAAGATAACACCGAAATCGAGGAGATGTACGCCCGCTACGAAGCCAGGCTGGGGGTGGCGATGACGAAGACCTTGGGGTCTGCGGCGCTCCAGCTCTATGCGCGGGTGGCGGCCATGTTTCTCCCAATCGAAAACCAGCCAGGGCTTATCGCAGACCTCGAAGGCGACCCGTTTGTCGGACACGCTCTTAGCAATGCTACCTGCGAGCTCTACCACCGCTACAGCATGTTCTTGTTCATTGTCATGAGGTAAGTCGGATGCCCGAACCGCTCAAAATAGGGTTTGGCTTCACCCATACCCTGGAAGGATGCCGGATAGCAGGCCTTCATGTCGATAGAAGTCCTCGTGTCATAACCCATCGAGTTCCAGAGGCCGCCGTGGCCGTGCTCCAGGCCTTCTCGATGTCTGGGAGGAGGTTGGCGGGGGTTGGCTTCCAGCCGTTCCTTTCCTTTGCCATAATGCTAGCCGCGTGGTTTTCGCCGAAGGTTCTCTCAGCAAGTTCAGGGTTGCCCAATTTTGCGCAGATCGCTTTGTCTTTCGTGGGCCTCTCGTGTCCTGTAGGTGCGGCCGTCCTGGAGCACGAACTGGTCGACAGAGAGCTGTCGGTCTTGACCGCCCAGGAGCCAGACCGCCCTGGGTACTTCCCGGATGGCGTGCCAGACGTTGCCCTCGTAGATGTGGACCTCTCTACTCTGGGAGGAGGTCTTTATGCCAAGCATGGCCGTTGTGGCAGGTGAGTTCTATGGGTCGATGCCCGCCATTCCCACCTCTACCATATTTGCCACTGTTGAAGATGTCCTCACCAGCAATGTCCCTCAGGATGATTGCTCTCCAGTGGATCTTTCCCAGCTCAGCTACTTCGACCGTGGCGCCGGTTTCGTGGACTTTCTCTTTCTACTCCTGGATCTTATGTCGCCGTGTGGGTGTAAGTCTCTGGCCTCTCAAAGCGCCCTCGAAGTGCTCCGTACAGTTGAGGTCACCATCTCTTAACGGAGCGAGGTTGGCCAGGTCTGAGTCTCTGATGGGGTAGAGACCGTAGACAACCGCGGTGACAGGGTAGGCATTTTGGTAGAACACACTGTCAATTCAACACGCCAGGCTTTGTGTCCCGAGAGACCTCGACGACCCCCTGGCCCTTCTTTCGCTCAGCCCGGACTGGATCAAACTTGTCCAAGGACCCAATCATCTTCAGCTTTCTCCCGGAGAAACTTGATTCTCAGGACAAACTCCGTGCCCCCTGGGAGAGCCGCCAGAAGTTGGGTAGCCCTGACGTCGGCCATCCGAGCGTCCAGTGCCAGTCTGCCAGCTCTGGCATGCATGCCATCGGCGATCTCGACACCACCGATGTCCAGCGGGTCTTCTCCTTTAACCCTCCATGTAGAGAAGACCGCGGCGGCGCCATCTACCTCGAATTCGTCTTTGGCGTCGTTAAGTATTTCGACCCACGGCTCGTAAGCCGGGAGTCTTACTGGGTGAGGGACACGATCATCCAGGTCGGTAAATTCCCACTGTGGTCGAAGTGGCCGGGGGAGGAGTTATCATTGGGGGACCATTGCAAGATTCACCTCGCCCGCCTGAGACGAGGTCCTCAGCTTCTGGAATGGGCTCATCGAGCATGAACCTTGGCTCGTAATCTGCGAGTATTTCTTCGATCAGGTCATCCTTAGTGATAGTAGCCATGTGTCAGATGGATATACGTAACCATTTACTCCCGTCTAAATGGGAATTTCGATTGCCGCCGGACGTTACGGATGGGTATAGGTATCCATGTACTCCTGTCTAAATGGGAATTTCGATTGCAGCCAAACGTTTACGGATGGGTATAGGTAACCATGTACTCCTGTCTAAATAGCAATTTCGATTGCAGCCAAACGTTTAAACTCGACCATGTAAGCCCTTTGCCAGGCACGAATCTGAGCTCTATAGTTAACCACAATCCCGGCATAGCCCGAATCGATTTTTGACACCTTTACCGCACGCCTTGCATGGCTGCGTGCCGGGACTCAGGCGGACGAGAATCTTGCAATGATCCTCCAAACAGCTCTTGCCGCAAAGTTCCGTAGAGCCGATAACCAGCCACTAGCAAGTGTTTTGACCTCTCATGGGAAAGTACTACATTTCTCTAATTCTGACAGCCACCCCACTCACTCTTACCGGGAAGAGCCTCAAGGCCGGCGAGGGTGGGGCCGTCAAATACCAATATCCGCATTTTAGTTAAATATATCTTTATTTCGATTTAATATAGGCTCCCTGTAGATATTGTATTCTTAAGAGATCTTGACTCCTTCAAGAGAGATCATTCTTCACCATCACTCTTTTAGCCCTCACTATAACTGTTTTACTTTTTATTCTCACGCACGCATCCCTGCGCATAATAATCAGTGATGAGGGTGACGCAGTATAGGTATTTGTAATTCAAAAAATTACAGATATCTGTATTTATCAAAAGATTCTGTATTTGAAATGTAGATATTCGGATGAATTCTCTACTGATGAAGAAGCAATTTTCATTGTAGTTTTCTGCTATGCCCCAGAAGATCAGGTTGTTTCGCCTAGATCGTGCCTCCAGTTGGTGATTTATACGCCGTTTCTTTATTTGAACTGTCCTGATATGACGTAACTGGTCGAAAATGGTCGAGAATGAAATTTAATTTATCATCTGATAAACAGTTTATAAAATCTCCTATACTAATAGGGTCATCTGTCTCTCCATTTTTGTCACCAGTATTTAGCCAATAACGTTTGCTCACTGTTTGAAATACATCACGAGCCATATCCGTGTGAACAAAGCCCGAGAATCTATTTTCAGTTGGTACTGAAAAAATGCGAATGTGCCATCATTTTTGCTTGTTATACCTATACCAGATTTTACATATATTAATAATTCTTTCATTTACAGCTCTCTAAATGGATGATTATCCAGTACAATGTCAAATTTTTACCACCGTCATTTTACAACAACTGCACTGTCCTCCATTTTTGTTATATTATTATATATGTGAATAAAATAAACACAGTGTATTATCAGGGCACATTGTTTGAATAATATAAAATAATAATAATAAAAGCAACAACAACAAAAAACAAAAAACAACAAAACAGTGTCTGATCAGGGTTTACAGTGATTACTTTGGTAAATAAAAAAACAGGATCTACTCTGTTTGATTAATACATGTATATTAAGATTAAAATAAACACAGTGTGTGTGCAGGGTCTACACTGACTGATTAATATATATAAAAAAAAAACCCATAAAATAAACAGTCTCTGATCAAGATCTACACTGTTTGATTACATGTAATATAATACACAGGATGTACACTGTTTGATTAAGATAGTGTCTGACAGGGTCTACACTGTTTGATTAACATAAGAATTAAAAGAATGGTGTCTGATTAAGGTCTACATTGTTTGATTGCTACAAAAAGAATAAATAAACAGTGTATAAGCAGTGTCTACACTGTTTGATTACTATATTAAGAATAAATAAACAATGTCTGATCAGGGTTTACACTGTTCGATTAATATAATGAAAATAAAATAAACACAGTGTCTGATCAGGATCTGTATATATTAAGAATAAATAAAGTGTCTAATCAGGGTCTAAATTGATTAATATGCTAAGAAGATAACCACATTGTCTGATCAGTGTCCACATTGTTGATATAGAATAAGGTAAACACTGTGTTGGATAATGTTACAGGAATAACTAAACACAGGTTCTGATCATTTCACTGTTTGATATATATAAACAGTTAATAAGTGATAACGCCGCAATTTTTTATTGTCTTTACACAGAAGAGTTGTCTTATGAAATGTATTTGTTTAAGTGATAATTAAAGAAAAAAAAAAAAAACAAAAAAAAACGAGCATGTGAAGTCATGTTTATTTTTTGTATATACATACAAACAGAATCTCTGATCAGGGTCTATACAAAATATTTTTTCGTTTTTTTGAATATTGAAACAAACATGGTGACATTTCAAATAATTAAACTGCTTCCAGTTGGTAAACAATAAAGAACATCTTTGTTCTCAATTACTGTTCTTGAATATCCATTTTATTGGATTGCCTGTATTATGTCATCCATTTTTTTTTCTAATTAAAAACATATATATTGCAAAAACACTCGTATCACTTAATTTTTACGCTATTTTTTTATATTTTTTTTTCTAAATACAGGTTACAATTATAATCAATATTTAAATCATATTATATACATTGAGACATCCGTAGCACGAAAGCTAGTTTATGAAATGGAGTAATTTGGGAATTGCTACGGTATGCTACAAGAGGTGGTTTCTTGAAAACTTCTTCATTTTCTCAGACCTATGCATCTTTGATCCCACTATATTGTGAATATCTGGTAAATGGCTTGAGTAATGAGAACCAACGGGACTCTATCATTTTTCTAGTCTTCCTCTTTAGGGCATCTGCTCTCTCCACCTTGTCCACCTTGTCCACTCACGGTTTATCATCCCTTCTTTATACCCTCTCCTGATCAGCTGAGACCGCAAAATATCCTCATAACTTTTGTCTTTGCTACAGATCCTCTTGAGTCTCAACCCTAAGCCATAAGGTATACATGCCTTGTATGCTTCGGGTGGTCCGAGTCTCTCTGGAGGTATAAATTACAGAAAAGGTCTGTCTGTCTTTCCCATCAACCCATGTATCGAGGGACTCTATTCTTATCTGAGGGTAACCTTTATTCTGGGATGTATTGAATGCACGATTTGCAAATTCCAGTAAGCTTTTCTCTCCGTCCGTCCAAATTCCTATGCCAACATCAATGTACCGCTTGTGAGGTAACTTCAATAACTGCTCATCCCATTTTCTCATATATGAGCAGGCATGGTTTTTGCCTGGTCGTGATCCTATTGCCATGCTATCTACATGCATGTAATGTTGACCATTAAATTCAAAGTTATTATTTTCTACCACTCACCATGCTTATCACCTCATCTCTTATCCTTTTTATCCTTTTTGTCGTTCGTGAAGCCACTGCCTCTTTCTTCTTTTGGGATAGAAGGGTAAAGTCAAACATCAAAACAGAAATGTCTATATCCTTGACCTTGGTTATTGAAATCTGTGGTATCCCGTATGTAGCTTGGACTACTTACTACAAATTCTTCCAACTCCCCTTCTGCCAAGGTACACCTATTCCACTTACGATTGTCCTCATGGGGTTCCCTGCTTTATGTATTTTGGAATTCCTTTTCCCAGGGTGACATGTACTCGGCAACAGATACTGCCTAAGCTCGAGATATTGTTCCCTGTTTATACATTTTATTGACTGCTTATATTAATCTATATAAATAAATTCATATAGGAAAAAATTTGCTTTTTTTTCAGATTTTGTCCTGCTATAAAATAATATTTAAAAGTATGCTTATATTTTGAGACAGATGTTAGATTTCAAAGGTAATAACAGATGCTGAATTCAACTTAATTTCTTATTTTCAGTACTCCTGCAATATATATTTTACACTGAAGAGCAGTTGTTGTTATTTGGTTGGTAGGGCATATACAGACCTTTTTATGTATCACTGGATGGGTTTGGATACTATATTCTTCATTCTTGATATTTTTGGTATCTCACATGACTATATCTTGGTCTTGGTTCAGAAACAAAAAAGTTTATTTGATTAGTATTTGAAGATGCAATAAATACACACACACACACACACACACACACACACACACACACACACACACACACACACACACACACACACACACACACACACACACACACACACACACACACACACACACACACACACACACACACACACACACACACACACACACACACACACACACACACACACACACACACACACACACACACACACACACACACACACACACACACACACACACACACACACACACACACACACACACACACACACACACACACACACACACACACACACACACACACACACACACACACACACACACACACACACACACACACACACACACACACACACACACACACACACACACACACGACACACACAGAGTAATTATTAAAAATCATATTATCAATATCATCAATATCTATAAAGAGGACAAGCATGTTAATGAAAATATTGGGTTTTGGAAACCATTCTAACATAAATAATGTGTAAAGAAACGTTGACTATGATTTCACACAGGAAGAATTTCCATCTTCCCTGCTGAAAAAAAATATTGAAATATTCAAAAGTATGCTTAAATTTTCTGAACAAATAAGGTATAGGGAGAGATGGTAAATGTGAAAGGTAGTAACAGTAATAACAGATGTTGAGTGTAAAAGTCAGTTCTTATTCTCAGTACTCCCACACTGTACACTTATAATAAAGAGTTGTAGCTGTAAATAGGTTGGTTGGACGAGTACAGGCATTTTTTAAGTATTATTAGGTTGGTTGAGATACTTAAAACTTCATTTCTAACTATATTTGTATCTCACATGATAACACCAAGACAAACAAATACTAGTGATATGTATATGCTTTTGCAGAACAACCAATAGTTGAGTTATTTTGTGAGAAGAACTAGTTGTACACAATCCAGAATGGCTTATAAATATTTGTAAATATTTTATATGCTATGACTTATTGGGGAATATATATACTGGATTAGCATGTAAAGATACGATAAACATACATATATGATGGGAGAAATTAATATCATCTTTCAGAATTGATATTGTAGAGTGAAAGATTTTAAATGACAAAAAAAAAAAAAAAAATCCAATTTATTTTCACTCCTTAGATTGCTGGATCTGAAAATGTGTTGGGAGAAGAAACATGGAATGAGCTATTGTTTTTACCTTAGTAGTTTGTATAGTAAACGTAGTCTTGTGCAGGATTATCTTTGTGATTATAAGACTGTTGACTAAGTTGATTTTAAGACTGTTGATACTATACTTCAATTATGCTTGCAGTTTACATGAGTTTAATCGAAAGATCCCAAAATTCAAAGCTATTAGATAGATGCCTATACAGAGCAAATAATGGTTTGATATTATATACATACAACTGTGAAGGAAATACCATAATCTTACAAATTTTTACAGCAGTTTTTTTTTTTTTGTTTTTGTTTTTTTGTTTGTTTTTTGTTTTCCTAGAGTGAATTATATAGCAAGTGGTTTATGGCAAAGAGTAATTTCTATTAAGGTATTTGTAATAACTTTGACTGCTTTATGAGATAATTATATCTTATTCAACGAATTCTTGAAACGGTCAGAACATATCGAGATTGAACGACAAACACCATAAACCTATTATAGTACAGTTTATATAAAACTTTTTATTTCGATAGCGCTGGTAGAGGATGGCCTACAGAGTTGTGTGTTTAGAACACTAACGCGTATATACTATATTTATTTGACTATAAGACTTATTGAGTTTAAGACAGGTATATGACATCTAATTTTATGGCTAGACTCTTTTATAAGAGGGTCTAAATATTTTGCCAATCTTTTGTAGAGCAATTTTATCCGATAGATATAAGTGCATATAAAAAGTGTTCATGTTCAAATCGGTATATGTGCATATTATAAGAAAAATCAATTACTATATTCAGTATATTATCAGGCTTTTAGGTAAATGATTAGTTCTAGGTATGAATCGTCATTATAAATATTATTTGGCTTATATGCCACTTTATTTTCACTAAGCAGCGAGGTCGCGGTGGATGTCGGCTAAATAAAACTGATATCAATCACATGTGAAACGACACCGCATCAGTTCACATGTGACTGATATCGCAAATAGTGCCGTCTTATAATCGAAATGGCTAGGAAAAAAAGTTAATTTTGAGGCATGTTCAAACGTGCGTGATTTTTACTTGAAGCCTATAAAATAACAAGAAATTTACGCTTCCTTTGGTAAATATCAAACATGTTTCGTCTCGCGTATTGAAAGCATCAGAATCTTCACTCGTGCTGTGCACTCGTGAAAATCCTGATGTTTTCAATTCACTCGACGACATGTATATGGTTTTCACCTCAAAAATGTATGAAAAACTAATTGGATAATAAGATGCATGTATAAACCGCTTATGTACGATCTGGTTATACATATTTTTGTGAATAAAATATTTCTTATCGAGTTTCTAAATGCAGTATAGTTATAAATATGCACTGACAATTTGTTGATGGATACTTAGAATATAAAACGAGCCTATAGGTATACGTTACGTTTGCTATACAACGTACCTTTGGACGCTATAAAAAGGCTAAAATATGAGAAACTGAAGACCTATACAAAAACAATAGTTTTATGTTTACAATGCGGACACGATCTTCAGGGTCGATGTTGTTTTGTACTGTAAAAATGTTCATAGTTGTTTTTCTCTGTTTTTCATGTTTTGTTGGATTGTCATATGGTTAAATACTTATTCTTATGCATATAACGAGTATAATTCTGATAAGAGTATAATTCTGATAACTGGAAACTATGAGAAAGTTGACTTGATTTAAAGTATGGTTTTTCCCCATATTGTCGCAAACTCTCAAAACATTATCCATTATATTCTGGAAGTACGAGATTTTAGTTTTTTTTTTGTCATTGTCATTTTTTTCTTTTTTGCGTTTCTTTCTGTGTAAGATAACAACTGATGCTCTCGGGGATGAGTTAGAATACATCCTGTCCTGCAAATGTAAAAAAATAGATCAACCAGTGGTAAACTTACTAAAACATAATTTATAGAGGCTTACTTTTCAATTCTGTCAATGACGAATGATCAAAATTTAATAAAAAATTCAAACGTGAGGGGTCTGCACGTAAGGACATATTTCAATTTTTAAGGACGAAAAATTTTAATATTTATCTTCTCCAAGAAACACATTTTACAACTAGTTTAGAGTCATATATTCGGGCAGAATGGGATGGAGATGCATATTTTAGCTCTTACAGGTCTAGTGATTCTCTTTAATAGTAATTTCGAGTATAAAATATTAAATGAAAGGACAGATAGGGAAGGACAATTTAATTGTTTAGACCTCTAGGGTAAAAAAGTTACTTTAGTATGGACCAAATGAAGACAGACCGGAGTTTTATACTAACACTGCGGATATTATTGAAGAAGTCGGAAATGATACTTGTATATATATAGGTGGAGATTTTAATATAGCCCAGAATCAATATTTAGATACCTGTAATTATTGTCACATAAATAACCCCAAAGCCAAAGAATGTCTTTTAAATATTAAAGAAGATCTAAACTTAGTTGATCCGTTTAGGGAATGAATGTGTTTGAAACGGGCTTTACTTGGAAAAAGTCAAATCCAGTAAAACAAGCAAGATTAGACTTCTTTTTAATATCGGAAAGTCTTATGCACAATGTTTCAAATGTTGATATTATCCCAAGCTATATTAGTGTAGGCCGCATTGTAAGTCCCGTGTGCATGACTTGTTAAAATTGATTTTTTTTCTTTTTTTCGTAAATATGACCCATTTGAAGCACAAAAAACGATGTTGACATTTTTTTGGTTTCGTTTTGGGGATTTTATGCCCTTATTCAAAAATGAATCAAAAATGAGCGTTTTTCTGACATTAAAAAGCACAAAAACTGTATATAATTGCCAAAGGTAGTTAACAAACGCCATATTTTGGTGGATGTGTTTATGTGGCGCATATCTAAATCAATCGAGGAGACTTTCTATCTAATTACCATACACACATAATTTTTTTTTTGCCCCTTTTGGGCTGTTTTTTTTCTCCATTTTTATATATTTTCTTGTACTCACGAAAATTAAAACAAAACGCTCATTTGATAGAAACATGTTCCTTTCAGGGGATTTTTTATGATCTTTATATTTCAAACATGTTTTTTAGATAAATATTAAAAACACGTGTATTGGCAAAAATGCACCAAATGACCCTAAGTACAAAGTACTTTTGAAGCTATAGCTCCAATGATCCAATGAGACATGGTAGACTCTACACAAAGAATTTACGGTTTTTCGAAATCCCAAATATCTTTGTTTGAATGTATGCCCTGATACAGTTTAAAACAAAATTATAGAGAAAACATACAAAATGTAAAATGCACTCGATGACCTTTCGAGCAATGCTACTTGCACATTATGTAAAATATGACTGATAGGAACAATTTTCAATACGAAGTCCAATACTACAAATACACTTATACTGTTAAGACACGGCTGTGTTTTAAATTTGTATTCAGCTCTCTGCTGTTCCAATGGCTACTTAAGTCTTCGTCACCTGATTCGTCAGATGCCACATCATTGATCCCTTCTATTTCTGATAATGACATTGTATCAGAAGAATTCTGACAATCGTCAGAACAGCCACATAACTGTGCATTTCATTCTAGCATGAATGCAACTGCATTTTGAACCTGTGCAGCTTGATGCCTTGCAATTACACTTTATAAGCATCAGGATAAGAAAGCGGTGCAGGAAGCCCAGTTGATCTAACGGGGACAAGTCTCTCATTTTCAAGCACCCATCCATAATCCGTTGGTGCTGGTAAGCGGGGACATGGTTCATCAGCTGTTACCCAGATCATACTGATAAAGTGGGCCCTGTGTATGTGTTCTCGCAAGGTTGCCCGAGTCGGTGGGAGCTTTTCTCCCTCTGCATGCTTTTGGGAGAACAAGTACCATCTACATTGTGGAATTGTAGCAATCCCTGAGCTTTTTGGGCAATACAAGCTGCACACAAACTTTTCCAACGCAGTAACCGTTTCTTCAGATGGCAAGGTTATTCCTTTACCTAGACACTGGAATGCTCTTAATACATCTTGGGGAGAAGACATAAATATCTTGAAAGCGGTCTTGGTTTTTCCTGCAAAGCGACCTGATGTATCCGCTCCGGTAAAAGCATGGAAACCAAGGAGGGCATCTGCCTTGTCCTTGCCTATACTGTCGTAAATATTCTTCAGCTGTATTTCACGCCTTAAAAGTCCACGTCCAGTTACGAAGACAGTATTTGGACAAAGCTGTGAGTATCTGTTTACTAACAGAAGAAATACATCCGTGTCTGGTGAGAAGATATGAAGGCTGTCCACTTTCCTACCACAGTTACTGACATCTAACGCATGGAGAACTAGCAATGTGTCTGCTTCTTCGTGACTGTGTATCTTAAGATCCTCAGAGAATTCTTCGTAGTTACTTTCAGCTACAGTGTCATGCACGACAACAAACCGAATATCAGGTTTGTCCTTGAAATGGCCAAGTGCTTTATCTGATAAGTATGTAGTCAGTTCTGCTTTTGTGTCAATATGAGACAGAAACTGTTTCGGAGGCACATTGGCAATGCTTGTAGTATCACTTACGCGGTACTTTATTTCCTTGCCAGCTGTCCGTGTTTCTCTAGTTTTCTCCTTCAATGACCCAGCTAAGTACCTATCAAACAGAAGACGGACTTCTGAAAATCCCTCAGATTCCTTCCCGAGTTTTCGGAGGAAAGCATCTGCAAAGTCTTTGCAGGTCTTCATTGCATTTTCATCTTTCTTCTGAACAGTGTTAACCAAAGCCATTCCATCAATAAGCAGCACTTTAACATCCTGAACTGGCCGAGTCGATGGATCAGACGCAGATGACGATGCCCCCTGTTCTTCTTGTTGGCATTGCTTCTCTTTCGCTTTGTCTTTTAATGCGTGCAGAATGCTTGCCTTATCATATGCTAATAGCATCTCTCCGTCCGGAGAAAATAAAGATCTGGGGACAGCTGAGAATTCATACTCCGATGGCTTCTTTCATGTCTATTTCAGGCCTGCTTCTCATTACGATAAGAAAGCGTGCAAGCAAATTCCTTGCTTCTCGCAGTTCAGACATCTTATCTCCTACTTTTGTTTTCACAGGTTTCGAGCTGTTTCTGAACAGCTTCAGAGACAATTTTTTCATTGGATCCCAGAACCCTTTCTCTTCTGTATTTATTCTTTCCTTCACAAAGTTCTCGAAAGCCTTCTGACCAATCTTGTCTCTATTAATGATGTCAGCCTTAACGTCTTCTTTCATACCGCCCTTGTCATTACATTCATGACTTCATCTTGTTGTGATGTGAACGGGTTACCATGTGAGAGGATGACATGCTTCATTTTCTCTGCATTTTGAAATACCCTACTCCGGGCAGAACCGGTCAGATCATGGTGTTTCTTGCGCTCATCCTTGATTTTAACCCCATTCAAATCACCAAACTCATTTACCAGCCTAGCAAGTTCCGGGGCAATTAGGAAAAATTTGTCCATGGTTGCTTCTTTCTGCGTGATACCAGTTATGCCACCGATAACTTTCATTGCACGATTCTCATGCTCTATACCATGATCTGGGCCTATGGAACAGAAAGGTATATTGCTCTTTGTCACACAGAAGTCACCGTCTTCTAAGGCTTTCCATGTGTCAGGGTCATTCGTTTCCAACTTCCGCATTTCCGCACAATACAGAGGACTAAGTCTTGCATAGTTCAAATGATCGTTTGCACAGTTCCTCTTGTGCTGTAAGATGTAATTGCCATTCACCCTGTCGTGACGCACGGATGTGCCTAAGGATGCATTCAAATTGGCGCATGTAGTTTCTGAGGAAACAGTGCATCCCACGTAGGTGTTCATCTATACTGTTCAAATTTGTCACAAAATCAACCTTTTCAAGTGTTCCTACCAAACTGACATGCGATTCTTGCAGCAGTGTTCTATCAGTGGCATTTTTTGCACTCAGATTGACCTCTGATGCAGCCTTCTCGACTTCAGTCTTGCCTTCGATACCATTATACCACAGAGCTGGTAACAACAAACTGTACAATGTAATTAATGTCACCATATGAGCTTCCATTGCCCTGTAAAGGTGTTTGCCTTCAATGATCTGTCTGACTGTTGTAGGTGAATACATGCCTGCTTCGACCCAAAGCTGATCTATACCACTGCACTCTATGTACCGTCCAATCGCCTTAAGAGCAGAGAAAATAGTATGCAGTTCACCTATACGTAAGACGAACTTTCCCTTCATATCATCCCTTGACATAAGTTTCTGTGCTTTCTCATATGAGTGTAGATCGAGAGTCACCACCGTTGGCTTACCTTCTCCAACTACAACGACACTAATATTCTGCGCTCTCATTAACGCAGTGTATAAATCCTGGCCCGGAGGTCGGGGAATGACGGATCAATGGAGGAACAACTGCAACATTGGTCTTGGTTCCAGCTTCTGTAATGAGCGAGTTATAGGCACTCCATGTCGGGATGTACTGAGAAAATGTGTCACCATCTTTCTCGAGGAATGTACTACGGTCTGTATCAACATCATCTGATCTATTTCCAGCATTTGCCGGTAACACGTCTGATGAGGAAGTGCCTTCTTCAGCGTCTTCATTTTCGTTTGTTTGGCTACCAATGCAGCAAGCTATTATCCAAGCTAAGTCCCATATTCGGTATACTTTACTGATACCGTGACGTGTACTGATAATATAATCAGGAATTGGTTCTAGCTTTGGTTTTGGAGCTTGGCAAGGTAAAAGGTTGAAAGGCACTGGCTCAGTCTTTTTGCCTATTCCTTCCACCTCCAATGCTGATACTATAGTCTCTTCTGTCGTCATTTCTTTTTGGTACATTACAATAGCCGTACCGTGAAGCGTGTCCTTTCCAGTAGGCGTGTCTTCAAGAAAGTCAACATTGTCTATTGCAAAGTATACCGACTTGTTCTTGACAACAAATGGTGACATGTATAGGCCATTAAAGTCGTTAAGCCTTTTGGCTACGGCATTAGCTAACTGAGCCTCAAGCCTTAATACTCTCGAATACCGTTCACCTATGCCCAAGCGAGATGCAATGTCTACCAATGACTTCTTTCTAGTTTGTTGGTGTAACAGTAGTGATACACCAAGTGAAAAAGCAGTTTCACCAGAAGGTTTGAATTTGTCATCTTCAATTGGTGATATGTATTTAACTTGTCTGTCCGACTTGTATGCAGTGACAATATGTTGGGATATGTTGGACGCACTTTTATGTATCACAGCCTGCTTTCTGTCAGTCTGAACAGCAGCATGAGGGCCCTCAATTACCCATTTTATGAAGGTATATAGCTTTTGTGGTACTGCATAGTCACCAAAGGAACCTTGAAATGCCCATGCTTTACTATCACCTATTTCTTTTCTCAGTACGGTAGCGCTTTTCAGCAACATCTTCATTTCAGAGTCATCTTCAACTGACTTTTCGGCAATATCAAGACATACGCCTAAAGTGGACTTTGAACAAATTTTCTCTGGTTCATTTCTACGTTTGGGTTTTACAAATTCAATATCTGTAATATTTGTCTTCATGAGGTCTTTTAAATGACGTTTGTAATTGTCTGATGGCTCTGTTTCAATATTGTTCTCTTCTAAAGTGTTCAGATATGTCGTATTAATGACATTCATATCTAAAACAATTGAGGATGGATCTTTCAATGCATTTTCAACCAGGCTGACTATCTCAATATCTGCTATGACACGTCCTAGCCTATCCTCGGATGCCTGGCTTTTTTTCATCTGTTTTTCATTCTGCCTTTCCACATTGGTCAAACAGGCTACGTGCCATTTCATATCATGAGCAACGGCATCTAATGGATCCGATAAGAGACTCCCCAGTCTTACTTTAAGTGTGATGTCCTGGGAATCCTCTACAGCTGTTTTAACCCTTGAACCTATGTTACGAGAACTGATGTTGTGAGGCTCATTATCAGGGGTTTCCTCTTGGCAAAATATGCACAAATCCTTATTTAGTGGCGCTATTGACGATCGATGTACTCGCTCGTCCGATGTCGATGCCATAGGTTCTTCTTCAAGTTTAGGTCTTCCTATTTGTGACCTTGCCACAGCGACTCGACGTTGGCCAGATGTCTTTTCAAATCGATGCTGCGCTCTTTCTAAATGCAATGCACTTGTTAAACTCTGGTAGCAGTCACGGTGATACATTGCTGAATTCTGGGCAAGGTCATCAGCAGACATATTTTCCAGTCTTTCAGAGAGATCAGCATACTGTCGATCTCCATACTCTACCTTTTGACGAGAACAGGCCAGTACATTTTCATAAGAACGTATCTGAGGTTTTCTTGTTAATGACCCTTCACTGGTTGGGTTTTGACAAATTATGCAGCAGCTGTAATCAGTCTCCTGTCGTTTTCGTTTAGTTGGTTGTAAAGCTGACATTGTTGCTAAGCAGAAAAAATGAACTTTCAGCCCTCTAAACTTACATGTAGACAAGACAATACGAAACAGAGAAATACATAGAAAGATCAGTTGAAACAATTTTGCATTAACAATACGCTAAACTGTCTTTTAAACAACAATACCAATCAAAAATAAGTAAAACGTTCTTATTTGAAACAAAATTTTAAAAAAATTCAGAAAGACACTTTTATCAGGCAGCAATTGAATCAATAAAATGACGATTACTACTTGTAATCGTTGATTAAAAATGATTTTGCAAACACAGTCCAGTATCGAGCGATGTTTACTGAACGAACGCAGAAGACGTTACGTTGCACTTGCACACTTTTCGCGCCTTAAAGTTCAACGTCGCTACTCGTGCATCGTAATAAACACAACGCTACGAATTAGACAAGTTTTAGCTTTCATAAAAACGCTAGACATTCAAGAAGACGCCAAAATGAATTTTGGTGCAACACACGAAATAATCTCGATCGCGTATATGACTATCCAAGGCTCAGTCGCGATTACGCATTCACAGTCTCACCATAGCCTTCACTGCTCGCAAAATGCATCAGATTCAGACCAAACAGTAACATCAATCTCCACAAGTTGGATGAGCAAGACAGTCTTAAGGCATGACATGAATTACCAAAAACTCCAGTTTCTTGGCTTATTTTAGCAATAACACGCAAAATCGCATTTCGCGCCCTCCGTAAAAAGGTTTTCATTACAAACGCATGCGCTGCCATCTAGTGAGTCTAGATAATATATTTAACAGACCTGAACTCACCAGTAGTTTAAAATACCTATGAGCAAATAGCGAGTGATCTGGGTAGACTGCACGGTTGTCCAGTCGCGCCTGAGCCTTCGTTGTTCGCATATTCACTTTAATACAATTGGTTACCATGGAAACCGTGCCATTCTATAAAGGGTATGCGGTTGTTATGGGGTTGTTTTTCAAGACAAATACTTATTTTTCATATATTGCGATCGTGCAAACATCTGACACTACTGCTTTTTAGTCCAGGGAGCGCAGCTGCAAGAGAGTCTGAATAAGGTGCAATCAGTTTGCTTTTATAATACGATTAATGCTCGTTTTTGGATGCTATTTATGATGACGTCATAAAACCCCTAAACCCGACCGAAAAAAATGTCAACATCGTTTTTCATGCTCAAAATAGACCAAATTTACAAAATCAACCAAAAAATCAATTTTAAGTCATGCACACGGGAGCTCAAAATCCTACAGAGCGGCCTACACTATAGGTCTGACCACCCGACGGTACTCTTATCTTTCCAAATTAATGAGTTTAAGAGAGGAAGTGGAATTTGGAAACTTAACAGTAGTCTATTAAAAGATAATGATTACATAAAAGTAGTTAAAAATGTATATTTGATGTTAGAGAGCAATACGCGGTACCCGTTTATAATAGATCTATTTATTTCTCTTCCGAATCCTAGTGACGATTTAATAAATAATCTTCAAAAAAGATTTTTTCAGTTTTGTTTGGAACTCTAAAACAGATCGAATCAAAAGAGATGTTTTGACACAAGAAGGGGGATTGTATTCAGAACCAGGATCTAATTGCTATATTCCTTTCAGTGTTAAAGAAATACTAAAAAATAAATAGGGGCGCAAAAATATGTATTTATCATTAAACAGAAAAATTAGTATCCCTAAAAGTCAGTTGAGATGGAATGGAATATTTGAAACTAATGAATTTAATTGGCAATTGATATATAATATTCCCGCAAAAAGCTGCAATAATACAAAACTGCACTGGTTCCAATACCGAATTCTACATCGGATTTTAGCTACAAACGATTTTAGTGCAACATAAAAAACGAAAATTCCTGCACGTTCTGTACTGTTGTTCCAGAAAAGCTTGAAAATCTGTTTTTGCAGTGTCCAATAGTAATGAATTTTTGGGATGAGGTGGAACAATGGATATATGTAAAATGTAAAATGTAACTATTTGATAAATATAGATAAAGTTAAGGCTATTTTTGGTATTTTGAACTCAAATGAATGGAGTATGAGGAATTGGGACAAATGGATTAGAATATTTGAATAAATATCAAGCTTAGACTATTTTATGCACAAATTCTTTTCTTCTCTCCCTTTGTGTTTGAATACTATAGCATGACTTTAGTGGGCATGGAACTTTGCAGGATACATTCGTGTACAGTTGGCTATTTTTCATTGTATTTTCCAGATGGAAATTAATGATACTTTTCTTATAGCCGCGCTGGAGAGCAGTTGTAGGTGTTTGTTAGAGCTGCCTCTGGCGAGCACCTGCAGTCTCTTTTCTTCGGTAATCAGGAAATTAATGTGTGCCCCTGTGAGTCCCATGTTTTATACAAACTGGGATGGGCAGTGGTACACTATGCATAGAGGTATTTATGTAATGTTATGCTAAATTTCAGCCTATATAGTGAGGGGAACTTTTCGCTAATCGGAAATAATATTTTTTCTTTAATCACTTATTCAATCAATCAAACAATAAAATATAAAAAGAATAACTTTGACAGCAATATTAAAGTACAGGGGTATAATCAAGTGCTTTCTAGGCGTTATGTCTCCGTTTGTTGGTGAGATGTTGATCAAATGATTGTTCGCGCTTCCCGCTCGTGATCTGCTTAAAATCTCAATTTGAATGAGATATAAGTTGTTAGATAGGTGGATTGTTGTTTAAAAAAACGGTCTGTTACTTACCTTTACCTTTAATCGATAACTAACAAAGCAAACAAAAACAAACAAACAAACAAACATTTATTTACAGCTTTAGCGCATTTTGAAATGAATGATTGCGTTAACATGTCCATAAAATGAGGATCCCTGTGGGCCCCACTTTATAAAGAGAAAAGTCTATATAGAGAAAAGTGGGGCTTACAGGGATATAGATAAACTTTCTTATTTTTTATTTGGGCATGGATTTTTGTAGCTCATTAGCTCAGCGATGCGGTTCTAGTGAGCCCCAAGGGTCTATGTTTGGACCATGAATGAGAAAAATATCGCAATTTTTCATCTGAACAATTTAACAGCCAGAACGGCTGGCCATATTTTGCATGGGCGTGTTAACGTAATGCATGTATTTCACAAGTACGTACCTACTTATATGTATACGATAATAAATAAATATAATAATCAAATAAATACTGAATAAGAAAATATATACATATACTCTTTACTGGGCATTCAGACTTCATGGAGCTAAATTATACATTATGTGGTACAACATTTTATCCTTTTCATATAATTTTCTTTATTTATTCATTTATTTTATTTATTTATTTAAATAAAGCATTTTGCATATACAAATAAAAACTTACCTTAATATATATATATATATATATATATATATATTCCGATACAAATATTGTATGATCCGATTTAGCTGACCAAACGATATTTATGGTATGTACATAGACATACATGAATAAACGCAGTAATTGGCGCATTCATGCAGAACTGTTATCTTCACCTGCTAAGGACTAAAATTTATTTCCCGTGAAAACTATTTATCAATTTTTTTATTAATCGCCAGTAGTATTCTGTGTGGTGAAATCATTTCTGAAACTCTATAAGATGTGTAGCATATCACCCTACCTTTTTCTTTTCCTTTCCATGACATTCTGTTAGCTTTGTCGAGGCAACGGGAGGATAAAATGGACATCTCGCCAGGGCGACGTCGCATTCTTAGAATGTTGTTAAGATGTGACTTGAGGGAGAACTTTTTAACGTGTGTTTTAAACTCCTTATTTCATAGTTCGATGGTACACTGTGGGTCAGCTATTTTTTCGTGGCGAGAAATTCCCGCGTCTGATTTCCGTTTTTTTTTTTTTAATATTATTATCGCGGGGGCTTCTCGCACGCGAAAAACGTTAGTTATTCTGGTATTGACTTGTACTTAAAGGAACCCAATATGTTTGTACATGTAATTGTCGTAAACAGAAATGAACATCAATTTATAGTATTATAAACATGTGTGTCACACAGGCGAATGGATCAGTTGTGCTTGATTTTAATCTTACGTTTATCAGTTTACCACATATACTTATGTAACAAATATTCTGTCTGTACATGTATTTAATTGAGATTGTCAGTTGAATAAAAAAATTGTTGTCCTAATTTGTTTGTTTATATGTCTTGCTGTCTTTCAACTCTGCTTCTCTCTAATACTCCTGAACCCTTGTCTGCCTGTCGGATTACTATCGTATCATCTGACAAAAAGCTCTTTCATTGCGATCTCCTTTGTGATGTTCCACTTTACATTCGGTTTCAATTTTGAAATGATATCGTCTCTAAAACAATCTTTGTATGTATCACGCCCACTTCCTGGTGTGAAATTGCTGCTTTTCTTCTTCTTATCCCATTTCTCTCCATTTTTTCTTCTTCCTCTGCTATTAGGGTCCTCATCTTCCTGAAAGAAGTATTCCTCATCCGCGTATAAATTTGGTATAAATTTATTTCCTCCGGATAACAGACATCTGTCCTGGAGTTAAATTGGTAATAACTAAATCCTTATCTGCTTTAGTTTCATCATTCTTCCTGTAAGCTGTCCAGCTCTTTCTTAGTTTTCCTTTGACCTTCTTACTCTCCTTCTTCTGACCTTTTTCCAGCTCTGGCTCCTCTCGCTGTCCCGCTCCACTCATCTCAAACCAACACTAGTCAGACTGTCAATTTGCAGTCTTCCATTTTCCACACCAGCTGTCTCTTTTGCTAGTTCCTGCTGATCACATTTATTGTGTCCATGATTATGTATTGGGATGAGCAGTTTGAAATGGTCCGTCATGCCATAAATGTATTTCCACTCCATTCTCTACAAGATCCTTAAGAGGTGAATAACACCAATACTATTCTGTGTAGCCACTTTGGTTTGACATCCTGTTATTGAAGAAACTGCTTATATTTCTGCCTCTGATTGTAGCGATCCATCTGCTGCTGACTGGTTCTCTACATGCTCTTCATAGTTTCCATGATGTATGCTAGATAGGTATCTTGATTGTCTCGCCTGTGCTTGGTTACCGCCCTTCTAATATGAAGGTGATAATCCTCTATACCTGTTAAAAACATACTAATACATCGGTAGAAGCAGTTACCATCACCCTGTACATTTAAACACACTTTATCCCCAACTTTGTAGCCAACTGTTTTCCTGTCAATTTAAACTCAGAAAAGGAAAGAAAAGGAAATAAACTGCCAAAATGTTTCAGGAAAAATTTTGGCATTGAGTATGCCAAAATTTTTCCTGAAACATTTTGGCAGTTTATTTCCTTTTCTTCTAGCTAATTTACCCCGTAAGCTATCAACATACCCAGGAATACTAATGTCAGTATTTTTAAGTCCTGGTTGATATATTTGCAAGAACTGGCAACAGAGGTATATCACTTGTCCATAAACAAGCATCATCAGCAAAATCGGAGTGGTTATTTATGATTTTTTTCCACTGAGTCACTTGTGTATAAGTTATACAGTACTGGATTAATGACTGAACATTGTGCCCACTGCAGAACAGATTTGAAATTGACTTGAATGTAATATTTTGTATCAGTAAGGAAGTTTTTTTTATGTAGAGTCATAGCCTTCCACATATACCCTTGTCAGAGGCCTTATGCATCAACCCTGCTCTCCATATTCTTTCATAGCAGCTGTCAAAGTCCATTACAACTAGTACTGTATGCTGTTTCTTGCTCCCGAGATTGAGTTGCAAAGTCTGAACACATGACTTCTGCTTTCTATATGCATTTTGAGTTCTAGCTATACCACCATCCACTTTTTCCTATGACACTCTCTAACGTAAATGGGCGGTAAGACTAAACCATCTTTCTTTCCTGGTTTTGGCAACATAATTTTAGGTTCTATTTTAAATGCTTCAGGTCTATTTTAAATAAAAGAAAGAAGCTCTACTCTTTTGGAACAGGTAATGTAATACAATTAGCTATTGTCCCATAATTTACATAGTGGCACGTTGATCATATAGTGGATAACGAATTGAATAATACCTAGTGGCACATAGATCGTTGATATAACACATGGAATAATAATGTGTAATAAATTTTTTTCAAGCAAGGCATTTTTAGTCAATCAATGACAGACAGTTAGTTCTTGTCCAAAGTATAGAAAATTTCAGTACTTGGCTTAACTATTCCTAAACAGCCGTAAGTCCACAAGTAGAGTAAGTTCTGATAAAATACTGTATGAGTCTACCTTTATGACGTAGATCTCCCAAATGTTCCAGATATTACATAAAAATCAAGTCCCAAAATTAATGCCTTGAATGCTGGTAACATACTCTCGTCCATTCGTCAACACACATCACGACATCACGTCAGTCATAATTTCAGAATTTTTATTATCCTTGCAAATTCACAGAGCTTCCATAGCAATTTTAACCAATCAAACTTATCAAGTCATGTACATGACAATTATGCCAATCCCACCAACACCAACGTCACGAATAATATATGCAACCATAATTAGCAGATAATGCTGTCATGGTTAAAATACACTCAACAAAAGCCGAAAGATAATGCTGGTCAATCATATCTACAAGGAACAATACAAAACAGCACAGTGGAAGATGTATATTAATTTCTTAGAGCCCAGTGACCTTGTTTCATTTTGGATAATAACCTACAAGGGCTATAAACAAGTCCACAATAATCCAACCCGAAGATGCACTGATCAGCACTGAACTGAAACCCAAAGACATGCCAGCCAAAGACATGTTACAGGTTCTCCCATCGACCAAATGTTTTACCATCAGGAAAACATTCAAGTGAGGTGACAACAACCGGCTATATTTACAGCACTGGTACACCAATTCCTATATCGGAAAAAATTCTGCTTTGCTACGAGGAACTGCAGCAGCATTTTAAGGAAAACCGATAAGAGTTCCAAGCAAGGCACAGAAAAAAAAAAAAAAAAAAAAAAAAAACTAATTGGCAGATAGTTACCATCGAATTGCATTATTGGGTATTTCACCCAACACCACCATAAATAATCAATTAACAGCTCATGTACACCAAGGTTTATTTTAGCCCCCCTTTGTTGAACCAACTACAGTAGCATAGCCTTTTTTTCCACACACGTCCCTTAGTCAATAAAATTGACATATCCTATAGATTCCAACCTTTATGAGTATCTGCTGGGTCCCTGGTATACACCCAACTTTATCTTTGATAACATGTTACAGAGCAAGTAAAATATACCAAATCCCCCTACCGTTTGCATATAACTAACTAACAATTAATTAACTCTTAATGACCATTTAATATTACTTTTATCATTTACCATTACTTGGCTCATAGTATGCCGAAATTACACTATAAAAAGATATATAATCCTGCTTTTAAAATATTTCTGTTTCTCTATACACTGTTTTAGTTTTCTAAATGTAAAATGATTGTTCCACGCATGTATATAGTAATCATGTTTCAGTTAATCTCTGTGTCGACCGAAGCCGAAATTCAACCCAGAGAAAACAATAATACATATTCAGATGAATGATGATATCCTGTAGGTACTAAACTAGACTAGCTCCTAGACCTTGATGTCATGTTTTATCAATCCTAACTATAAGCTGATTCAAATTTGTGTATGACATCTTGTATAGCCAGTCTCTAATAGTTGGTCTCTGACATCAACGGTACTTGATTCAAACCCCAAAACGATAAGAATGTTTGCACTATAAAAAGTAAACGAGAAGGTTCAAGGGCGTGCCACAATCACATGTAATGTATTGCATTCTAACACTGGTCGCCTATATACGCAATGAATAATCCCGGTGATATATCGATCGACTAATCACTGGAGATCACGTCACTTGATCGAGGAGGCGGGGCTATATTTGCTTTGTTTTGGCCTTTCCAATTTACACCCGCGTACAATATACGTTACTACGTAACGCGGAATACATTCATTCATTCATTGGTACCCGTTTCCAATGTCGTTTACTCTGCCTCATACACTTTCGTCCGGTACTCAATGGTTACCCTCGAGTAAACAAAAATACTACGAGCCGGCAGCGTTATTTTATCTCAGCAATTTATCTAAGAAGACAATGGCTAAAGAAATTCCTATAGGGGCTAATCTAGTATTGCGCAACAGCGATGAGGACTGGCGCCTAGTGACCTACTGGGACAATGAAGTTCCACAATTCTGCAGGCAGTATGTAATTCAGAACCTGCACTCTGGAGCCACCAGACGAGCATTTAAGCATGAACTGTTTGAGAAAAGCACTTACATATCAGGAACTATCTGACTTTTTCGAAGAACAGGTATCCCAAGAAATGCAAGATGATTTTCTAAACAACTCAGAGATGTCAGATGCTCATGAAACAGAGCCAGATATCAAAGCACTGCTTTCTCCGGAAGACACAATGCCTAAGTCCACAACCATGGAGTCAACAACTGCTGAGCCTCCAAGGAAACGATTCAAGGATGTGAGCAAATGACGATGTAGAAAACCTTGCTTCTAAAACAACAGAGGCAACAACAAATAGACAAACCAAATGGGCAATAAAATTGTTGAAAGGTGAATAGGTCCTTCTTAAAATTCACTGAAACACCTTCCTGACCCCGTCCCCACCCACACACACACCCTGTCCAAAGGAATGTCTGTCAACCACCACGCACAGGACCCCAGTACATTTTTACAAATGCTGCATGGCTCCCATTATCTCAAACTGCAAGGGACTGCAAATTTTGGTTGCAATTAACAGTAGTTTGAGATAAAAGGAGTTGAAACCTAAATGAACATGTAACTGAATTAAAACAATATTCATAATTTAGTTTGACTTAAGCATCAGTAAGTCTGAGAAATCAGTGTTTGAAGTTGAGTAACTAATGTATATAATTTTTTACGCATATTGTAAAATTAGCATCGGCACTGCGGTGATCCGTATCGGTCTGGATAAGCCCACAACCAACCTGTTTAGTAGGGCTACAAAAGAATGAGAAATTGTTACTGCCCCAAAGATAAGTTTTTGGGTACTGCCCAGACAAGGCTGTTCTAACAAGTGTCAACCAAGCTGTCAGGAGCAGAAATGGAAATGTATACCCCTGTAAACCCCCGTTTTGTGTGTATAAAATGGTGTTTACAGGGGTGATGGTATACAGTTTAACCTCAAAATCTTTAAAAGTGACGTCAACCCAGTAGCTTATTGCATCACACTGTTCCACAGTGATGTACTGCAGATAGATTATATAGTCAAACCTCAATAGCTTGAACACCGATGGCTTGTTTACCATGGCTAATATGAACGTCTTTTAGTCCCTATCAAATTCTTTTCATAGTTTAAGAAAACAAGCATGCAGGCAAATTTCTTATTTTATCATAAAATTGTATGTTGTGTGTACTCATTAGAATTGCCTCATAGAGGCAAGTCTAATGAGTACACTGAACATACCATTATTTTGTAGATCTAAAAGATTTCCCTCAATTATCGTCATTTGCATCCTGACCTGGCGACATGATTGACCCGTAGTGGCTCGAATTATCTATATCTCGAACAAATTCCCATGGTCCCAAAGATGCTCCAGCCACTGAGGTTCGACTAGTTCCTTTCCATTGTACATAAATGCATCAAATGACAGATTTAATTAACTGAATGAACAACAATAAACTTGTTACACATTATCACAGTAGAAATGTCTTTCTAGCCTAGTCAAATGGTGATTCTAATATATGAACCACACACTGAGTGAAATATCCATGTCTGTTGACAATTCCATTTTTGTGGCTATACAAATTTATTCTTTCCAAGTCTGAATTCCCATTTCCTGGGTGCATGTATCTGATGCATTTGCAGCCATTCATATTCAAGTCAAATCTGAGCTGGTACAATTAAATTACAGACCTAGATATGACAAGCACACATGTAATGAGCTGCTTATATTCCTCCACACTTTGTTTAGTTGTGGATCTTGATATCCTGTGCTGAAAGATCTGCAAATAATCCTTATCAAGCTTTTTCTTGATAAACATCTTGGATTTCTTTTCCAAGAAGTAGAATCATTTCTTGATAATGTTTCAGTGATTTTTTCCCATTTAATTCACTAAGCCAACAAAAGCACATATAATAATGATTATTGCCGAGAGTGATTTGTTGTTCAGTACATCACTGTTGGGAGGTTGAACTCTCAAGGGGATATATCATGATTATGGTGACATGAATGTTAAATGGGTGTTATACATAGAGTACATTTAACCAATATAATAAATGCAATATCCCTTTTATTATACTTGAGAAATAGATCACAGTCTTCGCGAAAACTTTTGAAGTGCTACAGGACGGCTGTCAGTCAGACAGAAATTTTCTATTGGACAGAGGGAAAATCTACAGAACAGACAAATTTTAGATCCAACTGATAACATCTTAGGATTAGAAAATACAATTTCACTGTATAGATGATACTGTTTTAGTGCCTTTTTTAATACCAGAAAACATAAGGCAAAAGCAAATGAATTAAAAAAAATAAAAAAATAAAAAAAATATCTTCTTAAAATTAAAATTTGGTGGTTGAAAAGTGTTGCAGGACAGCTGTCAGACAGACATAAAATTTTTGCATGACAAAAAAATTTGCCTGTTTTGTCAGACAGTCCTGCAGTTTTCGGGAAGACTGAGATCAGCTGTAGCAGTGATTTGTTGAGTAATAAATCACTGTTTTGAGGTCAGTTGTAAAGAAGACCAAATCAAGAGCGTGGAGCACGAGTGATATATCTTCTTACAACATTCCAAATAATGATTTATTACTCAAAAAATCACTGCCAGAGCTGATCTATTTCAATTCGACCGCATGGAAAATGACGTAAAAGTATCTATCAGATTCTTCCAACTTTCTGCCACCGAATAAAGAAATCCCGCCAACAGTTACACTGACGTTTACACGCATTTCTTATTTTTGACACAAGAAAAATGATGTTTCACCATCTAACATTGAAATGAAGACTGCCGTCAGCAAAAGGAATGGTGCCAGCTAGCGTCACGAGCTTCAGGACTGTGATTTGTTGCTGAATAAATCACTGAATCGACTATGTAGGCAAGGTGTGTTAGAATGATCTCTTATGAATGTTTTGTGCCTTTTTCGGTTGTTTTAACCCTTAAAGCGCCAAACACAACTATTGTCGTCTGCTTTGTCATCTGCGTGTGATTTTAAAAGTCATTTTTGTAAACAGTGTGGACCCAGATCAGGAGCAGTCTGATCAGGGTCCACACTGTTTGCCAGTATACAAAAATAGGTTTGAAAAGTTTGCAAGAATATTCAGCAGACGACATAAACAGACGACATTTTCAGATGCAGTTTTTCTTGGCGCTTTAAGGGTTAAAGCCTACCTCACCTTCCACAAAACAGAAAAACATTTAAATCAAAATTTTTATGGGTGCAAACCATTTTTTGTGTAACTTCACAGATTGCAAGACTTCAAAGAATGAATCAAAATATCAATAGCACTGGTGAGTCGAATGTCTCTGAGTATATGGACTAAGGTTGTTTCGTTTCATCCTAAAAAATGAGGTACTTTAAGCAAACAGTGTAAACCCTGATCAGACACCATGTTCTGGGGAGACTGAGTTTGGTACACTGTTTGACAATATCCCAGCACATAAGCCAAGTCAATATTTGACTTGATGCTGGGCCAAGTCAATATTTTACTTCATGCTTTTCACACAGTGCTCTTATGTCACAAAGACAGGAGCAAAGCAATATTCTACAAATAACCGTTACGTCCATTTCCTACAAATCAATGAAAGTTAGTGGGCATTCTAACACTCCTCGCCTATATAGCCAATGGTTAAATTCAGTGATTTATTCTGCAACAAATCACTGGCCAGCAATGTGTGATGCTATCTGGCGTCATTCTGATGCTATTCTGCTGATGTCAGTCTTCGTTTCCATTATATCAGACGGTGTAACTTTGTTTTTCTCGCTTCAACAACTTGAGAAATGCATGTAAACAACACCGTTACAATCAAAACTGTTCGAGAGGTTTCTTTATGCAAGGGAAAAAAGTTGGAAGAATCGGAAGGATACAATTACTTTTTTGTCGTTTTCTGAGTTAGAACCAAAATAGATCTGCTCTTGTGCATGATTTGTTGAGTAATAAATCACAGTTTGTCGGTCAGTTGTAAGTAGATAAATGACTCTCGCTCTGCACTCGTTATTTGATCTACTTTACAACTGACCTCCAAACAAGTGATTTATTACCCAACAAATCACTGCTATTTCTTAATCAACACAGAAAAGGTATGATGCTAGTCCTTTTTTTGATCCAAACAATCGTGTAAAAATAAAACAATGCAAAGCATTCAGTGAAGAGTACACCATGCTGGTGATACATCCATTTACGAATGACCTCCCACCAGCGATATATTGGAAAACAAATCACTGTTAGCAAGAATCTTTTTCCTAATTATCTAACCTCTCACATCCTCAGCACTGTGCATCATATTTTTTTTTTGTTCCAGAATGGATGACTGAAAATGAACCCCTTCATGTTGAGCAGCTGAGTGAACTTAATCCTGAGGAATTGGACAACTTTCTGGCAAAATTCTATGCATCCCTGCAGACAAAGAAAGGAACCGAGTTCTCAAAATCAGCTCTTACTGGCCTGAGGGCAGGAATAAACCGTTTCTTTACACAGCCACTTTACAACAGAGAGTTTAACATTATGAAGGACAGATCATTTCAAAAATCTAACAATGTGCTTAGTGGAATAATCAAAGAGATGAAACGGGCTGGCAAAGATACAACTGAGAACAAAGAGCCCATTTCACAGTCTGATCTCCAAAAGCTCAAAACCTCTGGCCTATTCTCCACTGAAACTCCCCAAACACTTCAGAATAAAGTTTTTTTTTGATGTTATGAGCCACTTTGGAAGAAGGGGGAGAGAAGGCTTGCGCTCTCTTCACCCATCTTCTTTCAAGTGTGTTAATGATAGTGATGGGCATCGTTATGTTGCTATGGCATATAACGAATCAGACAAAACCCATCGCCGAGTTGACAGTAAAGAAAAACCAAAAGCACCTCGAATGTATGAAACAAAGGATGAATCATGTCCTGTAAAGGCTTTTGAAAAGTATCTAAATTAAATCCAGAAAATGATGCATTTTTCCAAAAGCCCCTTGTGAAATTCCACAAAGATGCTCCTACATGGTACAGCAAAATACCAGTAGGAATTAATCAGCTGTACAACTTTATGCCTCGTCTTTCTGCTGAAGCTGGTCTGAGCAAAAGATACACAAATCATTGTATTAGAGCTATGGTAGCATCTACCCTTTCTGATGCTGGGGTCAGCAACTTGGGTATAATATGTCTGTAACTGGCCACAGGAATGTTCAGTCGCTTAATTCCTACATCAAGCCATCTGACAATGAGAGACGCGCCATCAGTGGCATTTTGTCTCGTTCATCTATTTCAGAAGTGTCAATTTCACGTCCCCAAAATCAATATTATTATCCCTGTCAACAATCCAGGTTCCTTGGGTACCCCACCCGGCCTGAAAACGAACACAATAATCTGAGTCAATTCAATTCTCAAACCAACTCAAAGTCAAGCTCATTCAGCATCTTTTCGGGCAATATTACAGGTGGTAATGTAACTGTTAATATCTACAAAGTCTAAACTATTGACAGTTCCCTTATGCTGAAGATTCCAGAGGTTTTTCTTTTTTCTTTTTTTACTCGTTTGCTTGTCAGTTGTTGTTGTTACGGTTGTTCAAAATGGCGCATCGACCTAGATCGTCGTTGCATTATTCCAGATAAACTGGCTATTCAATGCATCTATCAGCTATTTTAATTTCGATATTTTACTTGCAGATTCATGATATAATTAGTCCTGAAAATTAAATAACGCAGTAGCATTTTCTATTTGTATGTCTTTTGCACGTATGTGTACGCGGGTGTAAATAGAATAGAACAGCCTCCATTCATTGGTCAATTCCGGTCATGTGAATAAATACGCCGAATCGTTACCTGTCAATCAAATGAGAATCCGTTTTTAAAAATGAGTTTACAGTGTTAGAATCGAAATAGATTCTTGGTAACAGTGATTTGTTGTTCAATATATCACTGTTGGGAGGTCAGTCGTAAGTGGATATATCACTCGCGCTTCGCGCTCGTGATATATCCATTTACGACTGACCTCCCACCAGTGATATATTGAACAACAAATCAGTTACCAAGAATCTATTTCTTAAATATAACCAACATGGCAATATATAATAAGAACCACACTAGAACCACAGCCTTAGCAGTCGTAAGCATAAATCACCGTGTGATTCATTTTTAAAATTCTATATACAGCTGGTTAAGCTTCACATTCGGTTCAGGTGTAATTCTTAAAAGCATACATTGTCGAAGATTCTTCAGAATGTGTGGAATTATAGTTGTATAATTATATTCGCGTATATCATAGGGACACCCCTACAAGTTTGAACCAGCATGTTACCAGTCAGGCCACCCTACCAGAGAATATAGTCAGAATCGTCAAGATGCGCCTTTTAGAAGCTAATAGCTTGGTATGGCGTCTAGGATAGTGAGTTCATAGTGAGTAGTGAGATGATACAAAAACACGAAGTTGCTCTCAATATTTCCGAATTTTGTAGGGTCAGTCAGTGCTTTGGATGCTCTAGACATTTGACTGGGGTGCTTTGTGCTCAACAGAAATATTTCTCTATAATTGCGGCTTCATAGAGAACGGTTCAATAGAAGCTATTGGTCATCTGTATTTATGATTATGACACTGGGCTGCGTTCAGTGGTGCAAAGTGAGAGTGAACGTTTTGCCCTAGACCCCTATACCAAGTGACGATCGCCAGCAGGAGCAAGGATCCAGGGCAAAACAGGTACAAGTAACTTGCACTTCTGGACGCAGCCTAGATACTACATTACATGTATTTACATTACGTTCAAGTATATATTTCAGGTATAGATCATAATCTCAGTAAGTATGTGGCAAGAGCTTCGATACTGCTTCGTCCTTGCGACGCGATTGCGACCTACTGTAGTTTGAACTGAGGGTGCATCCTTGTTTCTGTAGTTCAGCTGCCAACATGCAAAGCTGTCAGGGTGCACTATGGCTTTTGTAGCTGAAATCTTAAGGCTGCCAAATGGCTGTTGTAGTTGAACTGCTAGGGTGCACACTAGCTTTAAGGTTGACTTTCAGGGTGCACCCAGTATATGTTTGGGAGCACTATAGATCACTATAGTACTATAGATCACTATGAGCATATGCTTGGATATAAGGGGTGCACGTGCACTAAGTGCGCACTGGCTGGATCCGCCCCTGATTTGTGTTAGAATTATACACGTACAGGGTGTACCAGTTTAGTATGCTAGGGCAATACGGTCACCACAATAAGAGGATAGACGTATTTTCCATCAAAGGTATTCAAATATGTACGTACATCCAGACTCTTTTGAGACATCACAATCATTTGAATTAGCCGAAACGTTTTAAGCTACTCTGATCGCCAGAATGCTTAGCAATTGAGCATTTTATTACATTAAAAACTTTTTAAACGTGTAAAGTGGATCTATTTACCTCATCATCTATTTCTATTATAACATTATTTTGAAACTTGCCGCAATGTCGCACGCGCTGTTGCCTACCTGCTCGTTACTGACGTCATAATTGATATGCGGGAAGCAAGATGCAAAATATGCTGGTTTTAGCCAAAATGATTTCTTATAATTGCAATTCCTACAATCGCAATATTATTATTATTTTCGTTTTATACTTTGTAGTTGTACATACAATCGACAAGGCAAAAAACTATTTCGCGTATATTTGTACAATGCAGCATTTTTCATGACACAAAAATGGCGAACTTGTTAGTCAAAATGGTAAGGCAATGATTCAAGTGCCTTTCGCTTGTCGTATTTCATTAATTTTGGCAAAATCCTCGAAAAATCAGTTTTACTACATCGTGGCAAGCACAGTAGAAGGAAATATACAATGTACATTGAAACGGCAGTCGATGTCATATGATGATTATGTTTTATTTGCGCATGACCCCATTTAAAGAAAGTACGTAACACTGAAGAGCAGGTGTGAAATAGGAACACAATAAAGTAGTTACAGAAATCTTAGGTCAAAGCCTTGTGCACTTTATGTCGACCGACTGCCGCAACACATCAAACCATTTAAATATTTTATACACAGAGGTGCGTGATCTTGTATGTGATCGATGCATTCAGATACTTCGTATACAAAAAGTAAGACAATTTATAATATCAATTACTTGGTATTGGACTGAGAAGGTGAAATTTTCACCTTTTCAAGTGTGTTTGTCTGCGAGAATATTGGCCAGTTGTAAATCAAGAAAATACCGTTTTATCCGGCGTTACCTTAAATTTCGTGGATTGTGCCTCGACCTTTGTTACCTCGGTACAAAAATCTCAGCAATGGTCAGTTTATGGCCCCAGGTCATTTTCAAATGCAGTTTCATCCACCAGTTTGTCATGAATTTTAAGAAAATGAGAAAAGTACGAACATTTCTGGTAAGAATGATATTTTATCGTATGGTCGAACCTGCATAACAGTTTTCTCTTTGAGTGTTTGACAATTCCGGCCAAGTATATATATCAATTGAAGATTTGGCAGTTAGAAGAATGTATGTAGATCCGGATAGGCTACTTTTCATATTCGATCACCCTATACTGATATTTAGATAAATATTTTTTTTCCTACCCAGGTCTTCAAATGGCGGCGAATCCTCGGAAATATACCATAATCCGGCGTTATTAGACCGAAAATCCGGCGTTACGACCGGTTATCCGGCGTTACGGTTGGACGCGGTGATAATTAGCAGATTCAATATTTCAAATGCTGTCATTAAAATACACTCAACAAAAGCCGAAAGATAATGCTGGTCTACATGGAACCATACAAAACAGTACAATGGAATAGAGCCCAATGATCAATACGAAACCTTGTTTCATTTGATACTAGAAAAAATATACCACCCTACTAACAATCCCAGTCTTAGCACGCCACTTCGTAGACAGCGTGAGGAATTCTGGATAAGAGAATTAGGCACTGAAGCACCATATGGTTGCAATGACAAAATAGATTCTGTAGGGAATCTTACCAGCCCAAGATGCAGTTCGGTCAATGTGATGAGGCTCTTTGGCAGCTCTCAAAGACGTAAGAAAAGTCATGGACATCGGCACTACAATCGTCCTAATTTTCATGCTGATGTTTTCATTTGACACTCTCCTTCCATATGTACAGCAGCCATTAGGACTTCATCATATTCGTACCAAGCTGTATCAGCTGCCGGTAACTAAACTTCGCTCTTTGCAGAAGGAAGTGGTGGATACAAAAACATATGTTCAAAATTCTCCTGAATATAAGTTGGTTGCTATCATTTTGGATGTTGCTAAGTTTAGGTTGTACAAGCCTGTTCAAACAGTTTCTCCAGAAGAGACTCGTGATTTTCTGAAACTTTACTTCAGAAACAAGGGTCCTGACGACGTTAACATTAGCAATATCCTGAATCATAAGAAAGTGACTTCAACCATACCAGCTTACTTCAAAAACCGGAGCCCACCTATCATCTCCTACAGTTATTCGTCTCCCATTGCACCTAAAATTTTCAATTACAAAAACGTGCTGCAAGGGCTAAATACTGAGAACATTACTCGAAACCCCTCAGCGTGTTCCGCTATAATCCAGCCGGTCACGTCATAACAGGAAACCTTAATATAATCAGGATTAGCCAAACTCAGGGACATTCTTTCCAAAGGCCCTAAATATAGAGAACCCAGGTCTTTTACTTGGAAACAGAATTCCAAATTAATATTGGATTCTGTTGAAGAGTATGCACGACGCTGGGCCAAGAAAGAGGACGTGGAGGTTGACACCCTGTCTGAATGGGTTAAATCGGTAAACAGACGAGTCTCAGTACTCAGTAGAACCATGTCTCGCCGATATGAATCGATGTTTGATGATCAAGATGTTGCTGCTGAGTTAGCTGAAATCCATAAGTTTGTCGTTGTTCCAGCCGACAAGGCATCTAACAACATTGTGTTTGTTTGCAAAACACATTATATAAATTGCTTAATGGTATAAATTGCTTGGTATGAGTACCATGACCGGAAACCCTACATATAATCTTACTGCTATGTCCAAGGAAGAAATTCTACAAAACCACCATTCGGTGATGCTGACGGTGATGCTGGCATTTGGAATTTCCCTCCCAGAGGAAGATATTGACCTTCCCAAACTGTACTGGATTCCTAAACTTCACAAGAATCCGTACAAGCAGAGATATATTGCGGGTTCAGCTAAGTGCTCAACCAAGCCTCTTTCTCAGATTCTAACACGAATACTAACCGCAGTTAAAGAAGGCCTTCAGAAGTATTATGACACTGCATATGCCAGAAGTGGTGTTAATCAGATGTGGATCCTGAAAAACTCCAAAGAGCTCTTAGAAAACCTTCATTCCGTCAACAGTATAAAATCTTTCGATTTCTCTACTCTTTACACTACTATCCCTCATGATAAACTGAAATCTAAATTAAAGGCAATTATCAATCAGTGTTTCTTCCACAAGAATGGTAACCGTCTATTTCAGTATGTTGTCACTGGCATGTTCGGGATCACTCTGATGCGCCACAAGTACTCAGATGCAGAAAAGATGCCGGAATATCTAATCGGCAATATTTTTGTGGAGTTCGGCGGTCGGATATTTCAGCAAACAATCGGTATACCGATGGGTACTAACTGTGCACCGTTACTTGCCGACTTGTTTTTATACTCGTATGAGGCGTACAAAGTCTCCTCCAAGCAGGCAAGAAACACTTCGCACAACAATTCAATTTCACCTACAGATATATAGATGATGTATTGTCTCTGAAAAACACAAAATTTGCAGAGTATTTAGAATTCATTTGTCCACGTGAACTTGAAATAAAGGAAACAACGGAGACTGCAGCCTCCTCCTCATACTTGGATTGTTATCTCTACATTGATAATGGAAAGCTTACTACTAGGCTTTAAGACAAACGGGATGACTTCAATTTTCCCATTGTTAACTTTCCATTCCTGAGCAGTAATATCCCTTCTGCACCAGCATACGGCGTTTACGTTTCACAGTTAATCCGTTATGCCAGAACCTGTTCAAATCAGGACTTCATGGAGCGTGGGAACGTGCTCACCTCAAAGTTGTTGAGCCAGGGGTATCAAGAAACCAAACTGGTAGCAACACTTAAGTTCTATGGAAGACATCATGATCTAGTCAATCCCTACAATGTGGCAGTTTCTGATGTTTTTGCCAATGACGCGCCATAAGTAGACTTCCCAAATCCCGGACATACGCTTCTACCGATATTTCCTTCGTTCAGGCCTATGGGCATGGTGGGCGAAGCTTGCTTACCAAGTAATGCTTACTATCCGCGGACGCCTGATTACATTCTTTGTTCTGGGGTCCATGTCTGTTAGTCTGAACATTCTGATTCGTCATTCGTTTATGGGTTTATGAGTTTGGATTATGGCTTTGGTACCATGACCGCAACTACTTTGGATAATAACCTACAAGGGCTATAAACAAGTCCTCAATAATCCATAAATGCACTGATCAGCAGTCAAGACTGAAACCCAAAGGCAATGCCATCCTATTATGTTACAGCTATTGCCTCACCACCTTCTCGTTTGGACTTGGATGCACTGATGTTGTTCAAATTCTGCTACTACCTCCCACACTAACAGGTTTTCATGTCGCAACTGGCCAAAGTCTGTCGGCTATGGCCTCAGCCTCCATCTGGGTTTGAATACTACAGAATTATACCACTATCTTTTACGTCTAATGACTCCTTGCCATATATTTTCTTCATTTCACTATATATTTCTTCACCTGATACGGCCAATGTGCCATCATCTCTGCAAATTGATTGAACGACACTTTTCGATGCCCCTTTCCTCTCTCTGTTAACAACGTTTCAGAACTGGTTTAAAGCTTTCTTTAATCTGTTCTCATTCGCCTCATCTGATCTTTTGGCAAATGTACGCCTCGCTTTTTATATTGTTTCGCCAAATTTGTAAGCTCCGGATTCCACCAACCCTTGCTGTGTCTGCAAATTTCCTTTTTTTGGTATAATTTTGTTCGCAGCGTATGGATCACTGACACTAGACTTTCATTATCTTCATTTATATAATCTTCATTTATATCAGTAGTAGCTCTTCTGTCCTTTCCACAGCTTCTGTACAAGCCATTTCCATTTCACTCTTCTGAACTCTATTTTCCATCAGCACCCACATTGAATGAGATCAAGGAGTGATCTGTGTTTAAATACACCTCCTGTTGTACTATCCAGTTGATAATCTTATCTTTCAATCTGTTGCTTACTATTGTTAAATCTATAATTCTATCCTTTCTTGTTGGGACACAATTATTTACCACCATAAGGTCCTTGTCTACCAGACTCATATAATTCATTTCCAAGTCTATTTGCAGCTTTATCAAACCAGCAAGGATGGTGAGCATTGACATCAATCAAGATCAGTGGTCTTACACTTTTTCAATAACCTTAAATAGGTTCTTAAGACTTTTTACATCATTTGGTGGCACAGAAATAGACCCCACTACGAAATTTTCCACTCTAGAGTACACACTACACCAGACTGCTTCTACTCCAGCATCATGTAAATATTTTCTTTCATATACTTTGACGTCTTTAGCAATCATCAGCGCCGCACCGCCTCCTCTTTCTCCTATTCGTACTGTGGCAAACAAATGCCATGATTTCTTCAATCCATCCTGGATGCCATATTTCTGACAACCCTAATACTGCCTAGTACACAGTGTCTCCATCAAATTAAAGGAGATATTTAGTGATCTCACATTTGCATAGGCTATCTTCATCTTGATTGTGAATGTCGCACACATAGGTAATTATACATTTCCTTTGGGATCATTGGGCCCATTGTGGAATCTTTGAAAACGGAGTTCTGCTCATGTATAAGCTAGAGGGCGTAAGCAGTGTTGCAAACTTCATTACTGCTTATGAAGAGTCTCCCATTTTCTTATCTGTAGTGTGTTCTTTGGCAATCTTTTTGACGTTTATTATATACAGACTTTATCTGCACTAATGTGTTGTAGTTATGAACAGTCAAGTTCTGTGTAAAAACAACTAATATATCTCTGTAGTATATAAACACACTATACACATTTGTATCACAAAATAGAGAAAGAAAAAAATATAATGCACTAAAAGGGTAAATATAATTAAACAGTCACTTTCTGTATCACTTTCTGTGGGGGAGTGTTTTTTTTGTTTTTTTTTTTTTGTTTGTTTTGAGGGGGGGGGGGGGATTTGTTGGTAACAGTCACTTCCTGTTGGGAGAGGGGAATTTAATCACTCTCTTTCTGAACGCTAAATCACGACCCACCAGCCTTTATATCTATATAAACTGGACAGGAAATCGAGTTAGCCAGATGATATTTGCCGCAATTGGCACACTTACACTCACTGTTGCAAGATCCTGAATGATCCACTGCAAAGAATTTACACTTTCTTGTCTTCTTGCATAAAGTAGCAACGTGTCCAAATTCCTGGCAGTTACCGGCATATTTCTCTTACTGTGATATGATCTGACGGTGGTGTCTTTTTGACACAGGCAAATTTTGCTTTTAAACAGCTTCTGTAACTCTTCAAACGCATGTAACTATATAAAAAAATGTAAGAGCAGGGAGTGCCACAATCACAAACCGCAGCCCTTCCAAGAGGAAGAGGAAACCGACAAATCCAAACAAGCATAAATCGAACAAACGTACAAAAAGCACTGAGATTAGCTCTCTCTTCCCCAAGCGAGGTAATCGCAATGTTAAAAGGACTGAAAACATAAGAACAAAATGGCACAAGGTCAAACATAAAACAAATCGGCTCGTAGAATAAACCACAAAGCAACAAAGAGTAAGATAAACACAGGGCTCACCGCCTTACAACGGCCAGTAAACCACCGGGGGAGGGGGGTGGGTGGGAGGTGCACTTTTACAGCTAGCCTAAGTATCGATGCTATTCTTACTACTGAAATACATAAAAATTCGGCTCATAATGCATCAAAGCGAAAACATAAAAATCGAATTAATCACTATAATAAACAAAGAGTATTCATGGCTAATTGCTAATTCTTCTGTATGCCAGAGTAAATGAAAACCAATAGTTAAACCACGGCGGGCCAAGCCAAAACATACAGTCAAGCCCCAACCCACTGGTTAAAGTTTTACGAAGAGGCCGTCATTAAGTCTGAGGCCCGAACCGCTGCCGTGCAATTAAAGAGTGAAGCATAGCATCAGTCTGTCGCATAATATCTAGGCATAATATCCAATAAAGAATTGGTTATAACGGTTAATAAGTTTTCTGAATTGCTCCGAAAAGTTAGATTTTCCTAAAAATTTTCTAAATACTAAGTCACCGTAAAATTCTGGTTCCGATATACCTTGTTTTCAGACTGACGATATATATTTTTCTACCAAGGCACTGTATCTGCGATAAAATTTCGAAAACGCCTTAAATAACGATAGCCCTGCCTAAGAAGTTTGGTAGTAAGGGCTTTATTACGGTAGTTAAAGTCTCTAAGATTTGAAGAAGCTCTGGCGAATCTAATAAATTGAGATATGTATACCCCATATGAGGTACGCCGGGGGACATCGCCATCCAGAAAATATTGACTATATCAAAATCAAAATCGTCCCGTTTATCATAAATTTTGGTGGAAACTTTACCATTAGATATACACATAGATTCAAATCCAAAAAAGGTAACGGAAGTATTCGCTCTATTTGATTGGAGTTCTAGGGTATATGCGGTCCACCATTTGGTCAAAATAAATATTGTTAATATTTAATAAATCATCAAGGTATCTTGAAGTTGAATTGAAAGCCTGATTTTCACGTGAGAGGGACTTCATAACAAAAAAGAAACAAATCTGCAACAAGAGGAGCACAATTAGTTCCCATCGGAATACCAATACCTATAAAGTTTATTTCCAAATCTAATAAAAATATTATCCAAAAGATAAACAAGGGCATCACAGACTTTTTGACACGACCATAAATTGTGATTATTGTATATATCAGAAGTGAAAAAAGCACATTCTTCATTACAAGCCAAATATTGGGTATTCTCCCGAATAAACGTTCGGTTAATTAAATCAATAAGTTTATCTTTTATAAGATGATGAGGTAACGTAGAATACAGTGTAGAAAAATCATATGTAGACAATTTAGAAGCCTAAAAGATTTTAGATTTTATTGAGAATATCATTGGAATTTTTAATTGACCAAAAATAGTTTATTCCGTCCCTTTCCTTTTCGTATCATAGTATCTAAATCTAATGTTTTTTAACAGCAGTAAGGCATGGTTAGCAGTTTGAACAAAACAGTAGTGGTACATGAACTAGAATTAGCAATGAAACGTGCTTTATAAGGTCGTTTATGAAGTTCCGGTAACCAATATAACATAGGAAGTCTGTCTTGCTTTTCTTTAATACTCACTGCAAATTTAGCAGTAATATCGATAGAATAGGAATAGATCTCTCGTCAGTAGAAATCCGTTCACAGACAGTACCACAAGACCAGATTTAGGAAGAAAGTCAGCATTCTGAAATGACCTAGCAGTTTATTATTTTAACCTTGACATGTTTTTTTTTCATTTCAAACTGCTAATGTGGTAGATAAATTATTTTATAATACACTCTCTCCGAGCCTAGTTGGTTTATGTACTAACTTATTGTGTACTTGCTCGCAGATTGAAGGAATATTAGCATGGAAGAAAAAGAACTTTCATTTATTTATAGTATTCTGTAATAATAATAAAAATAATAATGATAATAATAATAATAATAATAATAATAATAATAATAATAATAATAATAATAATAATAAGCGGCACTGTTGTACATGATTACAAAATTCAATATGGACATATTATCATGAGAGAGTCCATTGTATTTATCCCAAGTAGTTGGACACCTTTACCTCTTTACCATACATATCCTAAAATTATAACAAGTCCAATTTACTACCTGTTGATGGGTCTAAAAAACTGCTGGAATGGCAAACAGTGTACACCTTGATCAGATGTCGTATTATGCTGCGTCTGATCTGCTCAAACCTGTCTGTCCAAAATCTTAGGGTAAGTGTGGTATATTATTCCAAGCCGCAGTTTGTTAAAATAAAAAAGCAGATGACAAATGTCGTCTGAAATTTGGCAACTTGGATATAGCCCAGTGGCAAGGGCAGATAATTCACGGGGAACAAAATTTTGATTGTAACTTAAAAGTTTTACTTCATTGTAAATTTCAGCCAGTAGTCTTTAATACATTTTGAGAAAATGATTTTTTCAACATCAAACAAAATTTGAACACAAATTTGACATTGCCGTAAAAAGGTCAAAGGTAATCCTAGGATCCTCATTGAACAAACTTGGTAGCCCTTGAGTCCCTGATGTTATATACTAAGATTCAGCCTAATAGCTTGCTTGGTTCTGGAGAAGAAGTTTTTTAAGTGTTTTTTACCATATATGGTGACCATTTGTATAACTTTTCAATTCCCCTTTAACACAAGGTTCCACATAAAGTTTGAAAAAAAAAAGCAAAAAAAAAAGCAAAAGGGTTACAGAGAAGAAGACGTTTAAAGATTACATGATTTTATATATGTATATAGCTCAGGGGCAAGGGCAGATAACCCTGGGGGACAACAGTTTTATTATAATTACAAGGGTTTGCCACTTTGATCATGCATTCAAAGTTTCAGCCATTAGCCATTAAAACATTTTGTGAAAATCATATTTCAATATTTTCCCCATACAAATGCACAGGGATGCAATTCTGACCTGCCAGTAAAAAAGGTCAAAGGTCAACCTAGGGTCATTATTAGAACAAATTTGTAGATCTTGAGTTCCCAATGCAACATACCGAAATTCAGCTTCAAAGCTTTCGTAGTTCTGGAGAAAAGGAGTTTTAAGTGTTTTCCCATATATGAGCATGGCGGCCATCTTACTTCACTGGCCGTGACCATTTGCATAAAATTTTAAACCCCCTTTAAGACAAGGCTCCATATGAAGTTTGAAGAAAATTGACCTAGCGTTTTTAGAGAAGAAGACATTTAAATATTAAACGATTTTATATATGTATATAGCCCAAGGGCAAGGGCAGATAACCCTGGGGACAACATTTTTTATTGTAACTGAAAGGGTTTGCTACTTTGATTATACAGTGTAAGTTTCAGCCGTCACAATAGCTCATCCTGAGCCTTAGGCTCAGGTGAGCTAAAAATTGTGTGTTTCCGGTAACCCAACTGTGCCTAATTTTCACCACCGACCCTAAAGTTTTCTAAGTTTTTTTTTTCGGTGGGGGAGAGGGGTGGGATTTCCCTGTTCGGTCATATTATAAATTTTAACAAAATAAAACTACAATGTATTTTCCAATCTACTGTCCCAAGTGGCATATGCCACTTGACCGTCCCTACTGTGCTTTCGACATCTTGCAGAAAGTCGTTTTTTGCTTGACGCTTTATACAGAAGAAGTAAATTTGCAAATTTTGGCCATGATTTAACGCAAAACCATTTGTCGTAACTACCTATGTACATAAAGTTTATTCTAGTCATTGGTTTTTAAAAAATCAAACATTTTCACTTTTTCCTATTGTAAAAATGAAGCCAAATCATGCAGAAATCTAGTTTCACTTGTTCAATTTTTTCTGAAATTTTCACAATAAACATCAATAATTCAAATTCAGCAAAGAAAAGTAAAAAATGCTTTCTTAGACAAAAATTCCAAAAAAAAAAATCACTTTGCTTTAGAAAGGCCAACTTTAGGCTGTAACTTTTTTTTTGTGTGCAAATATTTGAGAACAAAACACAGAAACATAAAAGACAAATGGTTTCTAATAAGATATAGTCAACCAGAAAAAAATATTTTCATTTGAAATAAAACGCCAAGCAAAAACGACTTTCCAAGAGATGTCGAAAAGATAGTAATTTAAAATTCCATGTAACCTGAAACACACATTTTTTTTATTTGGCCTAATATAATGATAATAAAAAAATTATTATTATTATTTTTTATTATTATTTTAAAAAATACTATTATTATTATCATTATTATTATTATTAGTAGTAGTAGTAGTTGTAGTAGTAGTAGTAGTAGTAGTAGTAAAGGTGTCATCATGTGCTGCAAAATTCATTAAAAATAAATGTTGTTGACTTACCATGTTTTCTTTTTTTTCCCTTTCCACTTACTTGGGCCAAATCACACAAGTGGGAAAAAAGCAACACAATCAGCAGAAATTGGAATAAATTAATTATAAAATCCATACACTATGAAAACATTTTCTTTACCAGCTTATACAGCTCAGGATAGAATTGTAAACATTTGTGGGAAGCTGACATTTGATGAGAGATTTAATGGTTTTTAGCAGAGCCTTTTGTTTTGATTTTATTATCAAAGGTGATAAGGCAGCAAGAGACGCTTGTGCAGAAATTTCACAGTTTTTTGGTCTTGTGGTAATGACTGTTCATATGTTTTGGTACTACCAAATTCTTGTATTAGAGTATTGATATAATAAAGTCGTCACACATCAATTTTCTTTGTTTTGTTTTTTTATTTTAAACAAATGTTTTTTAAACCTTCTTTTAAGGGCTCGTTTGGTCTGTCCAAGATACTGCATTCCTCAGCCTCCTTCGCTGCAAGTGAGAACATACACAACATTCTCTGATTTTCAGTCTAAATTAGAGTAGTTTACAACTGAAAATTGTCTATGATTAACTGAGGAAATAATAGTTGACTGACAAATTAAATGATTGCAGCAGAAGCAACTCTTGACATTGCACTTAGAAATATTAGGGTACATATGTTTTATACGGATTCTTATATTTTAGAAATATAGGAGATTTAATTGCAGAAAGTCTAATTCTAAGGTGATTACGGAAAATATTATAATTGGAAGCGCCATATAAATTTATAGTTGATACAGAGTGGAGTTTCAAAGGCGAAACGTTAACAAGTAACAAAGAGTTAAATCTAGCAGTAGAACGTGGAATCTGTAATAGTAATTTAATTGGTGATAGGAAGTAATACCATTAGATAAAAAGCAGTATAGGCAGTAAGTAGCGATGCAAACAGGCGGCAGGACCGATGCATACAGAGTATAACAACAACCGACAATACAACGTCCAAAGAAACGTAAAGTAAGAAATTGTTATAAACGGGATACGAACACCGGTAAATATCTTCAATGAGGTATAAATTAGAATCATGAGGAAGAGGAATACGAAAGGTGATTGTAAAGTGCAAACTCTGGCACTTGAAATAATAACACCATTATAATAACACCATTATCACCACTGGCATAGGTTTCCCTGAATCTAAACCTTCTTACTGTCACTAAGATCTCAGTTTGCTTTTCAACATCAATCTGCAAATGTGGCAGCAGATTCCTGACTACACTGCAGAATTTTATTGTCGTGAAATGAAATTGATGAGCCTCCTTGGAACGCTTCCTCTGGCCAGTCTTTTTTGAGAACCTCTACATCCTCCTCCTTTTCAGTATGAATAGCAATACCTCCTCTGTTTAGAGGGTAAGCATATTTTATATTAATGTCTCTCTTGTGTTTACGTGTGTTCTCGGATTCTTTAGACCATCAATAATTACCACCTTTCTCTCCCCTTGCTGAGTCTTGACTGCCAGCTCAGACTGCCAGCATGTGTGTGCTCGTTAATTTCTTCTTTGGGTTGATTCGACGATTCCACTAAATTTAACCCTGATTCACTTACCACCTTAAAATTTGAAAAATTCTTTGTTCCATTCAATTTTGACACAACACAATTTGGACAAAAATAGAGCAATTTTTTGTTCTTAGAAATCAAGCATAACTCTCCAGTTAAGCTAACACATTTACCATGCCACCATTGCAAATTTTCATCACACGAAATCCAAGGTGGCCTACCCTTAATCACTACTCCGCAAGGTCATTGTGATAATGAAGGGTCGGAAGACTTCCTTTTCCTCATTTCAAATAATTTGCATCATATCAGTATACTTCATACTCTCCTTCTTCTGACCTTTTTCCAGCTGTGGCTCCTCTCGCTGTCCACCTCCACTCATCTCAAACCAACAATAGTTTTCCTCTGCATCAGACCTGTCAATTTGCAGTCCTCTACTTTCCACACCAGCTGTCTCTTTTGCTAGTTCCTGCTGACCACATTTAGCGATAGTATGAAGCTAGAAGCTTCTAGGCTACAAATGGGGATAAGGATGAGATACTGTAGGGTAGTGACTGCAACACAAGGAATGTTGTCCACTTGTTGTCCTGCGAGATGTGTATGTTGGTGAAACGGAAAAAGCGGTGAAGCAACAGGTTAAGGAACATTTGTGGAACATCCGAGGGAATAAGGATAAGCCTGTTGCTATACATTTTAACTAAGGGGGACAAAAAGAAAATGACCTAGAAGTACAAGTAACAGAGAGTGTTAAAGACAACAGTCTGTACAAAGACTGATCAGAGAAGAATTTTGGATGAGAAACTGAACAAAGTTACCCCATTTGATTCGGTTCGGCCGGTCTTATTTATTTATTATTTACTTTTATTCTTTATTCATTTATTTTTTATTTATTTATTTTTTGTTGGTTAGAGTTATGAATGAGCTATGTTTCTAGGCGGTAGTTCTTTTATTATTATTATAATAAATATATATATTTTTCATATTATATTTTATTATATATCTATTTATTCATTTGGTTTTATTTCATTTATTTTAATTACATTTTTTTGTTGTTTATCCCCCCTTTTTTATTGTTGTTTTGAATCATCATCATCATCAACATTAATTTTAGTATTGGTTATTATCAATATCCTCTATTACGTTTCCTTTTTTTTCTCCCGGGGGTGTGGTAAAGTTGGGCCTGTGGGGGTGGGGGTGGGATGGGGGTGGGGGTGGGGGTCATCTCTGAAAAAGAGATGGACGGTGTTATGGTATAAGGAGTAGATTGTGTATTACTACACTGAATTTTTAAGGTGATGTGCAGGCAGCTTTTATTATTTTTATTTCACAGCTATGGTTCTTTACTTTTTACTTTTTGTTTCATTTTGTTTTATTTCATTCATTAATTTATTAATATTTTTTTCCTATTTACTAAGGACTGGTTTATTTCATTGTGAACTGCATCACATTAGTGGTCTGATTGTTAAAAAAGTTTAACACTTTTACTCCAGTTTTGGCGCCAAATTGTAGTGCAACGTCTTGGCTAGAGTAATCAGATGTTTTGATGTCGTGACAACGTAGGCATAACATCTGTATTTAAAATGGTTGTCAGTATTGATAAGAAGATGGTGTAGCATTGAAAGAACTTAACTCTCTTGAAAAAGGCTGATTAAAATCAGCCGAAACGTTGACTGTGCACAAATAGATTTTGTTTTATTTTGTCTTGCCTTTTGTTCTTGTGTTTTTCAGTCCTTTTAGTATTGCGATTACCTCGCTTGGGTAAGAGAGAGCTAATCTTGGTGCTTTTCGTACGTTTGTTCGATTTTCACTTGTTTGGTTTTGTCTGTTTCCTCTTCCTGTTGGTATCTGGGAAGGGGTGCGGTTTGTGATTGTGGCATTCCCTGGACTTTTCTCTTACCTTTTTTTTCTAGATACACAAATCAATACATGATGGTCAAAACGGTTTCATAGCAGGCAGATTTACAGGAGAAAATATAAGGCTGATATATGATGTAATTTGAGACACATTTTCAAAATATACCAGGGTTATTATTATCAATAGATAGCATGCAGAACGGATTTATGTCAGATTTTTTTTTTATGTCGACAAGTGGATCCTATTTCTCCATATATATTTTGTGCCGAAGTTCTAGGGAAAATAAGGAAAACCAAGACTATTAAGGGTATTATTATAAATGAAGAAGAATACAAAATAAGTCAATATGCTAATGACACTCAGCTTTTACTTGATGGTTCGGAAAATACATTAAATGAAACCTTAAACGTTCTTAATAGATTTTATCAGCTGTCAGGTTTAACAATTGATGTGGAGAAAACTAGAGCTATTTTGATAGGCGCCAAACGATTTTCAAATGACAGATTATGTCATCATAATAAGTTGGACTAGGGACAAGGACCGTTTTAAATGTTAGGAGTAAAATTTTCAGCTAATGTAAACGAGATATGGAACATAAATAAGTAAGCTATTATGAATTAAATTACGCATAGGTCAAGTCAAACCAATGGTCAAGAAGAAAGTTAAAGTATTGGTAAAATTACAATTGTTAAATATTTAGTTTTATCAAAATTTGTACACTTTTTATCCCCCGACCGATAGGTTCGGGGATATAGCGATCAGCATGACGTCCGTCCGTCAGTCCGTCCGTATCTTTGTGCGCTCTATAACTTCGATACCCTTAGACATATTTTGATAATATTTGGTAGAAATGTAGAGGAGGACCAGTAGGCGTGTCGCATGCAAGTGAGACAACTCTCATTTTAATCATTATGTAGTTATCTCCCTTGAAGCAGAAATTGTACTCAGCCTTGTGCGCTCCATAACTTTGATACCCTTAGACATATTTTGGTAATGTTTGGTAGGAATGAAGAGGAGGACCAGTAGATGTGTCGCGTGCAAGAGACAACTCTCACTGTCTTCCTTATATAGTTATCTCCCCTGAAGCCGAAATCTTGTGCAGGCCATAACTTCCATACAGTAGGCGTGTCGCGTGCAAGAGAGACAACTCTCACTTTATTGGTTGTGTAGTTATCTCCCCTGAAGCAGAAATCTTGTGCAGGCTACCCTTAGACATATTTTGATAATGATTGGTAGAAATGAAGAAGAGGACCAGTAAGTGTGTCGCATGCTAGAGTGTCAACTCTCACTGTTACTCCTCTGAAGTCGAAATCTTGTGCAGGCCATAACTCCCATACTGTTTGAAATAATTTGATAATATTTGATAGGGATGAAGAGAAGGACCAGTAGGCGTGTCGCGTGCAAGAGAACAACTCTCATTTTCTTCGTTATCTAGTTGTCTCCCCTGAAGCCGAAATCTTGTGCAGGCCATAACTCTCATACTGTTTTAGATAATATGATAATATTTGGAGAAATTAAGAGGAGGACCAGAATGCATGTCACATGAAAGAGAGACAACTCTCACTTTGTTATGTAGTTATCTTCCCTGAAGCCAAAATCTTGTGCGCTACATAACTTTGCTACTCTTAGACATATTTTGATACTATTTGGTAGAAATGAAGAGGAGGCATGTCCCATGCAACTCTCACTTTCTTCTTCATTATGTAGTTATCTCCCCTGAAGCCAAAATCTTGTGCACTCCATAACTTTGATACCCTAAGATATATTTTGATAATGTATTGTAGAAATGAAGAGGAAGACCAGTAGGCGTGTCACATGCAAGAGAGACAATTCTCACTTTCTTCATTATGTAGTTACCTCCCTTGAAGCCAAAATCTTGTGCGCTACATAACTTTGATACTCTTAGACATATTTTGATAATGTATTGTAGAAATGAAGAGGAAGACCAGTAGGCGTGTCCCACGCAAGAGAGACAACTCTCACTTTCTTCCTTATGTAGTTATTTCCCCTGAAGCAGAAATCTTGTGCAGGCCATAACTCCAATACTGTTTGAGATAATATTATAATATTTGGTAGAGATGAAGAGGAGGACCAGTAGGTATGCTGTATGCAAGAGAGACAACTCAATTTCTTCTTCATTATGTAGTTATATCCCTGAAGCCAAAATCTTGTACACTCCATAACTGGAGTATATAAAATATGTGAAAGACATATTTTGATAATGTTTTGTAGAAATGAAGAGGAGGACCAGTAGGTGTGTCACATGCAAGAGAGACAACCTCTGCTGTGGTTGTTTTCTAGTTACCTCCCCTGAATGTACTTCTAAGTTAAATCCTTGAGTATGTGGTTTCAAATATTTTGATAATATTTGATAGAGGCATAGATAAGGACCAGTAGGCATGTCGTGTTCAAGAGTACTCTCGCTTTCTCCATTATTTACTTATCTCCCCTAATGCCGAAATCTTGTGCAGGCCATAACTCCCACACTGTTTGAGATAACTTGATATTTTTTTGTAGGGACATATATCAGGTCAAGAAGGTGTGTAGCATGCCAGAAGGACAACTTTTACTTTGTTGATATTTTACTCCAATGAACATACAGCAAGTTCCTTTAACCTTACAAGGCATTTATGTTTGCTATTATTTCTGAATATGTACACTCACAAATTCATGTATTTGCAAATATTGTGTATCCTGTACAAATTATCACATCAGAAGTAATTATTAGATGATTTTGACAAAAAAAAAAAAAAATAAATAAATAAATAAAATAAAATAAAATAAAAAAAAATAAAAGAACACGCAAAAATAAAATCATTCTCAGTACACCTATTTTTGTTTTCACTTATTATTTTGTCACATTTCATACTATCTTTGCATCTTTTTACTTTGCTCTCGTTCAATATATCCATGATTCGATTGAAATACACTAATTTAGAAATGGCGGCTTGGTCGGGAGATTTGCCATCTTCTTTGATGGCTATTTTTATATCGCTATCTGACCCTCCGCCAGATCTCTTAAAAGAATTGGAGAAGAGGTTTTATATGGATAAGCGGATAAGTAGAAAAGTTTCAATAAAAAATATATCTTCCGGGAGGGCTCACAATGAATCATAAACCAAAGTTTGTTAAAATCTCTAAATATTTCTTGGTTAAGAAGAGTTGTAATGCAGGCGAATAACAGCTCCTGGCTTGAATTATCAAATGTAGATGTGTCAGTCGGAAAAGCGGAATCATGGCTTAGGAAAAGGCGTCTGCAGAGCACATGCAAACAGAATTATTGCTATGAGTGACAAAATGACGACAAAAAAAGTGGGTAGGCAGGAAAAAAAAAAAAAAAAAAAAAAAGAAAAACATGAAAAGTCTGCAGTAGACGGTAATGTAAGACGTTCACCTATCCAAGCACTAACCGGGTTTGCGTTGAAAAAAAACAAACAAAAAACAAAAAAAAACATGAAAAGTCTGCAGCAGACGGTAGTGTAAGACGTACTAACCGGGTTTGCGTTGCTTAACTTTACTGAAAAGACGAGAGCTCTTTGTTTCCACCCTACACGGACAGACATGCAGAATTGTTGAAAATAAGCATTTTATAAAATTGACCAGGAGCTAGCGCACGTTTTGCGCATTTTGAATTATTTTTGTAAATAAAAGTGAACTACATCACTACATTAATTGAACATTTAATTTATTTTACGTAATACCGAATGAAATAGAATATGGCTTTAAACTAGGTCTGCAGATACTAGACTTTCTAATAGTCTCTTTCTTTAACCGTATCCGCTCTCTGGGTTGATTCAGCAGACGCAAAATTGGCGATATATATTTTTTTTATTTTTTTTTTTCCAAGAAAACCTTTCATGCAAATTGTCTCCAAAACAGGATTTGACATTTCGAATGGCAAATTCTCGTTCTTGGGAAAATGAGAAAAATATTTCAAAATGTCGTCTGCTAAAAAATAAACAAACAAAAAAAAAAAAAAAAAAAAAAAAAAAAACAAGCGGGTAAAGGTTTAGCTTATTCTATCTATAAAGAAAAGCCCTCATTCTTTAAAATGTCATTATTTTTAACAGCATACAAGTACGAGCTTTTAATAAATAATATTGCGTGTCATATACGCACATGCACGCATAGTTTTTACTACTTTTTTTTCAATTATGCTTATTCTTTACACTTTTGTTTCTCATTAATCAATGCCCTTGTTTATCCTGCTATTCTTTACACTTTTTCTTTATTTCTAAAGCTTGATTTATATTGATTTATATTGATTTATATAAAGGTCAGAAGAAGGAGAGTATGAAGTATACTGATATGATGTAAATTATTTGAAAATACTTGATTTATTTTATTTCTAAAGCTTGATTTATCAGTAGGTGTTTTACTTAGCCTCTGAGAAATATGTTCAATATTTAGCTGGTAATAATCAATTTTCTTCACGACCCGCAGGTGTTCTTTGTGTTTATTTGTGTTTGGATGCGGAGAGTGAAGGGTAGCAATTACAGGCATTAAACGGAGCACATTCCGAATACATAGTACATACGAATTAGTGTTCAATACTTGGCACAACGTATTAGTCTACGTATTACTCACATGTCAACATGCACATTGTACGCACGTGGTCAAATCAGCGTTTAGTCGAAAGCGGCAAACCAGCGTCCAAAACTACAGGTTTGAATGGCAAACTGTGTAGACCCAGATCAAATGATTCAGTTTAGGAGCTATCTGATCTGGGTTCACACTTTTTGATCACGTGGTCAAAATGCACAAGCTACGCACATGGTCAATTCGGCGTTTAGTAAAAAGCAGCCAACCTGCGTCCAAAACTACTGGTTTGAATCGCAATCTGTGTAGACCAAGATCAAATGTCTAATCTTTGCCTTCGTTGTTCACGTATGCAATAAGACATTTGAAGCATACCATATGCGTGGTTCAACCATATGCGTGTCTTCGGACAGTTTCTGCAGTACGGCAAATTAAGGCCGGTACGTTTTATAAATTTACCAATATCAGTTTTTTTCTTGTTCACGTAGGTGTATGATTCTCGTGGCGGTCTATTTACCATAAATATTCAGACACATTAGGGCCTTTTTCTACCTAATCAGATATTTGGACAGAATACAATTGTTTAGGAAGAACAACTTTCACAGAACATATTATTATTATTAGAACCAGAGAAAATGTCAGTATGTCATATGCTCATAGAATTGGCCGTAACCGTGAGCAGGGTCTGGTCAGGTGTTGCTATCATTTTTTCCCATCAAATCTCTAAGTGGACAGAGTAAAACGCTGATTCGACTGCACGCACTCTGAGGTGCGGACTTATGCACACCTTCGTTCGCCGCCAATGCGAAAAGACCCATTTTCGCATGTTGCTATTTTATTATAAGCTCAAATAGGTGAAAAAAGTTTATGTCGTATGCGAACAGGGGAGATTCAGTTCATTGTACGCAACAAATACGTGAACATGCGTAAAAAGTGTACAAGTATCATATACCAAAAGTAGAGACCAAGATCATACTGCGCGTCCGCGTGGTTAGATCATGGTCTTCTCTGTCCGCCAACTTATGAAGTATGTTTTACTGTCTTCAACAATTCTGTTAGCGGACAAAGTAAACAATGATCAGGCTGAGTGGCTGCACATACCAGTCTGTGCACGCGTCGGACTTAATAGTAAAGTGAAAAAAAAGTAAATACGGAAATGCACAGGAAAAGACAAAGCGGAATCATGGCTTAGGAAAAGGCGTCTGCAGAGCACATGCAAACAGAATTATTGCTATGAGTGACAAAATGACGATAAAAAAGTGAGAAGGCAGGAAAACAAAACAAAAAAAAACAAAAAAAAAAAAAACAAAAAACAAACAAACAAAACAAACAAACAAAAAAAAAAAACATGAAAAGTCTGCAGTAGACGGTAGTGTAAGACGTTCACCTATCCAAGTACTAACCGGGTTTGCGTTGCTTAACTTTACTGAAAAGACGAGAGCTCTTTGTTACGGACAGACATGCAGAATGGTTGAAAATAAGCATTTTATAAAATTGACTAATATGTATTAAGGAGCTAGCGCGCGTTTTGCGCATTTTGAATTATTTTTGTTAATAAAAGTGAACTACATCACTACATTAATTGAACATTTAATTTATTTTACGTAATAACGAATGAAATAGAATACGGCTTTGAACTAGGTCTGCAGATACTAGACTTTCTAATAGTCTCTTTGGTTTAAACATATTTATTTCAATAAATTCTACATATATTCATACAATATTGAGAATAAGTAATGGGATTCAGAAAGAAGCCAAAAGGCTTATTCGAATCTGTTTCCCAATATAATATAAAATTACAATCAACCGGTGACATTTACAAAGAAATAACTGAGTGATGCTTCCAAATTTGAGTTCAAACCAATATACATGTACATATAACGAAGAGAGAGAGAGAGAGAGAGAGAGAGAGAGAGAGAGAGAGAGAGAGAGAGAGAGAGAGAGAGAGAGAGAGAGAGAGAGAGAGAGAGAGAGAGAGAGAGAGAGAGAGAGAGAGAGAGAGAGAGAGTTTCTCAAGACTTAAAACGTTTACTTTCAAATATAAACTTCTGCACAGCCATAAAAACATCAGAATTACAACCATGATTTAAATGATCGTCTCCAAATAGTAAACAATCTAGACTAGGCGTACAGTATTTTGATATCTCGTTTAACATTTCCTGACGTAATTGACTATATCTCTGGCATTCGAAAAGATAGTGCTTGGTGGTTTCAACTGAACCACATTGACAGTATGGGTCGTTTATTATATTTTTAGAAAACAAGTGATGGTTCAAAGAACTACAAGAAGTTCTAAGACGTGTGTGTTGTATTTGAGCAAATCGAAAACCAACTGTAAAATATCGAGGTGGTTTCTGTATGTTCTTATTCATGTGATACTTGAAACTCGTAAGAGTAAGTGCGTCTCTCGTTTCAGGGGATAGATCATTCCATAACCTTATGGTAGAAGGAAGAAACGATTTATAGTATAACTGCGTTCTCGCTAGTGGTGGCCGTATATTAGAAGCGTCCGTTAAACCGTAATGAGTAGTATTTTCAATAGGGTGTGGAACTAACGAAGATTGATACTCTGGAGAAATATTATTACTCATTTTGTAAAACAAACACAATTTATGTTTAGAACGTCTGACCTCAAGGGTTTCCCATCCCGTTTCCTTATACAACATTTCCAAGGATACAAGTTTGGTAGTTCCAGTTACTATACGAGCTGCTTCCAGTTGTATCTTCTCAAGTGCATTAACTTCATATAATGTGCAGTTGTCCCACACGACATCCGCATACTCCAAAAGTGGCCGTATGAAAGATACGTATATAATTTCTAATGACCTTCTGTCTAAAAGAAATTTAAGCTTACGCATTAAGTTAACCCTTAACCAAGCTTTACTAGTAATGCTATTAATATGATCATGCCAAGTTCCATCACTGGTAAGAAATATACCTAAATGTTTGTGATAAGAAACCTCTTTAATTGGTTCGTTATTCATTAAGAGTTGGGGGTGTAAAGGTCTATTTGTTTTCCTTGAAATTAGAAGAGATTCTGACTTATTTGCATTAAATTTTACCAACCAGCTTTCAGCCCATTGGTACATAAGTTCTAAATCTGAATTTAAACATCTAGCAGCTTCAGTTGGATTATCCACAATAAGATATAGACTGGTATCGTCTGCAAATAGTCGAACAGTTGAATTAACATTTAGAACTATATCATTAATGTAAATTAAAAACAGTAAAGGTCCTAAAATGGAACCTTGCGGGACACCTGCCTTAATAGGTAACCAGCTAGAGCTTCCACCTGGAATGAGTACTCTCTGCTTTCTATCTGAAAGATAACTGGATAACCATTGAAGAAGGGTTGAATTTATACCGGCTTGTTTCAACTTAAAAAGTAGACCTTTATGCCATACACGATCAAAAGCTTTGCTTATGTCTAAAAAGACTGCTCTTACTTCTTTGCCTTCGTCTAAAGCCTTACAAAAAGTATTGTAAATATCGACCAATTGATTTACGGTCGAGTCACCAGGTACAAATCCTGATTGGAAGCATGTTATGACTTGATTATCCTTAAAATAATTGAACATATGCTTATGAATTATCTTTTCCATTACCTTACCTATTGTGCTTAAGAGAGATACTGGTCTGTAATTACTTACGATAGATGGATCATCGTTCTTATAAAGAGGTGAAACATTTGCCTCTTTCCATATATTTGGACACACACGTTTCGAGATCGAATAGTTAAAAAGATCACATAGGGGATCTGACAAAGGTACAGCGGCTTCTTTGAGAATTCTGTTGTTTACATTATCTGGACCTGAGGCTTTTCCAAGTTTAAGGGTATTTAAGATATCTTTGACTTCAGTCGGCGTGAAAAACTATAGAATCTAAAGAAGGACCTCCACTATCTACAGAGTCGGGAAGAGTTGCTAAATGATCATCTAATACAGATTGTTCCGCAAAAAAGTTATTTATAAGGTTTGCCTTTTCATTTGTATCGGATATGTATGCATTTTCGTGAAACAAGGGTGGGATAGTTGAAGTTTGGGAAGGTTTAATAAATGACTTCAGTGTCCTCCAATAATCTTGTAAGGACAGATTTGATGTTTTTAATTTATTAGCAAGCGAGCTAAACAAGCTTTTCGAAGATTACTTGTCACTTTATTCCTTAACTGCTTAAATTCATCGAACGAAGCGCTGGTTTTCTGCTTTTTGTACCTTTTGTATAATCTATTTCTTTGTCTCATTAATTCTCGAATATTGTTATTCAGCCATGGCAAGTCACAAGGTCTTATAGTAACATTCTACGTCGGTATACATTCTTCAGCTATGTTAAGTAAATTATCGGTAAATGTTCTTGCATATAAATTGACATCATTATCACGGATACTTTTCCAATCAAAATCATATACTTTCTGGCGAAATGAGTCGTAATTACCCTGCTCATACATCCATATTTTCCGCCGAAATGGTTTTACAACATGTCTTTTAAATTTAAAAATACAAAATACTGGGCAATGGTACCTTATATCCTGCATTCACCAACACCAGATATGTCCACCGAGAGTAAATTACTTACAAGTATTACACAATAGTCTCTTTCTTTAACCGTATCCGCTCTCTGGGCTGATTCAGCAGACGTCAAATTGGCGATATATATTTTTTTAATTTATTTTTTCCAAGAAAACCTTTCATGCAAATTGTCTCCAAAACAGGATTTGACATTTCGAATGGCATATCCTGTTTCTGGGAAAAATGAGAAAAATATTTCAAAATGTCGTCTGCTAAAAAATAAACAAACAAACAAAAAAAAACAAGAGGGTAAAGGTTTAGCTTATTCTATCTATAAAGAAAAGCCCTCATTCTTTAAAATGTCATTATTTTTAACAGCATACAAGTACGAGCTTTTAATAAATAATATTGCGTGTCATATACGCACATGCACGCATAGTTTTTACTACTTTTTTTTTTCAATTATGCTTATTCTTTACACTTTTGTTTCTCATTAATCAATGCCCTTGTTTATCCTGCTATTCTTTACACTTTTTCTTTATTTCTAAAGCTTGATTTATATTGATTTATATTGATTTATATAAAGGTCAGAAGAAGGAGAGTATGAAGTATACAAGAAAACCTTTCATGCAAATTGTCTCCAAAACAGGATTTGACATTTCGAATGGCAAATCCTGTTTCTATGGAAAATGAGAAAAATATTTCAAAATGTCGTCTGCTAAAAAATAAACAAACAAAAAAAAAAACAAAAAAAAAAAAAAAAAAAAAAAAAAAAAATAAAACAAGAGGGTAAAGGTTTAGCATATTCTATCTATAAAGAAAAGCCCTCATTCTTTAAAATGTCATTTTTTAACACCATACAAGTATGAGCTTTTAATAAATAATATTGCCATGTCACATACGCACATACACGCATAGTTTTTTTTTTTTCTTTATTTTTTTTTTTTTTTTTTTTTTTTTTTCAATTATGCTTATTCTTTACACTTTTATTTCTCATTAATCAAAGCTCTTGTTTTTCCTGCTATTCTTTACATTTTTCCTTTATTTCTAAAGCTTGATTTTAGTCTAATCAGTAGGTGTTTTACTTAGCCTCTGAGAAATATGTTCAATATTTAGCTGTTAATCAATTTTCTTCCCGACCCGAAGGTGTTGTGTTTGGATGCGGAGAGTGAAGGGTAGCAATTACAGGCATTAAACGGAGCACATTCCGAATACATAGTACATACGAATTAGTGTTCAATACTTGGCACAACGTATTAGTCTAGTACATGCTTATCTACGTCAACCCGATAATCTGTTGAATATATCAGGAAGCTAAATAAATCAAATGCTCAATTTCTCTACAGATGTGGCCAAGTTTTCGTTAGAAAATTTATACTGGAAGGTGATATATGAAAACAAAACGCTAGCGCCTGATTGCTGTAAACGTACATGTAGTCAGATTGTACCGTTGATAGAGATGGTCATCTTAGTTATTTGTGTATCTATATCCACTTCACGTTGACACAGCTTAAAAACTTCCAGTAAGCAGTTGGATCGACGACAGCATATCTGGTGCTATCAATTCTTAAAAACTTCGAGTCAAGTAAGCACTTGGATCGACGACAGCATATCGGGCGCTTTCAATTCCCACCCATCTCTCTCTCTCTCTCTCTCTCTCTCTCTCTCTCTCTCTCTCTCTCTCTCTCTCTCTCTCATTGATTTGCACGTCCAGTCCTCAAGTCCTTCATCCTATTTCAGACGCGAACTGACAGTGAACCATTACGTTACGAATTCTTGTAATATGTGGCCCTTCTGCTGTCAGTTCAGCCATTCTTTCTTTCTATAGCAAATGCGAAAACATAACTATCATAAGCGTGGCCCAACGACGTCGGATAAGGACTGCAATATAAGGAATTAAGACTTGTAAGTTTTATACTTTTACCATTACCAATTTCGTCTGTGTGTTTCTTAGTGTTGCACTCTGAAACACTGTATTGACGGTAAATATCCAGGATTATTAGTACCTTATCATATCTATATCGATATTTGGACAAGCCTATAAATTCCAATTAATTACAATTTGATGCACCCGAAAATACTGGTTTAATGGCAAAGTATATAGATCCAGATCAAATGATTCATTTTAGAAACTATATAATCTGGGTCCACACTGTTTACTCACATGTCAACATGCACATTGTACGCACGTGGTCAAATCAGCGTTCAGTCGAAAGCGGCAAACCAGCGTCCAAAACTACAGGTTGAGTGGCAAACTGTGTAGACCAAGATCAAATGATTCAGTTTAGGAGCTATCTGATCTGGGTTCACACTTTTTGATCACGTGGTCAAAATGCACAAGCTACGCACATGGTCAATTCGGCGTTTAGTAAAAAGCAGCCAACCTGCGTCCAAAACTACTGGTTTGAATCGCAATCTGTGTAGACCAAGATCAAATGGTTCATTTTAGGGGCTATGTGATCTAGGTCCGCGCTGTTTACTCACGTGTCAATATACATATTCTACGTAAGTCGTCAAATCAGTGTTTTGTCGATAGCAGCAAACTACGCCTAAAACTACTGGTTTGAATGGAAGACTGTGTAGACCCAGATCAAATTGTTCATTTTAGAAGCTATGCTATTTGGGTGTTTGCTAAGGTGTCCAAATGGACATGCTACGCACGTGGTCAGATCAGCGCTTAGACGAAAGCAGCGAAACTGCATCATTAACTACTGGTTAAAAGGCAAACTGTGTAGACCCAGACCAAATGGTTCATGTTAGGAGCTATGTGTTCAGGATCTGCTCTGTGTGCTCACGTGTCAACATGCACATTCCAAGCACGTAGTAAATTCAGCGTTTAGTCGAAAGCAGCAAACTTAATATTTGCCGCCTACGCTCCAGTTTGTTGGATATATAAACACGGTAGAGATATGCAAACTCCACGATATTCTGGCTGTCTAATAATTAAGCGCATTTTAGTAGCATTTATATATATATATATATATATATATATTCCCGAAAAGATTTTCGGAAAGGCCCCTACCACCCATAAAATAGATATAAAAAAATGGGGAACTGCCCTTGCAGAATGCTCCCCACCGGGAAGGATTCTGTTTGTAAACGAAAGCGTTCGTTTCGTTCAGCGTCTAGGAAAAACCAGTTAGTTGAAGAAATTAACATTGGGTACTTGTCACAGAATTGCTCGCTTTAAATATGCGTCGTGTATTAAAATTAAATGGTTTTCGTATAGGTAATGGTGTAACATTTATGCTCAATATATGCCCTATCAGACACATTTTTTCTTAAATAGAAACAGACTAGTAGAAAAAGATTGTCCATTTCTATCTGAATATCAGTACCATAAATGTTGGATTGAATTTGATGACACGGTTTTTTACGCATTTTTCATCAAAGACGACCGAGCGTCGTTTTACAACGACTATTTATCTCCCTTTACCAAACCATTCACTTTATCAGATTATAAGAACAAAATAATAAACACTAATTACTTGTAGCACGGTGCTCGAGTGGATTTTTACTGTTCTTAAAGATGACACAGGTCTCATCGTGTGGGTTCGAATCCTTACTTCGGCATTATTTTTTATTTACATACATATATATTTTATCCTTATTTTGTGAGTTTTCATTGTAGTTATTTTTGTTTTGTTTCAGTTAACATTACCAGCGTGAACATTCTTATTAATAAGATCAAAGTCTTTGTTTGAGTTTGAAGAATTTATGAAGAAAAAATTGATTACTGACTACTATTTATATTTAAAGAGCCTAAAGTACACCTCCTTTCCTTGGTATCACAATGTTTTTTGTTTTTTTTTCATTGAAAGCGCGCGTGGCTCACTCATTGCACCCAATGAATCTACAGCACCAAAATTGTAATAGTATGCTGCAGCCTTAATTCGGTAGTTTCCAATGCTGTCCTTCTACATTTATAAAACTGAATCTGTGTATAGAAGTTCAAATATACTAGAATATTAAACTGTCTATAGCACGGATGCAGGAAGGCATGTATCAAATCAAGATGTCTTAAAGAATTATGTGTCATTTTCTCATGCGCCTACTATTGTTATTATTTGTCGGATCGTAAGAAAATATCATTGCTCCATATTCTCATGCCAATAGCCATGAGACCCGGACAGGCATACGCTTCCGCACAGTCTAATCAAGGTTTCTCTGTTCGTCAATATTTTCTACAATATCAAACCGTTGAATTTGAAGCGAAGGACCTATTTCGACTGCATGTGTGCAGCTAATCTTTGCCTTCGTTGTTCACGTATGCAATAAGACATTTGAAGCCTACCATATGCGTGGTTCAACGTCTTCGGACAGTTTCTGCAGTACGGAAAATTAAGGCCGGTTCGTTTTATAAATTTACCAATATCAGTTTTTGGTGGCGGTTTACCGTCGCCAAATTTACTATACGGAATTTCTACAATCCGTCTTCTCAAAAATGCAAACCTAATAACTTCCTAAAAAGTAGTTCCATACTGACGCTGATGTCACTTAATTATGCATTCAAACATGTAAGCCTTCTACACTCTGATAATTATATAGAGCGACCGAATATACAAAACAAAGAAAACTTCAAACTTTTGAAGAAATAATACTTTAATGATGTTGAGCGCAATCTCGGTGGACGAATATAAACAGAATAAACAAACGGTGGAACTTGATTCAGCCTCCAGAACCTGCTGAGGTAGAGAATCTGAAAATTGATGCGAAAGATTCTCCGAAAGTCTCCGAAAGCGTATCAAAAAAAGGTATAAATAAGTGATAAAGTATCAGCAGTTTTTTTTAGGCTATTCACCATAAACAGTTTCGGCCGAAATCACTTCGCATGAATATTTTGAAAAAGTTAAGTACAGTGCGGTTACATTTTTTTATTTAGCAACACGTTTTTCCTAAACGTTCCCTTTAATATATGTTTTTATGAAAATTATTTATAAATATTTTTGACAAAATAAATAAATAAATAAATAAATAAATAAAAAATCCATAAAAATAACATTTTATATACATTTTTGCGGTATTACTATCCTGCGGCCACCAGGCCACGGTGCCTGTTACTTTGTGCCTTCCGGATATACCGGATATTAAGAAAACTGTGAATCAAGTCCGACCCAATCACCGTGATTTCCGCCATAGTAATAATTTTCCTCGATAGAAATATTTTCTCGAATATTTTTTGTAGTTCATGTATAGGCTCGCTAAAAATAACGTCCGAAAAGCAGAAAAGTTTCAAGATCTCCAACAAAATTCCTGAAGTAGTAAAATGCGTTTCAGGTAGGCCAGCGGTTAGTGTATCTTCAGTGAGATACCTATTACCGAGGTTCACTAATTATCGGATATTCAGGAACCACGGCCCCCACCCATTGGGGCCCGCGAAGTAGATGGGCTGCCTGTAGCCTCCAAGGCAGACCTACTTAAGCAGGGCCTGAAATCATCATGCGATCAGGTTGGGTAAAAGTCCCACAAATCTGGAGGCAATATCATTAATGACTGAAATATTGTTGCCCCACATACTGATTCTCAGTTATCAGGAAAAACCAGGCTTTATAACTATAAAACAAAATTTGGGACCCTCAAATCTAATTGATACCGCCCATGTAAAAACAGGGAAATGGCATTTTATATGAAATGTTTGGAGAGTTGTTATCGTTATATATACCCTGTAGATTTTTTGTGTTTATAAGGGGATTTTATTTTATCACTCATCTTTTGCTAAATTTATATGACAAGAGTTATTGTAACTGTCTGTAAATCTGTGAAAGTTCTGTGAGTTTAAGGAACTTCAGTGAATCCGTTTCAATGAATCCATGAAAGTTCCGTGGTCAAGGTCTGTCAGTCATTTAAATTTTGTATCAGTGATATGATAAAGTTCCATGGAAGCTCCGTAGTGTATCCGAGATAAGTGAAAGGCCGGGAAAAAGAAGCAAAATCAGACATTCAGTAGAAGTATTAACAGAGAATTTGAAAGGAAATAGATCCATTAGAATAAATTGATAACAATTACTCAGTTGCTACATGCAGTTTTCATTTTAGTCAACATTCAAAACATCCAACAGTTCTTGAATGTTTCAACTGGCACGCTTTCAGTTTGATATCTTGGCACACTGGATGGAACCAATGCTGACATTTTGTGCACTGGGACTTCAGATTGTAGTGGGCCTGTATATAAAGACGTATATAAAGACGTTTTTTTTCTCGATTCTGCCTTGCTTGGAAATTCAGTGAAAGCACTGCTGTTAATATCAGGATTCCCACTGCATTTTGAAACTGGGGGTAAATCTGCTCTGTTCTTTTATTTTTGTACGCCCATTGTAAGCAGTATACTACTCTTTTATAATTTAGGGGTATAAGACAAATTTTGAGGGGATAAAAATCCCTCTGCAGAGGGTAAATGGGAATGCTGAATACAATTTGGAAGATGCAACAGTGCCAATGTTTTCGTGTTTTGTTAACTCCATGTACAAGGCTTGGGACCATTGGGTGACTATAGTCCAATACTACGGACATTTCAGTACTTTTTTCGGGACTTTCCGTTATTCCATGAATCCATGACAGTTCCATGTTTTGTCAACCTCTAGGCCCCAACACTGCACCGACATATGCATACAAAATATTTATAAAATATTTATAATATAAACTGATACTAAAATTTCATCATTTCTCACTGCTGTGGTTCGAGTCTTGCTCGGGTCACTGACACATGTGGGAAAGCCGTGTTCCCCGGGTACTCCAGTTTTCGCCCACCTTTGATGAACGATAGTGAAATATTCTTGAAAGAGACATAAAACCCAAATAAAAAAAAAATCAACACACACACACACGCTTTTATTCAGGCATCAAAAAATCCTGGTGTGGCGATTGGGGGTACAGCCATCTGGTTAGCTCAGTTGGGTAGAGCACTTGCAAGCTAGAGGTTACAGGTTTCAGCCCTGCATCCAACACACTTTCCCTCCTTAGTTTCCTTTAATGGTGCCCAATGTGAATAACCCACTGCAGCTGACGTTGGATTTATGGGGCACCGGGATCAGGCATAAAACAGGGTGGGGTAGCCCTGGTCGATGGTTTTCCCTGTGTAATCTGGGTTCCTCTATCACACATTCACGAAACACCAATATCCTTGTCTTATAGAACAAGTGCATACGATTGCTGAGCTTTCTGTGCAATCAAAGTAAAAATAAATAATGTGTTAACTTTAAAATCGATAACTTATAAGTGATTATGCCTCAAATTGTATTATTTTGTCCAGATATATCAGTATAAGTGACCCTGTCCACTTGTCTGAGCTATATTATGTGTACATTTTTAAGAGTAAGGCTATATTTTGATTTTTATTTGTTTATATTTATACAGAGTTTAACTCTCCAAATTGAAATGAACACAAGAAATCCTCAAATTGATTGTCTGTCTTGTGGAAATAGACCAGAATATGCATAGCGCAATACAGCTGTATTTTGTCATCAGATTTTAGCACATTTATTAAGATACACATGTTGTAACTTTTTAAAGCAAACAGGTATTTGTTCTTAAATCTTGCCAGTTATATAAGAGTTACATTATTAAATGAATTAGTACCAAGAATCCTCAGATAAATAGATTAATTGGTGAATATTCCCCATAATTTAAGCTTTTCAAGAAATGAATACATTAATTTATGACACATGCTTAAGTTATCTGATGTGTGTGTGTGTGTGTGTGTGTGTGTGTGTGTGTGTGTGTGTGTGTAAATAGGCCCAGTATTTTGTTTCTATTTCTTGCCAGGCAAAAACAGTAATGAATGCAAGTAATATAGATAGATTAGTTGTCTCATAAAAATTAGTCAGAAAATATTCTGATTTAAGAAATGGTTACTTTTTTTTACTGATTTCATAAGTAGACTTCCAAAATCCCGGACATAACACTTCTACCTACATGTCTTTTGTTTAGGCTTATGGGCATGGTGGGCAAAGCTTGCTTACCAAGTAAGGCTTACTGTCCATGGATGCCTGATTATACCCTTCATTCTGGTGTCCATGTCTGTTGGTCTGAACATTCTGATTCATCATTATTTTACAGATTTATGAGTTTGGAATAAGGTTTGTGTAATTTGAGTGTATCATGACCACAACTACTTAAATAATATGGTTTTGAATTAGGCCAAGTTTCTCTTGCTGGTCAGATAATTTGTACCATTTGAAATGGATAAAAAAAAAAAAAAAAAAAAAAATTAAAATGTATTAACATCAAGAGAATCAGACTAGAGATGACTACATTTCAGAGCTCCAGATTAAAGGAGTGCTTAGGTAAGTATTTTCTTATTTCCCCTAGTAAACATATGATGTGGGTACTAACTAGGACTTCTAGAAACGTCTTGGTAGCATGCTTTCATTGAGTTCCCAGAACATACCTTTTGAAAGAATTGAGAAGGTGTGGCACATACAAGAACTACAACTCTAGGTCCCACAGTTATTTAGTCATCTGCCCTGACAATATTTAGTAAAAGAAACCTTGTGCATTTGATAACTCCAACACCCTTTCAGATATATTGATTGAACTCAGTAGGATTGTACATGAGGTTGAGAAGATGTGTTGCATAAACTACAACTCCAGGTGCTGTGGTTTAGAATTCTCATCCTTAATAGAAACTTTGTGATCTTGGTAACTCCAACATCTTTTCAGATACATTGATGATATTTGGTAGGATTGTACATAAGGTTGAGAAAGCATGTCACACAAAAGAATCACAACTCTAAATGCCACAGTTTTTAGTTATCTCCCCTGACAGTATTTGGTAATGGAAACCTTATGATTGCCATAACTTCAACACCATTTCAGATATATCGATGATATTAAGGAGAATTGTACAAGACGTTGAGAAGACGCGTCTTGTACAAGATCTACATCTCTAGGTACTGCAATTTTTTAGGTATCTCTCCTGTCAGAATTTGGTAATAGAGACGTTGTAAGTCCAACACCCGTTGAAATATATTGATAGTACTTGATAGGAATGAACTGGAGATAAGAAAGTTGAACTGTAACTTAGAATACTGCAGTTTTTGAGTTCACTCCCCTGACAGTATTTGTCGGTGGAAAACATGTGATTGTCATAACTTAAGCGCCATAGAAGATACATTGATGATACTTGGTAGAATTGTACGAGGTTAAAAAGGTGTGTTGCATGTAAGGACCACAACTCTGGATGCAGTGTTTTTTTTTTTTTTTTTTTTTTTTTTTTTTTGTTATCTCCCCTGACAGTATTTGGTAATAGAAACTTGTTTGCTGCATAGCTTCATCAGTTAAAATTGGATCTTCCTTAAACTTTTAGAAGTGGAGGACATGGATATTTTGAAGTTACAAAAATGTATATCCTCCAGATTATTGAATATTGTAGACATTGACTGACCTTTTAGGGACAGGTGAGCGTTAATGACCACCATGGTCCTCTTGATTATATATGAAGAGTGCAGAGAGCTGAGACAAACAAAAATCACAGTTGAATTCGAAGCTTAATTTTGGATTTTGTGAAACCGCATTTTAACCACAAATATTTTTCATAGATTAAAGCAGACGCATCCTCTTATTTCACTTTTGGTTGTATATGTGCTAAAAAGAAAGACGCATGACTAGCGAGTCAAATGGTGAAAACCTTACTGAAATATTCCAAATACTTACATCATTGGTTCTTGTGAAAAATATTTAAAAATGTTTTAAAAACGTTTATTTGAAAATATTCCAAATACATGTACTTACAACAGTGGTTCTTATGAATTTAAAAAAAGAAAATGTTTTTAAAAAAATTAATTTGAAAATATTCAAAGAATGTATACAGAGAGAAAAGGTCTCTTCCCTATTTATATGTTAGGGTGCAGTGCTTATACATTTTCGTATTTAGTTTGATACAATTTAATTTTGAGAAATCAAATTTATTCTCAAACTAAAATTTAAATTCCATTGTCCGAAGTTATTTTACTGAAGTTTTATGTGTATTTTGTAATGATCTTTAGAATGTAATTATCAAAAATAAATTTGTTCTTGGTAATTTTTTTTCCAACATAGTAACCTGTATCTTGAATTTTTTAATATTAAAACAAAAGTTTTTGGAATTTAATTATATTAGTTTTCATAATTTTTTAAAAAAAATTCTAGCTTGAAATTTTAAGTCTCAATATCAATAGTAATAGAATACTTTTTTTTAAAAAATCAAAATTAGCAGTCTGGAATAAAATAATGAGGATTTAAAATCTAAAAGAATCAATGACATCATAGGATAGTGTATTGTGGGATAGCTTTTTTACAAGGTATAAATAGCAATACCAGTTACTAAGACTTTGAATGCATGTAACCTTTGAACATTTAGGAATTTCCAAATGGGGTTTTCAACATAATTTTCATTTTATCAATACTGTACCGTAATTTGAAATATTCTGAAATTAGGGGATGCATCTGAACATCTTTAAGCTCACTACTGTTTTTATTATACCCGTTTTTTAACAGAGCGTATTAGGTTATGGGATCTGAAGCCATAAACTTTTTTGTTTCCAGCTAACTCCTACTACAGTTTACATCCCATCAGGCTGAATCTTGGTTTATAAATAGACCATGATGTGGAGCAGCACATAATATTTCGGGGTTACAGTCAACCAAATACTAACAGGGTTATGCCCCTTTTGAAAATTCCTGTAAGGTTTTAGTTTCCAGCTAACTTCTCCTACAGTTTACATCCAATCAAGCTGAAACTTTTATACTTAGACCATGATGTGGAACAGTGCATATTATTTCAAGGTTACAGTCCACCTAATATTAGCAGAGATATGTCCATTTGAAAAATTCAGTAAACTTTTCATTTCTGACTAAATCCTCCTACAGTTTACATCGGATCAAGCTGAAAGTTGATTTATAGTTAGACCATGATGTGGAACAGTGCATATTTGTTCGAGGTTACAGTCCATCAAATATGAGCAGAATAATGACCCTTTGAAAATTTCGCTATTTTTTTTTGTTTTTTGCTAGATTCTCCTACAGTTTACATCCGATCAAGCTGAAGTTTGATTTATAGGTAGACCATGATGTGATGCAGTGCATGTTGTTTTGAGGCCACACTCCACCAAATATTAAGTTATGTCCCTTGGAATATTTCGGTAAACTTTTTGTTTCTGGCCAACCCCTCCTACAGTTTACATCGGATCAAGCTGAAACTTGATTTATAGTTAGACCATGATATCGAGCAGCTTATATTTATTCCAGGTTACAGTCCACCAAATATCAGCAGAGTTATGTTCCTTTGAAATTTTCAGTAAATTTTTCACTTCCCCAGCTAACTCCTCCTACAGTTTACATTTGATCGCCCTTAAACTTGATCTATAGTAAGAACATGATGTGGAGCAGCGCAAATTATTTCAAAGTTACAGTCCACCAAATATTGGCAGTTATGCCCCTTTGAAAATTTCTGTAATTTTTTTGTTTCCGGCTTATTCCTACTACAGTTTATACTGGATCAAGCTGAAATTTGATTTATACTTACACCATGAAGTGGTGCAGGGCATATTATTTTGAGGTTACAGTCCACCATATATTAGCAGAGCTATGCCCCTTTGAAAATTCTGTAATCTTTTCGTTTCTGGCTAACTCCTATAGTTTACACCCGATCAAACTGAAACTTTGTAAATACTTACACTAAGCTTAAACTCGATTTATAATAAGAACATAATGTGGAGCAGCACATATTATTTTGAGGTTGTCGAACATCAAATATTACCAGAGTTATGCCCCATTAAAAATTTCCATAAACTTTGCATTTCTGGCTAACTCCTTCTATAGTTTACATCCAGTCATGCTGAAAAGCGATTTATTGTTGGACTGTGGTGTGGAGTAGCGCATATTATTAGGAGGTTACAGTACACCAAATATTAGCAGAGTTATGCCCCTTTAAAATTTTGTTAATCTTTTGTTCCCGACTAACTCTTCATATAGTTTACATCCAATCAAGCTGAAGCTTGATTTGTAGTTAGACCATGATCTGGAGCTGCACATATTATTTTAAAATTACTGTCCAACAAATAGTAGCAGCATTATGTCCCTTTGAAATTTTTGCTAATTTTTTGGTTTCCAGCTAACTCCACTTACAATTTACACAGGTCTGGAGCACAGAACTGCACAGAAGTCCGTGTATGTGCTACATCTTATTACTTGCCAAGGGCGTATGATGTCTCCGCTTGTAGAGCTCTTGTTTGTTTCTAGATACAATATATATATCATGTTACTGTACACAGTACAGGGAAATTAAATAAAAAAGTGGTTAAAAGGGGTTCAGAACCACAGTGATGTGGATCAAATATTCATGATACTGAAACTAGTTACTCTGAATTGTGCAGAATGCACACGTGGTGTAGCGAAAATGGCATTGCTTTAGTTACATATCAAGAAATATTGAACAAAATGAAAGTACAGATATATATTCTAGAGGCTTATAGAAATTAAGGAAACCGCCACCATCGACACTCTCAGTGCTTTGATTTTCTTGTTTTACCAATTTCAGTTTTTTTCTTGTTCACGTAGGTGTATGATTCTCGTCGCGGTCTATTTACCTTAAATATGCAGACACATTAGTGCCTTCTTCTACCTAATCAGATTATTTGCACAGAATACAATTGTTCAGGAACAACTTTCACAGAACATATTATTATTATTAGAACCAGAGAAAATATCAATATGTCATATGCTCATAGAATTGGCACAGGTAACCGTGAGCACGATCTGGTCAGGTGTTGCTATCTTTTTTTTTTCAGTAACTTCCAACAAATCTCTAAGTGGACAGAGTAAGACGCTGATTCGACTACGCGCACTCTGAGGTGCGGACTTATGTTCACCTTCGTTCGCCGCCAATGCCAAAAGACCCATTTTCGCATGTTGCTTTTTCATTATAAGCCCAAATAGGTGAAAAAAGTTTATGTCGTATGCGAACAGGGGAGATTCAGCTCATTGTACGCAACAAATACGTGAACATGCGTAAAAAGTGTACAAGTATCATATACCAATAGTAGTAACCAAGATCATGCTGCGCATCCGCGTAGTTAGATCAAGGTCTTCTCTGCCCGCCAACTTATTTAGTATGTTTTACTGTCTTCAACAATTCTGTTAGCGGACAAAGTAAACAATGATCAGGCTGCGTGGATGCACATACCAGTCTGTGCACGCGTCGGACTTAATAGTAAAGTGAAAAAAAAAGGTATATACGGAAATGCACAGGGAAAGACAAAGCGGAATCATGGCTTAGGAAAAGGCTTCTGCAGAGCACATGCAAACAGAATTATTGCTATGAGTGACAAAATGACGATAAAAAAAGTACGTAGGCGGGGAAAAAAAAAAAAAAAAAAAAAAAAGTCTGCAGTAGACGGTAGTGTAAGACGTCCACCTATCCAAGTATTAACCGGGTTTGCGTTGCTTAACTTTACTGAAAAGACGAGAGCTCTTTGTTTCCACCCTACACGGACAGACATGCAGAATGATTGAAAATAAGCATTTTATAAAATTGACTAATATGTATTAAGGAGCTAGCGCGCGTTTTGCTCATTTTGAATTATTTTTGTAAATAAAAGTGAACTACATCACTACATTAATTGAACATTTAATTTATTTTACGTAATAACGAATGAAATAGAATACGGCTTTGAACTAGGTCTGCAGATACTAGACTTTCTAATAGACTCTTTCTTTAACCGTATCCGCTCTCTGGGCTGATTCAGCAGCCGCGAACTTGGCGATATATATTTTTTTAATTTATTTTTTCCAAGAAAACCTTTCATGCAAATTGTCTCCAAAACAGGATTTGACATTACGAATGGTATATCCTGTTTCTGGGGAAAATGAGAAAAATATTTTAAAATGTCGTCTGCTAAAAAAAATAATAAATAAAACAAGAGGGTAAAGTTTAGCTTATTCTATCTATAAAGAAAAGCCCTCATTCTTTAAAATGTCATCTTTTAACAACATACAAGTATGAGCTTTTAATAAATAATATTGCCATGTCACATACGCACATACACGCATAGTTTTTTTTTTTTTTTTTTTTTTTCAATTATTCTTATTCTTTACACTTTTATTTCTCATTAATCAATGCTCTTGTTTTTCCTGCTATTCTTTACATTTTTCCTTTATTTCTAAAGCTTGATTTTATTCTAATCAGTAGGTGTTTTACTTAGCCTCTGAGAAATATGTTCAATATTTAGCTTTTAATAATCAATTTTCTTCCCGTCCCGCAGGTGTTCTTTGTGTTTAATTGTGTTTGGATGCGGAGAGTGAAGGGTAGCAATTACAGGCATTAAACGGAGCACATTCCGAATACATAGTACATACGAATTAGTGTTCAATACTTGGCACAACGTATTAGTCTAGTACATGCTTATCTACGTCAACCCGATAATCTGTTGAATATATCAGGAAGCTAAATAAATCAAATGCTCAATTTCTGTACAGATGTGGCCAAGTTTTAGTCAGAAAATTTATACAGGAAGTAGATATATGAAAACAAAACGCTAGCGCCTGATTGCTGTAAACGTACATATAGTCAGATAGTACCGTTGATAGAGATGGTCATCTTAGTTATTTGTGTATCTATATCCACTTCACGTTGACACAGCTTAAAAACTTCCAGTTAGCACTTGGATCGACGACAGCATATCTGGTGCTATCAATTCTTCAAAACTTCGAGTCAAGTAAGCACTTGGATCGACGACAGCATATCGGGTGCTTTCAATTCCCTCCCATCTCTCTCTATCTCTCTCTCTCTCATTGATTTACACGTCCAGTCCTCAAGTCCTTCATCCTATTTCAGACGCGAACTGACAGTGAACCATTACGTTACGAATTCTTGTAATATGTGGCCCTTCTGCTGTCAGTTCAGCCATTCTTTCTTTCTATAGCAAATGCGAAAACATAACTATCATAAGCGTGGCCCAACGACGTCGGATAAGGACTGCAATATAAGGAATTAAGACTTGTAAGTTTTATACTTTTACCATTACCAATTTCGTCTGTGTGTTTCTTAGTGTTGCACTCTGAAACACTGTATTGACGGTAAATATTCAGGATTATTAGTACCTTATCATATCTATTACGATATTTGGACAAACCTATAAATTCCAATTAATTACAATTTGATGCACCCGAAAATACTGGTTTAATGGCAAAGTGTAGAGATCCAGATCAAATGATTCATTTTAGAAACTATATAATCTGGGTCCACACAGTTTACTCACATGTCAACATGCACATTGTACGCACGTGGTCAAATCAGCATTTAGTCGAAAGCGGCAAACCAGCGTCCAAAACTACAGGTTGAGTGGCAAACTGTGTAGACCCAGATCAAATGATTCAGTTTAGGAGCTATCTGATCTGGATTCACACTTTTTGATCACGTGGTCAAAATGCACAAGCTACGCACATGATCAATTCGGCGTTTAGTAAAAAGCAGCCAACCTGCGTCCAAAACTACTGGTTTGAATGGTAAACTGTGTAGACCCAGATCAAGTGGTTCAGTTTAGGAGCTATGTGATCTGGGTTCACACTGTTTGATCACGTGTCAAAATGCACAAGCTAAGCACATGGTCAATTCGGCGTTTAGTAAAAAGCAGCCAACCTGCGTCCAAAACTACTGGTTTGAATCGCAATCTGTGTAGACCAAGATCAAATGGTTCATTTAGGGGCTATGTGATCTGGGTCCGCGCTGTTTACTCACGTGTCAATGTACATATTCTACGCAAGTCGTCAAATCAGTGTTTAGTCGATAGCAGCAAACTACGCCTAAAACTACTGGTTTGAATGGAAGACTGTGTAGACCCAGATCAAATTGTTCATTTTAGAAGCTATGCTATTTTGGTGTTTGCTAAGGTGTCCAAATGGACATGCTACGCACGTGGTCAGATCAGCGCTTAGACGAAAGCAGCGAAACTGCATCATAAACTACTGGTTAAATGGCAAACTGTGTAGACCCAGACCAAATGGTTCATGTTAGGAACTATGTGTTCAGGATCTGCTTTGTGTGCTCAACATGCACATTTCAAGCAGGTAGTAAATTCAGCGTTTAGTCGAAAGCAGCAAACTTAATATTTGCCGCCTACGCTCCAGTTTGTTGGATATATAAACACGGTAGAGATATGCAGACTCCATGATATTCTGGCTGTCTAATAATTAAGCGCATTTATGTAGCATTTATATATATATATATATATATATATATATATATATATATACGAAAAGATTTTCAAAAAGGCCCCTACCACCCATAAAATAGATATAAAAAGAATGGGGAACTACCCTTGCAGAATGCTCCCCACCGGGAAGGATTCTGTTTGTGAACGAAAGCGTTCGTTTCGTTCAGCGTCCAGGAAAAACCTGGGCAGTAATACTCCAGTTAGTTGAAGAAATTAACATTGGGTACTTGTCACAGAATTGCTCGCTTTAAATATGCGTCGTGTATTAAAATTAAATGGTTTTCGGCATCGAGTATTAAAATTAAATGGTTTTCGTATAGGTAAAGATGTAACATTTATGCTCAATATATGCCCTATCAGACACATTTTTTTCTTAAATAGAAACAGACTAATAGAAAAGGATTGTCTATTTCTATCTGAATATCAGTACCATAAATGTTGCATTGAATTTGATGACTCGTTTTTTACGCATTTTTCATCAAAGACGACCGAGCGTCGTTTTACAACGACTATTTATCTCCCTTTACCAAACCATTCACTTTATCAGATTATATGAACAAAATAATAAACACTAATTACTTGTAGCACGGTGCTCGAGTGGATTTTTACTGTTCTTAAAGATGACACAGGTCTCATCGTGTAGGTTCGAATCCTTACTTCGGCATTATTTTTTATTTACATACATATATATTTTATCCTTATTTTGTGTGAGTTTTCATTGTAGTTATTTTTGTTTTGTTTCAGTTAACATTACCAGCGTGAACATTCTTATTAATAATACCTGTTAATAAGATCAAAGTCTTTGTTTGAGTTTGAAGAATTTATGAAGAAAAAATTGATTACTGACTACTATTTATATTTAAAGAGCCTAAAGTATACCTCCTTTTCTTGGTATCACAATGTTTTTTTTTTTTCATTGAAAGCGCGCGGGGCTCACTCATTGCACCCAATGAATCTACAGCACCAAAATTGTAATAGTAGTGCAGCCTTAATTCGGTAGTTTCCAATGCTGTCCTTCTACAGTTATAAAACTGAATCTGTGTATAGACGTTCAAACATACTAGAATATTAAACTGTCTATAGCATGGATGCAGGAAGGCATGTATCAAATCAAGATGTCTTAAAGAATTATGTGTCATTTTCTCATGCGCCTACTATTGTTATTATTTGTCGGATCGTAAGAAAATATCATTGCTCCATATTCTCATGCCAATAGCCATGAGACCCGGACAGGCATACGCTTCCGCACAGTCTAATCAAGGTATCTCTGTTCGTCAATATTTTCTACAATATCAAACCGTTGAATTTGAAGCGAAGGACCTATTTCGACTGCATGTGTGCAGCTAATCTTTGCCTTCGTTGTTCACGTATGCAATAAGACATTTGAAGCCTACCATATGCGCGGTTCAACGTCTTCGGATAGTTTCTGCAGTACGGAAAATTAAGGCCGGTTCGTTTTATAAATTTACCAATATCAGTTTTTGGTGGCGGTTTACCGCCGCCAAATTTACTATACGGAATTTCTACAATCCGTCTTCTCAAAAATGCAAACCTTATAACTTCCTAAAAAGTAGTTCCATACTGACGCTGATGTCGCTTAATTATGCATTCAAACATGTAAGCCTTCTACACTCTGATAATTATATAGAGCGACCGAATATACAAAACAAAGAAAACTTCAAACTTTTGAAGAAATAATACTTTAATGATGTTGAGCGCAATCTCGGCGGACGAAAATGAACAGAATAAACAAACGGTGGAACTTGATTCAGCCTCCAGAACCTGCTGAGGCAGAGAATCTGAAAATTGATGCAAAAGATTCTCCGAAAGTCTCCGAAAGCGTATCAAAGAAAGGTATAAATATGTGATAAAGTATCAGCAGTTTTTTTAGGCTATTCCCCATAAACAGTTTTGGCCGAAATCACTTCGCATGAATATTTTGAAAAAGTTAAGTACAGTGCGGTTACATATGTATTTAGCAACACGTTTTTTCTAAACGTTCCCTTTAATATATGTTTTTATGAAAATTATTTATAAATATTTTTGACAAAATAAATAAATAAATAAAAAATAAATAAAAATAACATTTTATATACATTTTTGCGGTATTACTATCCTGCGGCCACCAGGCCAATGTGCCTGTCACTTTGTACCTTCCGGATATACCGGATACTAAGAAAACTGTGAATCAAGTCCGACCCAATCACCGTGATTTCCGCCATAGTAATAATTTTCCTCGATAGAAATATTTTCTCGAAGATTTTTTGTAGTTCATGTATAGGCTCGCTAAAAATAACGTCCGAAAAGCAGAAAAGTTTCAAGATCTCCAACAAAATTCCTGAAGCAGTAAAATGCGTTTCAGGTAGGCCAGCGGTTAGTGTATCTTCAGTGAGATACCTATTACCGAGGTTCACTAATTATCGGATATTCAGGAACCACGGCCCCCGCCCATTGGGGCCCGCGAAGTAGATGGGCTGCCTGTAGCCTCCAAGGCAGACCTGTTTAAGCAGGGCCTGAGTTCATCATGTGATCAGGTTGGGTAAAAGTCCCACAAATCTGGAGGCAATATCATTAATGACTGAAATATTGTTGCCCCACATTCTGATTCTCAGTTATCAGGAAAAATCTATGAGCTTTATAACTATAAAACAAAATTTGGGACCCTCAAAATCTAATTGATACCGCCCATGTAAAAACAGGGAAATGGCATTTTATATGAAATGTTTGGAGAGTTGTTATCGTTATATATACCCTGAAGATATTTTGTGTTTATAAGGGGATTTTATTTTATCACTCATCTTTTGCTAAATTTATATGACAAGAGTTATTGTAACTGTCTGTAAATCTGTGAAAGTTCTGTGAGTTTAAGGAACTTCAGTGAATCCGTAAAAACTACATGAATCCATGAAAGTTCCGTTGTCAAGGTCTGTCAGTCATTTAAATTTTGTATCAGTAATATGATAAAGTTCCATGGAAGCTCCGTAGTGTATCCGAGATAAGTGCAAGGCCGGGAAAAAGAAGCAAAATCAGTCGCTAGAAAAGACATTCAGCAGTAGTATTAACAGAGAATTTGAAAGGAAATAGATCCAATTAGAATAAATTGATAACATTTACTCAGTTGCTACATGCAGTTTTTATTTTAGTCAACATTCAAAACATCCAACAGTTCTTGAATGTTTCAACTGGCACGCTTTCAGTTTGATATCTTGGCACACTGGATGGAACCAATGCTGACATTTTGTGCACTGGGACATCAGATTGTAGTGGGCCTGTATATAAAGACGTATATAAAGACTTTTTTTTTTCTCGATTCTGCCTTGCTTGGAAATTCAGTGAAAGCACTGCTGTTAATATCAGGATTCCCACTGCATTTTGAAACTGGGGGTAAATCTGCTCTGTTCTCTTATTTTTGTACGCCCATTGTAAGCAGTATACTACTCTTTTTTAATTTAGGGGTATAAGACAAATTTGGAGGGGATAAAAATTCCTCTGCAGAGGGTAAATGGGAATGCTGAATACAATTTGGAAGATGCAACAGTGCCAATGTTCTCGTGTTTTGTTAACTCCATGTACAAGGCTTGGGACTATTTGGGTGACTATAGTCCAATACTACGGACATTTCAGTACTTTTTTCAGGACTTTCCGTTATTCCATGAATCCATGACAGTTCCATGTTTTGTCAACCTCTAGGCCCCAATATTGCACCGACATATGCATACAAAATATTTATAATATAAACTGATACTAAAATTTCATCATTTCTCACTGCTGTGGTTCGAGTCTTGCTCGGGTCACTGACACATGTGGGAAAGCCGTGTTCCCCGGGTACTCCAGTTTTCGCCCACCTTTGTTGAACGATAGTGAAATATTCTTGAAAGAGATATAAAACCCAAATCAAAAAAAAAAAAAAAAAAAAAAATCATCAAAACACACACACACACACATTTATTCAGGCATCGAATAATCCTGGTGTGGCGATTGGGGGTACAGCCATCTGGTTAGCTCAGTTGGATAGAGCACTTGCAAGCTTGAGGTTACAGGTTTCAGTCCTGCATCCAAAACACTTTCCCTCCTTAGTTTCCTTTAATGGTGCCCAATGTGAATAACCCACTGCAGCTGACGTTGGAATTATGGGGCACCGGGATCAGGCATAAAACAGGGTGGGGTAGCCCTGGTCGATGGTTTTCCCTGTGTTATCTGGGTTCCTCTATCACACATTCACGAAACACCAATATCCTTGTCTTATAGAACAAGTGCATAAGATTGCTGAGCTTTCTGTGCAATCAAAGTAAAAATAATGTGTTAACTTTAAAATCGATAATTTATAAGTGATTATGCCTCAAATTGTAATATTTTGTCCAGATATATCAGTATAAGTGACCCTGTCCACTTGTCTGAGCTATATTATGTGTACATTTTTAAGAGTAAGGCTATATTTTGATTTTTATTTGTTTATATTTATACAGAGTTTAACTCTCCAAATTGAAATGAACACAAGAAATCCTCAAATTGATTGTCTGTCTTGTGGAAATATACCAGAATATGCATAACGCAATACAGCTGTATTTTGTCATCAGATTTTAGCACATTAATTAAGATACACATGTTGTAACTTTTAAAAGCAAACAGGTATTTGTTCTTAATTCTTGCCAGTTATATAAGAGTTACATTATTAAACGAATTAGTACCAAGAATCCTCAGATAAATAGATTAATTGGTGAATATTCCCCATAATTTAAGCTTTTCAAGAAATGAATACATTAATTTATGACACATGCTTAAGTTATCCGATGTGTGTGTGTGTGTGTGTGTGTGTGTGTGTGTGTGTGTGTGTGTGTGTGTGTGTGTGTAAATATGCCCAGTATTTTGTTTCTATTTCTTGCCAGGCAAAAACCGTAATGAATGCAAGGAATATAGATAGATTAGTTGTCTCATAAAAATTAGTCAGAAAATATTCTGATTTAAGAAATGGTTACTTTTTTTTTACTGATTTCATAAGTAGACTGCCAAAATCCCGGACATAACACTTCTACCTACATGTCTTTTGTTCAGGCTTATGGGCATGGTGGGCAGAGCTTGCTTACCAAGTAAGGCTTACTGTCCATGGATGCCTGATTATACCCTTTATTCTGGGGTCCATGTCTGTTGGTCTGAACATTCTGATTCATCATTATTTTACAGATTGATGAGTTTGGAATAAGGTTTGTGTAATTTGAGTGTATCATGACCGCAACTACTTAAATAATATGGTTTTGAATTAGGTCCAGTTTCTCTTGCTGGTCAGATAATTTGTACCTTTTGAAATGGATAAAAAAATAAATAAACAAAATAAAATGTATTAACATCAAGAGAATCAGACTAGAAATGTCTACATTTCAGAGTTCCAGATTAAAGGAGTGCTTTGGTACATATTTTCTTATTTCCCCTAGTAAACATATGTTGTGGGTACTAACTAGGACTTCTAGAAACGTCTTGGTAGCATGCTTTCATTGAATTCCCAGAACATATCTTTTGAAAGAATTGAGAAGGTGTGGCACATACAAGAACTACAACTCTAGGTCCCACAGTTATTTAGTCATCTGCCCTGACAGTATTTAGTAAAAGAAACCTTGTGCATTTGATAACTCCAACAGCCTTTCAGATATATTGATTGAACTCAGTAGGATTGTACATGAGGTTGAGAAGATGTGTTGCATAAACTACAACTCCAGGTGCTGTGGTTTAGAATTATCTCCCCTAATAGAAACTTTGTGATCTTGGTAACTCCAACATCTTTTCAGATACATTGATGATATTTGGTAGAATTCTACATAAGGTTGAGAAAGCATGTCACACAAAAGAATCACAACTCTAAATGCCACAGTTTTTAGTTATCTCCCCTGACAGTATTTGATAATGGAAACCATAACTTCAACACCATTTCAGATATATCGATGATATTAAGGAGAATTGTACAAGACGTTGAGAAGACGCGTCTTGTACAAGATCTACATCTCTAGGTACTGCAATTTTTTAGGTATCTCTCCTGTCAGTATTTGGTAATAGAGACCTTGTAAGTCCAACACCCGTTGAAATATATTGATAGTACTTGATAGGAATGAACAGGAGATAAGAAGGTTGAACTGTAACTTAGAATACTGCAGTTTTTGAGTTCACTCCCCTAACAGTATTTGTCGGTGGAAACCATGTGATTGTCATAACTTAAGCGCCATGGAAGATACATTGATGATACTTGGTAGAATTGTACGATGTTAAAAAGGTGTGTTGCATGTAAGGACCACAACTCTGGATGCTGTGTTGTTGTTTTTTTGTTATCTCCCCTGACAGTATTTGGTAATAGAAACTTGTTTGCTGCATAGCTTCATCAGTTAAAATTGGATCTTCCTTAAACTTTTAGAAGTGGAGGACATGGATATTTTGGAGTTACAAAAATGTATATCCTCCAGATTAATGAATATTGTAGACATTGACTGACCTTTCAGGGACAGGTGAGCGTTAATGACCACCATGGTCCTCTTGTTTATATATGAAGAGTGCAGAGAGCTGAGACAAACAAAAATCACAGTTGAATTCGAAGCTTGATTTTGGATTTTGTGAAAGACGCGTGACTAGCGAGTCAAATGGTGAAAACCTTACTGAAATATTCCAAATACTTACATCATTGGTTCTTGTGAAAAATATTAAAAAATGTTTTAAAAACGTTAATTTGAAAATATTCCAAATACATGTACTTACAACAGTGGTTCTTATGAAATTTTTTTAAAAAATGTTTTTAAAAAATTAAATTTGAAAATATTCAAAGAATGTATACAGAGAGAAAAGGTCTCTTCCCTATTTATATGTTAGGGTGCAGTGCTTATACATTTTCATATTTAGTTTGATACAATTTAATTTTGAGAAATCAAATTTATTCTCAAACTAAAATTTAAATTCCATTGTCTGAAGTTATTTTACTGGAGTTTTATGTGTATTTTGTAATGATCTTTGGAATGTAATTATCAAAAATAAATTTGTTCTTGGTAATTTTTTTTTCCAACATAGTAACCTGTATCTTGCATTTTTCATATTAAAACAAAAGATTTTGGAATTTAATTATATTAGTTTTCATAATTTTTAAAAAAAATTTCTAGCTTGAAATTTTAAGTCTCAATATCAGTAGTAATAGAATACTTACTTTTTTTTTAAATCAAAATTAGCAGTCTGGAATAAAATGATGAGGATTTAAAATCTAAAAGAATCAATGACATCATAGGATAGTGTATTGTGGGATAGCTTATTTACAAAGTATAAATAGCAATACCAGTTACTAAGACTTTGAATGCATGTAACCTTTGAACATTTAGGAATTTCCAAATGGGGTTTTCAACATAATTTTCATTTTATCAATACTTTACAGTAATTTGAAATATTATGAAATTAGGGGATGCATCTGAACATCTTTAAGCTCACTACTGTTTTTATTATACCTGTTTTTTAAACACATCGTATTAGGTTATGGGATCTGAAGCCATAAACTTTTTTGTTTCCAGCTAACTCCTCCTACAGTTTACATCCCATCAGGCTGAATCTTGGTTTATAAATAGACCATGATGTGGAGCAGTACATAATATTTCGGGGTTACAGTCCACCAAATACTAACAGGGTTATGCCCTTTTTGAAAATTCCTGTAAGCTTTTAGTTTCCAGCTAACTCCTCCTACAGTTTACATCCAATCAAGCTGAAACTTTTATACTTAGACCATGATGTGGAACAGTGCATATTATTTCAAGGTTACAGTCCACCTAATATTAGCAGAGATATGTCCCTTTGAAAAATTCAGTAAACTTTTCATTTCTGACTAAATCCTCCTGTAAAACTGTAGTTTACATCGGATCAAGCTGAAACTTGATTTGTAGTTAGACCATGATGTGGAACAGTGCATATTTGTTCGAGGTAACAGTCCATCAAATATTAGCAGAATAATGACCCTTTGAAAATTTCGCTGATTTTTTTCGTTTTTTGCTAGCTTCTCCTACAGTTTACATCCGATCAAGCTGAAGTTTGATTTATAGGTAGACCATGATGTGATGCAGTGCATGTTGTTTTGAGGCCACACTCCACCAAATATTAACAGAGTTATGTCCCTTGGAATATTTCGGTAAACGTTTTGTTTCTGGCCAACCCCTCCTACAGTTTACATCGGATCAAGCTGAAACTTGATTTATACGAGGGATGTTCGAAATGAATTGCTTATTGTCCTCTAGCTCGATATCCACGTGGGGCACGATAAAAACCAATACATGCCTGTATAGGGTTATTCAATATCTACACAATGGTGTATAAATGTACATGTTAGACTAAGTGTAAGACATAAAATTTGCCATTTGAATACACGCAGTCATTGACCACTGCAGTAAAAATGGTTGGTAGAAGCGTCGACAAAAAAGATGAAATACGGGCTTACATCAAAGCTCGCTCAAAACTTGGTTGTTCATTGAAGAAGCTGATGACTGAAATTTCTACTGCTTTTGGACTTTCTTGTGTGTCTTATGACACAGTTCGGCGGAGGAAAAAGAAATTTGAGTCTGGTGTAGAGTCCATCAAAAATGCACCGAAATGAGGTAGGCCAAAATCTGCATCTCGTAAAGAAATCGTTTCCAAAATAAAGGAAATCATTGAAGGAGATGCCAGATTTACAGTTCGTGATATTGCACGAAAGGTAGGCATATCACTATCAACGGTTCACCTTATTTTGAAGAAGCATTTGAAAGTCAGAAAGATTTCTGCTAGATGGGTGCCACATCCGTTGACTGACGAGCAAAAGAGGCAACGGGTTAAAGTGGCCAAAAAGCTGCTTCAAATGTTTCCAAAATATGACAAAAAGCAGTTTGCCAATGTCGTCACAGGTGATGAAACCTGGGTCCATTATTTTGAGCCCGTCAGAAAGGTTAGCAATAAGATCTGGGCCACTAAACACAGCAAACGTCCAATAATTGCCAAACGTTCTTTGAGTACAAAGAACGTTTTGTATGCAATCTTCTTCTCTGGTGAAGGAGTCGCAATAAAAGTGCCAGTGAAAAAGGGCAAAAGCATCACCGGAAAGTACTACAAAGTACTGAAGAAACCGAAAACGTATTATCAGAAACGACGCCCTGCCACTGGTTTTAAACAAGTCCGTCTTCTACATGACAATGCCCCAGCTCATACCTCCGCAATAGTTACGGCGTTTTTGAAGAAAGAAAAAGTAACTGTTTTGCCTCACCCCCCCCCACCCGTATTCCCCAGACCTTGCCCCATGTGATTTCTTTTTGTTTCCGAAATTGAAAGCATTCCTTGCTGGGCGGAAATACCAGTCCCGACAGGCACTTGGATCTGCCATTCATCAGTACCTTATTACTGTGCCCAAATCAGCGTACCGTGACGCCTTCAAGAATTGGATACATCGGCTGAAGCTTTGCATTTCTAGCCACGGGGAGTACTTCGAGGGCATGAAATGAGTACTTTGGGGCTAACTTGAAATTTGAAGTCTCCAGACAGAAATAAGCAATTCATTTCGAACAACCCTCGTAGTTAGACCATGATATCGAGCAGCTCATATTTATTCCAGGTTACAGTCCACCAAATATCAGCAGAGTTATGTTCCTTTGAAATTTTCAGTAAATTTTTCACTTCCCCAGCTAACTCCTCCTACAGTTTACATTTGATCGCGCTTAAATTGATCTATAGTAAGAACATGATGTGGAGCAGCGCAAATTATTTCAAAGTTACAATCCACCAAATATTGGCAGTTATGCCCCTATGAAAATTTCTGTAATTTTTTTGTTTCCGGCTTATTCCTACTACAGTTTAGACTGGATCAAGCTGAAATTTGATTTATACTTACACCATGAAGTGGTGCAGGGCATATTATTTTGAGGTTACAGTCCACCATATATTAGCAGAGCTATGCCCCTTTGAAAATTCTGTAATCTTTTCGTTTCTAGCTAACTCCTATAGTTTACACCCGATCAAACTGAAACTTTGTAAATACTTACACTAAGCTTAAACTCGATTTATAATAAGAACATAATGTGGAGCAGCACATATTATTTTGAGGTTACCGAACATCAAATATTACCAGAGTTATGCCCCATTAAAAATTTCCATAAACTTTGCATTTCTGGCTAACTCTTTCTATAGTTTACATCCAGTCATGCTGAAAAGCGATTTATTGTTAGACTGTGGTGTGGAGCAGCGCATATTATTAGGAGATTACAGTACACTAAATATTAGCAGAGTTATGCCCCTTTAAAATTTTGTTAATCTTTTGTTCCCGACTAACTCCTCATATAGTTTACATCCAATCAAGCTGAAACTTGATTTGTAGTTTGACCATGATGTGGAGCAGCACATATTATTTTAAAATTACAGCCCAACAAATAGTAGCAGCATTATGTCCCTTTGAAATTTTTGGTAATTTTTTGGTTTCCAGCTAACTCCACTTACAATTTACACAGGTCTGGAGCACAGAACTGCACAGTAGCCCGTGTATGTGCTACATCTTATTACTTGCCAAGGGCGTATGATGCCTCCGCTTGTAGAGCTCTTGTTTGTTTCTAGATACAATATATATATCATGTTACTGTACACAGTACAGGGAAATTAAATAAAAATGTGGTTAAAAGGGGTTCAGAACCACAGTGATGTGGATCAAATATTCATGATACTGAAACTAGTTACTCTGAATTGTGCAGAATGCACACGTGGTGTAGCGAAAATGGCATTGCTTTAGTCACATACCAAGAAATATTGAACAAAATGAAAGTACAGATGATATGTATTCTAGAGGCTTATAGAAATTAAGGAAACCGCCACCATCGACACTCTCAGTGCTTTGATTTTCTTGTTTTACCAATTTCAGTTTTTTTCTTGTTCACGTAGGTGTATATGAATCTCGTCGCGGTCTATTTACCGTAAATATGCAGACACATTAGTGCCTTCTTCTACCTAATCAGATTATTTGCACAGAATACAATTGTTCAGGAACAACTTTCACAGAACATATTATTATTATTATTAGAACCAGAGAAAATATCAATATGTCATATGCTCATAGAATTGGCACAGGTAACCGTGAGCAGGGTCTGATCAGGTGTTGCTATCTTTTTTTTTTTTCAGTAACTTCCAACAAATCTCTAAGTGGACAGAGTAAGACGCTGATTCGACTACGCGCACTCTGAGGTGCGGACTTATGCTCACCTTCGTTCGCCGCCAATGCTAAAAGACCCATTTTTGCATGTTGCTTTTTCATTATAAGCTCAAATAGGTGAAAAAAGTTTATGTCGTATGCGAACAGGGGAGATTCAGCTCATTGTACGCAACAAATACGTGAACATGCGTAAAAAGTGTACAAGTATCATATACCAATAGTAGTAACCAAGATCATACTGCGCATCCGCGTAGTTAGATCAAGGTCTTCTCTGTCCGCCAACTTATTTAGTATGTTTTACTGTCTTCAACAGTACTGTTAGCGGACAAAGTAAACAATGATCAGGCTGCGTGGATGCACATACCAGTCTGTGCACGCGTCGGACTTAATAGTAAAGTGAAAAAAAAAGTAAATACGGAAATGCACAGGAAAAGACAAAGCGGAATCATGGCTTAGGAAAAGACGGTAGTGTAAGACGTTCACCTATCCAAGTACTAACCGGGTTTGCGTTGCTTAACTTTACTGAAAAGACGAGAGCTCTTTGTTTCCACCCTACACGGACAGACATGCAGAATGATTGAAAATAAGCATTTTATAAAATTGACTACTATGTATTAAGGAGCTAGCGCGCGTTTTGCGCATTTTGAATTATTTTTGTAAATAAAAGTGAACTACATCACTACATTTATTGAACATTTAATTTATTTTGCGTAATAACGAATGAAATAGAATACGGCTTTGAACTAGGTCTGCAGATACTAGACTTTCTAATAGACTCTTTCTTTAACCGTATCCGCTCTCTGGGCTGATTCAGCAGCCGCCAACTTGGCGATATATATTTTTTTAATTTATTTTTTCCAAGAAAACCTTTCATGCAAATTGTCTCCAAAACAGGATTTGACATTACGAATGGCATATCCTGTTTCTGGGGAAAATGAGAAAAATATTTCAAAATGTCGTCTGCTAAAAAAAAAAAAAAAAATAAATAAATAAATAAAACAAGAGGGTAAAGGTTTAGCTTATTCTATCTATAAAGAAAAGCCCTAATTCTTTAAAATGTCATCTTTTAACACCATGCAAGTATGAGCTTTTAATAAATAATATTGCCATGTCACATTCGCACATACACGCATAGTTTTTTTTTTTTTTTTTTTTTTTTTTTTTTTCAATTATGCTTATTCTTTACACTTTTATTTCTCATTAATCAAAGCTATTCTTTCCTGCTATTCTTTACATTTTTCCTTTATTTCTAAAGCTTGATTTTATTCTAATCAGCAGGTGTTTTACTTAGCCTCTGAGAAATATGATAATTTAGCTGTTAATAATCAATTTTCTTCCCGACCCGCAGGTGTTCTTTGTGTTTACTTGTGTTTGGATGCGGAGAGTGAAGGGTAGCAATTACAGGCATTAAACGGAGCACATTCCGAATACATAGTACATACGAATTAGTGTTCAATACTTGGCACAACGTATTAGTCTAGTACATGCTTATCTACGTCAACCCGATAATCTGTTGAATATATCAGGAAGCTAAATAAATCAAATGCTCAATTTCTGTACAGATGTGGCCAAGTTTTAGTCAGAAAATTTATACAGGAAGGTGATATATAAAAACAAAACGCTAGCGCCTGATTGCTGTAAACGTACATGTAGTCAGATAGTACCGTTGATAGAGATGGTCTTCTTAGTTATTTGTGTATCTATATCCACTTCACGTTGACACAGTTTAAAAACTTCCAGTTAGCACTTGGATCGACGACAGCATATCTGGTGCTATCAATTCTTCAAAACTTCGAGTCAAGTAAGCACTTGGATCGACGACAGCATATCGGGTGCTTTCAATTCCCTCCCATCTCTCTCTCTCACTCTCTCTCTCTCTCTCATTGATTTACACGTCCAGTCCTCAAGTCCTTCATCCTATTTCACATGCGAACTGACAGTGAACCATTACGTTACGAATTCTTATAATATGTGGCCCTTCTGCTGTCAGTTCAGCCATTCTTTCTTTCTATAGCAAATGCGAAAACATAACTATCATAAGGGTGGCCCAACGACGTCGGATAAGGACTGCAATATAAGGAATTAAGACTTGTAAGTTTTATACTTTTACCATTACCAATTTCGTCTGTGTGTTTCTTAGTGTTGCACTCTGAAACACTGTATTGACGGTAAATATCCAGGATTATTAGTACCTTATCATATCTATATCGATATTTGGACAGGCCTATAAATTCCAATTATTTACAATTTGATGCACCCGAAAATACTGGTTTAATGGCAAAGTGTAGAGATCCAGATCAAATGATTCATTTTAGAAACTATATAATCTGGGTCCACACTGTTTACTCACATGTCAACATGCACATTGTACGCACGTGGTCAAATCAGCGTTTAGTCGAAAGCGGCAAACCAGCGTCCAAAACTACAGGTTGAGTGGCAAACTGTGTAGACCCAGATCAAATGATTCAGTTTAGGAGCTATCTGATCTGGGTTCACACTTTTTGATCACGTGGTCAAAATGCAAAAGCTACGCACATGATCAATTCGGCGTTTAGTAAAAAGCAGCCAACCTGCGTCCAAAACTACTGGTTTGAATGGTAAACTGTGTAGACCCAGATCAAATGGTTCAGTTTAGGAGCTATGTGATCTGGGTTCACACTGTTTGATCACGTGTCAAAATGCACAAGCTAAGCACATGGTCAATTCGGCGTTTAGTAAAAAGCAGCCAACCTGCGTCCAAAACTACTGGTTTGAATCGCAATCTGTGTAGACCCAGATCAAATGGTTCATTTAGGGGCTATGTGATCTGGGTCCGCGCTGTTTACTCACGTGTCAATATACATATTCTACGCAAGTCGTCAAATCAGTGTTTAGTCGATAGCAGCAAACTACGCCTAAAACTACTGGTTTGAATGGAAGACTGTGTAGACCCAGATCAAATTGTTCATTTTAGAAGCTATGCTATTTGTGTGTTTGCTAAGGTGTCCAAATGGACATGCTACGCACGTGGTCAGATCAGCGCTTAGACGAAAGCAGCGAAACAGCATCATAAACTACTGGTTAAATGGCAAACTGTGTAGACCCAGACCAAATGGTTCATGTTAGGAACTATGTGTTCAGGATCTGCTTTGTGTGCTCAACATGCACATTCCAAGCACGTAGTAAATTCAGCGTTTAGTCGAAAGCAGCAAACTTAATATTTGCCGCCTACGCTCCAGTTTGTTGGATATATAAACACGGTAGAGATATGCAGACTCCACGATATTCTGGCTGTCTAATAATTAAGCGCATTTTAGTAGCATTTATATATATATATATATATATATATATATATATATATATATATATACGAAAAGATTTTCAAAAAGGCCCCTACCACCCATAAAATAGATATAAAAAAATGGGGAACTACCCTTGCAGAATGCTCCCCACCGGGAAGGATTCTGTTTGTGAACGAAAGCGTTCGTTTCGTTCAGCGTCCAGGAAAAACCTGGGCAGTAATACTCCAGTTAGTTGAAGAAATTAACATTGGGTACTTGTCACAGAATTGCTCGCTTTAAATATGCGTCGTGTATTAAAATTAATATGGTTTTCGGCATCGAGTATTAAAATTAAATGGTTTTCGTATAGGTAAAGATGTAACATTTATGCTCAATATATGCCCTATCAGACACATTTTTTTCTTAAATAGAAACAGATTAATAGAAAAGGATTGTCTATTTCTATCTGAATATCAGTACCATAAATGTTGCATTGAATTTGATGACTCGTTTTTTACGCATTTTTCATCAAAGACGACCGAGCTTCGTTTTACAACGACTATTTATCTCCCTTTACCAAACCATTCACTTTATCAGATTATATGAACAAAATAATAAACACTAATTACTTGTAGCACGGTGCTCGAGTGGATTTTTACTGTTCTTAAAGATGACACAGGTCTCATCGTGTGGGTTCGAATCCTTATTTCGGCATTATTTTTTATTTACATACATATATATTTTATCCTTATTTTGTGTGAGGTTTCATTGTAGTTATTTTTGTTTTGTTTCAGTTAACATTACCAGCGTGAACATTCTTATTAATAAGATCAAAGTCTTTGTTTGAGTTTGAAGAATTTATGAAGAAAAAATTGATTACTGACTACTATTTATATTTAAAGAGCCTAAAGTACACCTCCTTTCCTTGGTATCACAATGTTTTTTTTTTTCATTGAAAGCGCGCGGGGCTCACTCATTGCACCCAATGAATCTACAGCACCAAAATTGTAATAGTATGCTGCAGCCTTAATTCGGTAGTTTCCAATGCTGTCCTTCTACAGTTATAAATCTGAATCTGTATATAGAAGTTCAAACATACTAGAATATTAAACTGTCTATAGCATGGATGCAGGAAGGCATGTATCAAATCAAGATGTCTTAAAGAATTATGTGTCATTTTCTCATGCGCCTACTATTGTTATTATTTGTCGGATCGTAAGAAAATATCATTGCTCCATATTCTCATGCCAATAGCCATGAGACCCGGACAGGCATACGCTTCCGCACAGTCTAATCAAGGTTTCTCTGTTCGTCAATATTTTATACAATATCAAACCGTTGAATTTGAAGCGAAGGACCTATTTCGACTGCATGTGTGCAGCTAATCTTTGCCTTCGTTGTTCACGTATGCAATAAGACATTTGAAGCCTACCATATGCGTGGTTCAACGTCTTCGGACAGTTTCTGCAGTACGGAAAATTAAGGCCGGTTCGTTTTATAAATTTACCAATATCAGTTTTTGGTGGCGGTTTACCGCCGCCGAATTTACTATACGGAATTTCTACAATCTGTCCTCTCAAAAATGCAAACCTTATAACTTCCTAAAAAGTAGTTCCATACTGACGCTGATGTCGCTTAATTATGCATTCAAACATGTAAGCCTTCTACACTCTGATAATTATATAGAGCGACCGAATATACAAAACAAAGAAAACTTCAAACTTTTGAAGAAATAATACTTTAATGATGTTGAGCGCAATCTCGGCGGACGAAAATAAACAGAATAAACAAACGGTGGAACTTGATTCAGCCTCCAGAACCTGCTGAGGCAGAGAATCTGAAAATTGATGCAAAAGATTCTCCGAAAGTCTCCGAAAGCGTATCAAAGAAAGGTATAAATATGTGATAAAGTATCAGCAGTTTTTTTTTAGGCTATTCACCATAAACAGTTTCGGCCGAAATCACTTCGCATGAATATTTTGAAAAAGTTAAGTACAGTGCGGTTACATATGTATTTAGCAACACGTTTTTTCTAAACGTTCCCTTTAATATATGTTTTTATGAAAATTATTTATAAATATTTTTGACAAAATAAATAAATAAATAAATAAATAAAAAATAAATAAAAATAACATTTTATATACATTTTTGCGGTATTACTATCCTGCGGCCACCAGGCCAATGTGCCTGTCACTTTGTACCTTCCGGATATACCGGATACTAAGAAAACTGTGAATCAAGTCCGACCCAATCACCGTGATTTCCGCCATGGTAATAATTTTCCTCGATAGAAATATTTTCTCGAAGAATTTTTGTAGTTCATGTATAGGCTCGCTAAAAATAACGTCCGAAAAGCAGAAAAGTTTCAAGATCTCCAACAAAATTCCTGAAGTAGTAAAATGCGTTTCAGGTAGGCCAGCGGTTAGTGTATCTTCAGTGAGATACCTATTACCGAGGTTCACTAATTATCGGATATTCAGGAACCACGGCCCCCGCCCATTGGGGCCCGCGAAGTAGATGGGCTGTCTGTAGCCTCCAAGGCAGACCTGTTTAAGCAGGGCCTGAGTTCATCATGTGATCAGGTTGGGTAAAAGTCCCACAAATCTGGAGGCAATATCATTAATGACTGAAATATTGTTGCCCCACATTCTGATTCTCAGTTATCAGGAAAAATCTATGAGCTTTATAACTACAAAACAAAATTTGGGACCCTCAAAATCTAATTGATACCGCCCATGTAAAAACAGGGAAATGGCATTTTATATGAAATGTTTGGAGAGTTGTTATCGTTATATATACCCTGAAGATATTTTGTGTTTATAAGGGGATTTTATTTTATCACTCATCTTTTGCTAAATTTATATGACAAGAGTTATTGTAACTGTCTGTATATCTGTGAAAGTTCTGTGAGTTTAAGGAACTTCAGTGAATCCGTAAAAACTCCATGAATCCATGAAAGTTCCGTTGTCAAGGTCTGTCAGTCATTTAAATTTTGTATCAGTGATATGATAAAGTTCCATGGAAGCTCCGTAGTGTATCCGAGATAAGTGCAAGGCCGGGAAAAAGAAGCAAATTCAGTCGCTAGAAAAGACATTCAGCAGTAGTATTAACAGAGAATTTGAAAGGAAATAGATCCATTAGAATAAATTGATAACATTTACTCAGTTGCTACATGCAGTTTTCATTTTAGCCAACATTCAAAACTCCAACAGTTCTTGAGTGTTTCAACTGGCACGCTTTCAGTTTGATATCTTGGCACAATGGATGGAACCAGTGCTGACATTTTGTGCACTGGAACATCAGATTGTAGTGGGCCTGTATATAAAGACGTATATAAAGACTTTTTTTTTCTCGATTCTGCCTTGCTTGGAAATTCAGTGAAAGCACTGCTGTTAATATCAGGATTCCCACTGCATTTTGAAACTGGGGGTAAATCTGCTCTGTTCTCTTATTTTTGTACGCCCATTGTAAGCAGTATACTACTCTTTTCTAATTTAGGGGTATAAGACAAATTTGGAGGGGATAAAAATCCCTCTGCAGAGGGTAAATGGGAATGCTGAATACAATTTGGAAGATGCAACAGTGCCAATGTTTTCGTGTTTTGTTAACTCCATGTACAAGGCTTGGGACTATTTGGGTGACTATAGTCCAATACTACGGACATTTCAGTACTTTTTTCGGGACTTTCCGTTATTCCATGAATCCATGACAGTTCCATGTTTTGTCAACCTCTAGGCCCCAATATTACACCGACATATGCATACAAAATATTTATAATATAAACTGATACTAAAATTTCATCATTTCTCACTGCTGTGGTTCGAGTCTTGCTCGGGTCACTGACACATGTGGGAAAGCCGTGTTCCCCGGGTACTCCAGTTTTCGCCCACCTTTGATGAACGATAGTGAAATATTCTTGAAGGAGACATAAAACCCAAATCAAAAAAAAAAAAAAAAAAAAAAAAAAAAAAAATCATTAAAACAAACACACACACATTTATTCAGGCATAAAAAAATCCTGGTGTGGCGATTGGGGGTACAGCCATCTGGTTAGCTCAGTTGGATAGAGCACTTGCAAGCTTGAGGTTACAGGTTTCAGTCCTGCATCCAACACACTTTCCCTCCTTAGTTTCCTTTAATGGTGCCCAATGTGAATAACCCACTGCAGCTGACGTTGGATTTATGGGGCACCGGGATCAGGCATAAAACAGGGTGGGGTAGCCCTGGTCGATGGTTTTCCCTGTGTAATCTGGGTTCCTCTATCACACATTCACGAAACACCAATATCCTTGTCTTATAGAACAGGTGCATAAGATTGCTGAGCTTTCTGTGCAATCAAAGTAAAAATAAATAATGTGTTAACTTTAAAATCGATAATTTATAAGTGATTATGCCTCAAATTGTAATATTTTGTCCAGATATATCAGTATAAGTGACCCTGTCCACTTGTCTGAGCTATATTATGTGTACATTTTTAAGAGTAAGGCTATATTTTGATTTTTATTTGTTTATATTTATACAGAGTTTAACTCTCCAAATTGAAATGAACACAAGAAATCCTCAAATTGATTGTCTGTCTTGTGGAAATATACCAGAATATGCATAACGCAATACAGCTGTATTTTGTCATCAGATTTTAGCACATTTATTAAGATACACATGTTGTAACTTTTTAAAGCAAACAGGTATTTGTTCTTAATTCTTGCCAGTTATATAAGAGTTACATTATTAAATGAATTAGTACCAAGAATCCTCAGATAAATAGATTAATTGGTGAATATTCCCCATAATTTAAGCTTTTCAAGAAATGAATACATTAATTTATGACACATGCTTAAGTTATCCGATGTGTGTGTGTGTGTGTGTGTGTGTGTGTAAATAGGCCCAGTATTTTGTTTCTATTTCTTGCCAGGCAAAAACAGTAATGAATGCAAGGAATATAGACAGATTAGTTGTCTCATAAAAATTAGTCAGAAAATATTCTGATTTAAGAAATGGTTACTTTTTTTTTTACTGATTTCATAAGTAGACTTCCAAAATCCCGGACATAACACTTCTACCTACATGTCTTTTGTTCAGGCTTATGGGCATGGTGGGCAAAGCTTGCTTACCAAGTAAGGCTTACTGTCCATGGATGCCTGATTATACCCTTTATTCTGGGGTCCATGTCTGTTGGTCTGAACATTCTGATTCATCATTATTTTACAGATTTATGAGTTTGGAATAAGGTTTGTGTAATTTGAGTGTATCATGACCGCAACTACTTAAATAATATGGTTTTGAATTAGGCCCAGTTTCTCTTGCTGGTCAGATAATTTGTACCTTTTGAAATGGATAAAAAAAAAAAAAAAAAAAATAAATAAATAAATTAAAATGTATTAACATCAAGAGAATCAGACTAGAAATGTCTACATTTCAGAGTTCCAGATTAAAGGAGTGCTTTGGTACATATTTTCTTATTTCCCCTAGTAAACATATGTTGTGGGTACTGACTAGGACCTCTAGAAACGTCTTGGTAGCATGCTTTCATTGAGTTCCCAGAACATATCTTTTGAAAGAATTGAGAAGGTGTGGCACATACAAGAACTACAACTCTAGGTCCCACAGTTATTTAGTCATCTGCCCTGACAGTATTTAGTAAAAGAAACCTTGTGCATTTGATAACTCCAACACCCTTTCAGATATATTGATTGAACTCAGTAGGATTGTACATGAGGTTGAGAAGATGTGTTGCATAAACTACAACTCCAGGTGCTGTGGTTTAGAATTATCTCCCCTAATAGAAACTTTGTGATCTTGGTAACTCCAACATCTTTTCAGATACATTGATGATATTTGGTAGGATTCTACATAAGGTTGAGAAAGCATGTCACACAAAAGAATCACAACTCTAAATGCCACAGTTTTTAGTTATCTCCCCTGACAGTATTTGGTAATGGAAACCATAACTTCAACACCATTTCAGATATATCGATGATATTAAGGAGAATTGTACAAGACGTTGAGAAGACGCGTCTTGTACAAGATCTACATCTCTAGGTACTGCAATTTTTTAGGTATCTCTCCTGTCAGTATTTGGTAATAGAGACCTTGTAAGTCCAACACCCGTTGAAATATATTGATAGTACTTGATAGGAATGAACAGGAGATAAGAAGGTTGAACTGTAACTTAGAATACTGCAGTTTTTGAGTTCACTCCCCTAACAGTATTTGTCGGTGGAAACCATGTGATTGTCATAACTTAAGCGCCATGGAAGATACATTGATGATACTTGGTAGAATTGTACGAGGTTAAAAAGGTGTGTTGCATGTAAGGACCACATCTCTGGATGCTGTGTTGTTGTTTTTTTTTTGTTATCTCCCCTGACAGTATTTGGTAATAGAAACTTGTTTGCTGCATAGCTTCATCAGTTAAAATTGGATCTTCCTTAAACTTTTAGAAGTGGAGGACATGGATATTTTGGAGTTACAAAAATGTATATCCTCCAGATTAATGAATATTGTAGACATTGACTGACCTTTCAGGGACAGGTGAGCGTTAATGACCACCATGGTCCTCTTGTTTATATATGAAGAGTGCAGAGAGCTGAGACAAACAAAAATCACAGTTGAATTCGAAGCTTGATTTTGGATTTTGTGAAACCGCATTTTAACCACAAATATTTTTCATAGATTAAAGCAGACGCATCCTCTTATTTCACATTTGGTTGTATATGTGCTAAAAAGAAAGACGCGTGACTAGCGAGTCAAATGGTGAAAACCTTACTGAAATATTCCAAATACTTACATCATTGGTTCTTGTGAAAAATATTAAAAAATGTTTTAAAAACGTTAATTTGAAAATATTCCAAATACATGTACTTACAACAGTGGTTCTTATGAAATTTAAAAAAAAAATGTTTTTAAAAAATTTAATTTGAAAATATTCAAAGAATGTATACAGAGAGAAAAGGTCTCTTCCCTATTTATATGTTAGGGTGCAGTGCTTATACATTTTCATATTTAGTTTGATACAATTTAATTTTGAGAAATCAAATTTATTCTCAAACTAAAATTTAAATTCCATTGTCTGAAGTTATTTTACTGAAGTTTTATGTGTATTTCGTAATGATCTTTGGAATGTAATTATCAAAAATAAATTTGTTCTTGGTAATCTTTTTTCCAACATAGTAACCTGTATCTTGCATTTTTCATATTAAAACAAAAGTTTTTGGAATTTAATTATATTAGTTTTCATAATTTTTTAAAAAAAATTTCTAGCTTGAAATTTTAAGTCTCAATATCAGTAGTAATAGAATACTTACTTTTTTTTTTAAATCAAAATTAGCAGTCTGGAATAAAATGATGAGGATTTAAAATCTAAAAGAATCAATGACATCATAGGATAGTGTATTGTGGGATAGCTTATTTACAAAGTATAAATAGCAATACCAGTTACTAAGACTTTGAATGCATGTAACCTTTGAACATTTAGGAATTTCCAAATGGGGTTTTCAACATAATTTTCATTTTATCAATACTTTACCGTAATTTGAAATATTCTGAAATTAGGGGATGCATCTGAACATCTTTCTGAAGCCATAAACTTTTTTGTTTCCAGCTAACTCCTCCTACAGTTTACATCCCATCAGGCTGAATCTTGGTTTATAAATAGAACATGATGTGGAGCAGTACATAATGTTTCGGGGTTACAGTCCACCAAATACTAACAGGGTTATGCTCCTTTTGAAAATTCCTGTAAGCTTTTAGTTTCCAGCTAACTCCTCCTACAGTTTACATCCAATCAAGCTGAAACTTTTATACTTAGACCATGAAGTGGAACAGTGCATATTATTTCAAGGTTACAGTCCACCTAATATTAGCAGAGATATGTCCCTTTGAAAAATTCAGTAAACTTTTCATTTCTGACTAAATCCTCCTACAGTTTACATCGGATCAAGCTGAAACTTGATTTGTAGTTAGACCATGATGTGGAACAGTGCATATTTGTTCGAGGTAACAGTCCATCAAATATTAGCAGAATAATGACCCTTTGAAAATTTCGCTGATTTTTTTCGTTTTTTGCTAGCTTCTCCTACAGTTTACATCCGATCAAGCTGAAGTTTGATTTATAGGCAGACCATGATGTGATGCAATGCATGTTGTTTTGAGGCCACACTCCACCAAATATTAACAGAGTTATGTCCCTTGGAATATTTCGGTAAACTTTTTGTTTCTGGCCAACCCCTCCTACAGTTTACATCGGATCAAGCTGAAACTTGATTTATACGTAGTTAGACCATGATATCGAGCAGCTCATATTTATTCCAGGTTACAGTCCACCAAATATCAGCAGAGTTATGTTCCTTTGAAATTTTCAGTAAATTTTTCACTTCCCCAGCTAACTCCTCCTACAGTTTACATTTGATCGCCCTTAAACTTGATCTATAGTAAGAACATGATGTGGAGCAGCGCAAATTATTTCAAAGTTACAGTCCACCAAATATTGGCAGTTATGCCCCTTTGAAAATTTCTGAAATTTTTTTGTTTCCGGCTTATTCCTACTACAGTTTAGACTGGATCAAGCTGAAATTTGATTTATACTAACACCATGAAGTGGTGCAGGGCATATTATTTTGAGGTTACAGTCCACCATATATTAGCAGAGCTATGCCCCTTTGAAAATTCTGTAATCTTTTCGTTTCTAGCTAACTCCTATAGTTTACACCCGATCAAACTGAAACTTTGTAAATACTTACACTAAGCTTAAACTCGATTTATAATAAGAACATAATGTGGAGCAGCACATATTATTTTGAGGTTACCGAACATCAAATATTACCAGAGTTATGCCCATTAAAAATTTCCATAAACTTTGCATTTCTGGCTAACTCCTTCTATAGTTTACATCCAGTCATGCTGAAAAGCGATTTATTGTTAGACTGTGGTGTGGAGCTGCGCATATTATTAGGAGGTTACAGTACACCAAATATTAGCAGAGTTATGCCCCTTTAAAATTTTGTTAATCTTTCGTTCCCGACTAACTCTTCATATAGTTTACATCCAATCAAGCTGAAGCTTGATTTGTAGTTTGACCTTGATGTGGAGCAGCACATATTATTTTAAAATTACAGCCCAACAAATAGTAGCAGCATTATGTCCCTTTGAAATTTTTGGTAATTTTTTGGTTTCCAGCTAACTCCACTTACAATTTACACAGGTCTGGAGCACAGAACTGCACAGTAGCCCGTGTATGTGCTACATCTTATTACTTGCCAAGGGCGTATGATGCCTCCGCTTGTAGAGCTCTTGTTTGTTTCTAGATACAATATATATATCATGTTACTGTACACAGTACAGGGAAATTAAATAAAAATGTGGTTAAAAGGGGTTCAGAACCACAGTGATGTGGATCAAATATTCATGATACTGAAACTAGTTACTCTGAATTGTGCAGAATGCACACGTGGTGTAGCGAAAATGGCATTGCTTTAGTCACATACCAAGAAATATTGAACAAAATGAAAGTACAGATGATATGTATTCTAGAGGCTTATAGAAATTAAGGAAATCGCCACCATCGACACTCTCAGTGCTTTGATTTTCTTGTTTTACCAATTTCAGTTTTTTTCTTGTTCACGTAGGTGTATGATTCTCGTCGCGGTCTATTTACCGTAAATATGCAGACACATTAGTGCCTTCTTCTACCTAATCAGATTATTTGCACAGAATACAATTGTTCAGGAACAACTTTCACAGAACATATTATTATTATTATTAGAACCAGAGAAAATATCAATATGTCATATGCTCATAGAATTGGCACAGGTAACCGTGAGCACGGTCTGGTCAGGTGTTGCTATCTTTTTTTTTTTCAGTAACTTCCAACAAATCTCTAAGTGGACAGAGTAAGACGCTGATTCGACTACGCGCACTCTGAGGTGCGGACTTATGCTCACCTTCGTTCGCCGCCAATGCTAAAAGACCCATTTTCGCATGTTGCTTTTTCATTATAAGCTCAAATAGGTGAAAAAAGTTTATGTCGTATGCGAACAGGTGAGATTCAGCTCATTGTACGCAACAAATACGTGAACATGCGTAAAAAGTGTACAAGTATCATATACCAATAGTAGTAACCAAGATCATACTGCGCATCCGCGTAGTTAGATCAAGGTCTTCTCTGTCCGCCAACTTATTTAGTATGTTTTACTGTCTTCAACAATTCTGTTAGCGGACAAAATAAACAATGATCAGGCTGCGTGGCTGCACATACCAGTCTGTGCACGCGTCGGACTTAATAGTAAAGTGAAAAAAAAGTAAATACGGAAATGCACAGGAAAAGACAAAGCGGAATCATGGCTTAGGAAAAAGGCGTCTGCAGAGCACATGCAAACAGAATTATTGCTATGAGTGACAAAATGACGATAAAAAAAGTGAGTAGGCAGGAAAAAAAAAACAAAACAGAAAAACATGAAATGTCTGCAGTAGACGGTAGTGTAAGACGTTCACCTATCCAAGTACTAACCGGGTTTGCGTTGCTTAACTTTACTGAAAAGACGAGAGCTCTTTGTTTCCACCCTACACGGACAGACATGCAGAATGGTTGAAAATAAGCATTTTATAAAATTGACTAATATGTATTAAGGAGCTAGCGCGCGTTTTGCGCATTTGAATTATTTTTGTAAATAAAAGTGAACTACATCACTACATTAATTGAACATTTAATTTATTTTACGTAATAACGAATGAAATAGAATACGGCTTTGAAATAGGTCTGCAGATACTAGACTTTCTAATAGACTCTTTCTTTAACCGTATCCGCTCTCTGGGCTGATTCAGCAGACGCAAAATTGGCGATAAATTTATTATTTATTTATTTTTTCCAAGAAAACCTTTCATGCAAATTGTCTCCAAAACAGGATTTGACATTACGAATGGCAAATCCTGTTTCTGGGGAAAATGAGAAAAATATTTCAAAATGTCGTCTGCTGAAAAAAAAAAAAAAAATAAATAAAATAAAACAAGAGGGTAAAGGTTTAGCTTATTCTATCTATAAAGAAAAGCCCTCATTCTTTAAAATGTCATTTTTAACACCATACAAGTATGAGCTTTTAATAAATAATATTGCCGTGTCACATACGCACATACACGCATAGATTTTTTTTTTTTTTTTTTTTTTTCAATTATACTTATTCTTTACACTTTTATTTCTCATTAATCAATGCTCTTGTTTTTCCTGCTATTCTTTACATTTTTTCTTTATTTCTAAAGCTTGATTTTATTCTAATCAGTAGGTGTTTTACTTAGCCTCTGAGAAATATGTTCAGTATTTAGCTGTTAATAATCAATTTTCTTCCCGACCCGCAGGTGTTCTTTGTGTTTACTTGTGTCTGGATGCGGAGAATGAAGGGTAGCAATTACAGGCATTAAACGGAGCACATTCCGAATACATAGTACATACGAATTAGTGTTCAATACTTGGCACAACGTATTAGTCTACTACATGCTTATCTACGTCAACCCGATAATCTGTTGAATATATCAGGAAGCTATTTAGCTAAATCAAATGCTCAATTTCTGTACAGATGTGGCCAAGTTTTAGTTAGAAAATTTATACAGGAAGGTGATATATGAAAACAAAACGCTAGCGCCTGATTGCTGTAAACGTACATGTAGTCAGATAGTACCGTTGATAGAGATGGTCATCTTAGTTATTTGTGTATCTATATCCACTTCACGTTGACACAGCTTAAAAACCGAGTCCAGTAAGCACTTGGATCGACGACAGGATATCGGGTGCTATCAATTCTTAAAAACTTCGAGTCCAGTAAGCACTTGGATCGACGACAGCATATCGGGTGCTATCAATTCCCTCCCATCTCTCTCTCTCTCTCTCATTGATTTACACGTCCAGTCCTCAAGTCCTTCATCCTATTTCACATGCGAACTGACAGTGAACCATTACGTTACGAATTCTTGTAATATGTGGCCCTTCTGCTGTCAGTTCAGCCATTCTTTCTTTCTATAGCAAATGCGAAAACATAACTATCATAAGCGTGGCCCAACGACGTCGGATAAGGACTGCAATATAAGGAATTAAGACTTGTAAGTATTAAACTTTTACCATTACCAATTTCGTCTGTGTGTTTCTTAGTGTTGCACTCTGAAACACTGTATTGACGGTAAATATTCAGGATTATTAGTACCTTATCATATCTATTACGATATTTGGACAGGCCTATAAATTCCAATTAATTACAATTTGTTGCACCCGAAAATACTGGTTTAATGGCAAAGTGTATAGATCCAGATCAAATGATTCATTTTAGAAACTATATAATCTGGGTCCACACAGTTTACTCACATGTCAACATGTACATTGTACGCACGTGGTCAAATCAGCGTTTAGTCGAAAGCGGCAAACCAGCGTCCAAAACTACAGGTTGAGTGGCAAACTGTGTAGACCCAGATCAAATGATTCAGTTTAGGAGCTATCTTATCTGGATTCACACTTTTTGATCACGTGGTCAAAATGCACAAGCTACGCACATGATCAATTCGGCGTTTAGTAAAAAGCAGCCAACCTGCGTCCAAAACTACTGGTTTGAATGGCAAACTGTGTAGACCCAGATCAAATGGTCCAGTTTAGGAGCTATGTGATCTGGGTTCACACTGTTTGATCACTTTGTCAAAATGCACAAGCTACGCACATGGTCAATTCGGCGTTTAGTAAAAAGCAGCCAACCTGCGTCCAAAACTACTGGTTTGAATCGCAATCTGTGTAGACCAAGATCAAATGGTTCATTTTAGGGGCTATGTGATCTGGGTCCGCGCTGTTTACTCACTTGTCAATATACATATTCTACGCAAGTCGTCAAATCAGTGTTTAGTCGATAGCAGCAAACTACGCCTAAAACTACTGGTTTGAATGGAAGACTGTGTAGACCCAGATCAAATTGTTCATTTTGGAAGCTATGCTATTTGGGTGTTTGCTAAGGTGTCCAAATGGACAGGCTACGCACGTGGTCAGATCAGCGCTTAAACACGGTAGAGATACCCGTCAGCGGTCAAGTTAACCATTTTACCGGTCCACGGTCGTTCCGGTCCCGGTCCTCGGTCGTTCCGGTCCCGGACCACGGTCGTTCCGGTTAATATAGCGGTATCGGTCGGTCCGTTCCAATCGCTCCATAATCATGACCGCCGTTCCGTTCCATTCCATTCAATCATGTTCGCGTTATTGTGATAATAATTTACAATAAAAAAATCATTCAAATTATTTACTTACAATTAACCTGAATTGCGTGTGAAACAAAACATTCCTAAAATCTGTCTAGCTATCGTTTTGAACGATTTACTTATTGAATTATGAATTTCTTTTTTCGTTTAAACTTTAATTCCTAGTTTTTTACGCGACCGCATAAAACTGGCGACTTTGTGTTGCTTTCGCTATTATTATTATCATTATTTTGTTTTATGCAACGGTTTTAAATGTTTTTTTTTTTTTTTTTTTCATACAAACTCTTAATAGTCTCAACTACTGAATTCCAAGCCTGTTTTACCTATTAATCACTGATGTTTGTTAACGACATCGCAAAAGAATTTCCATCAGGACGGTTCACCAGTGACCAAAAGATTGAAAATAATTTCATATTTTGTTGTAAAAAATACACATCGAACCTATCATCATGCGCACACCTCACCCGTCTGGGAAAAAAAATCAAGTATCGAAATGCATAGAATTTGCTGAGTGAAACTTACGAGAAAATACTTATAATTTTCTGTACTAAATCATTGATCAGATGTTTACTGGTGATAGGTCTAATGATATCCATTCACCGAAGTAAACACATGTCTAATGACATTCATTGATCTTGATGTAAGAATATATATAGACTCTTGATGTAAGAATGTATATACATTATAGGCAGTTCTAACGAGTACCCACAATCTGTTTTGAGCAGAAATATGAAAAATATATTAGAAATGTATACCAGTAAAATATTCTGATTCTGCCAGTAGCTGACAACTGCCATTCTTGAATCAGCGGAAGGGGGAGATTTGTTTGTGTTGAGGTTTTACAGCCCAGTCAACCCAATGGGGTCATGTCGAACGCGGTCAGTTTACCTAACCACACGTTTACTGGGCAGGCTTAGTCCTCTAAGCGGTTAACCAGTATTGTGCACATTCTTTCGCCAGAAACTGACAACTGCCCTTCTTGAATCAGCGGAAGGGAGAGAATGACCGTAGAAAATATTTCATGATCAGTCTCCACAAAAGAATGTTGCTGACCTTGGCGGGAGTTGAACCCGCGACCTCCTGGTCTCCAGTCGGACGGTGCATCCAACCGAGGCCGGCTATCGGAAGAGGGAGAATGACCACAGAAATGATTTCATGGCGTGCCATTGCCAGTCCCCACGCTCTTTGCTAATGTTGCCGGCCTTGGTGGCTCAGTTGGATCACTGTCCGACTGAAGACCAGAAGGTCGCGGGTTCAATCCCCGCTGAGGTCGGCAACATTCTTTCGTGGAGATAGAATATGAAATATTTTCTACCGTAATTCTCTCCCTTCCGTTGATTCAGGGTAGTTGTCAGTTTCTGGCGAAAGGATGTGCACAATACTGGTTAACCGCTTAGAGAACTAAGCCTGCCCAGTAAATGTGTGGTAAAGTAAACTGACCGCGCTCGACATGACCCCCATTTAGTTGACTGGGTCGTAAAACCTCAACACAAACAAACTTTGCTAATGTTGCTAATAGCATGACGGAGAGACAGACTTGCTCAAGCTTCTTCATCCTTACCATGAGGGGAGGTCATATAGCAAGCTTGGTTCGATTCTGCCCAATGATTTAGATGATAGCCTGTTGGACAGACGCCAGACGGACGGAAAAAAATGTTGCTTGCGCACACCCTTACCATGAGGGTAAGTAATGTAGCAATATTGGTTGAATTCTGCCCTGTGGTTTAGGAGATAGTGTGAAGAATAGATGAACGGATGACCAACACACCAAAAAATAATGTTGCTTTTGCACATCTTTACAATGAGGGAAAGTGATGTAGCAAGTTTGGTTGAGTTCCAACCAGTGGTTTAGGAGCCCTGGAGGAGATAACATGACAGACAGATGAAAGGATGCAAAGCCATGGCGGCTATCTTGCATTTCCAAATGAAACTATTTTAGCTATTTTTCATCTACAAGTCACCCTGATGACTCCTACAAAGTTTAAAGTCAATTGGCCTTTAGGTTCAGGAGAAGAAGCAAAAATTTCAAGATGGCCACTATGGCGGCCATCTTTGATTTCTAATAGGATAAGTTTTAGTTATTTTTGATCTACGAGTCACCCTTATGCTTCCCACCAAATTTCGAAAAAATTGGTCTTTCGGTTCAAAAGAAGCCAAAAATAGATTTTGAAAATGGTTGCCATGGCGGCCATCTTGGATATACAATCGGAGGGATTTTAGCTACTTTTGATCTACAAGTCACCCCGATGCATCCTACCAAGTTTTGAATCAATTGGCTTTTAGGTTCAGGAGAAGTAAACTTTTTTGATCTATAAGTCACCCCGATGCTTCTTACCAAGTTTCGAGTCAGTTTGCCTTTCGATTCAGGAGAAGAAGCGAAAAACAGATCTTCAAGACTGCCGCCATGGCGGCCATCTTGGATTCCAATCGGAACTATTTTAGCTATTTTTGATCTACAGGTCACCCCATGCTTCCTACCAAGTTTCGAGTCAATTGGCCTTTAGGTTCAGGAGTAGAAGCTAATAATCGATTTTCGAGATGGCAGCAATCTTGGATTTCTTATAGGAATAATTGCTATTTTTGATCTACAAATCATCCTGATGCTTCCTACAAGGTTTCCAGTCACTTGGCCTTTTGGTTCAGGAGAAGAAGCAAAAATATTTTCAAAATGGCCACCATGGTGGCCATCTCGCATTTCCAAACAGAACGATTTTAGCTCTCTTTTAATTATAAGTCATCCCGATGCTTCCTACCAAGTTTCAAATCAATTGGCATTTTGTTTCAGGAGAAGAAGAGAAAAATAGATTTTCAATATGGCCGCCATGGTGGCCATCTTGGATTTCCGATCGGAACTATTTTAGCTATTTTTGATCTACAAGTCACCCAAATGCTTCCTACCAAGTTTTGAGTTTATTGACCGTTAGGTTCATGAGAAGAAGCAAAAAATAGATTTTCAAGATGGCCACCATGGCGGCCATCTTGGATTTTCTATCAGAATGATTTTAGCTATTTTTGATCTAGAAGTCACTCCAATGCTTCCTACCATTACCAAGTTTGAAGTCAGTTGGCCTTTCGGTTCAGGAGAAGAAGCTAAAAATAGATTTTCAAGATGGCTGCCATGGCGGCTATTTTGGATTTCTGACTGGAATGATTTTAGCTATTTATCATCTACAAGTCATCCCCGATGCTTCCTACTAAGTTTCGAGTTAATTGGCCTTTTGGTTCAGGAGAAGCGAAAAACAGATTTTCAAGATGGCCACCATCTTGAATGTCAGATCAGAATGATTTTAGCTATTTTTGATCTATAAGTCACTCCAATGCGTCCTACCAAGTTTCAAGTCCACTGGCTCAGGGGTGTAGGAGGAGTAGGCTTTTGAAACAATTGTTGAAGGCGAATGACGAACGACAGACAAAGTACGACGGACATTGACTGATCACAACAGCTCACCTTGAGCACTTTGTGCTCAGGTGAGCTAAAAAAGGTGGCTACCTGTATTCAATTTATAGATAACTCCCAAATTCTTGATGTATATACATATCTCAGTCATTGATGGTTGGGAAATCTAACCTCGGTGGACATACATGCAGTCAGTATGTCAGTCAAGATACTGTTCATCTTATACAGAGGTATGTCAACTGACACATATATCTTCACCAACACACTTGGCTCTAAGTCTATTGACATGTAAATGGCTATATGTGATGGCTCAGTTGGATGCGCCGTCCGACTGGAGACCAGGAGGTCGCGGGTTCAACCCCCGCCGAGGTCGGCAACATTCTTTCGTGGAGATTGATCATGAAATATTTTCTACGGTCATTCTCTCCCTTCCGCTGATTCAAGAAGGGCAGTTGTCAGTTTCTGGTGAAAGAATGTGCACAATACTGGTTAACCACTTAGAGGACTAAGCCTGCCCAGTAAACGTGTGGTTAGGTAAACTGACCGCGCTCGACATGACCCCATTGGGTTGACTGGGCCGTAAAACCTCAACACAAACAAACAAAATATGTGATAAAGATTTTGTATTCAGAGCAACATTAAAGATACAAATAAGATATATAGGTCTATTGTGGGGTTCTTGCATGGAGAAAAGGTTGGCAAACTGCAGTCGTATCTGGAATATAAATCAGAAGATAAAAGTATTTTCAAACCCATTATTCTTGGCAAAGATCTGAATGGTTTTTGAATGGGGTGGGGCATACCACAGTCCACTGGGGACCGACTGTTGGTGTCTTATCACAAGGAGCAATAATATATATATGTTTAAGGGAGTGAGATCTCAACAGTGTCAGAGATATTAAGGTTTATGTGAACTGGATGGGGTGGGGCATACACCTGGGGACCCAGAGTCAGTGTCACTGAATGCATCTTATCATACTGAACATCAATATATGTTTGATATATGTTTCTGAATGGTCTCTGAGATATTAAATCTTACTTGGAGGAGGTTTGTTTGTTTGTGTTGAGGTTTTACGGCCCAGTCAACCCAATGGGGTCATGTCAAGCGCGGTCAGTTTACCTAACCACACGCAGGCTCAGTCCTCTAAGCGGTTAACCAGTATTGTGCACATTCTTTTGCCAGAAACTGACAACTGCCCTTCTTGAATCAGCGGAAGGGAGAGAATGACCGTAGAAAATATTTCATGATCAATCTCCACGAAAGAATGTTGCCGACCTCGGCGGGGGTTGAACCCGCGACCTCCTGGTGCCCAGTCGGATGGCGCATCCAACTGAGCCACCGAGGCCAGCATCAAACTGACTAAAAGTACAACACAATAACACTGAAATAAAATCTAAAACCAGAGAAATATTTATTCTTGGTAATTTTCTTTCAAAATGATGACTGATAGCAAGTATTTGCTAACTTCAAATTCCTCTCTAATTTCAATTCTTGATATCCATTCTCATTGTTCAGAATATTGATGTCACTTTCTGTCAAAAGTTAATAGATAGCTCCAGATAAGAGGGGTATCCCCATATTTTTTTCTTATTTCTCCATGAAAACCTATGTTGTGGGTACTCATCAGAAGTGCCTTGGCGACAACCTTCTGATGAGTACCATAACATATGTTTTGTGGAGAAATAAGAAAAATATCAGTTCTTTTTAACAGAAAAAAATGCCTTATCTGGGGCTGTGTTAACAGTTCCTGTTTGTATGCTGTAAGAATTTAATTTAAAATCTGAAACATGCTATCAGGAAAAACAAACATCCATAAACGTGGATCCTTTCAGTAGCATTCCAATATTCTTTGCATCTTTTTTAAAGTCAAGAATATTCTTTTTGGAGTTGGTTTCAAGAGGATGAATGTCTTCTGCTGTCTTTGAACTCTTTGTTTTCAAAATCAAATCAAATCCAAGGTAAGGCCTACATCATGTCCTGCTGCTATTTTAATGCCTGAAATAACAGAAAAAATGCACAAATTATTACAGTTGTTCATAACCCCCCGTACTATGAACAATCTAAATATTTGGAGTCATGCCTAGCTCACAGCTCTTATTTTTCTATCACATCTACATTGCATGAGGGACCATATACAGTACATTAATGTTATCAGAATCAGATTAAAGTCTATTAAGCAAAATACATATTGAATTGTAAGAAATACAAAGGGGCATAGTTCTAAGAAACCTGATCCCACAGTCCTTAATTTTTTATCACATATGTCTTGAATGAGGGACCATGTGTGGTACAAATTTTATGAAACTCAAACAAATGGTACAGAAATTGTTAAGCAAAATACATATTTAACTGTAGTTACAAAGGGGCATAACTCTAATAAATCTGATTCACAAATCCAATTTTCCTATAACGCCTGCAAAGCCTGATGTCCAAGTCTGACAAATTATATCCAAATGAAAATTATATCCATATGAGACTGAAGATACGGAAGTTATGAAGCAAAGTCTTACTTGTTGACAAAAGGATGGAAACGAGGACTGCAAAAACTATATCCCTTTAAATAAGCAAATAAATGCATAAATAAAGTGTACAAGTTTGTCATATATTATACAGCATTTATTCAAAACTAAACTAAGCGGCAATAAGCCCCAGGGCATTGCAATTCTTATTGCCAAAATGACAGTATTAAATCCAAATTTGGGACAAAAATAAGATATTTGGATGGCTTAAACTCAGTTTTGCATGTGTATAATAATTTCACCTACAAAAGTAGGAGGTGTGACTAGATATAATGGGGCTTATTTTAGAATAAATATAGTATGTACATGTATTCAGTCTCATACCCATTTTAAACTTTAACACTTTGTACTAGTATAGATAAAATCATCATGAAACTTAATTATTAGTGATATTTTTCACAGAAATAAAACTACCTTTCACTAAGATTGAAATTTCTGCTTGATTTGGAGTTTTGCAACCCAGCAAAAACTGTCAACTTCATGTGCAGCCAGTCAGTTAACCTACTTAAACTTTTCTGGGCAGACTTAGTCCTCTAGGCAGAAATCAGTACCTTGAGTACCAGTACTTTGTGTGCAGACTTTCGCCAGAAACTGACAACCGCCATGGTTCTCGAAGCAGGAGAAGGGGGAGAAAGACCATAAAAGTCATTTCATGTCCAATCCATCCATCCCCACAAAAGTTATGGGACCTAGCTAGGATTTGAACATTTTTAATTCCTGGATCTGCAGGCAGTTGTGCAGGCAGTTGTGGAGCTTGGTCCACACATAGAAGGAAGTGTGACAGAACCTTGGCCCTAGAATGGTCAGTATAAAACTACTTGGAGTGGGAGGGTGAGTTTGGGTAAATCAATTTTACTGGTACCAAATCTTCACTCCATGTTCAAATGATGTAAAAAATACAAAATAATTATTCAGCTTGCAAAGAGGCTCCCTTATTAAGAGAAATCTGGCAATTCATTATTTTTTTTAATGCTTGTGTTTAGATTTTTTTCTTATGAGTGGACATTGCACAAATCTATTCTAAGGGATTGATTAATCTGTATTCCCTCACCTTTTCTATTTTTTATAGAATGGAAATGCCAAAGATTAGAAAAGAATATTTTACATCAGCATGAACATGGGTTTTAGAGAAGGCAGATATTATGGTGCTCTGGAAAAGACGGGAATAAAATCATGGAAAAAAGTCTGCTTCAGTGGTTTTGTTATTTAAAAAAAAATATAACCAAACAAAATGGCCACTGGTCATAAAACACAAACTAGAAAATTCACATCACTCCACTTTTTATGGAGAAAATGTAATTTAACCACTTTCCTATTTTAAGTCTGTGGGCATTATATACTTTTAAAATATTCAGAAAAGCAGGTCTGTGCAAACAGTGATGACCTTCATCAAACTGCTCCTACAAGATCTGGGTCTACACTCTTTGCCATATTCTATCAGAAATATTTACAGGCTGGATAAAACATCTGTAAATCATGGTGAATAGTCCAAATATATTTAGTAATTATGGTATAATTGTACATAAAAAAAATAATAATAAAACAAAATAATAATAATAAAACAAAATAAACAAAACAACAATCCCTGAAGTTCTACATACCTATTTTTTTTTTTGAACATGCGACCTTAAAGTTAAAACACACCTATTTTTAATTGGCCATATCAGTATTTTAATTATTTTTCATTGAAATCTGAAACAAGTAAATAAACTTGTTATTGTTGGAATAAAGCACCTTATTTGGAGCTCTGATCTTTTATATCTTAATCTGCATATTTAGGGCCTCCACACCAGACCTGTTGTGCTCCAGAGAAGATAAATTTTATTTCAGTTTATTTCATTTTTTTTCTCAAAAAAAAAAAAAAAAAAAAAAAAACAAACAAAAAAAACCAAACAATTGATTTATTTTCTTTAGAACTCCATTAAAAGCGTTTTTAATGGTGTCCACGTTAGACTTGCCTCAGTGGCATAAGTCTATTCATTCATTTGGACTTATCTGGACAATGCCAACTTATCTGGGGCTACAAATCACCTAGCTTCTGTCCATTTTTAACTCTAATCCCTTTGTCTATTTGGGTACCATAAAACTTACAATATCCTACCATTTTATAACCATATAACTTCCTATAAATACACAGATACACAGCCTATTATATTTAACAAAACCACACACAACAGTGAAATTGTTTTCTACACAAAATTCATATTTTCGTTTATTTCATTTGTTCAACATTCAAATGTAAGAATACATGGCATTTCATTGAAAAGACATTTTGTCCAAATGACATTTCCTCTAATAGAAATTCTAAATGGCATTTCACTGAACATGATATTTGTCTCAAATATATCTCGAGTGTCCAGATGGGTAAATGTCTGTGTAGGAAAATGTCCAGGTGTAAAACTGTAAATATCCTCCAAGCCACAACCAACCACCCCCCTGCCCCACACCACACCCCTCCAACCCCATCACCACCCCAACATGTTCCCCTGATACCAGCATCCCACTTTTTTACTATATAAAGCATTTCTTTTTAATCCTCAGAAACAGTTTTGGTACTCATCACGAAAACGTGCCTATATAATTTTGACCCCCTTAAACCCCACTTTTATATAGTAAAACTGGGGTTTATAGGGGTATACATTATCTTTCTTATTTCTGCTCTAAAACATAGATTGTGGGTACTCATTAGAACTGCCTTGGCGAGGCGGTTCTAACGAGTACCCACAATCTATGTTTTGAGCAGAAAAATGAAAAATACCTGAATTTTTTCTCTGAAAATTTTCATTTTTTTGTGGTAAAATTTTCAGTATATTTTGAATAGGCATGTTTTCGTAATGTGTAACATTTTTTAGTAAGCAGTCTACTAAAAAAGAGGCAGACATAAACTTTGCATTTTTAGGTTTGAGGTTGTGTCTTTGATTTGCTGATAACTTAAACTTGAAATAAGAGCAGACAACATTTATAAAAGATTTCTCTTTTTCATCACAAAACAAATATGATGTTTCATACAAACACTCTCTAAGCAGACAATTTGAATGAAACGTCAAGCCTTATTTTGTGGGAAAAATCACAGAGATTTTAAGCCTTGACATTTCAGGTGAATCGTCTGCAGAAGATGATATTTTGAGTTTTTCTTATTTTTCAGATAAACAAGTTGACATTTCATGTGAAATGTCCGCCCAGCAGATGCTTCACATGAAGTGTCAAGAAAAATAATAATAAAGAATAAAAAATTCAAAATGTTGTCTGCTACAAATTTTGCCTGGCGCTTTAAAGATTATTTTCCATTCTACCGCATGCCTTCTGTACAGTTTAAACTAAGTCTTGGAGTGCCAATCACAACTGCAGCAGAAAAAATTCTATATATTTTTTTTATTTATTTGTTTATTTTACTTTTTTCAGACAATAAAGTCTTCACATTTCATGTGAATCATCTGCGAACGAAATGTCATCACTCATTTCTCTTATTTCACTTTTTTTTTAAAAAAAAATCAAAACGTCGTCTGCTAAAATTTTTGCTTAGGGCTTCAAGGGTTAGTTTAAACTGGCTGTCAATCAGCTATAACTGTAAAGGCCCTCGTGTCATGTATGAATGAAATCTGAGCCGAAAACGCTTTGATGTTAACATAGGTTGTGAAGACCTTTAAAGTGCCCAGCAAAATTTGTGGTGTTTATTTTTTCTGTTTTCAGAGAAAACAAGTCTTGTCATATCATGTGAATTGTCTACCAATATTGTCTACCAAGTAGACAATTCACATGAAATGTCAGGGCTTAATTTCTCTGACAAATAAGAAAAAGTAAAAAATGTTGTTTGCTGCAGTTGTGACTGGCGGTTTAAGGGTTAACGGAGATACAGATAAGTTGCTGAATTAGAAATGCAAGAGCGTGTAAAGGGTATTACTTCATTTAACCCTTAGTGCGCCAATCAGAACTGCAGCAGAAAACAGTTTTACTTTTAAGTTTTTCAGAGAACTAAGCCTTGAGATTTCTTGTGAATCATCAGTCAAGCAGATGCTTCACATGAAATGTCAAAACTTTTTTCTCTGATAAAAAAATAATAATGGCTAAAAAATCAAAATTTTGTCAGCTACAAATTTTGCTTTGCTCTTAAAGGATTATGCGATAATTATAAAGCGCTAATACACCGATGCTAAAACACTGATTGCCGGCTTTTCAGTGCATTTTGGTCTCCCGCTCTTCTCTGCGGGTCTTTTCATTTCAGCGGACAGAAATTTATTTACTCTAAAACGAACTGGGCTTCTTGGGTGTAAAAGAAGAACTAAGGCCATCCTTAAACTTTTGTAAGTTTGCTGTGCTCTGACCGACCCGCAAAAATCGCCGCGACTCATTTTTTTTTTTTTTCCCGCAGTTTCCGATTTATTTTTTTTCCTCGGGGATCAACCTGGTTCTGTCCATTGCGGTTACTGTATTAATCCACCTATAAGACTGTGATTTTTCCACAAAAAAAAAAAAAAAATGCCCCCAAAAACCAGACCCGTCTATATTATCAAGATCTTCGGCCATATCGGTATTTTCGGCAAGTCCGGTGGTGCCACGTGGTCACGGAAAGTGCCGATCATCGAAGCCGGGTTTACCTTCGTCCACTGACAGAAATTTACTAATCCAGACTAATTAAAATCACATTATGTTCCAAAATGTTATCCATCCCCGAGGAACACTAAAACCAATTCGTTTCTTCCTTACAATGAACACGGGAAATAATTGCACAGACTTTTCGGATTGGTCCATTAGGTAAAACGGGTAAGGAAATTAGATGTAAAAAAAAAAAAAAAAAAAAAAAGACTGAACTCTTAGCACTCTGGGCAAAATTACTTCAGAAATATTTTTTCTGATGCATATATGTCCCCAAAACAGGTTTGACATTTCATGCAAGTTACCTCCAATGAAGACATTTTGCATGAAATGTCAAATTCAGTTTTCTTGGAAAAATGTGATCAATTTGTCGTCTGCTGAATTAGCCCACAGAGCTGTAAAGGTTAATCATATACATTTCAATGACACATTCACCAACTAGCCACATGATTGACGGGCGAACAAACCTATTGCCATCAAAGGAATCGGCCACTTTTATAATCCCTTTGATGTTACTAGAAATTTGAACTGTGATAAACAGACCTTATTTTGTTCATACAAATTAATCGCAACCAGATCGGCTGCGCAGGCTACTCAGAATAATAAAACCGCTAATATTATACATAAAGAATGTCAGGCCTTGTAAGCATGCACAATAAATAAAATAGACTTATCGGACTGCGCATATGAGCACATTAATCTGGATCTTCCTTTTTCATATTTGCGATAAGGTACTTTTTTTGACTTGTCGGAACAGAAATATTGTAAGCCTGTCAGTAGGACGCTGCATGGGATTCATGCAGAGGTAGACTCGTGATCCGCAAAATAGTAACTTACTTTTTGGGCAAGATACAATGACCTGGACCAGCCTGTGCATTGACTGTTTGAAACGACACTCTCTTTCTAGGCCCTGCAAACTCTGTCAAGCTAACAGAGTAGGTCCTGATCGGAATAAGCCGATGTGACACCCTGCCCTATTTTTGGCTTTTTTTTTTTTTTTTTTTTTTTTACAATCGGTAAGATACCTTTTTTGGTTTCAGTATTTAATGACCACCTGCAGAATAGCAACGAGGAAAATTGTACCTTATAACCATTGCAAAATACCCAGATGAGTCTGCGCTTTAAAAAAATGAATTCTGATTTGTTTTTAGGCTCTTCAGAATCAGCTTTACAAATTACATAAATTTTCAACTGCCTGCGAGAATGCGTTGACCCGAGTGCTTCGGTCACTATTTTGATCAGTCACATAAGCGGCGAGGTACTTTTGTTGGTGACTGCTTTCTTTGTTAAATTAAGTTGTTGTTTTTTTTTTTTGTGTAACAATTCATGTGTATCATTTTTTTTCATCGGATTGCACACGGAAATTCGAGGTACGTAATGTTCATCAACGAACTATACATATACAGTTTGTGAATCGCACTTCACGTGTTCGAACTATTTAAAAATGAGTTTGACAAAAATACGTGACTGTTCGGACTAAAAGAGCAATTTTCGGGAGACGATTTCAAAACAGTAAGGGGTGTTCGAATTATTCGTGTGTTCGAACTAATAGGAAATCTACCGTACTTGGGGTCAGTAGGGCAGTGCAGGCCCAAAAAAATATCTTCTATATATTTTTTTCTCAAGTTATTGCTCGGCTGCAAATTCTAAGTCGAAAAAGGGGCATAACTGTGCCAAAAATATTTTGAGGGTTACTCCCCTATTGGTATGAGTTCCCCTTTCCATAATGAACAACCAGTCCGAGTTTCAAGTAAATATCTTCAGTAATGACAGAGATATTACAAAATGTCCAAGTTTTTGCACGACGACGACGCAGATGACGCCAGAGCTATGACAATACCTCATTGTTTTCTTCGAAAACAGCCGAGCTAAAAATAACTAGAGAAAAAATATATACAAGATATTTTTTTGGGCCTGCACTGCCCTACTGACCCCAAGTGCCTGTGGGAAAAATATCACCAAATATCTGATGACTTAGCCAACAAAGTGCTAAAGCTTAAAATGTATGTGATACAGAACACAAACATGTATGTATTGTATACATTACGAAAACACGCCTATTCAAATATATAGAAAATTTCACCTCCAAAAACTGAAAATTTTCAGATAAAAATCTCTGATATTTTTTGTATTTCTGCTCAAAACATAGATTGTGGGTACTCGTTAGAACCGCCTCGGCAAGGCAGTTCTAATGAGTACTCACAATATGTTTTTGAGCAGAAAAAAGAAAAATAATGTATACCCCTGTAAACCCCAGATTTACTATATAAAAGTGGGGTTTAAGGGGGTCAAAATTATATAGGTGTGTTTTCGTGATGTATGGGACAACAAAATATATGCATGGACATGTTTGCATTTTGGTTTGACCGTAAGGGCATTAGGTGTGGGTCTGGGGGGTAAATTAAAATGGCATGAAGAGTAGAAATTTAAAATTATAGTCACTTCAAGTTTATTAGAACTAACAAACTGCTATTTAATTATGTGGAAGGTGTTGGTAATGATGAAGATTTGGTTATATATGGAGATGATGGAAGTGTGATAATGAAAGGAATAGAGCCAAGGACCTCATGGTCCATAGTCAGAAGCACTAAACACTCGGCCAACTTGAGGACACTTCATATCTTAAATAATTTGTCCTTGAATAATAACAAAAAAAAAAAAAAAATATTTCAAAATGTTACATATATCATCTAACACACTTGAAGGTTAACAAATTCATAATGAATCATGTCAACCTTTGCTGATTTTTTTTTCTTTGCAAAATGCCTGGCAGGGGTAAAATAGTTTGGTAGATAAAGCATGCAAAACCAGATTTTAATGATGGTTATGAACTTTAAAATTGGATATGTAAGCCATGGCTATCTAGATAAAATGAGGTACGTATCAAGATAATATTTTTCTTATTTCTACATGAAAACAAAGATTGTGCATACTCATTAGAAGCACCTTGATAAGGTGCCTGTAATGAGTACCTCAAGTGCTCAATAAACCATATTTGGCCTAGTTACCACACTGTGCACTTAGGTTTTTCAAAAATACTAGAAAGGCTTGTGGAAAGTATGTACCTACTTATATTAAGGAAACACTTTAAATAAAACAGTAAAATGATAATACCTCACCATTATCATGTCAAGGGGAGATAACTGTCAAAAACTGAAGAAATGTACCCATTAGCAATCCCAAACCAGATCAAAATATCAATGGAAATACAAAGTGGGTGAAAATCCTTTGAGATTTACTCAAGCTATTGTCCTGAAATGAATATGTGGCTGTGCAACGGACAGAATACTCTGTCAAAAATTGGCGAAATTTGCCCATAAGCAATCCCGAATCAGATCTCCATAATAGATATGTACCACTTTGGTGAAAATCCGTTGACATTTACTAGTTATCAATATTGACTTGCTGCGGGCAGAAAACTGTCGAAAATTTATGAAATTTGCCCATTAGCAATCCCAAACCAGATCTCTACAATATCGATACAAACACTAAGTTTGGTGAAAATCCATTAATAAATTACTCTAGCTATCATCTGGCAAAGAAAAGTCAGGTGTCTCAGATAGATAGCTCAGTCTGTCAGAAATTAGCAATCCCAAACCAGATCTCCACATTAAGATTGATTGACTGTGTTGGGGTTTAACGACACGTCAACACTTGTGGGTCATTTATGTCGTCTCCCAGAGAAAGGGAGAAAGAAGACAGAAAAGATAGTAGAGGAGATGAAAGAAAGGGACAGGGAAGAAAGAGGAACAGGAATGAAAGGGAAGAAGCAGAAGAAATGAAAATTTTCCCCCTCTTCCTTACCTGCTACAAGGACAGCAGGCCTTGCCAAACTGTAAGCCAATATTAGTTGCCCCAGTGACATAAGACACACGACACCTTCGCACAACTCAACCACCCCTTCCACATTATGAATGAACACACCAAGTTTGGTGAAAATCCATTGATATTCACTTAGGTTATCATCTGGAAACAAAAATAAGGACGGAGGATGGACCTATGATAGATGGATTGACACAGGGACACTCGTACAACCAATGTGAAACCATAATACCCCGCCACTATCATGTGGCAGTGTATAAAAAGAAAAAGATCTGCTAAGGGCTCATCAAATGATGCTTGTATGATGTTTTTGTGTTGTTTTTTGCTGATTTTTTTTTTATAAAAGCATATGTTGTGGGTACTCATTTGAACTGCATCAACAAATCATAGAAAGCAGACATAAAAAAAATTGGTAATTATCTTGAAACTATAGAACTGTAATTTTGGTAAAGGGCATTAGAGGAACATTTCTGTGAAATTATTTTGAAATCAGGCCATTAGTAGACAATGATTCATTATAAGTCTATGGGAGTTTTCTGTTGCCATGGCAACAAAACCAAGAGGCAGACTGGCAGACTTTTTATCTATTTTCAATTGCCCTTACCCATTTAACATTTGCACCAACTTAGAGTCCTACTACTTCAGTGGTTTTGGAGGAGTGGTCATTGAAAAAATCTTCTTTTTTTTTTTAATTTAATATTGCCATGGAAACCAAACAAAATTCTCACTGGTCATGAAAGGCACAAGCTGGGCAGACCATCATCAAATGTCATAACTGCCAAGTATGGTTCACATCACTTCACTGGTTATGAAGAAAATGCAATTTCACCATTTTCCCATTATATTAGTCTACAGGAGCTTTCTGTTGCCATGGCAACCAAAGCGAGAGGCAGATCACCATAATTTTAGCCATTTTGAATTGTCCTTACCCCAAAGCAGTTCATTTGTACAAAATTAGAATCATACTGCTTGACTGGTTTTGAAGGAGATGTCATTTAAAAAATTCCTTTTTTTTAAATCTAATATTGCCATGGCAACCAAACAAAATAGCCATTGGTCATAAAAAATATAAATTGGGTAAACACTCATCCAATGATCATAACTGCCAAACATGGTTCACATCACTTCACGTTTTTGGAGAAAATGCAATTAATTTAGCCATTTTCCCAATATAAGTCTATGGGAGCTTTCTGTTGCCATGGCAATCAAACCAAGAGGCAGATCACCAAAAAATTTGGCTATTTTCAAAGGACCCTAACCAAGCAACATTCTTATCAAGTAAGGTACAAATCGCTTCAATGGCTTTGGAGGAGTTGTCATTTTAAAGTGTTAACGGAAAGACAACTGAACAGATGTTTCAACAATTTGGGTTAAGGGGCTATGTCCCATTATGAATTTCTATAGGGTTTTAAGGGCTATGAGCTCCCTAAGCTAAAGGTTTATAATGTATCTTAATGGAAAAAAGCAAATGTGGTTACAAAATTGAACCCCCCTAACCCAAAATGTTTGCTCGAACAGACGGACTGATGACGGACAGGAGGGCTAGGAACATGAGAACAAAGGTGATTGGGGAACAAGTAACACAGAAAATCAAGATTTTGATTTTTGGGAAAAAGGGAAAATGATAATTTTCTTCAAGGGAACAGCTACCACCACAGGGAGGGTCTTAATGTTATGGCCAGCCAGACTATCTTCAATTATGTCTAAATCGCCCAGGAGGACACAGATAGTGTACATTGTAAACTCCAGGTTGCAGGATGAAGGCCTACAAGTAACAATTTGAATTATCCTATGGTTCTTTAACCTGCACAGGGTGTTGCTTTTCCTGGATAGTGGACCTTCAGTTAATGTTCTGCTCCAAAGAATGGAGCACAGGTTTCATGTCATGTCATGCCTGCAAATGACATAAAAGAAAGTGTGTTCAGATACCAAAAATTCCCTTGCTTAGCCTAGGATCAATCCTTGTACCGTTAGCTCTAGAGGCCAGTGCACTCACCACTGAACTACCACACTATATTGTAGTCTGTACATGAAATTTTTTATTTTTTTATTATTAAGAATTTTTGCCAGACCAAATTTTTAACAGACATGTCTGCAGGCCCTACATTACATATACAGCTGGCCACTGCTAATTAAATTCATGCTACAGAATAACTGGTTCTGTACTTGTCCGATAACTGGTGCATGACGAGTAAGTGTGTAAGAAGGTGATTCTTTTCCGATTTTGTACAAACCGAATAATACCTTATTGTTATTAGAGATGTCACTGTAATTTTACGGACAGTAATGTTGTCAAACATAAAAGTAAAGCGTAAACACTTTAAAAAGAGGATAATAAGTAAACTTACATTTCGGGTGGTTCTTCTTCTTTGTTCCAGCCAGCTTGATTGTTACGTTCTGAATATTCATCCGGAAATGGAACACCTCTTCTTAGGGTACCGCACCGGGCCGGATATATTTAGGATTGTCTGTACAACAAGTTCATTTGCTTTTGTTGCAGTCTCTCTCTCTCTCTCTCTCTCTCCTTAGCCAGTCAACATTAATTTGTTTTGTTTGAGTTATGGCTATACCACCGAGAAAACCCTTATGGAAGTCCTCCCAGGGGTGTTCCTGGTCCCCTGAAATAAAGTCAGCATTTTCCCGTTCCCTAAAATTAAAATCTTGACTTTCTATATTCCTTGTTCCCCCAGCACAATGGCTCAGTTGTCAGAGCATCTGCTTGACAGGGAGGTTGTGGGTTCGATCCCCGACAAAGGATACAAAGACCTGTCAGCTACACTGTACCCCTGTGTCAATCAGTAATGCGGGGTATAGTGGTCTGTCACTATAATTGTATACCGGAATATCTGTCAGCGACAAAGTATACAAAGACCAGTGTCAGCTGCACTGTCGGTTACCCGGAATATCAGTCAGGAACCCAGGGTATAGTGGCCTGTTACTTGAAGTGTACACCCTAATATCAATCAGCAACAAAGTATATGAAGTACCCTGTTGTATTAGTCAGTAACCTGGGATATACAAGAGTGTATAGATATACTGGAATATCGGTCAGCAACAATTAAAGTATACGAAGATCTGTCAGCTACACTGGTCCCTGGTGTATCAATCATTAACCCGGGATATAACAGCCTGTCACCCAGAATGTTTCGTAGTATAGGGTCCCCGGGCGTAGTATACTTTGTCGCTGACTGATATTCACTGGTTTACACTTTAGGTGACAGGCCGCTATACACTGGCTTACTGACTGTTATACCAGGGAGCAGTGTAGCTTACAGGTCTTCATATATACTTTGTTGCTGACTAATATTCCAGTATACATTCCATGTGACAGGCCACTATACTCCAGGTTACAGACTTATATAATGGGTAACAGTGTAGCCGACAGGTATTTGTATACTTTGTCGCTGACCGGTATTCGGGTATGTACTTCAGGTGACAAGCGGCTAAACCTGGGTACAGTGTAGCTCACAGACCTTGTTATACTTTGTCACTGACCGACATTCTAGTCCAGGTGAGAGGCTGCTATACCCTAAGTTACAGACTGATACTTTGGGGTACAGTGTAGCTGATGGGTCTTTGTATACTTTGTCTCCAACTGATATTCCAGTATACACTTTAGGTGACAGGCCGCTATACCCTGGGTTACTGACTGATACGCTGATATACAGTGTAGCTTGCAGGTCTTGGTTTACTCTGTCGCTGACAATATTCTGGTATGCTGTCCATGAGTAGGGCCACTATACCCTTGGTTACTGACTGAGACACTGGGTAACAGTGCAGATGACAGGTCTTTGTATACTTTGTTGCTTATTCAGGTATATTTATAACTGTCAGCTATCAAAAAAACCCCATTAACCTCGACCCTGTCACATTGAGTAGAACATAACATACTTTCTATGCTGCGCATCATGTTTGCAAATCAGTCAATCAATCAGCGATATGAAGTTCTCTAATACCATGTTAGATTGTGTTTATTTTTAAATTTCAGTTGCTGTTTTGTCAAGGACAATGCCAGTCACTGGCTTTTAGTGTAATTCTTTGCTTATTATATGAACGTCTGTTTATAAAGGGTAAAGTTTATTGAAACTTATATCAGGGATTTACATATTTATTCTATTAACTCATAACCCATACATTCAGAGAGAGAGAGAGAGAGAGAGAGAAACCTTTTTTCGTAGCTGACAAACCAAGTAAAATCTCCTTTGGCAGCATATAATAGACAGAATTGACTGCTTTAAGATTATTTAGATTGTCATTTTAAGAAAGTACTGTTTTAGAATATGTATTGGAGCGGGAAGAGTGGTCACTTTGTATTGTTTTAAAGGTCAAATTGCGTTTCGTCTGATAACAACTCAATTTTAGTAAACACCGTTCCATTTTTTCACTGGAATGGACCGGAACGACCGGGAACGCTAAGAAAGCGAGAAATGGAACTGACCGTCGCTCCGTTCCAGTCGTTCCGGTACCGGTCCGGTCCCGGTTGCGTTCCGGTCGTTCTCCGTTCATCGGTCGTTCAGGTGGTAAAGCTGACCGCTGACGGGACTGTATGCAGACTCCACGATATTCTGGCTGTCTAATAATTAAGCGCATTTTAGTAGCATTTTTTGTAATAGATATAAAGTTTTGTATATATATATATATATTCCCGAAAAGATTTTCAAAAAGGCCCCTACCACCCATAAAATAGATACAAAAAAATGGGGAACTACCCTTGCAGAATGCTCCCCACCGGGAAGCATTCTGTTTGTGAACGAAAGCGTTCGTTTTGTTCAGCGTCCAGGAAAAACCTGGGCAGTAATTCTCCAGTTAGATGGAAAAATAAACATTGGGTACTTGTCAAAGAATTGCTCGCTTTAAATATGCATCGTGTTTTAAAATCAAATGGTTTTCGGCATCGCGTATTAAAATTAAATGGTTTTCGTATAGGTAATGATGTAACATTTATGCTCAATATATGCCCTATCAGACACATTTTTTCTTAAATAGAAACAGACTAATAGAAAAGGATTGTCTATTTCTATCTGAATATCAGTACCATAAATGTTGGATTGAATTTGATGACACGTATTTTACGCATTTTTCATCAAAGACGACCGAGCGTCGTTTTACAACGACTATTTATCTCCCTTTACCAAACCAGTCACTTTATCAGGTTATATGAACAAAATAATAAACACTAATTACTTGTAGCACGGTGCTCGAGTGGATTTTTACTGTTCTTAAAGATGACACAGGTCTCATCGTGTGGGTTCGAATCCTTACTTCGGCATTATTTTTTATTTACATACATATATATTTTATCCTTATTTTGTGTGAGTTTTCATTGTAGTTATTTTTTGTTTTGTTTCAGTTAACATTACCAGCGTGAACATTCTTATTAATAAGATCAAAGTCTTTGATTGAGTTTGAAGAATTTATGAAGAAATAATTGATTACTGACTACTATTTATATTTAAAGAGCCTGAAGTACACCTCCTTTCCTTGGTATCACAATGTTTTTTTTTTTTTTTTTTTTTTCATTGAAAGCGCGCGTGGCTCACTCATTGCACTCAATGAATCTGCAGCCTTAATTCGGTAGTTTCCAATGCTGTCCTTCTACATTTATAAAACTGAATCTGTGTATAGAGGTTCAAACATACTAGAATCTTAGACTGTCTATAGCATGGATGCAGGAAGGAATGTCTTAAAGTCATTTTCTCATGCGCCTACTATTGTTATTATTTGTCGGATCGTAAGAAAATATCATTTCTCCATATTCTCATGCCAATAGCCATGAGACCCGGACAGGCATACGCAGTCATATACAGTCAAACCTGTCTTAAGCAGCCACCCATGGGAAGTTTAAAATGTGGCTGCTGAAGGCAGGTGGCTGCTTAATACAGTTCAAATATATAAGTCTATGGATTTTCGGGGAACTTTCCTCTGGCTGCTTAATACAGGTTGGCTGCTTAATAGAGGTGACCACTAATACAGGTTTGACTGTACCATTTGTAGTAACCAAGATCATACTGCGCATCCGCGTAGTTAGATCATGGTCTTTTCTGTCCGCCAACTTATTTAGTATGTTTTACTATTTTATTATAAGCTCAAATAGGTGAAAAAAGTTTATGTCGTATGCGAACAGGGGAGATTCAGCTCATTGTACGCAACAAATACGTGAACATGCGTAAAAAGTGTACAAGTATCATATACCAATAGTAGTAACCAAGATCATACTGCGCATCCGCGTAGTTAGATCATGGTCTTTTCTGTCCGCCAACTTATTTAGTATGTTTGACTGTCTTCAACAATTCTGTTAGCGGACAAAATAAACAATGATCAGGCTGCGTGGCTGCACATACCAGTCTGTGCACGCGTCGGACTTAATAGTAAAGTGAAAAAAAAAGTAAATACGGAAATGCACAGGAAAAGACAAAGCGGAATCATGGCTTAGGAAAAGGCGTCTGCAGAGCACATGCAAACAGAATTATTGCTATGAGTGACAAAATGACGATAAAAAAAGTAAGTAGGCAGGAAAAAAAAAAAAAAAACAAAACAAAAAAACATGAAATGTCTGCAGTAGACGGTAGTGTAAGACGTTCACCTATCCAAGTACTAACCGGGTTTGCGTTGCTTAACTTTACTGAAAAGACGAGAGCTCTTTGTTTCCACCCTACACGGACAGACATGCAGAATGGTTGAAAATAAGCATTTTATAAAATTGACTAATATGTATTAAGGAGCTAGCGCGCGTTTTGCGCATTTTGTCCGCCTTGAATTATTTTTGTAAATAAAAGTGAACTACATCACTACATTAATTGAACATTTAATTTATTTTACGTAATAACGAATGAAATAGAATACGGCTTTGAACTAGGTTTGCAGATACTAGACTTTCTAATAGACTCTTTCTTTAACCGTATCCGCTCTCTAGGCTGATTCAGCAGACGCAAAATTGGCGATAAATTTATTATTTATTTATTTTTTCCAAGAAAACCTTTCATGCAAATTGTCTCCAAAACAGGATTTGACATTACGAATGGCAAATCCTGTTTCTGGGGAAAATGAGAAAAATATTTCAAAATGTCGTCTGCTGAAAAAAAAAAAAAAAAATAAATAAAATAAAACAAGAGGGTAAAGGTTTAGCTTATTCTATCTATAAAGAAAAGCCCTCATTCTTTAAAATGTCATTTTTAACACCATACAAGTATGAGCTTTTAATAACTAATATTGCCGTGTCACATACGCACATACACGCATAGTTTTTTTTTTTTTTTTTTCTTTTTTTTTTCAATTATTCTTATTCTTTACACTTTTATTTCTCATTAATCAATGCTCTTGTTTTTCCTGCTATTCTTTACATTTTTTCTTTATTTCTAAAGCTTGATTTTATTCTAATCAGTAGGTGTTTACTTAGCCTCTGAGAAATATGTTCAGTATTTAGCTGTTAATAATCAATTTTCTTCCCGACCCGCAGGTGTTCTTTGTGTTTACTTGTGTTTGGATGCGGAGAGTGAAGGGTAGCAATTACAGGCATTAAACGGAGCACATTCCGAATACATAGTACATACGAATTAGTGTTCAATACTTGACACAATGTATTAGTCTAGTACATGCTTATCTACGTCAACCCGATAATCTGTTGAATATATCAGGAAGCTATTTAGCTAAATCAAATGCTCAATTTCTGTACAGATGTGGCCAAGTTTTAGTTAGAAAATTTATACAGGAAGGTGATATATGAAAACAAAACGCTAGCGCCTGATTGCTGTAAACGTACATGTAGTCAGATAGTACCGTTGATAGAGATGGTCATCTTAGTTATTTGTGTATCTATATCCACTTCACGTTGACACAGCTTAAAAACCGAGTCCAGTAAGCACTTGGATCGACGACAGGATATCGGGTGCTATCAATTCTTAAAAACTTCGAGTCCAGTAAGCACTTGGATCGACGACAGCATATCGGGTGCTATCAATTCCCTCCCATCTCTCTCTCTCTCTCTCTCTCTCTCTCATTGATTTACACGTCCAGTCCTCAAGTCCTTCATCCTATTTCACATGCGAACTGACAGTGAACCATTACGTTACGAATTCTTGTAATATGTGGCCCTTCTGCTGTCAGTTCAGCCATTCTTTCTTTCTATAGCAAATGCGAAAACATAACTATCATAAGCGTGGCCCAACGACGTCGGATAAGGACTGCAATATAAGGAATTAAGACTTGTAAGTTTTATACTTTTACCATTACCAATTTCGTCTGTGTGTTTCTTAGTGTTGCACTCTGAAACACTGTATTGACGGTAAATATTCAGGATTATTAGTACCTTATCATATCTATTACGATATTTGGACAAGCCTATAAATTCCAATTAATTACAATTTGATGCACCCGAAAATATTGGTTTAATGGCAAAGTATATAGATCCAGATCAAATGATTCATTTTAGAAACTATATAATCTGGGTCCACACAGTTTACTCACATGTCAACATGTACATTGTACGCACGTGGTCAAATCAGCGTTTAGTCGAAAGCGGCAAACCAGCGTCCAAAACTACAGGTTGAGTGGCAAACTGTGTAGACCCAGATCAAATGATTCAGTTTAGGAGCTATCTGATCTGGATTCACACTTTTTGATTACGTGGTCAAAATGCACAAGCTACGCACATGATCAATTCGGCGTTTAGTAAAAAGCAGCCAACCTGCGTCCAAAACTACGGGTTTGAATGGCAAACTGTGTAGACCCGGATCAAATGGTCCAGTTTAGGAGCTATGTGATCTGGGTTCACACTGTTTGATCACTTTGTCAAAATGCACAAGCTACGCACATGGTCAATTCGGCGTTTAGTAAAAAGCAGCCAACCTGCGTCCAAAACTACTGGTTTGAATCGCAATCTGTGTAGACCAAGATCAAATGGTTCATTTTAGGGGCTATGTGATCTGGGTCCGCGCTGTTTACTCACGTGTCAATATACATATTCTACGCAAGTCGTCAAATCAGTGTTTAGTCGATAGCAGCAAACTACGCCTAAAACTCCTGGTTTGAATGGAAGACTGTGTAGACCCAGATCAAATTGTTCATTTTAGAAGTTATGCTATTTGGGTGTTTGCTAAGGTGTCCAAATGGACAGGCTACGCACGTGGTCAGATCAGCGCTTAGACGAAAGCAGCGAAACTGCATCATAAACTACTGGTTAAATGGCAAACTGTGTAGACCCAGACCAAATGGTTCATATTAGGAGCTATGTGTTCAGGATCTGCTTTGTGTGCTCACGTGTCAACATGCACATTCCACGCACGTAGTACATTCAGCGTTTAGTCGAAAGCAGCAAACTTAATATATGCCGCCTACGCTCCAGTTTGTTGGATATATAAACACGGTAGAGATATGTAGACTCGACGATATTCTGGCTGTCTAATAATTAAGCGCATTTTAGTAGCATTTTTTGTAATAAATATAATGTTTTGTGTATATATATATATATAATCCCGAAAAGATTTTCAAAAAGGCCCCTACCACCCATAAAATAGATACAAAAAAATGGGGAACTACCCTTGCAGAATGCTCCCCACCGGGAAGCATTCTGTTTGTGAACGAAAGCGTTCGTTTTGTTCAGCGTCCAGGAAAAACCTGGGCAGTAATTCTCCAGTTAGATGGAAAAATAAACATTGGGTACTTGTCAAAGAATTGCTCGCTTTAAATATGCATCGTGTTTTAAAATCAAATGGTTTTCGGCATCGAGTATTAAAATTAAATGGTTTTCGTATAGGTAATGATGTAACATTTATGCTCAATATATGCCCTATCAGACACATTTTTTCTTAAATAGAAACAGACTAATAGAAAAGGATTGTCTATTTCTATCTGAATATCAGTACCATAAATGTTGGATTGAATTTGATGACACGTATTTTACGCATTTTTCATCAAAGACGACCGAGCGTCGTTTTACAACGACTATTTATCTCCCTTTACCAAACCAGTCACTTTATCAGGTTATATGAACAAAATAATAAACACTAATTACTTGTAGCACGGTGCTCGAGTGGATTTTTACTGTTCTTAAAGATGACACAGGTCTCATCGTGTGGGTTCGAATCCTTACTTCGGCATTATTTTTTATTTACATACATATATATTTTATCCTTATTTTGTGTGAGTTTTCATTGTAGTTATTTTTTGTTTTGTTTCAGTTAACATTACCAGCGTGAACATTCTTATTAATAAGATCAAAGTCTTTGATTGAGTTTGAAGAATTTATGAAGAAATAATTGATTACTGACTACTATTTATATTTAAAGAGCCTGAAGTACACCTCCTTTCCTTGGTATCACAATGTTTTTTTTTTTTTTTTTTTTTCATTGAAAGCGCGCGTGGCTCACTCATTGCACTCAATGAATCTGCAGCCTTAATTCGGTAGTTTCCAATGCTGTCCTTCTACATTTATAAAACTGAATCTGTGTATAGAGGTTCAAACATACTAGAATCTTAGACTGTCTATAGCATGGATGCAGGAAGGAATGTCTTAAAGTCATTTTCTCATGCGCCTACTATTGTTATTATTTGTCGGATCGTAAGAAAATATCATTTCTCCATATTCTCATGCCAATAGCCATGAGACCCAGACAGGCATACGCAGTCATATACAGTCAAACCTGTCTTAAGCAGCCACCCATGGGAAGTTTAAAATGTGGCTGCTGAAGGCAGGTGGCTGCTTAATACAGTTCAAATATATAAGTCTATGGATTTTCGGGGAACTTTCCTCTGGCTGCTTAATACAGGTTGGCTGCTTAATAGAGGTGACCACTAATACAGGTTTGACTGTACCATTTGTAGTAACCAAGATCATACTGCGCATCCGCGTAGTTAGATCATGGTCTTTTCTGTCCGCCAACTTATTTAGTATGTTTTACTATTTTATTATAAGCTCAAATAGGTGAAAAAAGTTTATGTCGTATGCGAACAGGGGAGATTCAGCTCATTGTACGCAACAAATACGTGAACATGCGTAAAAAGTGTACAAGTATCATATACCAATAGTAGTAACCAAGATCATACTGCGCATCCGCGTAGTTAGATCATGGTCTTTTCTGTCCGCCAACTTATTTAGTATGTTTGACTGTCTTCAACAATTCTGTTAGCGGACAAAATAAACAATGATCAGGCTGCGTGGCTGCACATACCAGTCTGTGCACGCGTCGGACTTAATAGTAAAGTGAAAAAAAAAGTAAATACGGAAATGCACAGGAAAAGACAAAGCGGAATCATGGCTTAGGAAAAGGCGTCTGCAGAGCACATGCAAACAGAATTATTGCTATGAGTGACAAAATGACGATAAAAAAAGTAAGTAGGCAGGAAAAACAAAAAAACAAAACAAAAAAACATGAAATGTCTGCAGTAGACGGTAGTGTAAGACGTTCACCTATCCAAGTACTAACCGGGTTTGCGTTGCTTAACTTTACTGAAAAGACGAGAGCTCTTTGTTTCCACCCTACACGGACAGACATGCAGAATGGTTGAAAATAAGCATTTTATAAAATTGACTAATATGTATTAAGGAGCTAGCGCGCGTTTTGCGCATTTTGTCCGCCTTGAATTATTTTTGTAAATAAAAGTGAACTACATCACTACATTAATTGAACATTTAATTCATTTTACGTAATAACGAATGAAATAGAATACGGCTTTGAACTAGGTTTGCAGATACTAGACTTTCTAATAGACTCTTTCTTTAACCGTATCCGCTCTCTGAGCTGATTCAGCAGACGCAAAATTGGCGATAAATTTATTATTTATTTATTTTTTCCAAGAAAACCTTTCATGCAAATTGTCTCCAAAACAGGATTTGACATTACGAATGGCAAATCCTGTTTCTGGAGAAAATGAGAAAAATATTTCAAAATGTCGTCTGCTGAAAAAAAAAAAAAAATAAATAAAATAAAACAAGAGGGTAAAGGTTTAGCTTATTCTATCTATAAAGAAAAGCCCTCATTCTTTAAAATGTCATTTTTAACACCATACAAGTATGAGCTTTTAATAACTAATATTGCCGTGTCACATACGCACATACACGCATAGTTTTTTTTTTTTTTTTTTTTTTTTTTTTTTCAATTATTCTTATTCTTTACACTTTTATTTCTCATTAATCAATGCTCTTGTTTTTCCTGCTATTCTTTACATTTTTTCTTTATTTCTAAAGCTTGATTTTATTCTAATCAGTAGGTGTTTACTTAGCCTCTGAGAAATATGTTCAGTATTTAGCTGTTAATAATCAATTTTCTTCCCGACCCGCAGGTGTTCTTTGTGTTTACTTGTGTTTGGATGCGGAGAGTGAAGGGTAGCAATTACAGGCATTAAACGGAGCACATTCCGAATACATAGTACATACGAATTAGTGTTCAATACTTGACACAATGTATTAGTCTAGTACATGCTTATCTACGTCAACCCGATAATCTGTTGAATATATCAGGAAGCTATTTAGCTAAATCAAATGCTCAATTTCTGTACAGATGTGGCCAAGTTTTAGTTAGAAAATTTATACAGGAAGGTGATATATGAAAACAAAACGCTAGCGCCTGATTGCTGTAAACGTACATGTAGTCAGATAGTACCGTTGATAGAGATGGTCATCTTAGTTATTTGTGTATCTATATCCACTTCACGTTGACACAGCTTAAAAACCGAGTCCAGTAAGCACTTGGATCGACGACAGGATATCGGGTGCTATCAATTCTTAAAAACTTCGAGTCCAGTAAGCACTTGGATCGACGACAGCATATCGGGTGCTATCAATTCCCTCCCATCTCTCTCTCTCTCTCTCTCTCTCTCTCTCTCATTGATTTACACGTCCAGTCCTCAAGTCCTTCATCCTATTTCACATGCGAACTGACAGTGAACCATTACGTTACGAATTCTTGTAATATGTGGCCCTTCTGCTGTCAGTTCAGCCATTCTTTCTTTCTATAGCAAATGCGAAAACATAACTATCATAAGCGTGGCCCAACGACGTCGGATAAGGACTGCAATATAAGGAATTAAGACTTGTAAGTTTTATACTTTTACCATTACCAATTTCGTCTGTGTGTTTCTTAGTGTTGCACTCTGAAACACTGTATTGACGGTAAATATTCAGGATTATTAGTACCTTATCATATCTATTACGATATTTGGACAAGCCTATAAATTCCAATTAATTACAATTTGATGCACCCGAAAATATTGGTTTAATGGCAAAGTATATAGATCCAGATCAAATGATTCATTTTAGAAACTATATAATCTGGGTCCACACAGTTTACTCACATGTCAACATGTACATTGTACGCACGTGGTCAAATCAGCGTTTAGTCGAAAGCGGCAAACCAGCGTCCAAAACTACAGGTTGAGTGGCAAACTGTGTAGACCCAGATCAAATGATTCAGTTTAGGAGCTATCTGATCTGGATTCACACTTTTTGATTACGTGGTCAAAATGCACAAGCTACGCACATGATCAATTCGGCGTTTAGTAAAAAGCAGCCAACCTGCGTCCAAAACTACGGGTTTAAATGGCAAACTGTGTAGACCCGGATCAAATGGTCCAGTTTAGGAGCTATGTGATCTGGGTTCACACTGTTTGATCACTTTGTCAAAATGCACAAGCTACGCACATGGTCAATTCGGCGTTTAGTAAAAAGCAGCCAACCTGCGTCCAAAACTACTGGTTTGAATCGCAATCTGTGTAGACCAAGATCAAATGGTTCATTTTAGGGGCTATGTGATCTGGGTCCGCGCTGTTTACTCACGTGTCAATATACATATTCTACGCAAGTCGTCAAATCAGTGTTTAGTCGATAGCAGCAAACTACGCCTAAAACTCCTGGTTTGAATGGAAGACTGTGTAGACCCAGATCAAATTGTTCATTTTAGAAGTTATGCTATTTGGGTGTTTGCTAAGGTGTCCAAATGGACAGGCTACGCACGTGGTCAGATCAGCGCTTAGACGAAAGCAGCGAAACTGCATCATAAACTACTGGTTAAATGGCAAACTGTGTAGACCCAGACCAAATGGTTCATATTAGGAGCTATGTGTTCAGGATCTGCTTTGTGTGCTCACGTGTCAACATGCACATTCCACGCACGTAGTACATTCAGCGTTTAGTCGAAAGCAGCAAACTTAATATATGCCGCCTACGCTCCAGTTTGTTGGATATATAAACACGGTAGAGATATGTAGACTCGACGATATTCTGGCTGTCTAATAATTAAGCGCATTTTAGTAGCATTTTTTGTAATAAATATAATGTTTTGTGTATATATATATATATAATCCCGAAAAGATTTTCAAAAAGGCCCCTACCACCCATAAAATAGATACAAAAAAATGGGGAACTACCCTTGCAGAATGCTCCCCACCGGGAAGCATTCTGTTTGTGAACGAAAGCGTTCGTTTTGTTCAGCGTCCAGGAAAAACCTGGGCAGTAATTCTCCAGTTAGATGGAAAAATAAACATTGGGTACTTGTCAAAGAATTGCTCGCTTTAAATATGCATCGTGTTTTAAAATCAAATGGTTTTCGGCATCGAGTATTAAAATTAAATGGTTTTCGTATAGGTAATGATGTAACATTTATGCTCAATATATGCCCTATCAGACACATTTTTTCTTAAATAGAAACAGACTAATAGAAAAGGATTGTCTATTTCTATCTGAATATCAGTACCATAAATGTTGGATTGAATTTGATGACACGTATTTTACGCATTTTTCATCAAAGACGACCGAGCGTCGTTTTACAACGACTATTTATCTCCCTTTACCAAACCAGTCACTTTATCAGGTTATATGAACAAAATAATAAACACTAATTACTTGTAGCACGGTGCTCGAGTGGATTTTTACTGTTCTTAAAGATGACACAGGTCTCATCGTGTGGGTTCGAATCCTTACTTCGGCATTATTTTTTATTTACATACATATATATTTTATCCTTATTTTGTGTGAGTTTTCATTGTAGTTATTTTTTGTTTTGTTTCAGTTAACATTACCAGCGTGAACATTCTTATTAATAAGATCAAAGTCTTTGATTGAGTTTGAAGAATTTATGAAGAAATAATTGATTACTGACTACTATTTATATTTAAAGAGCCTGAAGTACACCTCCTTTCCTTGGTATCACAATGTTTTTTTTTTTTTTTTTTTTCATTGAAAGCGCGCGTGGCTCACTCATTGCACTCAATGAATCTGCAGCCTTAATTCGGTAGTTTCCAATGCTGTCCTTCTACATTTATAAAACTGAATCTGTGTATAGAGGTTCAAACATACTAGAATCTTAGACTGTCTATAGCATGGATGCAGGAAGGAATGTCTTAAAGTCATTTTCTCATGCGCCTACTATTGTTATTATTTGTCGGATCGTAAGAAAATATCATTTCTCCATATTCTCATGCCAATAGCCATGAGACCCGGACAGGCATACGCAGTCATATACAGTCAAACCTGTCTTAAGCAGCCACCCATGGGAAGTTTAAAATGTGGCTGCTGAAGGCAGGTGGCTGCTTAATACAGTTCAAATATATAAGTCTATGGATTTTCGGGGAACTTTCCTCTGGCTGCTTAATACAGGTTGGCTGCTTAATAGAGGTGACCACTAATACAGGTTTGACTGTACCATTTGTAGTAACCAAGATCATACTGCGCATCCGCGTAGTTAGATCATGGTCTTTTCTGTCCGCCAACTTATTTAGTATGTTTTACTATTTTATTATAAGCTCAAATAGGTGAAAAAAGTTTATGTCGTATGCGAACAGGGGAGATTCAGCTCATTGTACGCAACAAATACGTGAACATGCGTAAAAAGTGTACAAGTATCATATACCAATAGTAGTAACCAAGATCATACTGCGCATCCGCGTAGTTAGATCATGGTCTTTTCTGTCCGCCAACTTATTTAGTATGTTTGACTGTCTTCAACAATTCTGTTAGCGGACAAAATAAACAATGATCAGGCTGCGTGGCTGCACATACCAGTCTGTGCACGCGTCGGACTTAATAGTAAAGTGAAAAAAAAAGTAAATACGGAAATGCACAGGAAAAGACAAAGCGGAATCATGGCTTAGGAAAAGGCGTCTGCAGAGCACATGCAAACAGAATTATTGCTATGAGTGACAAAATGACGATAAAAAAAGTAAGTAGGCAGGAAAAAAAAAAAAAACAAAACAAAAAAACATGAAATGTCTGCAGTAGACGGTAGTGTAAGACGTTCACCTATCCAAGTACTAACCGGGTTTGCGTTGCTTAACTTTACTGAAAAGACGAGAGCTCTTTGTTTCCACCCTACACGGACAGACATGCAGAATGGTTGAAAATAAGCATTTTATAAAATTGACTAATATGTATTAAGGAGCTAGCGCGCGTTTTGCGCATTTTGTCCGCCTTGAATTATTTTTGTAAATAAAAGTGAACTACATCACTACATTAATTGAACATTTAATTCATTTTACGTAATAACGAATGAAATAGAATACGGCTTTGAACTAGGTTTGCAGATACTAGACTTTCTAATAGACTCTTTCTTTAACCGTATCCGCTCTCTGAGCTGATTCAGCAGACGCAAAATTGGCGATAAATTTATTATTTATTTATTTTTTCCAAGAAAACCTTTCATGCAAATTGTCTCCAAAACAGGATTTGACATTACGAATGGCAAATCCTGTTTCTGGAGAAAATGAGAAAAATATTTCAAAATGTCGTCTGCTGAAAAAAAAAAAAAAATAAATAAAATAAAACAAGAGGGTAAAGGTTTAGCTTATTCTATCTATAAAGAAAAGCCCTCATTCTTTAAAATGTCATTTTTAACACCATACAAGTATGAGCTTTTAATAACTAATATTGCCGTGTCACATACGCACATACACGCATAGTTTTTTTTTTTTTTTTTTTTTTTTTTTTTTTCAATTATTCTTATTCTTTACACTTTTATTTCTCATTAATCAATGCTCTTGTTTTTCCTGCTATTCTTTACATTTTTTCTTTATTTCTAAAGCTTGATTTTATTCTAATCAGTAGGTGTTTACTTAGCCTCTGAGAAATATGTTCAGTATTTAGCTGTTAATAATCAATTTTCTTCCCGACCCGCAGGTGTTCTTTGTGTTTACTTGTGTTTGGATGCGGAGAGTGAAGGGTAGCAATTACAGGCATTAAACGGAGCACATTCCGAATACATAGTACATACGAATTAGTGTTCAATACTTGACACAATGTATTAGTCTAGTACATGCTTATCTACGTCAACCCGATAATCTGTTGAATATATCAGGAAGCTATTTAGCTAAATCAAATGCTCAATTTCTGTACAGATGTGGCCAAGTTTTAGTTAGAAAATTTATACAGGAAGGTGATATATGAAAACAAAACGCTAGCGCCTGATTGCTGTAAACGTACATGTAGTCAGATAGTACCGTTGATAGAGATGGTCATCTTAGTTATTTGTGTATCTATATCCACTTCACGTTGACACAGCTTAAAAACCGAGTCCAGTAAGCACTTGGATCGACGACAGGATATCGGGTGCTATCAATTCTTAAAAACTTCGAGTCCAGTAAGCACTTGGATCGACGACAGCATATCGGGTGCTATCAATTCCCTCCCATCTCTCTCTCTCTCTCTCTCTCTCTCTCTCTCATTGATTTACACGTCCAGTCCTCAAGTCCTTCATCCTATTTCACATGCGAACTGACAGTGAACCATTACGTTACGAATTCTTGTAATATGTGGCCCTTCTGCTGTCAGTTCAGCCATTCTTTCTTTCTATAGCAAATGCGAAAACATAACTATCATAAGCGTGGCCCAACGACGTCGGATAAGGACTGCAATATAAGGAATTAAGACTTGTAAGTTTTATACTTTTACCATTACCAATTTCGTCTGTGTGTTTCTTAGTGTTGCACTCTGAAACACTGTATTGACGGTAAATATTCAGGATTATTAGTACCTTATCATATCTATTACGATATTTGGACAAGCCTATAAATTCCAATTAATTACAATTTGATGCACCCGAAAATATTGGTTTAATGGCAAAGTATATAGATCCAGATCAAATGATTCATTTTAGAAACTATATAATCTGGGTCCACACAGTTTACTCACATGTCAACATGTACATTGTACGCACGTGGTCAAATCAGCGTTTAGTCGAAAGCGGCAAACCAGCGTCCAAAACTACAGGTTGAGTGGCAAACTGTGTAGACCCAGATCAAATGATTCAGTTTAGGAGCTATCTGATCTGGATTCACACTTTTTGATTACGTGGTCAAAATGCACAAGCTACGCACATGATCAATTCGGCGTTTAGTAAAAAGCAGCCAACCTGCGTCCAAAACTACGGGTTTAAATGGCAAACTGTGTAGACCCGGATCAAATGGTCCAGTTTAGGAGCTATGTGATCTGGGTTCACACTGTTTGATCACTTTGTCAAAATGCACAAGCTACGCACATGGTCAATTCGGCGTTTAGTAAAAAGCAGCCAACCTGCGTCCAAAACTACTGGTTTGAATCGCAATCTGTGTAGACCAAGATCAAATGGTTCATTTTAGGGGCTATGTGATCTGGGTCCGCGCTGTTTACTCACGTGTCAATATACATATTCTACGCAAGTCGTCAAATCAGTGTTTAGTCGATAGCAGCAAACTACGCCTAAAACTCCTGGTTTGAATGGAAGACTGTGTAGACCCAGATCAAATTGTTCATTTTAGAAGTTATGCTATTTGGGTGTTTGCTAAGGTGTCCAAATGGACAGGCTACGCACGTGGTCAGATCAGCGCTTAGACGAAAGCAGCGAAACTGCATCATAAACTACTGGTTAAATGGCAAACTGTGTAGACCCAGACCAAATGGTTCATATTAGGAGCTATGTGTTCAGGATCTGCTTTGTGTGCTCACGTGTCAACATGCACATTCCACGCACGTAGTACATTCAGCGTTTAGTCGAAAGCAGCAAACTTAATATATGCCGCCTACGCTCCAGTTTGTTGGATATATAAACACGGTAGAGATATGTAGACTCGACGATATTCTGGCTGTCTAATAATTAAGCGCATTTTAGTAGCATTTTTTGTAATAAATATAATGTTTTGTGTATATATATATATATAATCCCGAAAAGATTTTCAAAAAGGCCCCTACCACCCATAAAATAGATACAAAAAAATGGGGAACTACCCTTGCAGAATGCTCCCCACCGGGAAGCATTCTGTTTGTGAACGAAAGCGTTCGTTTTGTTCAGCGTCCAGGAAAAACCTGGGCAGTAATTCTCCAGTTAGATGGAAAAATAAACATTGGGTACTTGTCAAAGAATTGCTCGCTTTAAATATGCATCGTGTTTTAAAATCAAATGGTTTTCGGCATCGAGTATTAAAATTAAATGGTTTTCGTATAGGTAATGATGTAACATTTATGCTCAATATATGCCCTATCAGACACATTTTTTCTTAAATAGAAACAGACTAATAGAAAAGGATTGTCTATTTCTATCTGAATATCAGTACCATAAATGTTGGATTGAATTTGATGACACGTATTTTACGCATTTTTCATCAAAGACGACCGAGCGTCGTTTTACAACGACTATTTATCTCCCTTTACCAAACCAGTCACTTTATCAGGTTATATGAACAAAATAATAAACACTAATTACTTGTAGCACGGTGCTCGAGTGGATTTTTACTGTTCTTAAAGATGACACAGGTCTCATCGTGTGGGTTCGAATCCTTACTTCGGCATTATTTTTTATTTACATACATATATATTTTATCCTTATTTTGTGTGAGTTTTCATTGTAGTTATTTTTTGTTTTGTTTCAGTTAACATTACCAGCGTGAACATTCTTATTAATAAGATCAAAGTCTTTGATTGAGTTTGAAGAATTTATGAAGAAATAATTGATTACTGACTACTATTTATATTTAAAGAGCCTGAAGTACACCTCCTTTCCTTGGTATCACAATGTTTTTTTTTTTTTTTTTTTTTTTCATTGAAAGCGCGCGTGGCTCACTCATTGCACTCAATGAATCTGCAGCCTTAATTCGGTAGTTTCCAATGCTGTCCTTCTACATTTATAAAACTGAATCTGTGTATAGAGGTTCAAACATACTAGAATCTTAGACTGTCTATAGCATGGATGCAGGAAGGAATGTCTTAAAGTCATTTTCTCATGCGCCTACTATTGTTATTATTTGTCGGATCGTAAGAAAATATCATTTCTCCATATTCTCATGCCAATAGCCATGAGACCCGGACAGGCATACGCTTCAGCACAATCTAATCAAGGTTTCTCTGTTCGTCAATATTTTCTACAATATCAAACCGTTGAATTTGAAGCGAAGGACCTATTTCGACTTCATGTGTGCAGCTAATCTTTGCCTTCGTTGTTCACGTATGCAATAAGACATTTGCAGCCTACCATATGCGTGGTTCAACGTCTTCGGACAGTTTCTGCAATACGGAAAATTAAGGCCGGTACGTTTTATAAATTTACCAATATCAGTTTTTTTCTTGTTCACGTAGGTGTATGATTCTCGTCGCGGTCTATTTACCGTAAATATTCAGACACATTAGTGCCTTCTATCAGTTATTTGGACAGAATACAATTGTTCAGGAACAACTTTCACAGATCATATTATTATTATTATTAGAACCAAAGAAAATGTCAATATGTCATATGCTCATAGAATTGGCACAGGTAACCGTGAGCACGGTCTGGTCAGGTGTTGCTATCTTTTTTTTTTCAGTAACTTCCAACAAATCTCTAAGTGGACAGAGTAAGACGCTGATACGACTGCGCGCACTCTGAGGTGCGGACTTATGCGCACCTTCGTTCGCCGCCAATGCGAAAAGACCCATTTTCGCATGTTGCTATTTTATTATAAGCTCAAATAGGTGAAAAAAGTTTATGTCGTATGCGAACAGGGGAGATTCAGCTCATTGTACGCAACAAATACGTGAACATGCGTAAAAAGTGTCGGGCGCGGTCGGTTTGCCTGGCCACACGATTGCTGGGCGGGCTTGGTCTTCTGGACGGTTGGCCGGTGTTGTGCACATTCTTTCGCCGGAAAGACAAGATGCAGTATTAAATATGTATATACCAGTATGATGTTTGTCCGTAAGATGTAAACTGCCTTGAATCAGTACTGAGTTGGTACTGTGTAAAATTTTTGACAACAAGACTCAGTATAAATTATATTCATACCAGGATGAGGTTCTTCGGTAAGATGCATAATGTCTTGAATCAGTATGAGTTGGTACTGTGTGTAGTTTTGCTAAGATTCAATACAAAACATATATTTACCAGTTTGATGTTTTTCAGTAAGAATAACAGTATCTTGAATTAGTACTGAGTTGGAACAGGGCATAGTTTTGACTAGATTAATTTTGAAGCATGTTCTTATTAGTATGATGTTTTGTCAGTAAGTTATACAATGCCTTGAATCAATACTGAGTTGGTACTTTGTAAGTTTTTGACAAAATTCAGTATAAATTATGTTCTTACCAGTTGGATGTTTTTCATTAAGATGCACAATGTGTTGAATCAATACTGAATTTGTACTGTGTAAGGTTTTACAACACGATTTAGTAAAAACATGCACTTACCATTATGAAGTTTTCAATGAGATGCACAATGTCTTGAATCAGTACTGAGTCGGTACTGTGTAAAGTTTGACAACAAGATTCAGTATAAAAATGTACTTACCAATATGATATTTTTTCAGTAAGATGCACAATGACTTGAATCAGTACTGTGTTTGTAATGTGTACAGTTTTTGACAAGATTTGGCATAAATCATGTACTTACCATTATGATGTTTGTTCAAGTAGATGCACAATGTCGAATCAGTACTTAGTTGATACTGCATACTGCTTTGACAAGTTTCATTATAAAACATGTACTTACCAGTATAATGTCTTTTCAGTAAGATGCACAATGCCTTGAATCAGTGCTGAGTTGGTACTGTGTACAGTTTTGACAAGTACTTACCAGTATGATGTTTCTCAGTAAGATGCATAATTTCTTGAATCAGTACAAAGTTGGTACTGTGTATAGTTTTGACACTAAGATACAGTATAAAGATGTACCTACCAGTTTGCCATTTTTAAATAAGATGCATAATGCCTTGAATTAGTACTGCCTTGGTGCTGCATATAGTTTGGTCAAGATTCAAAATAAAACATGTACTTACCAGTTTGATGTCTTTTATTAAGATGCACAATGCCTTGAAGCAGTTCTAAGTTGGTACTATGTATAGGTTTGATAACAAGGTTCAGTATAAAACATGTACGTACCAGTATGGGGACTTTCAGTAAGATACATAATGCCTTGAATCAGTACTGAGGGGTACAGTGTATACATTTGACAACAAGATTCAGTATAAACTATGTTTTTACCAGTTTGATGTTTTTCAGTAAGATGCACAATGCCTTGAATCAGTACAGTTGTAACTGTGAATTGTTTTGACAATAAGATTTAGTATAAAACATATACTTACCAGTTTGATGTTATTGTGTATATTTTTGGTAAGATTCAATATAAAACAGGTACTTACCAGTATGATGCTTTGCAGTAAAATGCACAATGCCTTGAATTAGTACAGAAGTTGGCATTGTGTATAATTTTGACAAGATTCAGTATAAAACATGTACTTACAAGTATGATATTTCTCAGTAAGTTGCTAATTTTGACAAAATTTAGTCTAAAACATATGATGTTTTTTTTTTTTCTGTAAGATGTCCAGAATCAGTACTGAGTTGGTACTGTGTAAAGTTGTAACAAGATTTAGTAAAAACATATATTTACCAGTATGATGGTTTTCAGTAAGATGCACAATGTCTTGAACCTGTACTGAGTTGGTACTTGTATAGTTTTTACAAGATTCAATATAAAGCATGTACTTACCAGTATGAGGTTTTTTGTTGTTGTTTTTTTCCGTAAGATGCACAATATTCTTGGATCAGTAAGGAGTTGGTACCGTGTATAGGTTTTGAGAAGATTCAATGTAAAACATGCACTTATCAGTATGAGCTGTCTTCAGTAAGATGCTTAATGTCTTGATTCAGTACTGAGTTTGTACTGTGTATAGTTTTATCAAGATCAGTACTGAGTTTGCACAGTGTATAGTTTTGACAACAAGATTCAGTATTTGATGAGTTTAGGTATTTGATGATAGCTGGTGTCCGATCAAAACTGGTAACTGTTTATAGCTGGCATTTTAGGACTTATATTTTTGTTCACTAGACCCTGAGTCAGTATTGAGATATTTTTAAAATTATGCATTATGACCCAAATCAGCACTGGTTTTAGCATATGTGTATTTCTGTCAGCAAGTACCAATATCTTTTTTATTACAATTCATAACACTTTTTTAACTATCTGAAAAAGCTTTTAACTATGAAAAATGTTTAAGATGGGGTGATAAAAATATATTCTAAAATAGACTATAAATGTAACATGTTGTATATATTTGTTATTTGAAAGTGTTGTGTGTTTCTGCAATATTGGTGTTGGAACACATGTACATTAAATTTGGAGAAGAAAGAAGTTACTACATGCTTTACCTATAATTAAACTGGAAAGTATTATAAAACAATTATCAACTAAATTCTAACAAAATTTTTAGGAGGTCAATTTGTTTAGGTGCCTATACAGCAACCGGAAAATGAGTGTTTTTAAGGTGGGTAACCATCGATGTATGCATGTTTTAAAGATGCTCCATTGCAGTGATTTTCTTACTGTTGAAAAAAATGGGAATTTAGTATACGTTACGTCCTTGATTGTTACAGGCAAATGTGAATGTATTTTTGAGTTTGAAAATGGCTGAGGAACTGTCAATATTTTCACAAAACTGTCGAGGCGGTCTTTCAATTGCAACCAAAAGGAGGGATTTATTTCAGTATGTAAGGTAAAAAAGTTTAATATTGTATGTTTACAAGATACACATATAAACCCAAAATTTGAATCATTCATCAAATCTGAATGGGGTTTTGATGCATATTTTAGTTCATATACTACCAATAGTCGTGGTGTCATGATTTTAATTAATAATAACTTTGAACAAAGGGTTAATCGGGTTAAAACTGATACAAACGGTAATTTTATCATTTTGGATATTAATATTGAAGGAAAGCAAGTTACACTGGTATGTTTATATGGACCCAATGAGGATAACCCTCAATTTTATAAAAATATAATGCAGAAAGTAGTTGAATTTGAAAATGAACAAGTTATTATGTGTGGGGATTGGAATCTTGTAGTAAATGCAGATAAAGACTACGATAACTACTTGCATATAAATAATCCGAGAGCAAGAGAAGTAGTAGTAAATCTGTTACAGGACGATAATTTTAAAGATCCATGGCGTATTATGAATGAGGAAGTTAGAAAATATACTTGGCGTAGGCTTCGTCCAACCAAAAAACAGTCACGCCTCGATTTCTTTTTAGTACATGACAGCATTTTTCAATATGTTACTAATGCAGATATAATACCAGGATACCGTACGGATCATTCAGCTATTATATTAAAGTTAAAACTACATGAAAGTGAAAGAGGGAAAGGATACTGGAAATTCAACAATTCTTTACTTAAAGATAAAAAATATGTAGACGAAATAAAAAAATTAATACAAGAAGTAAAACAATCATATGCTATAAATAGGCACGAGGAAAATATATCTAATGAAGATATATTGTTAAATATAAATGATCAGTTGTTTTTAGAGACTTTATTAATGATGATTAGGGGCCATACAATTAAATATAGTTCTATTAAGAAGAAAAAATCACTAGAAGAAGAAAGAAAACTTCAGCAAGAAATAAATGACTTGGAAGATGAAATCAACAACAATATATTACAGATAAGTGAAGAAACATTTCAAAATTTAAGTTTAAAAAAGACACGATTAACTGAAATAAGGAAAAATAAAATGGAAGGTGTTATGCTTAGATCAAGGACTAGATATCAAGACCTGGGAGAAAAACCTACTAAATACTTTCTTTGTTTAGAAAATAGACAATATACAAATAAAGTTATGAGTAAAATAACTGACGCGAATGGAACGGAATATACAGAAACAAAGGATATTCTAAAATGTCAAGGCCAATTTTATAAAAGTCCTTATGATAAAGTCCACATATCGGAAAACAGATCAATAAATGATTGTTTAGGGGAAAATTGTCAAAAATTATCAGACGATAGTGCTCAAACATTGGAGGGAAAGATTACATACGCCGAATTATTACAAGCATTAAAAAATATGAAAAATGAAAGATGTCCTGGTCTGGATGGGTTTAGCACAGAATTTTTCAATTTTTTTTGGATTGATTTGGGTGTTTTTGTATTGAGATCACTTAATTACGGATATGAAAGTGGATCCCTTTCTGTTACCCAAAAACAAGGTGTTATTACATGCCTACCCAAACCTGATAAGAATAGAAACTATCTAAAAAATTGGAGACCAATTTCATTATTAAACGTTGTATATAAACTTGTCTCTTCTGTAATTGCAAATAGAATTAAATCGGTTTTAGGATTTCTTGTACATGGAGATCAGAAAGGTTTTATTTCTGGAAGGTGTATTGCTGAAAACGTTAGATTAATTTATGACATACTTTTTGAAACAAAAAATCAAGAATTGCCAGGACTGATACTTTCGGTCGATTTTGAAAAGGCGTTTGATACGGTATCCTGGGAGTTTATAGAATCGGTTTTAAAGTACTTCAATTTTGGGCCCTCAATAATATCCTAGATCAAATTATTCCAAAACGGATCTGAAAGCTGTATAATTCAAAACGGATTTATTTCCGACTTCTTTTACTTAAAACGCGGGTGTCGACAAGGTGACCCAGTTTCCACGTACATCTTTATTCTCTGTGCGGAAATACTAGGTAAAATGCTGCGTACTAACGAAAATGTTAAAGGAATTAATATTAATAGGAAAACATTTTTACTGAGCCAATATGCGGACGACACACAGATATTTTTGGATGGGACAGAAAAATCACTTCAAGAGACCCTCAGTGTTTTAGATAATTTTTATATTATCTCGGATTTGAAAATTAATATAGAAAAGACCAAGGCTATTTGGATAGGCTCTTGCAGTAATTCTGAACGGAAAATTTGTAGAAACTATCAATATGATTGGACACAGGGACCATTCAAAATTTTAGGTGTAACATTTACAACAGAAGTTTTCGATATATGGGATGTAAATACAGCTCCATATATAAATAAAGCAAAAAACTTAATACAACAATAGTCTAAGCGTAAACTTACACTTTTTGGTAGAATTACAGTTATCAAATCATTAGTTTTAAGCAAATTTATCCATCTATTTTTAGCACTGCCTAACCCTCCTGGAGAGCTTGTGAAAAAATTAGAAAAACTATTTTATAATTTTTTATGGAATGGAGGACCTGATCGAATAAAGAGAACGATAGTTATTAAAGATCTGCAAGCGGGTGGCTTAAGAATGATAAATGCACAATATTTCATTAAAGCACTTAAAATAACATGGCTAAGAAAGGTGATAAAAATTATGAAAGTACGACCTGGTACGATTTATCAAATATCGATTTTCAAAAACTTTTTACGCTAGGGCCAGTTTATACAAGACAACTGAAACAAATTATTCGTAATCCCTTTTGGAAAGATGTGCTCCAGAGTTGGTCGGACTTTTGTAATGCTATTACGTGCGAGACAGTGCATAAAATTTTAGAATCGCCGCTGTGGTATAACAAAAATTTGCATAATGGGGAGAATTTCTGCATTCAAAACTGGTTTAAAAAAAGGAATTCGATCTCTAATTGACATTATTGACGAAAGAGGCAATTTTTATCAGTTCAATGAATTGAAAGATGTTTATAATATTCATGGTACATTTCTTGATTATCAGTCTTTGCTACGAAAAATACCAGATCGCTGGAAAAACGTACTTAATGATAACAAAATAACTTGCATACTTACCAGATTCAATGTCAGATGTAATGTCTATGTGAAGTATTTATTAAACGGTAAAAAGGGGTGCAGATTATTCTATGATATACTGGCATCAATTACCACCATCAAGGAAATACAAAATGGGAACAAGAATTAATAAATATGAGTGACGAAGAATGGGAAAGGCATAATAAAGTTATTAGTTCTTTAAAAGAAGTTAAATTAAAGGACTTTCAATACAAAATCACAAATAAAATTTTGGTGACAAAATCATTTTTATATCGAATAAATAAAGCCGACGATAACCTATGTCAATATTGCCAACAACATTCAGAAACTATAATACATCTTTTTGTACACTGTCATGTAGTTAGACGATTTTGGAGCACACTTCAGGGATGGTTGTTGAATAATTTTGGGCTGAGAATGTTGTTAACCGGAAAAAATATTATGTTCCCTAGTGAAAGAAGGGGCGGGTTGATGAATTATTTATATGTAGTTGCAAAATATTATATATATGCAAACAAGTTTTCAGGATATGAACTTCATATAGAATCTTTTGAATCAATATTAAAACGAAAATTTCAAAGTGAAAAATACATAGCAAATTTAAACAATACGTTTATCAATTTTATTAAGAAATGGACGACATTATATACCTACCTCAATTAAATGACTAAAATATACTTCGGACAGTCATGGGACATATAGCATGCACCGGGATGACGTACGATTACATATGCTCAGTCTATTTGGCTTCTTTTTTTTTTTTTTTTTTTTTTTTTAATGAGCGGTGATTTTGATCAGTTGCCAATCGGACATTTCATAGCTAGCAATTGATGGGGTGTAAGCAAATAAACAGATTTTGGAAACCTTTTGATATAATACGTGGGCAGCTGTGTTTATCTTATTCTTTTAACACGACGCAAACCAGTTGGAGAGGAAAACTCTAAGATACGGAATCGTTGTTAAAAGATTCCGACATGAAGGATTACACACTATTTCAAAATGATTAGGCTGTAATTAAAAGAGCAAATTAACTAAATTTACTTACCGGAGAATCAATTTAATCCAACTGTCACGTTTACAAGTAAAATCTACATGTAACACTGGTGCACGAAGTATATATTGTCAGTGTTCACCGATCCGATAAACCTTGCGGTATTGGCCTAATGTGTATTTACACTGATTGTAAGACGTGTTATTTCTTTAGTTCTTAGCCGTTGAAAAATAAGGCTTTACAAAAACTATTATATGTGCCGCACATGCGACCAACGGAGCACTTTTGTGCAATCTTGTTGGGGCTTTATTTTCGCATACATGTGAAAAGAGCTATATAAGGTTAGATTAAGAACTTAAAACCTAGCTACACTAGACGGCTGTGTATGCGAAATTGAGGAAACACCGTGCAGGAACCAAAAATTCGTTGATATTTTATTTTTGCATCACGGCTAAACTGACAGTTTTGTAAAAAACGCTTATTTACTTGATAAAAAGGACAAAATACCCTATACTATACCTAGTTAAGAAATTAAGCTGCAATGGAGCATACACAAATGCGTTTAATAACTTCTTTCCTACATGTGGTACTCTAAGGTTGAAATGATACAAAAACTGCTATCAAAAGTACTAGTACCAGACATTTTCTTTTTTTTTTTTTTTTTTGTTTTTTGTTTTTTTGTTTTTTTTTTCTATGTCTATAACAAAGATTGAAATATGAGTGTGTATCATTAAGATATTGAGAAATAGAATTGATATTTCTATAATTTGTATAAAAATAATAATTTGTAACATATTTGTTCATGAAGTTTGCTGATTATAATTAAATAAAAAAAAAAAAAAAAAAAAAAAAAAAAAAAACATGCGTAAAAAGTGTACAAGTATCATATACCAATAGTAGTAACCAAGATCATACTGCGCATCCGCGTAGTTAGATCATGGTCTTCTCTGTCCGCCAACTTATTTAGTATGTTTTACTGTCTTCAACAATTCTGTTAGCGGACAAAGTAAACAATGATCAGGCTGCGTGGCTGCACATACCAGTCTGTGCACGCGTCGGACTTAATAGTAAAGTGAAAAAAAAAGTATATACGGAAATGCACAGGAAAAGACAAAGCGGAATCTTGGCTTAGGAAAAGGCGTCTGCAGAGCACATGCAAACAGAATTATTGCTATGAGTGACAAAATGACGATAAAAAAGTGAGTAGGCAGGGAAAAAAAAACAAACAAAAAAACATGAAATGTCTGCAGTAGACGGTAGTGTAAGAAGTTCACCTATCCAAGTACTAACCGGGTTTGCGTTGCTTAACTTTACTGAAAAGACGAGAGCTCTTTGTTTCCACCCTACACGGACAGACATGCAGAATGGTTGAAAATAAGCATTTTATAAAATTGACTAATATGTATTAAGGAGCTAGCGCGCGTTTTGCACATTTTGTCCGCCTTGAATTATTTTTGTAAATAAAAGTGAACTACATCACTACATTAATTGAACATTTAATTTATTTTACGTAATAACGAATGAAATAGAATACGGCTTTGAACTAGGTCTGCAGATACTAGACTTTCTAATAGACTCTTTCTTTAACCGTATCCGCTTTCTGGGCTGATTCAGCAGATGCAAAATTGGCGATAATTTTATTATTTATTTATTTTTTCCAAGAAAACCTTTCATGCAAATTGTTTCCAAAACACGATTTGACATTACGAATGGCAAATCCTGTTTCTGGGGAAAATGAGAAAAATATTTCAAAATGTCGTCTGCTAAAAAAAAATAAATAAATAAAACAAGAGGGTAAAGGTTTAGCTTATTCTATCTATAAAGAAAAGCCTCATTCTTTAAAATGTCATTTTTAACACCATACAAGTATGAGCTTTTAATAAATAATATTGCCGTGTCACATACGCACATACAGGCATAGTTATTTTTTTTTTTTTTTTTTTTTTTTTTTTTTCAATTATTCTTATTCTTTACACTTTTATTTCTCATTAATCAATGCTCTTGTTTTTCCTGCTATTCTTTACATTTTTTCTTTATTTCTAAAGCTTGATTTTATTCTAATCAGTAGGTGTTTTACTTAGCCTCTGAGAAATATGTTCAATATTTAGCTGTTAATAATCAATTTTCTTCCCGACCCGCAGGTGTTCTTTGTGTTTACTTGTGTTTGGATGCGGAGAGTGAAGGGTAGCAATTACAGGCATTAAACGGAGCACATTCCGAATACATAGTACATACGAATTAGTGTTCAATACTTGGCACAACGTATTAGTCTAGTACATGCTTATCTACGTCAACCCGATAATCTGTTGAATATATCAGGAAGCTATTTAGCTAAATCAAATGCTCAATTTCTGTACAGATGTGGCCAAGTTTTAGTTAGAAAATTTATACAGGAAGGTGATATATGAAAACAAAACGCTAGCGCCTGATTGCTGTAAACGTACATGTAGTCAGATAGTACCGTTGATAGAGATGGTCATCTTAGTTATTTGTGTATCTATATCCACTTCACGTTGACACAGCTTAAAAACCGAGTCCAGTAAGCACTTGGATCGACGACAGGATATCGGGTGCTATCAATTCTTAAAAACTTCGAGTCCAGTAAGCACTTGGATCGACGACAGCATATCGGGTGCTATCAATTCCCTCCCATCTCTCTCTCTCTCTCTCTCTCTCATTGATTTACACGTCCAGTCCTCAAGTCCTTCATCCTATTTCACACGCGAACTGACAGAGAACCATTACGTTACGAATTCTTGTAATATGTGGCCCTTCTGCTGTCGGTTCAGCCATTCTTTCTTTCTATAGCAAATGCGAAAACATAACTATCATAAGCGTGGCCCAACGACGTCGGATAAGGACTTCAATATAAGGAATTGAGACTTGTAAGTTTTATACTTTTACCATTACCAATTTCGTCTGTGTGTTTCTTAGCGTTGCACTCTGAAACACTGTATTGACGGTAAATATTCAGGATTATTAGTACCTTATCATATCTATTACGATATTTGGACAAGCCTATAAATTCCAATTAATTACAATTTGATGCACCCGAAAATACTGGTTTAATGGCAAAGTGTATAGATCCAGATCAAATGATTCATTTTAGAAACTATATAATCTGGGTCCATGCACACAGTTTACTCACATGTCAATATGTACATTGTACGCACGTGGTCAAATCAGCGTTCAGTCGAAAGCGGCAAACCAGCGTCTAAAACTACAGGTTGAGTGGCAAACTGTGTAGACCCAGATCAAATGATTCAGTTTAGGAGCTGTCTGATCTGGGTTCACACTTTTTTGATCACGTGGTCAAAATGCACAAGCTACGCACATGATCGATTCGGCGTTTAGTAAAAAGCAGCCAACCTGCGTCCAAAACTACTGGTTTAAATGGCAAACTGTGTAGACCCAGATCAAATGGTCCAGTTTAGGAGCTATGTGATCTGGGTTCACACTGTTTGATCACGTTGTCAAAATGCACAAGCTTCGCACATGGTCAATTTGGCGTTTAGTAAAAAGCAGCCAACCTGCGTCCAAAACTACTGGTTTGAATCGCAATCTGTGTAGACCAAGATCAAATGGTTCATTTTAGGGGCTATGTGATCTGGGTCCGCGCTGTTTACTCACGTGTCAATATACATATTGTACGCAAGTCGTCAAATCAGTGTTTAGTCGACAGCAGCAAACCACGCCTAAAACTACTGGTTTGAATGGAAGACTGTGTAGACCCAGATCAAATTGTTCATTTTAGAAGCTATGCTATTTGGGTGTCCGAGATACACATATGCATGAAAAGTATTAAGTGCAAGGCCGGGAAAAGAAGCAAAATCAGTCGCTAGAAAAGACATTCAGTAGTAGTATTAACAGAGAATTTGAAAGGAAATAGATCCATTAGAATAAATTGATAATATTTACTCAGTTGCTACATGCAGTTTTCATTTTAGTCAACATTCAAAACATCCAACAGTTCTTGAATGTTTCAACTGGCACGCTTTCAGTTTGATATCTTGGCACACTGGATGGAACCAATGCTAACATTTTGTGCACTGGAACATCAGATTGTAGTGGGCCTGTATATAAAGACGTATATAAAGACGTTTTTTTTTTCTCGATTCTGCCTTGCTTGGAAATTCAGTGAAAGCAATGCTGTTAATATCAGGATTCCCACTGCATTTTGAAACTGGGGGTAAATCAGCTCTGTTCTCTTATTTTTGTACGCCCATTGTAAGCAGTATACTACTCTTTTCTAATTTAGGGGTATAAGACAAATTTTGAGGGGATAAAAACCCCTCTGCAGAGGGTAAATGGGAATGCTGAATACAATTTGGAAGATGCAACAGTGCCAATGTTTTCGTGTTTTGTTAACTCCACGTACAAGGCTTGGGACCATTTGGGTGACTATAGTCCAATACTACTGACATTTCAGTACTATTTTCGGAACTTTCCGTTATTCCATGAATCCATGACAGTTCCATGTTTTGTCAACCTCTAGGCCCCAACACTGCACACACATATGCATACAAAATATTTATAATATAAACTGATACTAAAATTTCATCATTTCTCACCGCTGTGGTTCGAGTCTCGCTCGGGTCACGTCACATGCGATATAAGTGAAATATTATTGAAAGAGACAAAAAAACCCAAATCAAAAAAAAAAAAAAAAAAAAAAAAAAAAAAAATCATCAAAACACACACACACATTAATCTTATGTGTGACTCACTAGTCACATGTCTTTCTTTTTAGCACATATACAACCAAAAGTGAAATAAGAGGATGTGTCTGCTTTAATCTATGAAAAATATTTGTGGTTAAAATACGGTTTCACAAAATCCAAAATCAAGCTTCGAATTCAACTGTGATTTTTGTTTGTCTCAGCTCTCTGCACTCTTCATATATAAACAAGAGGACCATGGTGGCCATTAACGCTCACCTGTGCCTAAAAGGTCACTCAATGTCTACAATATTCACTAATCTGGAGGAAATAACTCCAAAATATCCATGTCCTCCACTTCTGCAAGTTTAAGGAAGATCCAATTTTAACTGATGAAGCTATGCAGCAAACAAATTTCTACTACCAAATACTGTCAGGGGAGATAACAAAAAAAAAACAGCATCCAGAGTTGTGGTCCTTACATGCAACACACCTTTTTAACCTCATGTACAATTCTACCAAGTATCATCAATGTATCTTCCATGGCGCTTAAGTTATGACAATCACATGGTTTCCACTGACAAATACTGTCAGGGGAGTGAACTCAAAAACTGCAGTATTCTAAGTTACAGTTTTTGTATACGACTAACCTTCTTACCTCCTGTTCAATCCTACCAAATACTATCAATATATTTCAAAGGGTGTTGGACTTACAAGGTCTCTATTACCAAATACTGACAGGGGAGATACCTAAAAAATTGCAGTACCTAGAGTTGTAGATCTTGTACAAGACGTGTCTTCTCAACGTCTTGTACAATTCTCCTTAATATCATCGATATATCTGAAATGGTGTTGAAGTTATGGCAATCATAAGGTTTCCATTACCAAATACTGTCAGGGGAGATAACTAAAAACTGTGGCATCTAGAGTTGTGATTCTTTTGTGTGACATGCTTTCTCAACCTTATGTACAATCCTACCAAGTATCATCAATGCATCTGAAAAGATGTTGGAGTTACCAAGATCACAAAGTTTCTATTAGGGGAGATAATTCTAAACCACAGCACCTGGAGTTGTAGTTTATGCAACACATCTTCTCAACCTCATGTACAATCCTACTGAGTTCAATCAATATATCTGAAAGGGTGTTGGAGTTATCAAATGCACAAGGTTTCTTTTACTAAATACTGTCAGGGCAGATGACTAAATAACTGTGGAACCTAGAGTTGTAGTTCTTGTATGTGCCACACCTCAATTCTTTCAAAAGATATGTTCTGGGAACTCAATGAAAGCATGCTACCAGGACGTTTCTAGAAGTCCTAGTTAGTACCCACAACATATGTTTACTAGGGGAAATAAGAAAATATGTACCTAAGCACTCCTTTAATCTGGAGCTCTGAAATGTAGACATTTCTTGTCTGATTCTCTTGATGTTAATACATCTTAAGATTTTTGTTTTATCCATTTCAAAAGGTACAAATTATCTGACCAGCAAGAGAAATTGGGCCCAATTCAAAACCATATTATTTAAGTAGTTGTGGTCATGATACACTCAAATTACACAAACCTTATTCCAAACTCATAAATCTGTAAAATAATGATGAATCAGAATGTTCAGACCAACAGACATGGACCCCAGAATAAAGGGTATAATCAGGCATCCATGGACAGTAAGCCTTACTTGGTAAGCAAGCTTTGCCCACCATGCCCATAAGCCTGAACAAAAGACATGTAGGTAGAAGTGTTATGTCCGGGATTTTGGAAGTCTACTTATGAAATCAGTAAAAAAAGTAACCATTTCTTCAAATCGGAATATTTTCTGACTATTTTTTATGAGACAACTAATCTATCTATATTCCTTGCATTCATTACTGATTTTGCCTGGCAAGAAATAGAATCAAAATACTGGGCCTATTCACACACACACACACACACACACACACACACACACACACACACACACACACACACACACACACACACACACACACACACACACACACACATCGGATAACTTAAGCCCGTGTCATAAATTAATGTATTCATTTCTTGAAAAGCTTAAATTATGGGGAATATTCACCAGATAATCTATTTATCGGAGGATTCTTGGTACTAATTCATTTAATAATGTAACTCTTATATCTTATATAACTGGCAAGAAATAAGAACAAATACCTGATTGCTTTAAAAAGTTACAATGTGTATCTTAATAAATGTGCTAAAATCTGATGACAAAATACAGCTGTACATGTATTGCGTTATGGCTATTCTGGTATATTTCCACAAGACAAACAATCAATTTGAGAATTTCTTGTGTTCATTTCAATTTGGAGAGTTAAACTCTGTATAAATATGAACAAATAAAATCAAAATATAGCCTTACTCTTAAAAATGTACACTTAATATAGCTCAAACAAGGGGACAGGGTCACTTATACTGATATATCTGGACAAAATATTACAAATTGAGGCATAATCACTTATAAGTTATCGACTTTAAAGTTAACACATTATTTATTTTTACTTCGATTGCACAGAAAGCTCAGCAATCTTATGCACTTGTTCTATAAGACATGGATGTTGGTGTTTCGTGAATGTGTGTTAGAGGAACCCAGATTACACAGGGAAAACCATCGACCAGCGCTACCCCACCCTGTTTTATGCCTGATCCTGGTGCCCCATAAATCCAATGTCGGCTGCAGTGAGTTATTCACATTGGGCACCATTAAAGGAAACTAAGGAGGGAAAGTGTGTTGGATGCAGGACTGAATCCTGTGACCTCTAGCTTGCAAGTGCTCTACTCAACTGAGCTAACCAGATGGCTGTACCCCCAGTCACCACACCAGGATTTTGTGATGCCTGAATAAAATTAATGTGTGTGTGTGTGTTTTGATGATTTTATTTTTTTTGATTTCGGTTTTATGTCTCTTTCAAGAATATTTCACTTATATCGAGCCGATCGTTCATCAAAGGTGGGCGAAAACCGGAGTACCCGGGCAAAAACCACCTGACCATCCGTAAGCAGAACATGGCTTTCCCACATGTGACATGTGACCCGAGCGAGACTCGAACCACAGCGGTGCGAAATGATGAAATTTTAGTATCAGTTTATCTTAAAAATGTACACGTAATATAGCTCAAACAAGTGGACAGGGTCACTTATACTGATAGATCTGGACAAAATATTACAAATTGAGGCATAATCACTTATAAGTTATCGATTTTAAAGTTAACACATTATTTATTTTTACTTCGATTGCACAGAAAGCTCAGCAATCTTATGCACTTGTTCTATAAGACATGGATGTTGGTGTTTCGTGAATGTGTGTTAGAGGAACCCAGATTACACAGGGAAAACCATCGACCAGCGCTACCCCACCCTGTTTTATGCCTGATCCTGGTGCCCCATAAATCCAATGTCGGCTGCAGTGAGTTATTCACATTGGGCACCATTAAAGGAAACTAAGGAGGGAAAGTGTGTTGGATGCAGGACTGAAACCTGTGACCTCTAGCTTGCAAGTGCTCTACCCAACTGAGCTAACCAGATGGCTGTACCCCCAATCACCACACCAGGATTTTTTGATGCCTGAATAAGATTAATGTGTGTGTGTGTTTTGATGATTTTTTTTTTTTTTTTTTTTTTTTTTTTGATTTGGGTTGTTTTTTTTTTTGTCTCTTTCAATAATATTTCACTTATATCGCATGTGACGTGACCCGAGCGAGACTCGAACCACAGCGGTGAGAAATGATGAAATTTTAGTATCAGTTTATATTATAAATATTTTGTATGCATATGTGTGTGCAGTGTTGGGGCCTAGAGGTTGACAAAACATGGAACTGTCATGGATTCATGGAATAACGGAAAGTTCCGAAAATAGTACTGAAATGTCAGTAGTATTGGACTATAGTCACCCAAATGGTCCCAAGCCTTGTACATGGAGTTAACAAAACACGAAAACATTGGCACTGTTGCATCTTCCAAATTGTATTCAGCATTCCCATTTACCCTCTGCAGAGGGGTTTTTATCCCCTCAAAATTTGTGTTATACCCCTAAATTTGAAAAGAGTAGTATACTGCTTTACAATGGGCGTACAAAAAAAAGAGAACAGAGCAGATTTACCCCCAGTTTCAAAATGCAGTGGGAATCCTGATAACAGCAGTGCTTTCACTGAATTTCCAAGCAAGCCAGAATCGAGAAAAAAAAAGTCTTTATATACAGGCCCACAAGATCCCACTACAATCTGATGTTCCAGTGCACAAAATGTCAGCATTGGTTCCATCCAGAGTGCCAAGATATCAAACTGAAAGTCTGCCAGTTGAAACATTCAAGAACTGTTGGATGTTTTGAATATTGACTAAAATGAAAACTTGCATTTAGCAACTGAGTAAATGTTATCAATTTATTCTAATGGATCTACTTCCTTTCAAATTCTCTGTTATTACTACTACTGAATGTCTTTTCTAGCGACTGATTTTGCTTCTTTTTCCCGGCTATGCACTTAATACTTTTCATGCATATGTGTATCTCGGATACACTACGGAGCTTCCATGGAACTTTATCATATCACTGATACAAAATTTAAATGACTGACAGACCTTGACCACGGAACTTTCATGGATTCATGGAGTTTTTACGGATTCACTGAAGTTTCTTAAACTCATAGAACTTTCACAGATTTACAGACAGTTACAATAACTCTTGTCATAAATTTAGCAAAAGATGAGTGATAAAATAAAATCCCCTTATAAACACAAAAAATCTTCTGGGTATATATAACGATAACAACTCCAAACATTCCATATAAAATGCCATTTCCCTGTTTTTTCATGGGCGGTATCAATTAGATTTTGAGGGTCCCAAATTTTGTTTTGTACTTTTAAAGCTCATAAATTTTTCCTGATAACTGAGAATTAGAATGTGGGTCAACAATATTTCAGTCATTAACGATATTGCCTCCAGATTTGAGGGACTTTCACCCAACCTGATCACATGATGAACTAAGGCCCTGCTTAAGCAGGTCTGCCTTGGAGGCTACAGGCAGCCCATCTACTTCGCGGGCCCCAATGGGCGGGGGCCGTGGTTCCTGAATATCCGATAATTAGTGAACCTCGGTAATAGGCATCTCACTGACGATACACTAACCGTTGGCCTCCTGAAACGCATTTTACTGCTTCAGGAATTTTGCTGGAGATCTTGAAACTTTTCTGCTTTTCGGACGTTATTTTTAGCGAGCCTATACATGAACTATAAAAAATCTTCGAGAAATTATAATTTCTATCGAAGATAATTATTACTATGGCGGAAACCAGTGTGATTGGGCCGGACTTGATTCACAGTTTTCTTAGTATCCGGTATATCTGGAAGGCACAAAGTGACAGGCACAGTGGCCTGGTGGCCGCAGGAATGTAATACCGCAAAAATGTAAATAAAACGTTATTTTTATTATTTTTTTTTTATTTATTTATTTTGACAAAAATATTTATAAATAATTTGCATAAAAACATATATTAAAGCGACCGTTTAGGAAAAACGTGCTGCTAAATACATATGTAACCGCACTGTACATTTCTTTTTCGAAAATATTCATGCGAAGTGATTTCGGCCGAAACTGTTTATGATGAATAGCTTAAAAAAAACTGCTGATGCTTTATTACATATTTATACCTTTTTTTCATACGCTTTCGGAGACTTTTTTGCATCAATTTTCAAATTCTGTGCCTCAGAAGGTTCTGGAGGCTGAATCAAGTTCCACCGTTTGTTTATTTTGACTGGTTCCCTCACCCTATAGCTCAATACTTCGCATATAGAACACAGGAAACCAGTTAATTGTTTATTCTGTTTATATTCGTCCGCCGAGATTGCGCTCAACATCATTAAATTATTATTTCTTCAAAAGTTTGAAGTTTTCTTTGTTTTGTATATTCGGTCGCTCTTTATAATTATCAGAGTGTAGAAGGCTTACATGTTTGAATGCAGAATTAAGCGACATCAGCGTCAGTATGGAACTACTTTTTAGGAAGTTTTTAGGTTTGCAATTTTGAGAGGACGGATTGTAGAAATTCCGTATAGTAAATTTGGCGGCGGTAAAACCGCCACCAAAAATGTGGTAAAAAGGGGTTCAGAACCACAGTGATGTGGATCAAATATTCATGATACTGAAACTAGTTACTCTGAATTGTGCAGAATGCACACGTGGTGTAGCGAAAATGGCATTGCTTTAGTTACATATCAAGAAATATTGAACAAAATGAAAGTACAGATGATATGTATTCTAGAGGCTTATAGAAATTAAGGAAACCGCCACCATCGACACTCTCAGTGCTTTGATTTTCTTGTTTTACCAATTTCAGTTTTTTTCTTGTTCACGTAGGTGTATGATTCTCGTCGCGGTCTATTTACCGTAAATATGCAGACACATTAGTGCTTTCTTCTACCTAATCAGATTATTTGGACAGAATACAATTGTTCAGGAACAACTTTCACAGAACATATTATTATTATTATTAGAACCAGAGAAAATATCAATATGTCATATGCTCATAGAATTGGCACAAGTAACCGTGAGCACGATCTGGTCAGGTGTTGCTATCTTTTTTTTTTCAGTAACTTCCAACAAATCTCTAAGTGGACAGAGTAAGACGCTGATTCGACTGCGCGCACTCTGAGGTGCGGACTTATGCGCACCTTCGTTCGCCGCCAATGCCAATGCGAAAAGACCCATTTTCGCATGTTCCTTTCTCATTATAAGCTCAAATAGGTGAAAAAAGTTTATGTCGTATGCGAACAGGGGAGATTCAGCTCATTGTAAGCAACAAATACGTGAACATGCGTAAAAAGTGTACAAGTATCATATACCAATAGTAGTAACCAAGATCATACTGCGCATCCGCGTAGTTAGATCAAGGTCTTCTCTGTCCGCCAACTTATTTAGTATGTTTCACTGTCTTCAACAATTCTGTTAGCGGACAAAGTAAACAATGATCAGGCTGCGTGGCTGCACATACCAGTCTGTGCACGTATCGGACTTAATAGTAAAGTGAAAAAAAAAGTATATACGGAAATGCACAGGGAAAGACAAAGCGGAATCATGGCTTAGGAAAAGTCTTCTGCAGAGCACATGCAAACAGAATTATTGCTATGAGTGACAAAATGACGATAAAAAAAGTGAGTAGGCAGGAAAAAAACAAAAAAAAAAAAAAAAACAAAAAACAAAAAAAAACATGAAAAGTCAGCAGTAGACGGTAGTGTAAGACGTTCATCTATCCAAGTACTAACCGGGTTTGCGTTGCTTAACTTTACTGAAAAGACGAGAGCTCTTTGTTTCCAACCTACACGGACAGACATGCGGAATGGTTGAAAATAAGCATTTTATAAAATTGACTAATATGTATTAAGGAGCTAGCGCGCGTTTTGCGCATTTAGAATTATTTTTGTAAATAAAAGTGAACTACATCACTACATTAATTGAACATTTAATTTATTTTACGTAATAACGAATGAAATAGAATACGGCTTTGAACTAGGTCTGCAGATACTAGATTTTCTAATAGACTCTTTCTTTAACCGTATCCGCTCTCTGGGCTGATTCAGCAGACGCCAACTTGGCGATATATATTTTTTTAATTTATTTTTTCCAAGAAAACCTTTCATGCAAATTGTCTCCAAAACAGGATTTGACATTACGAATGGCATATCCTGTTTCTGGGGAAAATGAGAAAAATATTTCAAAATGTCGTCTGGTAAAAAAATAAAAATAAATAAAACAAGAGGGTAAAGGTTTAGCTTATTCTATCTATAAAGAAAAGCCCTCATTCTTTAAAATGTCATTTTTTAACACCATACAAGTATGAGCTTTTAATAAATAATATTGCCATGTCACATACGCACATACACGCACAGTTTTTTTTTTTTTTTTTTTTTTTTTTTCAATTATGCTTATTCTTTACACTTTTATTTCTCATTAATCAAAGCTCTTGTTTTTCCTGCTATTCTTTACATGTTTTCTTTATTTCTAAAGCTTGATTTTATTCTAATCAGTAGGTGTTTTACTTAGCCTCTGAGAAATATGTTCAATATTTAGCTGTTAATAATCAATTTTCTTCCCGACCCGCAGGTGTTCTTTGTGTTTACTTGTGTTTGGATGCGGAGAGTGATGGGTAGCAATTACAGGCATTAAACGGAGCACATTCCGAATACATAGTACATACGAATTAGTGTTCAATACTTGGCACAACGTATTAGTCTAGTACATGCTTATCTACGTCAACCCGATAATCTGTTGAATATATCAGGAAGCTAAATAAATCAAATGCTCAATTTCTGTACAGATGTGGCCAAGTTTTAGTTATAAAATTTATACAGGAAGGTGATATATGAAAACAAAACGCTAGCGCCTGATTGCTGTAAACGTACATGTAGTCAGATAGTACCGTTGATAGAGACGGTCATCTTAGTTATTTGTGTATCTATATCCACTTCACGTTGACACAGCTTAAAAACTTCCAGTAAGCACTTGGATCGACGACAGCATATCGGGTGCTATCAATTCTTCAAAACTTCGAGTCCAGTAAGCACTTGGATCGACGACAGCATATCGGGTGCTTTCAATTCCCTCCCATCTCTCTCTCTCTCTTTCTCTCTCTCTCTCTCATTGATTTACACGTCCAGTCCTCAAGTCCTTCATCCTATTTAACACGCGAACTGAGAGTGAAAAATGGTTACTAATTCTTGTAATATGTGGCCCTTCTGCTGTCAGTTCAGCCATTCTTTCTTTCTATAGCAAATGCGAAAACATAACTATCATAAGCGTGGCCCAACGACGTCGGATAAGGACTGCAATATAAGGAATTAAGACTTGTAAGTTTTATACTTTTACCATTACCTATTTCGTCTGTGTGTTTCTTAGTGTTGCACTCTGAAACACTGTATTGACGGTAAATATCCAGGATTATTAGTACCTTATCATATCTATATCGATATTTGGACAGACCTATAAATTCCAATTAATTACAATTTGATGCACCCGAAAATACTGGTTTAATGGCAAAGTATATAGATCCAGATCAAATGATTCATTTTAGAAACTATATAATCTGGGTCCACACTGTTTACTCACATGTCAACATGCACATTGTACGCACGTGGTCAAATCAGCGTTTAGTCGAAAGCGGCAAACCAGCGTCCAAAACTACAGGTTGAGTGGCAAACTGTGTAGACACAGATCAAATGATTCAGCTTAGGAGCTATCTGACCTAGGTTCACACTTTTTGATCACGTGATCAAAATGCACAAGCTACACACATGATCAATTCGGCGTTTAGTAAAAAGCAGCCAACCTGCGTCCAAAACTACTGGTTTGAATGGCAAACTGTGTAGACCCAGATCAAATGGTTCAGTTTAGGAGCTATGTGATCTGGGTTCACACTGTTTGATCACGTGTCAAAATGCACAAGCTTCGCACATGGTTAATTCGGCGTTTAGTAAAAAGCAGCCAACCTGCGTTCAAAACTACTGGTTTGAATCGCAATCTGGGTAGACAAAGATCAAATGGTTCATTTAGGGGCTATATGATCTGGGTCCGCGCTGTTTACTCACGTGTCAATATACATATTCTACGCAAGTCGTCAAATCAGTGTTTAGTCGATAGCAGCAAACTACGCCTAAAACTACTGGTTTGAATGGAAGACTGTGTAGACCCAGATCAAATTGTTCATTTTAGAAGCTTTGCTATTTGGGTGTTTGCTAAGGTGTCCAAATGGACATGCTACGCACGTGGTAAGATCAGCGCTTAGACGAAAGCAGCGAAACTGCATCATAAACTACTGGTTAAATGGCAAACTGTGTAGACCCAGACCAAATGGTTCATGTAAGGAGCTATGTGTTCAGGATCTGCTTTGTGTGCTCACGTGTCAACATGCACATTCCAAGCACGTAGTAAATTCAGCGTTTAGTCGAAAGCAGCAAACTTAATATTTGCCGCCTACGCTCCAGTTTGTTGGATATATAAACACGGTAGAGATATGCAGACTCCACGATATTCTGGCTGTCTAATAATTAAGCGCATTTTAGTAGCATTATATATATATATATATATATATATATATATATATATATATATATATATATATACACGAAACGATTTTCAAAAAGGCCCCTACCATCCATAAAATAGATATAAAAAAAAATGGGGAACTACCCTTGCAGAATGCTCCCCACCGGGAAGGATTCTGTTTGTGAACGAAAGCGTTCGTTTCGTTCAGCGTCCAGGAAAAACCTGGGCAGTAATACTCCATTTAGTTGAAGAAATTAACATTGGGTACTTGTCACAGAATTGCTCGCTTTAAATATGCGTCGTGTATTAAAATTAAATGGTTTTCGGCATCGAGTATTAAAATTAGATGGTTTTCGTATAGGTAATGATGTAACATTTATGCTCAATATATGCCCTATCAGACACATTTTTTCTTAAATAGAAACAGACTAATAGAAAAGGATTGTCTATTTTTATCTGAATATCAGTACCATAAATGTTGGATTGAATTTGATGACACGTTTTTTACGCATTTTTCATCAAAGATGACCGAGCGTCGTTTTACAACGACCATTTATCTCCCTTTACCAAACCATTCACTTTATCAGATTATATGAACAAAATAATAAAACTAATTACTCGTAGCACGGTGCTCGAGTGGATTTTTACTGTTCTTAAAGATGACACAGGTCTCATTGTGTGGGTTCGAATCCTTACTTCGGCATTATTTTTTATTTACATACATATATATTTTATCCTTATTTTGTGTGAGTTTTCATGGTAGTTATTTTTTGTTTTGTTTCAGTTAACATTACCAGCGTGAACATTCTTATTAATAAGATCAAAGTCTTTGTTTGAGTTTGAAGAATTTATGAAGAAAAAATTGATTACTGACTACTATTTATATTTAAAGAGCCTTGGTATCACAATGTTTTTTTTTTTCATTGAAAGCGCGCGGGGCTCACTCATTGAACCCAATGAATCTACAGCACCAAAATTGTAATAGTATGCTGCAGCCTTAATTCGGTAGTTTCCAATGCTGTCCTTCTACATTTATAAAACTGAATCTGTGTATAGAAGTTCAAACATACTAGAATATTAAACTGTCTATAGCATGGATGCAGGAAGGCATGTATCAAATCAAGATGTCTTAAAGAATTATGTGTCATTTTTTCATGCACCTACTATTGTTATTATTTGTCGGATCGTAAGAAAATATCATTGCTCCATATTCTCATGCCAATAGCCATGAGACCCGGACAGGCATACGCTTCCGCACAGTCTAATCAAGGTTTCTCTGTTCGTCAATATTTTCTACAATATCAAACCGTTGAATTTGAAGCGAAGGACCTATTTCGACTGCATGTGTGCAGCTAATCTTTGCCTTCGTTGTTCACGTATGCAATAAGACATTTGAAGCCTACCATAAGCGTGGTTCAACGTCTTCGGACAGTTTCTGCAGTACGGAAAATTAAGGCCGGTTCGTTTTATAATTTTACCAATATCAGTTTTTGGTGGCGGTTTACCGCCGCCAAATTTACTATACGGAATTTCTACAATCCGTCTTCTGAAAAATGCAAACCTAATAACTTCCTAAAAAGTAGTTCCATACTGACGCTGATGTCGCTTAATTATGCATTCAAACATGTAAGTCTTCTACACTCTGATAATTATATAGAGCGACCGAATATACAAAACAAAGAAAACTATAAACTTTTGAAGAAATAATACTTTAATGATTTTGAGCGCAATCTCGGCGGACGAATATAAACAGAATAAACAAACGGTGGAACTTGATTCAGCCTCCAGAACCTGCTGAGGCAGAGAATCTGAAAATTGATGCAAAAGATTCTCCGAAAGTCTCCGAAAGCGTATGCGTATCAAAGAAAGGTATAAATATGTGATAAAGTATCAGCAGTATTTTTAGGCTATTCACCATAAACAGTTTCGGCCGAAATCACTTCGCATGAATATTTAGAAAAAGGTAAGTACAGTGCGGTTACATATGTATTTAGCAACACGTTTTTCCTAAACGTTCCCTTTAATATATATTTTTATGAAAATTATTTATAAATATTTTTGACAAAATAAATAAATAAATAAATAAAAAATAAATAAATAAAAATAACATTTTATATACATTTTTGCGGTATTACTATCCTGCGGCCACCAGGCCACTGTGCCTGTCACTTTGTACCTTCCGGATATACCGGATACTAAGAAAACTGTGAATCAACTCCGACCCAATCACCGTGATTTCCGCCATAGTAATAATTTTCCTCGATAGAAATATTTTTTCGAAGATTTTTTGTAGTTCATGTATAGACTCGCTAAAAATAACGTCCGAAAAGCAGAAAAGTTTCAAGATCTCCAGCAAAATTCTTGAAGCAGTAAAATGCGTTTCAGGTAGGCCAGCGGTTAGTGTATCTTCAGTGAGATACCTATTACCGAGGTTCACTAATTATCGGATATTCAGGAACCACGGCCCCCGCCCATTGGGGCCCGCGAAGTAGATGGGCTGCCTGTAGCCTCCAAGGCAGAACTGCTTAAGCAGGGCCTGAGTTCATCATGTGATCAGGTTGGGTAAAAGTCCCACAAATCTGGAGGCAATATCATTAATGACTGAAATATTGTTGCCCCACATTCTGATTCTCAGTTATCAGGAAAAATTTATGAGCTTTAAAAGTACAAAACAAAATTTGGGACCCTCAAAATCTAATTGATACCGCCCATGTAAAAACAGGGAAATGGCATTTTATATGGAATGTTTGGAGTTGTTATCGTTATATATACCCTGAAGATTTTTTGTGTTTATAAGGGGATTTTATTTTATCACTCATCTTTTGCTAAATTTATATGACAAGAGTTATTGTAACTGTCTGTAAATCTGTGAAAGTTCTGTGAGTTTAAGGAACTTCAGTGAATCCGTAAAAACTCCATGAATCCATGAAAGTTCCGTTGTCAAGGTCTGTCAATCATTTAAATTTTGTATCAGTGATATGATAAAGTTCCATGGAAGCTCCGTAGTGTATCCGAGATAAGTGCAAGGCCGGGAAAAAGAAGCAAAATCAGTCGCTAGAAAAGACATTCAGCAGTAGTATTAACAGAGAATTTGAAAGGAAATAGATCCATTAGAATAAATTAATAACATTTACTCAGTTGCTACATGCAGTTTTCATTTGTCAACATTCAAAACATCCAACAGTTCTTGAATGTTTCAACTGGCACGCTTTCAGTTTGATATCTTGGCACACTGGATGGAACCAATGCTGACATTTTGTGCACTGGAACATCAGATTGTAGTGGGCCTGTATATAAAGACGTACATAAAGACTTTTTTTTTTTCTCGATTCTGCCTTGCTTGGAAATTCAGTGAAAGCACTGCTGTTAATATCAGGATTCCCACTGCATTTTGAAACTGGGGGTAAATCTGCTCTGTTCTCTTATTTTTGTACGCCCATTGTAAGCAGTATACTACTCTTTTCTAATTTAGGGGTATAAGACAAATTTTGAGGGGACAAAAATCCCTCTGCAGAGGGTAAATGGGAATGCTGAATACAATTTGGAAGATGCAACAGTGCCAATGTTTTCCTGTTTTGTTAACTCCATGTACAAGGCTTGGGACCATTTGGGTGACTATAGTCCAATACTACGGACATTTCAGTACTTTTTTCGGGACTTTCCGTTATTCCATGAATCCATGACAGTTCCATGTTTTGTCAACCTCTAGGCCCCAACACTGCACCGACATATGCATACAAAATATTTATAATATAAACTGATACTAAAATTTCATCATTTCTCACTGCTGTGGTTCGAGTCTTGCTCGGAGCACTGACACATGTGGGAAAGCCGTGTTCCCGGGTACTCCAGATTTCGCCCTCCTTTGATGAACGATAGTGAAATATTTTTGAAAGAGACATAAAACCCAAATAAAAAAAAAAAATAAAAAAATCATCAAAACATACACACACACATTTATTCAGGCATCAAAAAATCCTGGTGTGGCGATTGGGGGTACAGCCATCTGGTTAGCTCAGTTGGGTAGAGCACTTGCAAGCTAGAGGTTACAGGTTTCAGTCCTGCATCCAACACACTTTCCCTCCTTAGTTTCCTTTAATGGTGCCCAATGCGAATAACCCACTGCAGCTGACGTTGGATTTATGGGGCACCGGGATCAGGCATAAAACAGGGTGGGGTAGCCCTGGTCGATGGTTTTCCTTGTGTAATCTGGGTTCCTCTATCACGCATTCACGAAACATCAATATCCTTGTCTTATAGAACAAGTGCATAAGATTGCTGAGCTTTCTGTGCAATCAAAGAAAAATTAAATAATGTGTTAACTTTAAAATTGATAATTTATAAGTGATTATGCCTCAAATTGTAATATTTTGTCCAGATATATCAGTATAAGTTACCCTGTCTACTTGTCTGAGCTATATTATGTGTACATTTTTAAGAGTAAGGCTATATTTTTATCTTTATTTGTTTATATTTATACAGAGTTTAACTCTCCAAATTGAAATGAACACAAGAAATCCTCAAATTGATTGTCTGTCTTGTGGAAATATACCAGAATATGCATAAGGCAATACAGCTGTATTTTGTCATCAGATTTTAGCACTTTTATTAAGATACACATTGTAACTTTTTAAAGCAAACAGGTATTTGTTCTTAATTCTTGCCAGTTATATAAGAGTTACATTATTAAATGAATTAGTACCAAGAATCCTCAGATAAATAGATTAATTGGTGAATATTCCCCATAATTTATGCTTTCTCAAGAAATGAATACATGAATTTATGACAAATGCTTAAGTTATCCGATGTGTGTGTGTGTGTGTGTGTGTGTGTGTGTGTGTGTGTGTGTGTAAATAGGCCCAGTATTTTGTTTCTATTTCTTGCCAGGCAAAAACAGTAATGAATGCAAGGAATATAGATAGATTAGTTGTCTCATAAAAATTAGTCAGAAAATATTCTGATTTAAGAAATGGTTACTTTTTTTTACTGATTTCATAAGTAGACTTCCAAAATCCCGGACATAACACTTCTACCCACATGTCTTTTGTTCAGGCTTATGGGCATGGTGGGCAAAGCTTGCTTACCAAGTAAGGCTTACTGTCCATGGATGCCTGATTATACCTTTTATTCTGGGGTCCATGTCTGTTGTGACTAGCGAGTCAAATGGTGAAAACCTTACTGAAATATTCCAAATACTTACATCATTGGTTCTTGTGAAAAATATTAAAAAATGTTTTAAAAACGTTAATTTGAAAATATTCCAAATACATGTACTTACAACAGTGGTTCTTAAGAAATTTTTTTAAAAAATGTTTTTAGAAAATTTAATTTTAAAATATTCAAAGAATGTATACAGAGAGAAAAGGTCTCTTCCCTATTTATCTGTCAGGGTGCAGTGCTTATACATTTTCATATTTAGTTTGATACAATTTAATTTTGAGAAATCAAATTTATTCTCAAACTAAAATTTAACTTCAATTGTCTGACGTTATTTTACTGAAGTTTTATGTGTATTTTGTAATGATCTTTGGAATGTAATTTCAAAAATAAATTTGTTCTTGGTAATTTTTTTTTTCAAACATAGTAACCTGTATCTTGCATTTTTCATATTAAAACAAAAGTGTTTGGAATTTAATTATATTAGTTTTTCATAATTTTTAAAAAAAAAATTTCTAGCTTGAAATTTTAAGTCTCAATATCAGTAGTAATAGAATACTTACTTTTTTTTTAAATCAAAATTAGCAGTCTGGAATAAAATGATGAGGGTTTAAAATCTAAAAGAATCAATGACATCATAGGATTGTGGGAAAGCTTTTTTACAAAGTATAAATAGCAATACCAGTTACTAAGACTTTGAATGCATGTAACCTTTGAACATTTAGGAATTTCCAAATGGGGTTTTCAACATAATTTTCATTTTATCAATACTTTACCGTAATTTGAAATATTCTGAAATTAGGGGATGCATCTGAACATCTTTAAGTTCACTACTGTTTTTATTATACCCGTTTTTTAAACAGAACGTATTAGGTTATGGGGTCTGAAGCCATAAACTTTTTTGTTTCCAGCTAACTCCTCCTACAGTTTACATCCCACCAGGCTGAATCTTGGTTTATAAATAGACCATGATGTGGAGCTGCACATAATGTTTCGGGGTTACAGTCCACCAAATACTAACAGGGTTATGCCCCTTTTGAAAATTCCTGTAAGCTTTTAGTTTCCAGCTAACTCCTCCTACAGTTTACATCCAATCAAGCTGAAACTTTTATACTTAGACCATGATGTGGAACAGTGCATATTATTTCAAGGTTACAGTCCACCTAATATCAGCAGAGATATGTCCCTTTGAAAAATTCAGTAAACTTTTCATTTCTGACTAAATCCTCCTACAGTTTACATCGGATCAAGCTGAAACTTGATTTATAGTTAGACCATGATGTGGAACAGTGCATATTTGTTCGAGGTAACAGTCCATCAAATATTAGCAGAATAATGACCCTTTGAAAATTTCGCTGATTTTTTCGTTTTTTGCTAGCTTCTCCTACAGTTTACATCCGATCAAGCTGAAGTTTGATTTATAGGTAGACCATGATGTGATGCAGTGCATGTTGTTTTGAGGCCACACTCCACCAAATATTAACAGAGTTATGTCCCTTGGACTATTTCGGTAAACTTTTTGTTTCTGGCCAACCCCTCCTACAGTTTACATCGGATCAAGCTGAAACTTGATTTATAGTTAGACCATGATATCGAGCAGCTCATATTTATTCCAGGTTACAGTCCACCAAATATCAGCAGAGTTATGTTCCTTTGAAATTGTCAGTAAATTTTTCACGTACCCAGCTAATTCCTCCTACAGTTTACATTTGATCGCGCTTAAACTTGATCTATAGTAAGAACATGATGTGGAGCTGCGCAAATTATTTCAAAGTTACAGTCCACCAAATATTGGCAGTTATGCCCCTTTGAAAATTTCTGTAATTTTTTTTTCGGCTTATTCCTACTACAGTTTACACTGGATCAAGCTGAAATTTGATTTATAGTTACACCATGAAGTGGTGCAGGGCATATTATTTTGAGGTTACAGTCCACCATATATTAGCAGAGCTATGCCCCTTTGAAAATTCTGTAATCTTTTCGTTTCTGGCTAACTCCTATAGTTTACACACGATCAAACTGAAACTTTGTAAATATTTACACTAAGCTTAAACTCGATTTATAATAAGAACATAATGTGGAGCAGCACATATTATTTTGAGGTTACCGAACATCAAATATTACCAGAGTTATGCCCCATTAAAAATTTCCATAAACTTTGCATTTCTGGCTAACTCCTTCTATAGTTTACATCCAGTCATGCTGAAAAGCGATTTATTGTTAGACTGTGGTGTGGAGCAGCGCATATTATTAGGAGGTTACAGTACACCAAATATTAGCAGAGTTATGCCCCTTTAAAATTTTGTTAATCTTTTGTTCCCGACTAACTCCTTATATAGTTTACATCCAATCAAGCTGAAACTTGATTTGTAGTTTGACCATGATGTGGAGCAGCACATATTATTTTAAAATTACTGTCCAACAAATAGTAGCAGCATTATGTCCCTTTGAAATTTTTGGTAATTTTTTGGTTTCCAGCTAACTCCACTTACAATTTACACAGGTCTGGAGCACAGAACTGCACAGTAATCCGTGTATGTGCTACATCTTATTACTTGCCAAGGGCGTATGATGCCTCCGCTTGTAGAGCTCTTGTTTGTTTCTAGATACAATATATATATATCATGTTACTGTACACAGTACAGGGAAATTAAATAAAAATGTGGTTAAAAGGGGTTCAGAACCACAGTGATGTGGATCAAATATTCATGATACTGAAACTAGTTACTCTGAATTGTGCAGAATGCACACGTGGTGTAGCGAAAATGGCATTGCTTTAGTTACATATCAAGAAATATTGAACAAAATGAAAGTACAGATGATATGTATTCTAGAGGCTTATAGAAATTAAGGGAACCGCCATCATCGACACTCTCAGTGCTTTGATTTTCTTGTTTTACCAATATCAGTTTTTTTCTTGTTCACGTAGGTGTATGATTCTCATCGCGGTCTATTTACCGTAAATATGCAGACACATTAGTGCCTTCTTCTACCTAATCAGATTATTTGGACAGAATACAATTGTTCAGGAACAACTTTCACAGAACATATTATTATTATTATTATCAGAACCAGAGAAAATATCAATATGTCATATGCTCATAGAATTGGCACAGGTAACCGTGAGCACGGTCTGGACAGGTGTTGCTATCTTTTTATTTTTCAGTAACTTCCAACAAATCTCTAAGTGGACAGAGTAAGACGCTGATTCGACTGCGCGCACTCTGAGGTGCGGACTTATGCGCACCTTCGTTCGCCGCCAATGCGAAAAGACCCATTTTCGCATGTTGCTATTTTATTATAAGCTCAAATAGGTGAAAAAAGTTTATGTCGTATGCGAACAGGGGAGATTCAGCTCATTGTAAGCAACAAATACGTGAACATGCGTAAAAAGTGTACAAGTATCATATACCAATAGTAGTAACCAAGATCATACTGCGCATCCGCGTAGTTAGATCAAGGTCTTCTCTGTCCGCCAACTTATTTAGTATGTTTCACTGTCTTCAACAATTCTGTTAGCGGACAAAGTAAACAATGATCAGGCTGCGTGGCTGCACATACCAGTCTGTGCACGCGTCGGACTTAATAGTAAAGTGAAAAAAAAGTATATACGGAAATGCACAGAAAAGACAAAGCGGAATCATGGCTTAGGAAAAGGCGTCTGCAGAGCACATGCAAACAGAATTATTGCTATGAGTGACAAAATGACGATAAGAAAGTGAGTAGGCAGGAAAACAACAACAACAACAAAAAAAAAAAAAAAAAAAAAAAAAAAAAACATGAAAAGTCTGCAGTAGACGGTAGTGTAAGACGTTCACCTATCCAAGTACTAACCGGGTTTGCGTTGCTTAACTTTACTGAAAAGACGAGAGCTCTTTGTTTCCACCCTACACGGACAGACCTGCAGAATGGTTGAAAATAAGCATTTTATAAAATTGACTAATATGTATTAAGGATCTAGCGCGCGTTTTGTGCATTTTGAATTATTTTTGTAAATAAAAGTGAACTACATCACTACATTAATTGAACATTTAATTTATTTTACGTAATAACGAATGAAATAGAATACGGCTTTGAACTAGGCCTGCAGATACTAGACTTTCTAATAGTCTCTTTCTTTAACCGTATCCGCTCTCTGGGCTGATTTAGCGGACGCCAACTTGGCGATATATATTTTTTTAATTTATTTTTTCCAAGAAAACCTTTCATGCAAATTGTCTCCAAAACAGGATTTGACATTACGAATGGCATATCCTGTTTCTGGGGAAAATGAGAAAAATATTTCAAAATGTCGTCTGCTAAAAAAAAACATAAATAAATAAAACAAGAGGGTAAAGGTTTAGCTTATTCTATCTATAAAGAAAAGCCCTCATTCTATAAAATGTCATTTTTAACACTATACAAGTATGAGCTTTTAATAAATAATATTGCCATGTCACATACGCGCATACACGCATAGTTTTTTTTTTTGTTTGTTTTTTTCAATTATGCTTATTCTTTACACTTTTATTTCTCATTAATCAAAGCTCTTATTTCTTCTGCTATTCTTTACGTTTATCCTTTATTTCTAAAGCTTGATTTTATTCTAATCAGTAGGTGTTTTACTTAGCCTCTGAGAAATATGTTCAATATTTAGCTGTTAATAATCAATTTTCTTCCCGACCCGCAGGTGTTCTTTGTGTTTACTTGTGTTTGGATGCGGAGAGTGAAGGGTAGCAATTACAGGCATTAAACGGAGTACATTCCGAATACATAGTACATACGAATTAGTGTTCAATACTTGGCACAACGTATTAGTCTAGTACATGCTTATCTACGTCAACCCGATAATCTGTTGAATATATCAGGAAGCTATTTAGCTAAATCAAATGCTCAATTTCTGTACAGATGTGGCCAAGTTTTAGTTAGAAAATTTATACAGGAAGGTGATATATGAAAACAAAACGCTAGCGCCTGATTGCTGTAAACGTACATGTAGTCAGATAGTACCGTTGATAGAGACGGTCATCTTAGTTATTTGTGTATCTATATCCACTTCACGTTGACACAGCTTAAAAACTTCCAGTAAGCACTTGGATCGACGACAGCATATCGGGTGCTATCAATTCTTCAAAACTTCGAGTCCAGTAAGCACTTGGCGACGACAGCATATCGGGTGCTTTCAATTCCCTCCCATTTCTCTCTCTCTCTCTCTCTCTCTCTCTCCCTCTCTCTCTCATTGATTTACACGTCCAGTCCTCAAGTCCTTCATCCTATTTCACACGCGAACTGACAGTGAACCATTACGTTACGAATTCTTGTAATATGTGGCCCTTCTGCTGTCAGTTCAGCCATTCTTTCTTTCTATAGCAAATGTGAAAACATAACTATCATAAGCGTGGCCCAACGACGTCGGATAAGGACTGCAATATAAGGAATTAAGACTTGTAAGTTTTATACTTTTACCATTACCAATTTCGTCTGTGTGTTTCTTAGTGTTGCACTCTGAAACACTGTATTGACGGTAAATATTCAGGATTTTTAGTACCTTATCATATCTATTACGATATTTGGACAAGCCTATAAATTCCAATTAATTACAATTTCATGCACCCGAAAATACTGATTTAATGGCAAAGTGTGTAGATCCAGATCAAATGATTCATTTTAGAAACTATATAATCAGGGTCCACACTGTTTACTCACATGTCAACATGCACATTGTACGCACGTGGTCAAATCAGCGTTTAGTCGAAAGCGGCAAACCAGCGTCCAAAACTACAGGTTGAGTGGCAAACTGTGTAGACCCAGATCAAATGATTCAGTTTAGGAGCGATCTGATCTGGGTTCAAACTTTTTGATCACGTTGTCAAAATGCACAAGCTACGCACATGATCAATTCGGCGTTTAGTAAAAAGCAGCCAACCTGCGTCCAAAACTACTGGTTTGAATGGCAAACTGTGTAGACCCAGATCAAATGGTTCAGTTTAGGAGCTATGTGATCTGGGTTCACACTGTTTGATCACGTATGAAAATCCACAAGCTACGCACATGATCAATTCGGCGTTTAGTAAAAAGCAGCCAACCTCTGTCCAAAACTACTGGTTTGAATGGCAAACTGTGTAGACCCAGATCAAATGGTTCAGTTTAGGAGCTATGTGATCTGGGTTCACACTGTTTGATCACGTGTCAAAATGCACAAGCTATGCACATGGTCAATTCGGCGTTTAGTAAAAAGCAGCCAACCTGCGTCCAAAACTACTGGTTTGAATCGCAATCTGTGTAGACCAAGATCAAATGGTTCATTTTAGGGGCTATGTGATCTGGGTCCGCGCTGTTTACTCACGTGTCAATATACATATTCTACGCAAGTCGTCAAATCAGTGTTTAGTCGATACCAGCAAAATACGCCTAAAACTACTGGTTTGAATGGAAGACTGTGTAGACCAAGATCAAATTGTTCATTTTAGAAGCTATGCTATTTGGGTGTTTGCTAAGGTGTCCAAATGGACATGCTATGCACGTGGTCAGATCAGCGCTTAGACGAAAGCAGCGAAACTGCATCATAAACTACTGGTTAAATGGCAAACTGTGTAGACCCAGACGAAATGGTTCATGTTAGGAGCTATGTGTTCAGGATCTGCTTTGTGTGCTCACGTGTCAACATGCACATTCCACGCACGTAGTAAATTCAGCGTTTAGTCGAAAGCAGCAAACTTAATATATGCCGCCTACGCTCCAGTTTGTTGGATATATAAACACGGTAGAGATATGCAGACTCCACGATATTCTGGCTGTCTAATAATTAAGCGCATTTTAGTAGCATATATATATATATATATATATATATATATTCCCGAAAAGATTTTCAAAAAGGCCCCTACCACCCATAAAATAAATATAAAAAAAATGGGGAACTACCCTTGCAGAATGCTCCCCACCGGGAAGGTTTCTGTTTGTGAACGAAAGCGTTCGTTTCGTTCAGCGTCCAGGAAAAAAACCTGGGCAGTAATTCTCCAGTTAGTTGGAGAAATTAACATTGGGTATTGTTACAGAATTGCTCGCTTTAAATATGCGTCGTGTATTAAAATTAAATGGTTTTCGGCATCGAGTATTACAATTAAATGGTTTTCGTATAAGTAATGATGTAACATTTATGCTCAATATATGCCCTATCAGACACATTTTTTCTTAAGTAGAAACAGACTTAAGTAGAAGTAGAAAAGGATTGTCTATTTCTATCTGAATATCAGTACCATAAATTTTGGATTGAATTTTATGACACTTTTTACGCATTTTTTTTTATCAAAGACGAACATGCGTCGTTTTACAACGACTATTTATCTCCCTTTACCAAACCATTCACTTTATCAGGTTATATGAACAAAATAATAAACACTAAATACTTGTAGCACGGTGCTCGAGTGGATTTTTACTGTTCTTAAAGATGACACAGGTCTCATCGTGTGGGTTCGAATCCTTACTTCGGCATTATTTTTTTATTTACATACATATATATTTTATCCTTATTTTGTGTGAGTTTTCATTGTAGTTATTTTTTGTTTTGTTTCAGTTAACATTACCAGCGTGAACATTCTTATTAATAAGATCAAAGTCTTTGTTTGAGTTTGAAGAATATATGAAGAAAAAATTGATTACTGACTACTATTTATATTTAAAGAGCCTAAAGTACACCTCCTTTCCTTGGTATCACAATGTTTTTTTGTTGTTGTTTTTTCATTTAAAGCTCACTCATTGCACCCAATGAATCTACAGCACCAAAATTGTAATAGTATGCTGCAGCCTTAATTCGGTAGTTTCCAATGCTGTCCTTCTTCATTTATAAAACTGAATCTGTGTATAGAGGTTCAAACATACTAGAATCTTAAACTGTCTGTAGCATGGATGCAGGAAGGCATGTATCAAATCATGATGTCTTAAAGAATTATGTGTCATTTTCTCATGCACCTATTATTGTTATTATTTGTCGGATCGTAAGAAAATATCATTGCTCCATATTCTCATGCCAATAGCCATGAGACCCGGACAGGCATACGCTTCCGCACAGTCTAATCAAGGTTTCTCTGTTCGTCAATATTTTCTACAATATCAAACCGTTGAATTTGAAGCGAATGGAATGACCTATTTCGACTGCATGTGCGCAGCTAATCTTTGCCTTCGTTGTTCTCGTATGCAATAAGACATTTGAAGCCTACCATATGCGTGGTTCAACGTCTTCGGACAGTTTCTGCAGTACGGAAAATTAAGGCCGGTACGGTTTAAAAATTTACCAATATCAGTTTTTTTCTTGTTCACGTAGGTGTATGATTCTCGTCGCGGTCTATTTACCGTAAATATTCAGACACGTTAGTGCCTTCTTCTACCTAATCAGATTATTTGGACAGAATACAATTGTTCAGGAACAACTTTCACAGAACATATTATTATTATTATTAGAACCAGAGAAAATATCAATATGTCATATGCTCATAGAATTGGCACAGGTAACCGTGAGCAGAGTCTGGTCAGGTGTTGCTATCTTTTTTTTTTTCAGCAACTTCCAACAAATCTCTAAGTGGACAGAGTAAGACGCTGATTCAACTGCGCGCACTCTATCCGCACCTTCGTTCGCCGCCAATGCGAAAAGACCCATTTTCGCATGTTGCTATTTTATTATAAGCTCAAATAGGTGAAAAAAGTTTATGTCGTATGCGAACAGGGGAGATTCAGCTCATTGTAAGCAACAAATACGTGAACATGCGTAAAAAGTGTACAAGTATCATATACCAATAATAGTAACCAAGATCATACTGCGCATCCGCGTAGTTAGATCATGGTCTTCTCTGTCCGCCAACATATTTAGTATGTTTTACTGTCTTCAATAATTTTGTTAGCGGACAAAGTAAACAATGATCAGGCTGCGTGGCTACACATACCAGTCTGTGCACGCGTCGGACTTAATAGTAAAGTGAAAAAAAAAGTATATACGGAAATGCACAGGAAAAGACAAAGCGGAATCATGGCTTAGGAAAAGGCGTCTGCAGAGCACATGCAAACAGAATTATTGCTATGAGTGACAAAATGACGATAAAAAAAGTGAGTAGGCAGGAAAACAAAACAAAACAAAACAAAACAAAAAAAAAAAAAAAAAAAAAACATGAAAAGTCTGTAGTAGACGGTAGTGTAAGACGTTCACCTATCCAAGTACTAACCGGGTTTGCGTTGCTTAACTTTACTGAAAAGACGAGAGCTCTTTGTTTCCACCCTACACGGACAGACATGCAGAATGGTTGAAAATAAGCATTTTATAAAATTGACTAATTAAGGAGCTAGCGCGCGTTTTGCGCATTTTGTCCGCCTTGAATTATTTTTGTAAATAAAAGTGAACTACATCACTACATTAATTGAACATTTAGGTCTGCAGATACTAGACTTTCTAATAGTCTCTTTCTATAACCGTGTCCGCTCTCTGGGCTGATTCAGCACACGCAAAATTGGCGATATATATATTTTTTTAATTTATTTTTTCCAAGAAAACCTTTCATGCAAATTGTCTCCAAAACAGGATTTGACATTACGAATGGCAAATCCTGTTTCTGGGGAAAATGAGAAAAATATTTCAAAATGTCGTCTGCTGAAAAATAAATAAATAAATAAAACAAGAGGGTAAAGGTTTAGCTTATTCTATCTATAAAGAAAAGCCCTCATTCTTTAAAATGTCATTTTTAACACCATACAAGTATGAGCTTTTAATAAATAATATTGCCATGTCACATACGCACACACACGCATAGTGGTTTTTTTTTTTTTTTTTTTTTCAATTATGCTTATTCTTTACACTTTTATTTCTCATTAATCAAAGCTCTTGTTTTTCCTGCTATTCTTTACATGTTTTCTTTATTTCTAAAGCTTGATTTTATTCTAATCAGTAGGTGTTTTACTTAGCCTCTGAGAAATATGTTCAATATTTAGCTTTTAATAATCAATTTTCTTCCCGACCCGCAAGTGTTCTTTGTGTTTACTTGTGTTTGGATGCGGAGAGTGAAGGGTAGCAATTACAGGCATTAAACGGAGCACATTCCGAATACATAGTACATGCGAATTAGTGTTCAATTCTTGGCACAACGTATTAATCTAGTACATGCTTATCTACGTCAACCCGATAATCTGTTGAATATATCAGGAAGCTAAATAAATCAAATGCTCAATTTCTGTACAGACGTGGCCAAGTTTTAGTTAAAAAAATTATACAGGAAGGTGATATATGAAAACAAAATGCTAGCGCCTGATTGCTGTAAACGTACATGTAGTCAGATAGTACTGTTGATACAGATGGTCATCTTAGTTATTTGTGTATCTATATCCACTTCACGTTGACACAGCTTAAAAACTTCGAGTCCAGTAAGCACTTGGATCGACGACAGCATATCGGGTGCTATCAATTCTTCAAAACTTCGAGTCCAGTAAGCACTTGGATCGACGACAGCATATCGGGTGCTATCAATTTCTCCCTTCTCTCTCTCTCTCTCTCTCTCCCTCTCTCTCATTGATTTACACGTCCAGTCCTCAAGTCCTTCATCCTATTTCACACGCAACCTGACAGTGAACCATTACGTTACGAATTCTTGTAATATGTGGCCCTTCTGCTGTCAGTTCGGCCATTCTTTCTTTCTATAGCAAATGCGAAAACATAACTATCATAAGCGTGGCCCAACGACGCCGGATAAGGACTGCAATATAAGGAATTAAGACTTGTAAGTTTTATACTTTTACCATTACCAATTTCGTCTGTGTGTTTCTTAGTGTTGCACTCTGAAACACTGTACTGACGGTAAATATTCAGGATTATTAGTACCTTATCATATCTATTACGATATTTGGACAAGCCTATAAATTCCAATTAATTACAATTTTATGCACCCGAAAATACTGATTTAATGGCAAAGTGTATAGATCCAGATCAAATGATTCATTTTAGAAACTATATAATCTGGGTCCAAACGTTTTACTTATACATGCACATTGTACGCACGTGGTCAAATCAGCGTTTAGTCGAAAGCGGCTAACCAGCGTCCAAAACTACAGGTTGAGTGGCAAACTGTGTAGACCCAGATCAAATGATTCAGTTTAGGAGCGATCTGATCTGGGTTCACACTTTTTGATCACGTGGTCAAAATGCACAAGCTACGCACATGATCAATTCGGCGTTTAGTAAAAAGCAGCCAACCTGCGTCCAAAACTACTGGTTTGAATGGCAAACTGTGTAGACCCAGATCAAATGGTTCAGTTTAGGAGCTATGTGATCTGGGTTCACACTGTTTGATCACGTATGAAAATCCACAAGCTACGCACATGGTCAATTCGGCGTTTAGTAAAAAGCAGCCAACCTCTGTCCAAAACTACTGGTTTGAATGGCAAACTGTGTAGACCCAGGTCAAATTGTTCAGTTTAGGAGCTATGTGATCTGGGTTCACACTGTTTGATCACGTGTCAAAATGCACAAGCTACGCACATGGTCAATTCGGCGTTTAGTAAAAAGCAGCCAACCTACGTCCAAAACTACTGGTTTGAATCGCAATCTGTGTAGAGCAAGATCAAATGGTTCATTTTAGGGGCTATGTGATCTGGGTCCCCGCTGTTTACTCACGTGTCAATATACATATTCTACGCAGGTCGTCAAATCAGTGTTTACTCGATAGCAGCAAACTACGCCTAAAACTACTGGTTTAAATGGAAGACTGTGTAGACCCAGATCAAATTGTTCATTTTAGAAGCTATGCTATTTGGGTGTTTGCTAAGGTGTCCAAATGGACAGGCTACGCATGTGGTCAGCACTTAGACGAAAGCAGCGAAACTACATCATAAACTACTGGTTAAATGGCAAACTGTGTAGACCCAGACTAAATGGTTCATGTTAGAAGCTATGTGTTCAGGATCTGCTTTGTGTAGAGATATGCAGACTCCACGATATTCTGGCTGTCTAATAATTAAGCGCATTTTAGTAGCATTTTATATATATATATATATATATATATATATATATATATATATATATATATATATATATATATATATATATATATATATATATATATATATATATATATATAAAGTTTTCAAAAAGGCCCCTACCACTCATAAAATAGATATAAAAAAATGGGGAACTACCCTTGCAGAATGGTCCCCAACGGGCGGGGTGGGGATGGGGGCGGGCGGCGGGGTGGGTAGGTGGGGGGGGGGGGGGGGGGGCGATGACGGCTCTAAAATTTTCTGATAAAAACGTACCTCATTATTTTTTTTTTTATTTTAGGTTTCAGCTTATTTTTTATCACGAAAAGTCCCCTAGTCTTTGAAATGTCAATTTTTTACACCATACGCTCGTACTGGCTTAAGTTTTTCATTCCCATTAAACTGTTTTTTTATTTGTTTCTGCGTATCTTTACATTTTTTATCTATTTCTAAGCCCTCATTTTAATGTTGTCAGTATGTGTGTGTGTGTGTGTGTGTGTGTGTGTGTGTGTGTGTGTGTGTGTGTGTGTTGGGGAGGGGAAGAGGGGGTCTTCTTCTCTAATCTGTATAGAAAATGGCCATTATTCTGTAACCAGTAAACTCCACCAGGGTCCTTATGTTTCGGTTTATAAAAATGATACCCGCAACATGAGAAAATGCATCTTATCACATATGTGAACAGAAAACACATATTATCCTGCATGATTACACAATCACATCATGAGGGCTTTCACTATACTGTCACAGAATATAATGCAGCGTCTGATCTGGGTCAACACTGTTAGTTTCTCGTCCACCACCTCTTGCACACATCAACAGATAGCAAACGGACGTTTCTAATTATTACAGCAAGTATGGTAAGAGCTGAAGTGACTGAATATTCACGGGAAACATCATGCCTGACATCGTCAAATAGAAAATCCCTGTTCAGATTGCACGGATGCACATATGGTTCTGAGTATTCATTGATTGTATATGCCAGGTTGGCCCTTTTTTCCTATGTCGATTCATAGGACCCACCACTACCCCTACTACTACTACTACTTACATACAATAATGATATAGCCCGAGTATAAGAAATGCGTCTTTTCACAATTGTGGCCAGAAGATATTAGCCTGCATTAGCTACCATTCGGTTATGAATGGTAATACCGTGATAACCCTAAGTATTGGGCCAGGCGGTCCTAGACAATCAGTGTAGACCCTGATCAGACGCCACAGAACGCGGCGTTTGATCAAGTTCTACACTGTTTGCCATTCCTTCAGCAACATGTTTAGTGAAATGATCTTGTTTCAATTTTGGACAGATATGAGAATGAGTTAAAAGGTTTCACAATATTTAGAGCGAATACTATAATGAAAATGATAACAATTATGATAATAATGGGTATGCGTCATGCATGCATAAATGCATGAATGTATTTATCTGTACGCTGCCTGCAAGTATCATACCTAACCATGCATGGCAGACGCGAATATGCATGCGAGTGGTTTGGGGTGTGCGTGAATGCTTATGTGTAATGCTGTTTTCATGTACACATGCATGCGAGCATTAGAGAATAAGGTGCGCACCTCCGACATCTTATCAGTATACAGTCCGCGCATCTGCGCACTGCACTCTGATCAGGATCTTTACTGTTCGCATGAAAAGGGTACCATCGCATATGTTGACTACGAAGATTCAGAACAGTCGTCGCGTCCACAGGTATTGATCTGTCCTTTTATAGCGGTGGTCAAGACTTCTGGCCTTGCAAAGAATTCACATATAATGGCAAGCCTTATTTTCTCAGAAAAAAAAAAAATGTTTGTAGAATGCCGTCTGCTACATTTTTTAATGGTGATTTAAAGGTTGAAATAGTCACAGCACTCATCCGTCATCTGCCCATTTCATGTTCTGCATTTGTAAGGTTAGAATCGGGCATAAAACAGAATGCACAAAAATAATCACAGAACATTTTACAACTATCTTATACTTAAGGGTAATGGATACATTTCCAGAGGAGATAATTCTGTTAAAATTATTTGTTCTCCCTTTGGAAATAGGACAACTCCAAAATAAATGGATTTGCAATATTTTCTTTCAGAGTTATCTAATTTGCAGCAGATAAAAACTGGGTACATTAGACGGCGTATTGGAAGACAAACAGGAACACACAAAAGTTGTCTCGTTTCTCTAACATAGCGGAAAAATCTACCCAGTGTATTCATTTTCCTTAACTCCATTATTTGAGATATATCGTGCGAAAAAGATGCCTACTGCATATGTGAACAGTGAATATACAAATCAGGCTGTGCAACGAGACAGTCAAATCAAAACCATCACATTTCACTAGAATCTAGCCATAAACGCGCCATTTAAAACTGCAGCAGACGACATTCTTTTATCTTATTTTATTTTATTTGTTTTTCATATTTATTTTTCTGTTGTAAATAAGGCCTGACATGTGAATGGTCCTTCTAGATGATTCACATAAAATGTATTTTTTTTTAATGCAGAACAATACAGAAGAAAATGTTTTAGAATTTCGTCTGTGATTCTTCCGAATACTTTCTTCCGAATTATTACTGAGCGATTAGCCTTCATTAGCTACCGTTCGGTAATGACAATAGTGTAATAACCCTAAGAATTGTGACAGACAGGCCTTAGGAACAGTGAAGACTCTGATCAGACGCCGCAGAACGCGGCGTCTGATCAGGGTCTACAATGTTTGCCACTCATCCAGAAACATGTTAGACAGATCAAGAGGTAGTAAAATGGCCTTGATTCAATTTTAGGACGGATATGACAATGGGTTAAGAAGGTGTCCCAATATTTAGACAAATACGGTAATAAAGGTGATAATAATAATGCATGCATATGGCCATGCATGCATTCGTGCACGAACGGACGTCCGCATGCTTTCATACACATGTCCGTATTTTTCTACGACGCAGGCAGGCAGGCAGGCACGCACACAGGGATGTTTGCGCATGCATACACGCTTTCATGTATGCAAGCGTGCGTGAATACCTGATTGCTTGCGTGTAATGCATGTATTTGCCTATTTTCATTGCCTAAAACAAGCTGCACATCTGCGAAATCTTACCAGAGTCCAGTCCGCGCATCTTCGCACTTTACTGTTCGCATATGATATAAAGATCATTTTGTAATTTGACCCGTATCACACGAAAAGGGTACCACCGCATATGCGGACTACGAAGGTTCAGAACAGTCTGTGCATACGCACTTCATGGTCTGGCTTTATAATGCTGTGATCAAGAGTTCTAGCCTAGCAAACAATTTACATGAAAATCAGAGAGAGAGAGAGAGATAGAGAGAGAGAGCGGAAGTTTTCACAAGTGGAGGTCGGCAAATATCACGTTACTCGGGGCAACGTTACTATGACGTCGTCAACGTTAACCAATCATTTCAGCGTATCTCAGCAAAAAGGAGTCTTTTGCATTTGACAGGAAAACGGAGTCTTTTGGCTGTGATATTTTTAACAGCACTGGCCTCAGTCATCAGATGTGCTGACTGAGACCGGTCTAGGAAAACTAACGCTACAAATGTAAAATTAAAGCCGTACATTTTCATGTCACATGTGTACTTTTATTTTCCATTTCTTTGTGTTAAACTCAAAGCAAAACGCACCGGAGCTTAATCACCTCATTCATTAGTGTATGATTTTGATTTGAAATAAAATTTAGCAACCTTTCCAATGATATTATGTTTTTAATTTTCATTTATTTGCTTCGACTAATATAGAACATGTTTTAAGCAAGGAAACAATCTTGTTAATCTAAAAAAGAACAAGTCAAAGAAAGAAAATCTGTGTATGATTTCCGTCAGCATATAGAAACAAATTAAAATGGAACCATGTTGCTGAAAGATATTATGCAAGTTGACTAGTGAGAAACAAACTTACAAGAAACACGGCTAGCGTCGGTTCTCAATACGCCATTCTTAACGACGTAACGTCGACAAGACATGCTTTCATTCACGTCCGTGTTCATGTTATAAATACTGGAACGCAAGTCACTGCGCCGTTCACTTTGTCGAATTAACGTCTAACTGAGCACACAGACATGGAACATCACGATATATACTGTCAGACAGAGGGGAGGTTAGCAATGAAGATAAGCGAGGAGGAAAGAAAGACAATCCTGGCAAGGAAGAGAAGACGTAGAAACAGAAGATTACGGCAGCATTTGTCTAGACAACACCTACAAAACGCCGGCGACTGCAGTCTGTACGGCCTGATCAGGCCATAGAAAAGACTTATTAATTTTGGCCCATTAAAGGGCCATCAAATATTCCTGTAAAAACCCCATGTGATTGTTGCTCTCCTTTTTATTATATAAAAATAAATAAATAAAAAATAAATAAAATTCATTTTATCTATCTTAGTATCTATGTGAATAATCAAGACCCGGCCCGCTCAGCGTGCTCATATTTTTTGTTATTCTTTCTCTTTGTATACCGCAAGTAAGAAGAAAACCTGATAACTTAGTGAACAATGAGCTCGGCTCGAGCAGTTTGCTATTCGCTATTATTATTATTATTATTATTATAATTATTTGCACAATGTGATGCCGAATATTAATGAGTCTTGCCATGAGAAACGTACGCGATGCGCGAAGACAGGACAGCCTGCTCATTTGCACAGCCTAATTAAGAACTCTGCAATCTGTTTATTATTCATCATCTAGTTATTCTGTAATTTAGCAGGACAGGCATTCATTAATCAGGATGCACATTCTGGTATGCTTTTTCTCTGTTCGCGTATTGCGTGGTACGGCTCAGTTTTCTTCAAATTAAATTCTTATCTACAAAGTACCTCAATAATAATAATAATAATAATAATAGTATAATTTTAAAGACAAATTGGGTGCTCAGCGTATATATCGACTAGCGGAGCCGCCAATCAACATGCTATTATTATTCTTCTTATTATTATTATAATTATTTGCACAATGTGATGCCGAATATTAATGAGTCTTGCCATGAGAAACGTACGCGAAGCGCGAAGACAGGACAGCCTGCTCATTTGCACAGCCTAATTAAGAACTCTGCAATCTGTTTATTATACATCATCTAGTTATTCTGAGCCGCCAATCAACATGCTAAAGCGGATATGTTGTTCGCGTATTCATGTTAAGCAGAAATGTTGCTTAAATCTTAAATTAAGAATAAAGTGATGCCCAATGCGCGTAAACGCCCCATCTACATGATATGCGAACGGTGATGCTCAGATCAGTTTGAGCGACCGCACAGTCTGATCAGGGCCTTCGTTTCCCTCATACCACATCAGTTGAAACATGTTCAATATATCGACAAAAAAAACGGCTGCAAATTTGGTTTGGTCTTTCATTGCTTGCATATGATATAAGTCCCTTTTCGTATCATCAGCATTAAACAGTACAATATACAATACTACAATACACTACAATAAATTATAATAATTTCACTTACATATTACATGGAACATCAACAATTCAAGGCAACAAATACAGAGAGATAGAGAGACAGTTTTCACAAGGGGACGTCGGCAAAAATTACGTTACCCGTGGCAACGTTACTGCGACGTTGCCAATTTTAACCAATCGTTTCAGCGTCACTTTGCAAAACCGGAGTCCCTTGCATTTGACAGCGAAGCAGTCTTTTGCAATTGATATTTTTGAACAGCTCTGGCCTGACTCATCGAATGTGCTGACTGAGGCTGGTCTGGGTTAATATTTTCGCATATGATATTACACTGTATAAGGATTTGTGCGCTTAATATGAATTAGTACTACAGACAGGCGGGTGTGGTGTAGTTTTCTTTTCTACTAGAAATAAAGAACTAAATAAAATGAGCCATATCAGGATATGCTAATAGAATTATTATTATGAGTGACAAAATGATGAGATAAAAAAAACAACAAAAAAAAAAAACAAACAAAAAAACAACAACAACAGAGCATGTAGAGAAAAAGAAGAAAAAGAATAAATAAATCCACGAAAAAAACTACAGCAGCCGGTAGTGTAAGGCGTTCACACATCCAAGTACTAACCGGATTGGCGTTGCCCAACTTCATTGAAAAGACCGGCACTCATTGAAAAGACCGGCACTCTTTGTTTCCACCTGATACGGACCGACATGCACTAGTGTACAAAATAAGCATTTTATACGCTCGTAAACATGACTATACGTATTTGACTGCCGCAATGAGGAGCTAGAGTGCTTTGCCGCATTATTACCCTTCTGAATTATTGTTGTAAATAAAATTAAACCACATCCCTATATTAATTGAACATTTAATTTATTTAACATACTAACGAGTGAAATAGAATGCAGGTTTGAACTAGTTCTGCAGGTACAAAACTCAACTGCTTCGTCATGTATGAAACATGAATTCATAAATATTATTTTTCGCAATCAGCACCGTTTAATGTCTTTGGATGATTTCCCTCGATCTCCGTTTACCGCCGCCAAATTTACTATACGGAATTTCTACAATCCGTCTTCTCAAAATTGCAAACCTAATAACTTCCTAAAAAGTAGTTCCATACTGACGCTGATGTCGCTTAATTATGCATTCAAACATGTAAGCCTTCTACACTCGGATAATTATAAAGAGCGACCGAATATACAAAACAAAGAAAACTTCAAACTTTTGACGAAATAATAATTTAATGATATTGAGCGCAATCTCGGCGGACGAATATAAACAGAATAAACAATTAACTGGTTTCCTGTGTTCTATATGCGAAGTATTGAGCTATAGGGTGAGGGAACCAGTCAACATAAACAAACGGTGGAACTTGATTCAGCCTCCAGAACCTTCTGAGGCAGCGAATTTGAAAATTGATGCAAAAAATTCTCCGAAAGTCTCCGAAAGCGTATCAAAGAAAGGTATAAATATGTGATAAAGCATCAGCATTTTATTTAGGCTATTCACCATAAACAGTTTTGGCCGAAATCACTTCGCATGAATATTTTCGAAAAAGTAAAGTACAGTGCGGTTACATATGTATTTAGCAGCACGTTTTTCCTAAACGGTCGCTTTAATATATGTTTTATGAAAATTATTTATAAATATTTTTTGACAAAATAAATAAATAAAAAAAAAATAAAAATAAATAAAAATAACGTTTTATTTACATTTTTGCGGTATTACTTTCCTGCGGCCACCAGGCCACTGTGCCTGTCACTTTGTGCCTTCCAGATATACCGGATACTAAGAAAACTGTGAATCAAGTCCGACCCAATCACACTGATTTCCGCCATAGTAATAATTTTCTTCGATAGAAATTATATTTTCTCGAAGATTTTTTGTAGTTCATGTATAGGCTCGCTAAAAATAACGTCCGAAAAGCAGAAAAGTTTCAAGATCTCCAGCAAAATTCCTGAAGCAGTAAAATGCGTTTCAGGAGGCCAACGGTTAGTGTATCGTCAGTGAGATGCCTATTACCGAGGTTCACTAATTATCGGATATTCAGGAACCACGGCCCCCGCCCACTGGGGCCCGCGAAGTAGATGGGCTGCCTGTAGCCTCCACGGCAGACCTGCTTAAGCAGGGCCTGAGTTCATCATGTGATCAGGTTGGGTAAAAGTCCCACAAATCTGGAGGCAATATCGTTAATGACTGAAATATTGTTGACCCACATTCTAATTCTCAGTTATCAGGAAAAAATTATGAGCTTTAAAAGTACAAAACAAAATTCGGGACCCTCAAAATCTAATTGATACCGCCCATGAAAAAACAGGGAAATGGCATTTTATGTGGAATGTTTGGAGTTGTTATCGATATATATACCCCGAAGATTTTTTGTGTTTATAAGGGGATTTTATTTTATCACTCATCTTTTGCTAAATTTATATGACAAGAGTTATTGTAACTGTCTGTAAATCTGTGAAAGTTCTATGAGTTTAAGGAACTTCAGTGAATCCGTAAAAACTCCATGAATCCATGAAAGTTCCGTGGTCAAGGTCTGTCAGTCATTTTAAATTTTGTATCAGTGATATGATAAAGTTCCATGGAAGCTCCGTAGTGTATCCGAGATACACATATGCATGAAAAGTATTAAGTGCAAGGCCGGGAAAAAGAAGCAAAATCAGTCGCTAGAAAAGATATTCAGTAGTAGTATTAACAGAGAATTTGAAAGAAAATAGATCCATTAGAATAAATTGATAACATTTACTCAGTTGCTACATGCAATTTTTCATTTTAGTCAACATTCAAAACATCCAACAGTTCTTGAATGTTTCAACTGGCACGCTTTCAGTTTGATATCTTGGCACTCTGGATGGAACCAATGCTGACATTTTGTGCACTGGAACATCAGATTGTAGTGGGATCTTGTGGGCCTGTATATAAAGACGTTTTTTTTCTCGATTCTGGCTTGCTTGGAAATTCAGTGAAAGCACTGCTGTTAATATCAGGATTCCCACTGCATTTTGAAACTGGGGGTAAATCTGCTCTGTTCTCTTTTTTTGTACGCCCATTGTAAAGCAGTATACTACTCTTTTCAAATTTAGGGGTATAAGACAAATTTTGAGGGGATAAAAACTCCTCTGCAGAGGGTAAATGGGAATGCTGAATACAATTTGGAAGATGCAACAGTGCCAATGTTTTCGTGTTTTGTTAACTCCATGTACAAGGCTTGGGACCATTTGGGTGACTATAGTCCAATACTACGGACATTTCAGTACTTTTTTCGGAACTTTCCGTTATTCCATGAATCCATGACAGTTCCATGTTTTGTCAAGCTCTAGGCCCCAACACTGCACACACATATGCATACAAAATATTTATAATATAAACTGAAACTAAAATTTCATCATTTCTCACCGCTGTGGTTCGAGTCTCGCTCGGGTCACGTCACATGTGGGAAAGCCGTGTTCTGCTTACGGATGGTCAGGTGGTTTTCCCCCGGGTACTCCGGTTTTCGCCCACCTTTGATGAACGATCGGCTCGATATAAGAGAAATATTCTTGAAAGAGACATAAAACCCAAATCCAAAAAAAAAAAAAAAATCATCAAAACACACACACACATTAATCTTAATCAAGCCATCTGGTTAGCTCAGTTGGGTAGAGCACTTGCAAGCTAGAGGTCACAGGTTTCAGTCCTGTATCCAACACACTTTCCCTCCTTAGTTTCCTTTAATGGTGCCCAATGTGAATAACTCACTGCAGCCGACATTGGATTTATGGGGCACCAGGATCAGGCATAAAACAGGGTGGGGTAGCGCTAGTCGATGGTTTTCCCTGTGTGATCTGGGTTCCTCTAACACACATTCACGAAACACCAACATCCATGTCTTATAGAACAAGTGCATAAGATTGCTGAGCTTTCTGTGCAATCGAAGTAAAAATAAATAATGTGTTAACTTTAAAATCGATAACTTATAAGTGATTATGCCTCAATTTGTAATATTTTGTCTAGATATATCAGTATAAGTGACCCTGTCCACTTGTTTGAGCTATATTAAGTGTACATTTTTAAGATAAACTGATACTAAAATTTCATCATTTCTCACCGCTGTGGTTCGAGTCTCGCTCGGGTCACATGTCACATGTGGGAAAGCCATGTTCTGCTTACGGATGGTCAGGTGGTTTTTCCCCGGGTACTCCGGTTTTCGCCCACCTTTGATAAACGATCGGCTCGATATAAATGAAATATTCTTGAAAGAGACATAAAACCCAAATCAAAAAAAAAAAAAAAAAAAAAAAAAAAAAAAATCATCAAAACACACACACACATTAATTTTATTCAGGCATCAAAAAAATCCTGGTGTGGTGATTGGGGGTACAGCCATCTGGTTAGCTCAGTTGGGTAGAGCACTTGCAAGCTAGAGGTCACAGGTTTCAGTCCTGCATCCAACACACTTTCCCTCCTTAGTTTCCTTTAATGGTGCCCAATGTGAATAATTCACTGCAGCCGACATTGGATTTATGGGGCACCAGGATCAGGCATAAAACAGGGTGGGGTAGCGCTAGTCGATGGTTTTCCCTGTGTGATCTGGGTTCCTCTAACACACATTCACGAAACACCAACATCCATGCCTTATAGAACAAGTGCATAAGATTGCTGAGCTTTCTGTGCAATCGAAGTAAAAATAAATAATGTGTTAACTTTAAAATCGATAACTTATAAGTAATTATGCCTTAATTTGTAATATTTTGTCCAGATATATCAGTATAAGTGACTCTGTCCACTTGTTTGAGCTATATTAAGTGTACATTTTTAAGAGTAAGGCTATATTTTGATTTTTATTTGTTCATATTTATACAGAGTTTAACTCTCCAAATTGAAATGAACACAAGAAATCCTCAAATTGATTGTTTGTCTTGTGGAAATATACCAGAATATGCATAATGCAATACAGCTGTATTTTGTCATCAAATTATAGCACATTTAATAAGATACACGTTGTAACTTTTTAAAGCAAACAGGTATTTGTTCTTATTTCTTGCCAGTTATATAAGAGTTACATTATTAAATGAATTAGTACCAAGAATCCTCAGATAAATAGATTAATTGGTGAATATTCCCCATAATTTAAGCTTTTCAAGAAATAAATACATTAATTTATGACACATGCTTAAGTTATCTGATGTGTGTGTGTGTGTGTGTGTGTGTGTGTGTGTGTGTGTGTGTGTAAATAGGCCCAGTATTTTGTTTCTATTTCTTGCCAGGCAAAAACAGTAATGAATGCAAGGAATATAGATAGATTAGTTGTCTCATAAAAATTAGTCAGAAAATATTCTGATTTGAAGAAATGGTTACTTTTTTTACTGATTTCATAAGTAGACTTCCAATATCCCGGACATAACACTTCTACCTACATGTCTTTTGTTCAGGCTTATGGGCATGGTGGGCAAAGCTTGCTTACCAAGTAAGGCTTACTGTCCATGGATGCCTGATTATACCCTTTATTCTGGGGTCCATGTCTGTTGGTCTGAACATTCTGATTCATCATTATTTTACAGATTTATGAGTTTGGAATAAGGTTTGTGTAATTTGAGTGTTTCATGACCACAACTACTTAAATAATATGGTTTTGAATTAGGCACACTTTCTCTTGCTGGTCAGATAATTTGTACCTTTTGAAATGGATAAAAAAAAATCTTAAAATGTATTAACATCAAGAGAATCAGACAAGAAATGTCTACATTTCAGAGCTCCAGATTAAAGGAGTGCTTAGGTACATATCTTCTTATTTCCCCTAGTAAACATATGTTGTGGGTACTAACTAGGACTTCTAGAAACGTCCTGGTAGCATGCTTTCATTGAGTTCCCAGAACATATCTTTTGAAAGAATTGAGGTGTGGCACATACAAGAACTACAACTCTAGGTCCCACAGTTATTTGGTCATCTGCTCTGACAGTATTTAGTAAAAGAAACCTTGTGCATTTGATAACTCCAACACCCTTCCAGATATATTGATTGAACTCAGTAGGATTGTACATGAGGTTGAGAAGATGTGTTGATTAACTACAACTCCAGGTGCTGTGGTTTGGAATTATCTCCCCTAATAGAAACTTTGTGATCTTGGTAAGTCCAACATCTTTTCAGATGCATTGATGATACTTGGTAGGATTGTACATAAGGTTGAGAAAGCATGTCACACAAAAGAATCACAACTCTAGATGCCACAGTTTTTAGTTATCTCCCCTGACAGTATTTGGTAATGGAAACCTTATGATTGCCATAACTTCAACACTATTTCAGATATATCGATTATATTAAGAAGAATTGTACAAGACGTTGAGAAGACGCGTCTTGTACAAGATCTACAACTCTAGGTACTGCAATTTTTTAGGTATCTCCCCTGTCAGTATTTGGTAATAGAGACCTTGTAAGTCCAACACCCTTTGAAATATATTGATAGTACTTGGTAGGATTGAACAGGAGGTAAGAAGGTTAGTCGTATACAAAAACTGTAACTTAGAATACTGCAGTTTTTGAGTTCACTCCCCTGACAGTATTTGTCAGTGGAAACCATGTGATTGTCATAAGTAGTAGTAGTTGCGGTCATGGTACCAAAGCCGTAATTCAAAATCATAAATCCATAAACGAATGACGAATCAGAATGTTCAGACCAACAGACATGGACCCCAGAACAAAGGGTGTAATCAGGCGTCCGCGGATAGTAAGCATTACTTGGTAAGCAAGCTTCGCCCACCATGCCCATGGGCCTGAACGAAGGAAATATCGGTAGAAGCGTATGTCCGGGATTTGGGAAGTCTACTTATGGCGCATAACTTAAGCGCCATGGAAGATACATTGATGATACTTAGTAGAATTGTACATGAGGTTAAAAAGGTGTGTTGCATGTAAGGACCACAACTCTGGATGCTGTGTTTTATTTTGTTATCTCCCCTGACAGTATTTGGTAGTAGAAACTTGTTTGCTGCATAGCTTCATCAGTTAAAATTGGATCTTCCTTAAACTTGCAGAAGTGGAGGACATGGATATTTTGGAGTTATATCCTCCAGATTAATAAATATTGTAGACATTGAGTGACCTTTTAGGCACAGGTGAGCGTTAATGACCATCATGGTCCTCTTGTTTATATATGAAGGGTGCAGAGAGCTGAGACAAACAAAAATCACAGTTGAATTCTAAGCTTGATTTTGGATTTTGTGAAACCGTATTTTAACCACAAATATGTTTCATAGATTAAAGCAGACACATCCTCTTATTTCACTTTTGGTTGTAAATGTGCTAAAAAGAAAGACATGTGACTAGCGAGTCAAATGGTGAAAACCTTACTGAAATATTCCAAACACTTACATCATTGTTTTTTATGAAAAATTTAAAAAAATGTTTTAAAAACTTTAATTTGAAAATATTCCAAATACATGTACTTACAACAGTGGTTCTTATGAATTTTTTTTTTCAAAAATCTTTTAAAAAAATTTAATTTGAAAATATTCAAAGAATGTATACAGAGAGAAAAGGTCTCTTCCCTTTTTGTTAGGGTGCAGTGCTTATACATTTTCATATTTAGTTTGATACAATTTAATTTTGAGAAATCAAATTTATGTCAAACTAAAATTTAAATTCCATTGTCTGAAGTTATTTTACTGAAGTTTTATGTGTATTTTGTAATGATCTTTGGAATGTAATTATCAAAAATAAATTTGTTCTTTGTAATTTTTTTTCCAACATAGTAACCTGTATCTTGCATTTTTCATATTTAAAAAAAAGTTTTTGGAATTTAATTATATTAGTTTTCATAATTTAAAAAAAAAAATTCTAGCTTGAAATTTTAAGTCTTAATATCAATAGTAATAGAATACTTACTTTTTTTTTTAATTAAAATTAGCAGTCTGGAATAAAATGATGAGGATTTTAAATCTAAAAGAATCAGTGACATCATAGGATAGTGTATTGTGGGATAGCTTTTTTACAAAGTATAAATAGCAATACCAGTTACTAAGACTTTGAACATTCAGGAATCTCTAAATGGGGTTTTCAACATAATTTTCATTTTGCCAATATCTTTACCGTAATTTGAAATATTCTGAAATTAGGGGATGCATCTGAACATCTTTAAGCTCACTACTGTTTTTATTATACTCGTTTTTCAAACAGGGCGTATTAGGTTATGGGGTCTGAAGCCATAAACTTTTTTGTTTCCAGCTAACTCCTCCTACAGTTTACATCCCATCAGGCTGAATCTTGGTTTATAAATTGACCATGAAGTGGAGCAGCACATAATGTTTCGGGGTTATAGTCCACCAAATACTAACAGGGTTTTGCCCCCTTGAAAATTCCTGTAAGTTTTTTTTTATTTCCAGCTAACTCCTCCTACAGTTTACATCCAATCAAGCTGAAACTTTTTTTTTTTTCTTTTTTTAAATCTGTAAATTTTATTTTTGATAAATCCCGGTTACATAAAAGCCTTTCTGGATCCGGGTTTTCCCCAGAAAGGCAGTATCTCCAGCTCATCCATACATCTTTTTCTCATTCATATCTTGCATGTGCACTATTCTCACACGCTTTTTCTGCTTGACAGCCTGGAGTCTGTCAACATAATACATTGTAATATTAACATTTATCATTTTAAATAGCAAAGATCATTGAAATATATAACCATAATTGAATCTAATAGTGCACCACTTGTACTGACTTCCATACCTTTTCAATAACAGACATATCTGAGCCATAACATGACATATTGGTACTATACTGGTTCTTTGTCAGATGTGTATGAGCATCGAAGGCCCTGGCGAGAATGTGCAATCTGCATGTTCCAGCCCGAGCCCTCCCTGATCGAACATGTGATAAGCATCACTATCACGTGCCATCTCATTCTTGTAAAAGCAGGTTTCATTTCATTTTTCTTGGTAATTACAGATTTCAGTTTTTGTTGGTTGATGCCTGGTAGCCTTATAAGGGGTTGGGGATGAAGGGAGGGGTGGAAATTATGGGCATGCATATATGGGAAGAGATGCACAGTAGTTCTTTATTATTGTTTTTCTAACACAGAATTTTTTTTTATATTTGTTTGTTGTTGTTATGCTGAGTTTAATTTATCACTTTGTTATTCAATATCATTGATTAGTAATTGGAAAGAGCTCCAATCTTTCTGGAAGCCTTCTTCTTCTTGGTTTGAAAAGGCTATTTGTTTATGAACTTTATACATGAATTTCAATTTCTTTTGAAAGACAGTTAGATACAGTACTTGTTTTTTTTTACATCTAGCTAGATATATGTAGTATTTTGCATAGAGAAGAATAAAGTTCAAACTTTTTGGTAGTATGTGATCCTCTTGCAAGCCAAGTAAAAAATATTTTTCATTTATATCATAATGAATGTCATACGAGTTTAACCAGGTTTTTACATTTCTAATAAATTGTTGTGTCTTATCACATTTCCAAAACAGGTGAACAATAGACTCATTGCTTGATTGGCAGAAGGTGCAAAGAACATCATTATTTATTTTCATATTGAACAATAATTTATTAGTTACCAATATATTGTGATTGATACTTATTTGGAACCATTGTAGTGCTGGGTATTTAGTTGTTCTGAATGGGAACATATGTATGTTTTCCCATTTATTCTCTGGGATGTTATATAATTTGTTCCATGTATTTTGTCCTGTTGGGATTTCATGTGTTTTATTTAGGAGGTAATACATATCTTTTGATCCTTTGGAATATTTCAGTATAGTTTTAATATGTGAAGGGATAAAGGGTGATGGCTCTTTGTGACTAATTTCTTTTTTTTTTGTTGTTGTTTCAAGTATTGCTTTATTGACTGAATCAGTCCATTATACTGTATAAAGTTTGTTTGTATTCCTGTTTTATGTGTGAATTCAGTTTGTTCGTATAATCTTCCATTTTCATTTACCAAGTCATTAATATATCTAACACTTTTTTTAAACCATGTTTTTAGGTAAATATGTTATCCGCCAATCTTTATGTTGTCATTATAATAGAGTGGACTTTTTAAAATTCCTCCTTCAGTTAAGATTTTTTTTTGTTAATATTTATAATGGATTGTAAAACATCTTTCCAAAATGTATTAGGTAAATTTATTATTTTTTCTTCTAAATATTTTATACCACATCCTGTTATATTTTCTTTTTGAATATAATATTTTATAAAAACCTGCCATTTGCTATCCATTGTTAACAGTCGTCTCATCCATGTTGCTTTCAGTGCTTCAATACAGGCTTTTATATTCACCATTTTTAGTCCACCATCTTCATAATCTCTTATAACAATAGTTTTTTTTAATTTTACTTGGTTTGTTACTCACCAGAAAATTAAACATTACATTATTCATATTGTCAATTATAGACTGATCTGGGTTTGGAAGCATGATGAAAAGGTGATTGAAGACTGATATCATAAATGTCTTTATCAGCTGAAACTTGATTTATACTTAGACCATGATGTGGAACAGTGCACATTATTTCAAGGTTACAGTCCACCTAATATTAGCAGAAATATGTCCCTTTGAAAATTTCAGTAAACTTTTCGTTTCTGACTAAATCCTCCTACAGTTTATATCGGATCAAGCTGAAACTTGATTTACAGTTAAACCATGATATGGAACAGTGCATATTTGTTCGAGGTTACAGTCCATCAAATATTAGCAGAATAATGACCCTTTGAAAATTTCGCTAATTTTTTTAGTTTCTTGCTAGCTTCTCCTACAGTTTACATCCGATCAAGCTGAAGTTTGATTTATAGGTAGACCATGATGTGATGCAGCGCATGTTGTTTTGAGGCCACACTCCACCAAATATTAACAGAGTTATGTCCCTTGGAATATCTCGGTAAACTTTTTGTTTCTGGCCAACTCCTCCTACAGTTTACATCGGATCAAGCTGAAACTTGATTTATAGTTAGACCATGATATCGAGCAGCTCATATATATTCGAGGTTATAGTCCACCAAATATCAGCAGAGTTATTTTCCTTTGAAATTTTCAGTAAATTTTTCACTTACCCAGCTAACTCCTCCTACAGTTTACATTTGATCGCGCTTAAACTTGATCTATAGTAAGAACATGATGTGGAGCAGCGCAAATTATTTCAAGGTTACAGTCCACCAAATATTGGCAGTTATGCCCCTTTGAAAATTTCTGTAAATGTTTTGTTTCCGGCTTATTCCTACTACAGTTTACATTGGATCAAGCTGAAACTTGATTTATAGTTACACCATGAAGTGGAGCAGGGCATATTATTTTGAGGTTACAGTCCACCATATATTAGCAGAGCTATGCCCCTTTGAAAATTCTGTAATCTTTTCGTTTCTGGCTAACTCCTATAGTTTACACCTGATTAAGCTGAAACTTTGTAAATATTTACACTGAGCTTAAACTCGATTTATAATAAGAATATAATGTGGAGCAGCACATATTATTTTGAGGTTAACAAACATCAAATATTACCAGAGTTATGCCCCATTAAAAATTTCCATAAACTTTGCATTTCTGGCTAACTCCTTCTATAGTTTACATCCAATCATGCTGAAAAGCGATTTATTGTTAGATCGTGGTGTGGAGCAGCGCATATTATTAGGAGGTTACAGTACACCAAATATTAGCAGAGTTATGCCCCTTTAAAATTCTGTTAATCTTTTGTTCCCGGCTAACTCCTCACATAGTTTACATCCAATCAAGCTGAAACTTGATTTGTAGTTTGACCTTGATGTGGAGCAGCACATATTATTCCAAAATTACAGTCCAACAAATAGTAGCAGCATTATGTCCTTTGAAATTTTTGGTAATTTTTTTGGTTTCCAGCTAACTCCACTTACAAATTTACACAGGTCTGGAGCACAGAATTGCACAGTAGTCCGCATATGTGCTACATCTTATTACTTGCCAAGGGCGTATGATGCCTCCGCTTGTAGAGCTCTTGTTTGTTTTTAGATACACACACACACACACACACACACACACACACACACACACACACACACATATATATATATATATATATATATATATATATATATATATATATATATATATATATAATAGAATGGACATAATGACTCCTCAAATGGATGGAATAACAGATGGTAAACGGTAAAAGGCCAGAACTATGTACATTTAAACACTCTAGATGATTATCCAGATTATCTTTAGTTTAAACAATATTTATTCATACTTAGAAATAACAAGTACATGTTTATACGAACAAAATGTGAGAGAGGATCTAAACGGAAGCCTTTGGCTTATCTAGTTCATTTCCTCGTAATATTTAGAAATATACAATTATTATCTTTACAACATGGGAAAATTCTTATTGTTCAAACCAGTAATTGAAAGTATGAAACTTTGCTTTGTTGAGAGAGAGAGAGAGAGAGAGAGAGAGAGAGAGAGAGAGAGAGAGAGAGAGAGAGAGAGAGAGAGAGAGAGAGAGAGTTTCCCTCATGCCCAGGGCCTAAGAGGTTCGCCCACAGCAGCATGAACCATAAACTCAAGACTGCCATCATTCTAATTAATTGTTTTTTGTTGTTATTATTATTATTATTATTTATTTATTTTTTTTTTTTTTTGATTTGGGTTTTACGGCCCTTTCAAGAATATTTCACTTATATCGAGCCGATCGTTCATCGAAGGTGGGCGAAAACCGGAGAACCCGGAGAAAAACCACCTGACCATCCGTAAGCAGAACTTGGCTTTCCCACATATGACCCGAGCCAGGCTCGAACCACAGCGGTGAGAAACCTAATGGATCAAGAGTCAACTCTCTTATCCACTAGGCTACGGGGGCCCGTTTTTGTTGTTATTATAGGTAAATCTGCCACCAATGTAGTTTACAAGCATTATTCATATTTATTTTTATTATCATTGTTAGTTGTTATTGTTGAATGGTCTCCTCTGTTAGACAATTAATCAAATCGTTTTGTAGCAAAGAATATATAGCTGTACCTGCTTAAATATTAAGTTATTGTTAGCTACAGTTTCATTTGGTATGCCATTTAAAAGAATTGAAGCAGTCAATGGTTGCTGTAAAACAGAAAAATAATACTGTCGGATATGAGAATATCTTGCACATGACAATAGAAAGTGAGAAGACTCTATCACACCACAGAAACAATTTGGACTATCAACAAGATTTTTCCTCCATAAATGCTGATTTAAGGAACTACACTCAAGCCTTAAACGGGTGTGAAGAATTTGCGCTTTTCGTGATGTTTGCACATTGTCAAAATATACTGGTGGGTGATTTAAAGGTGTTTTTAGTTTCCTTTTAAATGTTCCTAGAGTTGCACAGTCTCTTGTATTTTGGTCTAAAGAATTCCATTCTCTTAATGCAGTTGGTAAAAAAGAATTACAATAAGAGACAGTTCGTGAAAGTGGTATGGTATAGTTGTTGGAATTTCGTAAGGAATATCTTGACTGCTGTTGTACACGTTGTGGTAGTAAGGTTTGCAAATATAACGGTGCAAGACTTTTGGTCATTTTAAACATCTGGCAAAGTCTGTGTTTCTGACGTCTTTCTTGCAAGGTTTCAAGACCTGTTTCGTCATAAAGCTTTTATATGCTACATAATTTAGTTCCACCGCTTATAATACGACAGGCGTCTATTTGTATACTTTCGAGGGCACGCTGAGTTTCAACCGTAAAATTACTCCATGTTATATCTGCATATTCCAAGAGAGAGCGAACAAACGAAGTATATATTTTAGTTAGGGACCGCCTGTCTAAATTAAATTTTTGCCTTTGTAAGATCCCTAATGTCCTGTAGGCTTTACTACTAATAGCTTTAATGTGAGAATGCCAAAGTAAGTCACTGGTAAATACAAGACCAAGATGCTTATGCTCATTAACTTCTTTTATGCTATTATTCCCCATATAAAGAGTCGGATGGACAGGTTTATTTCGCTTTTTACTTATGATTAGAGATTCTGTTTTTTGAGGATGAAAGTCGACTAACCACTGCTTAGCCCAGGCAAATATTTTACTTAGGTCTAGGTTTAGGTACAGGGCTGTTAAAAGAGGATCCTCGACGATATGATATAGACTTGTATCATCAGCAAACAGTCGGATATTTGTTTTGATATTATTGACTATATCATTTATAAATATTAGAAATAGAAGCGGTCCTAGAATAGATCCTTGAGGTACACCTGCAAATATCCTTTTCCAAGATGACAAAGAACCTTTGATGCAAACCCGTTGAAGCCTATTTGCGAGATAATCAGTAATCCAGTCTAATAAAGAGCCTGATATTCCAATGGATCGAAGTTTGAAAATTAGCCCATGGTGCCAAACCTTAACGCCTTACTAATGTCACAGAATACTACTCTTATTTCTTTGCTCTCATCAAGTGCTTTGGAGAATTCGTTACACAAGTGAAGTAGTTGGTTTACTGCTGAATCACCACTCTGGAATCCAGATTGAAAAGGAGAGATAACTGAGTGTGTTATAAGGTAGTTTGTTATGTGTTTATGTAAACATCGTTCCATTAATTTGCCATTGCAATTCAATAAGGATATTGGTCGAAAGTTACTTGGATCCGAAAGACTGTCTTTTTTGTGTACCGGTGTTACATCAGCTCGTTTCCAATCAGAAGGAAACTTTTTCATTGTTAAAGATAAATTAAATAATTTCCTTAAATGTGTAATCAATTGATGTTTTCCCTCTTATAAAAGTTTTGGGCTGATTAGGTCTGGGCCTGGTGCTTTATTTGGATTCAACTGATCGATAGCTTCTCTAACGTCACTGTCAGTGATTATGATACAATCCAGTGTTTCATAATTTGGTGCTTGAAATAAAGGCAAGTCTGCGTTACTTTCGTCTAATTTAGTTTATTCAGTAAAAAAAAGGTATTAAGAACCTCAGCTTTCTCAGGATCGGTTTCAACAATCTGGTGATTGATTTCTAAAAAAGGGATATTCTGTTTATCACACAGATTATCTTTTTAATTATAATTTCTACACAAAACATATGTTGTTGGTACTTATTTGAAAGTTATTGATAGGGTAGTTGTAATGAATACCCACAACTAACAATCCTTTCAGTCCTTTAAGAAATAAGTAACATGTAAGTATTTCATACTTGAAAAAAAAAAAAAAAAACAAAAAAAAAAAAACAAAAAAAAAAAAAAAACAAAACTAAGTTATCTGATTATAAATAATGTTACTGTACACAGTACAGGGGAATTAAATAAAATTGTGGTTAAAAGGGGTTCAGAAACACAGTGATGTGGATCAAATATTCATGATACTGAAACTAGTTACTCTGAATTGTGCAGAATGCACACATGGTGTAGCGAAAATGGCATTGCTTTAGTTACATATCAAGAAATATTGAACAAAATGAAAGTACAGATGATATGTAGTCTAGAGGCTTATAGAAATTAAGGAAACCGCCACCATCAGCACTCTCAGTGCTTTGATTAATTATGCTAATTCATTATATTTTTATTTCTCATTAATCAGATTACCTTATTATTTACTGCTTATCTTTACAATTTTTCTATTTCTAAGCCCTCATTTCAATCTTATCTGAAGTGTTTTTTTTTACTTATTCTTTTTTCTCTAATCAGTATAGAAAATGTCCATTATTCGCTAATCAGTAGGGCGCATCAGGGTCCTCGTGTCTCGGCTTATAATAAATGATTCCCGTAACCTGAGAAAATGCACCTTATCGCACATGTGAACAGAAAAACCCAGATCAGCCTGCATGATTAAACAATCACATCATGAGAGTTTCACTATACTATCACAGAATTATTGAATTATTGGAAACAAAAATAAGTACCGTGTTTATCCTAAGTTTTTTCGGACTGACAGGCCTTGGCAATCAGTGTAGACCCATATCAGACACAACAGAATGCAACTTCTGATCAGGGTCTACAATGTTAGTCTCTCGTCCAGCACTTCTAGGACACATCAACAGGTAGCCAAATGGACGTTTCCAATTATTAGGGCAAGTATGGTAAGAGCTGAAGTGTTTGAACATTTAGCGGGAACATCATCAATTAAAAAATCCCTGTTCACACTGCGCGGGATCAGGTATGCTTCCTTGTATATACCAGAACAGTTTGCATATACCAGAACAGATATGCTTCTCTGTATTCATAGTTTGCACATACCAGGCTGGCCCTTTTCTCCTATATCGATTCATACTACTACTACAATTACTGCTACTACTTCTACTTGTAATAATGATAATGGTCCGAATATGAGAAATGGGTCTTTTGACAATCGCGGCATGTACAGAACATAAAAGAAAAGAAAGAGAAAAATAATAATAATAATAATAATAATAATAATAATAATAATAATACAAAACACACACACACACACACACACACACACACACACACACACACACACACACACACACACACACACACACACACACACACACACACACACACACACACACACAAAACATCTACATCATCCGGTAGAGTAGGATGTTCCCCCATCCAAGTACTAACTGGGTTGGCGTTGCTTATCTTCGTTGAAAAGACATGAGCTCTTTTTCACCCGATACGGACAGACACGCATAGCTGTAGAAACTAAGCACTTTATAAACTTGACTACATTATTGAGAAGTTAGCGTGTGTTTCGCGCATTATGACCCCCTTGAATAATTGTTATAAATAAAAGTGAAACACATCCCTAAATTAATTGAACATTTGATTTATTTAACGTACTAATGGGTGAAACAGAATGCACATTTGAACCAGGTCTGCATGCATTAGACTCAAAGTTTTGTCATATATGAAACACTAGTTCGTATATATCATTTCTTTCGCAATGCGCACCGTTTAATGTCTTTGTGATTTCCCTCGATCTCCGCATTCAGGTACGTATGCTGGTTTGGGTCTTTGCGGCATGCGGCATATTGCCAGTTTTATATGTTTAAAAGTCTTGATGTGGGCGGGTGGGGGAGTGGGGGGACGGGATGGAAGGGGAGTGATGCGAAGACGGCTGTAAAATTTTCTGATAAAAACATACATCATTATTTTTTTTATTAAAGGTTTCAGCTTATTTTTTATCACAAAAAGTCCCCTAGTCTTTGAAATGTCAATTTTTTACACCATACGCTCGTACTGGCTTAAAGTTTTCATTCCCATTAAACAGTTTTTTTTTTTATTTGTTTCTGCGTATCTTTACAATTTTTATCTCTTTCTAAGCCCTCATTTTAATGTTGTCAGTGTGTGTGTGTGTGTGTGTGTGTGTGTGTGTGTGTTGGGGAAGAGGGGGGTCTTTTTCTCTAATCTGTATAGAAAATGGCCATTATTCTGTAACCAGTAAACTCCACCAGGGTCCTTATGTTTCGGCTTATAAAAACGATACCCGCAACATGAGAAAATGCATCTTATCACATATGTGAACAGAAAAAAACATATCATCCTGCATGATTACACAATCACATCATGAGGGCTTTCACTATACTGTCACAGAATATAATGCAGCGTCTGATCTGGTTCAACACTTAGTTTCTCGTCCAGCGCCTCTTGCACACATCAACAGATAGCCAAACGGACGTTTCTAATTATTACAGCAAGTATGGTAAGAGCTGAAATGACTGAATATTCACGGGAAACATCATGCCTGCCATCGTCAAATAGAAAATCTGTCTTAGTACTACAGACAGGCGGGTGTGGTGTAGTTTTTTTTTTCTACTAGAAATTAAGAACTAAATAAAATGAGCCATATCAGGATATGCTAACAGAATTATTATTATGAGTGACAAAATGATGAGAAAAAAAAAAAAAAAAAAAAGCATGTAGAGAAAAAGAAGAAAAAGAATAAATAAATCGACGAAAAAAACTACAGCAGCCGGTAGTGTAAGGCGTTCACACATCCAAGTACTAACCGGATTGGCGTTGCTCAACTTCATTGAAAAGACCGGCACTCTTTGTTTCCACCTGATACGGACAGACATGCACTAGTGTACAAAATAAGCATTTTATACGCTCGTAAACATGACTATACGTTTTGACTGCCGCAATGAGGAGCTAGCGTGCTTTGCCGCATTATTACCCTTCTGAATTATTGTTGTAAATAAAATTAAACCATTTCCCTATATTAATTGAACATTTGATTTATTTAACATACTAACGAGTGAAATAGAATGCAGGTTTGAACTAGTTCTGCAGGTACAAAACTCTACTGCTTCGTCATGTATGAAACACGAATTCATAAATATTATTCTTCGCAATCAGCACCGTTTAATGTCTTTAGATGATTTCCCTCGATCTCCGTATCTGGATGCGTATGCTGTTTTGGGTCATTGCTGTTCGTATGCGGCATATTGCCCTTTTTATATGTTTAAGGGTCTTGATGCGAGGGGATGTGGGGTGGTGGTTGTGGGGGGAGGGGGTGAGGAAAGGGAGAGAGGAAAGGGGACAGGAAGGGGACGGAAGGCTCTGAAATTGCCCAATTAAAATACCTTATTAGAATTTTTCTTTAAAGTTTTAGTTTACTCTTTATAAAAATATAACAATATCCTTTATTTTTTTAAAATGTCAATTTTATCACCATACAAGCATGAGCTGTAAACAAATGATACTGTCATATGTATACACATATTTCTTTCCTTTTTTAATTATGCTAATTCATTATATTTTTATTTCTCATTAATTAGATTTTCTTTATTTTTTACTGCTTATCTTTACAATTTTTCTATTTCTAAGCCCTCATTTCAATCCTATCTGAAGTTGTTCTTTTTTTTTTACTTATTCTCTTTTCTCTAATCACTATAGAAAATGTCCATTATTCGCTAATCTATTTCTAAGCCCTCATTTCAATCCTATCTGAAGTTGTTCTTTTTTTTTTACTTATTCTCTTTTCTCTAATCACTATAGAAAATGTCCATTATTCGCCACTACTGATTAGCGAATAATGGGCATTTTCTATAGTGATTAGAGAAAAGAGAATAAGTAAAAAAAAAAGAACAACTTCAGATAGGATTGAAATGAGGGCTTAGAAATAGATTAGCGAATAATGGACATTTTCTATAGTGATTAGAGAAAAGAGAATAAGTAAAAAAAAAAAGAACAACTTCAGATAGGATTGAAATGAGGGCTTAGAAATAGAAAAATTGTAAAGATAAGCAGTAAAAAATAAAGAAAATCTGATTAATGAGAAATAAAAATATAATGAATTAGCATAATGGTCCTCGTGTCTCGGCTTATAATAAATGATTCCCGCAACCTGAGAAAATGCACCTTATCGCACATGTGAACAGAAAAACCCAGATCAGCCTGCATGATTACACAATCACATCATGAGAGTTTCACTATACTATCACAGAATTATTGAATTATTGGAAACAAAAATAAGTACCGTGTTTATCCTAAGTTTTTTCGGACTGACGGGCTTTGGCAATCAGTGTAGACCCATATCAGACACAGCAGAATGCAGCTTCTGATCAGGGTCTACAATGTTAGTCTCTCGTCCAGCACTTCTAGGACACATCAACAGGTAGCCAAATGGACGTTTCCAATTATTAGGGCAAGTATGGTAAGAGCTGAAGTGTTTGAACATTTAGCGGGAACATCATCAATTAAAAAATCCCTGTTCACACTGCGCAGGATCAGGTATGCTTCCTTGTATATACCAGAACAGTTTGCATATACCAGAACAGATATGCTTCTTTGTATTCATAGTTTGCACATACCAGGCTGGCCCTTTTCTCCTATATCGATTCATACTACTACTACAATTACCGCTACTACTTCTACTTGTAATAATGATAATGATCCGAATATGAGAAATGGGTCTTTTGACAATCGCGGCATGTACAGAACATAAAAGAAAAGAAAGAGAAAAATAATAATAATAATAATAATAATAATAATACAAAAACAAAAAAAAAAAACAACAAAAAAAAAACAAAAAAAAAACACACACACACACACAAAACATCTACATCATCCGGTAGAGTAGGATGTTCCCCCATCCAAGTACTAACTGGGTTGGCGTTGCTTATCTTCGTTGAAAAGACGTGAGCTCTTTTTCACCCGATACGGACAGACACGCATAGCTGTAGAAATAGACTGGCTCCGGTCGTTTTTGTTTTATATCTATTTCTCTCTTTCTCTACATTATTTTTTTATCATGATCCTCTTTAATCCAACTTCAAGTTACCTATGGCTGAATAAATTCGGCCTAGGAAGCTCCTTAAAGATGCCTCTCTCGAACGGTCCAAATAAATCCTTTGCAATTGAATCTTAGTAAGTTTTTTTTTAGTTTTTTTTAGTTTTTTCAGTTTTTTTTCTTTTCTTTAGCTTTCGACTACGCGTATTTCTTCTCTCTTTTTGGACTGCGCGAAACTTTAGACTACGCGAATAAATAAAACTCACTCTAGGACCCTCCTTTTTTTTTTGGCTATCGACTACGCGTTTATTTAGACTACTCGTTTGAGCTAAGACTGAACCCCTCCACAATGCTCGCTCCTCCAGCCTCCTCCTTCTCCAATCTTCCGCGTGTGGGTCCGTGGCATGTTGACAGACAGAGAATAACACATGAACAAAAACACCATGATGTTAGTTTTAAACTCGAATTCTTTAGGCCAACGCTCCAAATTCTGTAACTTACAGACTGGACGACTATTTATATGCACGGTGTCTGTGTCTCGGCGAGGTGACCTAGTTATGAATTATAACTAGACACTGTTTCAAGCCAACCCAGTAGTCCAGTAAAACTAATCCAGATTTATCTGGCGCTGCCTCTATGTGACTCAGTTGCCTGGCAGCGTTAAAACAAAAATCTGAAAAAAATCTGAAATCAGAAACTGCGCCGTTCAGTTTGTCGAATTAACGTCTAACAGAACACACAGACATGGAACGTCACGATATCTACTGTCAGACAGAGGGGAAGTTAGCAATGAAGATAAGCGAGGAGGAAAGAAAGACAATGCTGGCAAGGAAGAGAAGACATAGAAACAGAAGATTACGGCAGCATTTGTCTAGACAATACCTACAAAACGCCCACGACTGCAGTCTGTACGGCCTGATCAGGCCGTAGATTAGACTTTTTAATTTGGCCCTTTAACGGCCATCAAATATTCCTGAAAGAACCCCATGTGATTGTTGCTCTCTTTTTTCATAATATAAAAATAAAAAAATAAATAAATAAAACTCATTTTTATCTATCTTTGTATCTATATAAATAATCAAGACCCGTCCCGCTCAGCGTCCTCATATTTTTTGTTGTTCTTTCTCTTTGTATATATATACCGCAAGTTAGAAAATAACCTGACAACTTTAGTGGACAGTGAAGGCTCAGCTCGGATCGAGCAATTTGCTATTCGCTATTATTAGTATTAGTATTATTATTATTATTTGCACAATGTGATGCCGAATATTAATGAGTCATGCCATGAGAAACGTACGCGAAGCGCGAAGACAGGACAGCCTGCTCATTTGCACAGCCTAATTAAGAACTCTGCAATCTGTTTAGTACACATCATCCAGTTATTCTGTAATTAAGCAGGACAGGCATTCATTAATTAGGATGCACATTCTGGTATGTTTTTTCTCTGTTCGCGTATGGCGTGGCACGGCTCAGGTTTCTTCAAATTAAATTCTTATTCCACAAAATACCTCAATAATAATAATAATAATAATAATAATAATAACAATAATAGTATAATTTTAAAGACAAATTGGGTGCTCAGCGTATATATCGACTAGCGGAGCCGCCAATCAACATGCTAAAGCGGGTACGTTGTTTGCGTATTCATGTTAAGCAGAAATGTTGCTTAAATCTTAAATTAAGAATAAAGTGATGCCCAATGCGCGTAAACGCCCCATCTACATGATATGCGAACGGTGATGCTCAGATCAGTTTGAGCGACCGCACAGTCTGATCAGGGACTTCGTTTTCCTCATACGACATCGGTGGAAACATGTTCAATATATCGACAAAAAACGGCTGCAAGTTTGATTTGTCCTTTCATTGCTTGCATATGATATAAGTCCCCTTTTCGTATCATCAGCATTAAACAGTACACTATACAATACTGCAATACACTACAATAAATTATAATAATTTCACTTACATATTACATGGGACATCAACAATTCAAGGCAACAAATACAGAGAGATAGAGAGACAGTTTTCACAAGGGGATGTCGGCAAAACTTACGTTACCCGTGGCAACGTTACTATGAGGTCGCCAATTTAAACCAATCATTTCAGCTTCACTTTGCAAAACCGATCTGCCCATTTCATGTTCTGCATTAGTAAGGTTAGAATCGGGCATAAAACAGAATGCACAAAAGTACACAGAACCTTTTACAACTATCTATACTTAAGGGTAATGGATACATTTCCAGGGGAGACAATTCTATTAAAAATTGTTTGCTCTCCCTTTGGAAATAGGACAACACCAAAATAAATGGATTTGCAATATTTTCTTTTATAGTTATCTTATTTGCAGCAGATAAAAATTGGGTGCATTAAACAGGAACACACAAAAGTTGTCTCGTCTCTCCAACATAGCGGAAAAATCTACCCAGTGTATTCATTTCCCTAACTCCATTATTTGAGACATATCGTGCGAAAAAGATGCCTACTGCATATGTGAACAGTGAATATCCATCCCAGGCTGTGCAACGAGACAGTTAAATCAGGACCATCACATTTCACTAGAATCTAGCCATAAACGCGCCATTTAAAACTGCAGCAGACGACATTCTTTTATCTTCTTTTATTTTATTTGTTTTTCAGATTTATTTTTCTGTTGTAAACAAGGCCTGACATGTGAATGGTCTTCCTAGATGATTCACATAAAATGTATTTTTTTTAATGCAGAACAATACAGAAGAAAATGTTTTAGAATTTCGTCTGTGATTCTTCCGAATACTTTCTTCTGAATTATTACTGAGCGATTAGCCTTCATTAGCTACCGTTCGGTAATGACAATAGTGTAATAACCCTAAGAATTGTGACAGACAGGACTTAGGAATAGTGTAGTCTCTGATCGGTAGCCGCCGAACGCGGCGTCTGATCAGGGTCTACAATGTTTGCCACTCATCCAGAAACATATTAGACAGATCAAGAGGTTACTACCTTTAATGGCCTTGACTGAATTTTAGGACGGATATGGACAATGGGTTAAGAAGGTGTCCCAATATTTAGACAAATACGGTAATAAAGGTGATAATAATAATAATGCATGCATATGGCCATGCATGCATTCGTGCACGAACGCACGTCCGCATGCTTTCATAATGCTTTTAAAATGGTTTCTTCTGTGTTTTTCTTTATGTCCGTATTTTTACGACGCCAGCAGACAGGCAAGCACGCACGCACACACGGATGTTTGCGCATGCATACACGCTTTCATGTATGTATGCATAAATACCTGATTGCTTGTTTGTAATGCATGTATTTGCCTATTTTCATTGCTAAACAAGCTGCACATCTGCGAAAACTTATCAGAGTCCAGTCCGCGCATCTTCGCACCTTTACTGTTCGCATATGATATACAGATCCTTTTGTAATTTGACCCGTGTCACATGAAAAAGGTACCACCGCATATGCGGCCTACGAAGGGTCAGAAAAGTCTGTGCATACGCACTTCATGGTCTGGCTTTATAATGCTTTATAATGCTGTGATCAATATTTCTAGCCTAGCAAACAATTTACATGAAAATCAGAGAGAGAGAGAGAGAGAGAGAGAGAGAGAGAGAGAGAGAGAGAGGGAGTGTTCACAAGTGGACGTAGGCAAATATTATGTTACTCCGGGCAACGTCGTCAACGTTAACCAATCATTTCAGCGTAACTCGACAAAAAGGAGTCTTTTGCATTTGACAGGAAAACGGAGTCTTTTGGCTTTGATATTTTTGAACAGCACTGGCCTCAGTCATCAGATGTGCTGACTGAGACTGGTCTAAGAAAACTAACGCTACAAATGTAAACTTAAAGCCGTACAGTTCCATGTTACATGTGTACTTTTATTTTCCATTTCTTTGTGTTAAACTCAAAGCAAAACGCACCGGAGCTTAATCACCTCATTCATTAGTGTACGATTTTGATTTGAAACAAAATTCAACAACCTTTCCAATGATATCATGTTTTTATTTTTCATTTATTTGCTTCGATTAATGTAGAACTTGTTTTAAGCAAGGAAACAATCTTGTTAATTTAAATAAGGAGAGAACAAGTCAAAGAAAGAAATACTGCGTACGATTTACGTCAGCATATAGAAACAAATTAAAATGGAACCATGTTGCTGAAACATATTATGCAAGTTGACTAGTGATAAACAAACTTACAAGAAACACGGCTAGCGTCGGTTCTCAATACGCCATTCTTAACGACGTACCGTCGACAAGACATGCTTTCATTCACGTCCGTGTTCACGTTATAAATACTGGAACGCAAGTCACTGCGCCGTTCAGTTTGTCGAATTAACGTCAGACATGGAACGTCACGATATCTACTGTCAGACAGAGGGGAGGTTAGCAATGAAGATAAGCGAGGAGGAAAGACAATGCTGGCAAGGAAGAGAAGACAGATTACGGCAGCATTTGTCTAGACAATACCTACAAAACGCCGACGACTGCAGTCTCTACGGCCTGATCAGGCCGTAGATAAGACTTTTTAATTTGGCCCTTTAAGGGCCATCAAATATTCCTGAAAGAACCCCAGGTGATTGTTGCTCTCTTTTTTTATTATTTAAAAATAAATAAATAAAAAATAAATTAATTAAACTCATTTTATCTATCTTTGTATCTATGTAAATAATCAAGACCTGTCCCGCTCAGCGTGCTCATATTTTTTGTTGCTCTTTGTATATATATATACCGCAAGTTAGAAGATAACCTGATAACTTTAGTGAACAGTGAAGGCTCAGCTCGGCTCGAGCAGTTTGCAATTCGCTATTATTATTATTATTATTATTATTATTATTATTATTTGCACAATGTGATGCCGAATATTAATGAGTCTTGCCATGAGAAACGTACGCGAAGCGCGAAGACAGGACAGCCTGCTCATTTGCACAGCCTAATTAAGAACTCTGCAATCTGTTTAGTAAACATCATCCAGTTATTCTGTAATTAAGCAGGACAGGCGGCATTCATTAATTAGGATGCACATTCTGGTATGTTTTTTCTCTGTTCGCGTATGGCGTGGTACGGCTCAGGTTTCTTCAAATTAAATTCTTATTCCACAAAATACCTCAATAATAATAATAATAATAATAATAATAATATAATTTTAAAGACAAATTGGGTGCTCAGCGTATATATCGACTAGCGGAGCCGTCAATCAACATGCAACATGCTATTTGTTGTTCGCGTATTCATGTTAAGCAGAAATGTTGCTTAAATCTTAAATTAAGAATAAAGTGATGCCCAATGCGCGTAAACGCCCCATCTACATGATATGCGAACGGTGATGCTCAGATCAGTTTGAGCGACCGCACAGTCTGATCAGGGCCTTCGTTTCCCTCATACGACATCGGTGGAAACATGTTCAATATATCGACAAAAACCAATTCCTCTTACATGTGAATAATTCATAAAAATATTGCTACGACCAATCATCCTCTTCCGCTGATTCCAGTAGAGCCGTTGTCAGCTGATGGAGAAAGAATTTTCACTAAGTACTGGTTAACTGCCTCCGGGAGGCTTGTCCAGGAATAGTGTGGTTAGGTCAACTGACCGTCAATAATCTTAGCTGTTGATCGTAGACGTCAAACACTAAATCAAACAAACAAACAAAGCAAAAAAAAATAAAAAAATAAAAAAATAAAATAAAAAAAATAAATAAATAAAAAATAAAAATAAATAAATAAATGCGCAGAATACGAGGGATGTTCGAAATGAATTGCTTATTGTCCTCTAGCTCGATATCCACGTGGGGCACGATAAAAACCAATACATACCTGTATAGGGCTATTCAATATCTACACAATGGTGTATAAATGTACATGTTAGACTAAGTGTAAGACATAAATTTGCTATTTGAATACACGCAGTCATTGACCACTGCAGTAAAAATGGTTGGTAGAAGCGTCGACAAAAGAGATGAAATACGGGCTTACATCAAAGCTCGCTCAAAACTTGGTTGTTCTTTGAAGAAGCTGATGACTGAAATTTCTACTGCTTTTGGACCTTCTTGAGTGTCTTATGACACAGTTCGGCGGTGGAAAAAGATATTTGAGCCTGGTGTAGAGTCCATCAAAAATGCACGAAATCAGGTAGGCCAAAACCTGCATCTCGTAAAGAAATCGTTTCCAAAATAAAGGAAATCATTGAAGGAGATGCCAGATTTACAGTTCGTGATATTGCACGAAAGGTAGACATATCACTTTCAACGGTTCACCTTATTTTGAAGAAGCATTTGAAAGTCAGAAAGATTTCTGCTAGATGGGTGCCACATCTGTTGACTGACGAGCAAAAGAGGCAACGGGTTAAAGTGACCAAAAGCTGCTTCAAATGTTTCCAAAATATGACAAAAAGCAGTCTGCCAATGTCGTCACAGGTGATGAAACCTGGGCCCATTATTTTGAGCCCGTCAGAAAGGTTAGCAATAAGATCTGGGCCACTAAACACAGCAAACGCCCAATAATTGCCAAACGTTCTTTGAGTACAAAGAAGGTTTTGTATGCAATCTTCTTCTCTAGTGAAGGAGTCGCAGTAAAAGTGCCAGTGAAAAAGGGCAAAAGCATCACCGGAAAGTACTACAAAGACGTAGTACTGAAGAAACTGAAAAAGTATTATCAGAAACGACGCCCTGCCACTGGTTTTAAACATGTCCGTCTTCTACATGACAATGCCCCAGCTCATACCGCCACAATAGTTACGGCGTTTTTGAAGAAAGAAAAAGTAACTGTTTTGCCTCACCCCCCGTATTCCCCAGACCTTGCCCCATGTGATTTCTTTTTGTTTCCGAAATTGAAAGTATTCCTTGCTGGGCGGAAATACCAGTCCCGACAGGCACTTGGATCTGCCATTCATCAGTACCTTAATACTGTGCCCAAATTAGCGTACCGTGACGCCTTCAAGAAGTGGATACATCGGCTGAAACTTTGCATTTCTAGCCACGGGGAGTACTTCGAGGGCATTAAATGAGTACTTTTGGGCTAACTTGAAATTTGAAGTCTCCAGATAGAAATAAGCAATTCATTTCGAACATCCCTCGTAGCTCCGTAACCACTCAGAAGAATCAGCGCATTTGTCTTTCGTTGCACTGATTGAAGAATATACCAAGTTTCTAAATCAGAAGTTAAAAATAATTATATGGAAGGCCCAGGGAGTGTCACAATAAAACAACGCAGCCTATCCCAAGCACCAAGAGGAAGAGGAAACCCCTCCGAACAGAAACCACATAACTACAGATAAACATTAGCAGGTAATTAGCTCTTGCTAAGACTTGCTTTTATAGTTACACAGGCTGGCGGATCTAGTCGGAAACACCGTGGAAAGGTTTTTCTTTCAACTCGGCTCATCTTAAGCATTCTAATTGTCCCAGAAGTTCCAACAGTAAAACATTGGAATTTCCTTCCACGTTTTTATAAAAGTATGGTATGCGTGTGAAGAATTGGAATCGAATGCAAAATGCAGCAGCTTTGGGGGGTATTTTATCGATGTGAGAAATATGCATGATTGCTACATGAACTTTGACTACGAGCGTATTTCTCTCACACGTGGGAAATACTGGTATGAAATCCGTGACGTATTGGTACCAATTCTTCACGCGCTGTGAGGAATTGGTACCAATTCTTTACGGCGTGAAATTTACGAAGTGTGAAATTTACGGTTCAACAATGCCGCCAAGAGGAAAACGATAAAAAAAAGGACAAAACAACCACCACAACTAATCAGAAAAAAAAACCCGGCTCTTTCTGCTCAACAACGCAAACCACTGGGGTTTTACTGTGCGAAAGATCTTCCCTTTTGTTTGATCTTACATTGCTCTAAACAGCAGCAGGCTGCAAAGGTAAATGGAAAGCAATGTGACCAATACAAAGCTCGAAAGAGTGCCAGTATGCCTGAAAAATGTAACACCAGAGCAATTATAATATTAAATGAGTAGCCAGAATAATATCAAAGTAAATATTGAAAAGAGCAAGGATCAGGAACTGATACAATCAGATTCCAAACCCTGCCAATAATATCACAAGGAAAAAAAAGTCACAGTACGAAGTGACGCCAGCAAACAAATAAGATATGACAAACGGTGTCAGCAGCTCTTTCTCAAACAGGTGGTGACTCAGAATTTGAGCGTAATTGAATACTAAAGACATACATAATAGTAAAATGAATAAGTAAAATCGACGAAACAAACACGGAACAGCTAGGAACCACAACAAAAGCACCGATATGGAACGGTCAGTAATACATCACTGGTGGGTTTAAGTATACTTTACGGGATCCCAATCCTCACTATCACTTTCATTGTGGTTCAAAACATGTATTGGTTAGGTCCGCATGGAGGTTTTCTAAAATAAGCAATTGCCATGAATTGATACAATCAGAACCAAAGTCCTGGCCTCGAAACCAAAATGGGAAATGACGAAAATTACAAATATTTATTCATTTTACTATTATATATGTCATTAGTATTCAGTTACGCTCAAATTCTGAGTTACCACCTGTTTGAGAAAGAGCTGCTGACACCGTTTGTCATATCTTATTTGTTTGCTGGCGTCAATTCGTGCTGTAACTTCTTTTCCTTGTGATATTATTGGCAGGGTTTGGAATCTGATTTTATCAGTTCCTGGTCCTTGCTCTTTTCAATGTTTACTTTGATATTATTCTGGCTACTCATTTAATATTATAATTGCTCTGGTGTTACATTTTTCAGGCATACTGGCACTCTTTCGTGCTTTGTATTGGTCACATTGCTTTCCATTTACCTTTGCAGCCTGCTACTGTTTAGAGCAATGTAAGATCAAACAAAAGGGGAAGATCTTTTGCACAGTAAAACCCCAGTGGTTTGTGTTGTTGAGCAGAAAGAGCTGGTATTTTTTGTGATTAGTTTGGTGGTTGTTTTGTCTTTTTTCCCTCTCTTGGCGGCATTGATGGGCTGCAATCTTTGATTGTTTTTCTCTTAATTTACTGCTATCGTTTTTAAGGTATTTTAGGACAAATCTTGTCCGCCTTTTTCAAAACCACAATGTTAAAGATCACTAAATTCACAGCGTACAACATTACTTTGTCGAACTTAACTGGCATTGATTATGTAAATGCCTGTTGTATCAGATAACAATTATGTCCTATATTTAAATTGAAGCCATACTTGGAATACTTCCCCGTATTAAACGCATATCAATTAAAATTGAAGAAATGTCTGTCCCAGAGTATTGGCGTGTCTGAAAAAGAATATTACGTCGTGGGAACTACTGCTAAATCGTTGGAACTACCCCGATAGCATGGTAACTACCTCGGTGATCTTTGAACTACCACGCCTGAAAAACGGGACCTGACTCTTTTACGAGTTAGCCCTTGATTTTTTTTTTCGATGTAGGAACGTTTAGGAAATGAACGTTAAGTTAGCATCTGGTTCACGGTTCATTATTCACGGTTCAGGATTCAGCGTATGGTTCAGTATTCAGGATATTATTCAAAATACGAGCTGCAGCGTCTGGTTCAGGATTCAGCGTATTATTCAAAATACGAGCTGCAGCGTCTGGTTCATTATTCAGAGTATTTTTCAAAACACGACCTGCAGCGTCTGGTTCAGGATTCAGCGTATTATTCAAAATACGAGCTGCAGCGTCTGGTTCATTATTGAGGGTATTTTTCAAAACACGACCTGCAGCGTCTGGTTCAGGATACAGCGTATTATTCAAAATACGAGCTGCAGCGTCTGGTTCAGGATTCAGCGTATTATTCAAAATACGAGCTGCAGCGTCTGGTTCATTATTCAGGGTATTTTTCAAAACACGACCTGCAGCGTCTGGTTCAGGATTCAGCGTATTATTCAAAATACGACCTGCAGCGTCTGGTTCAGGATTCAGCGTATTATTCAAAATACGAGCTGCAGCGTCTGGTTCAGGATTCAGCGTATTATTCAAAATACGAGCTGCAGCGTCTGGTTCAGTATTCAGCGTATTATTCAAAATACGAGCTACAGCGTCTGGTTCATTATTCAGGGTATTTTTCAAAACACGACCTGCAGCGTCTGGTTCAGGATTCAGCGTATTATTCAAAATACGAGCTGCAGCGTCTGGTTCAGGATTCAGCGTATTATTCGGAATACGAGCTGCAGCGTCTGGTTCATTATTCAGGGTATTTTTCAAAACACGACCTGCAGCGTCTGGTTCATTATTCAGGGTATTATTCAAAAATTCGAGCTGCAGCGTCTGGTTCAGGATTCAACGTATTATTCAAAATACGAGCTGCAGCGTCTGGTTCATTATTCAGGGTATTTTTCAAAACACGACCTGCAGCGTCTGGTTCAGGATTCAGCGTATTATTCAAAATACGAGCTGCAGCGTCTGGTTCAGGATTCAGCGTATTATTCAAAATACGAGCTGCAGCGTCTGGTTCAGGATTCAGCGTATTATTCAAAATACGAGCTGCAGCGTCTGGTTTATTATTCAGGGTATTATTCAGAACACGACCTACAGCGTCTGGTTCAGGATTCAGCGTATTATTCAAAATATGAGCTGCAGCGTCTGGTTCATTATTGAGGGTATTTTTCAAAATACGACCTGCAGCGTCTGGTTCAGGATTCAGCGTATTATTCAAAATACGACCTGCAGCGTCTGGTTCAGGATTCAGAGTATTATTCAAAATACGAGCTGCAGCGTCTGGTTCAGGATTCAGCGTATTATTCAAAATACAAGCTGCAGCGTCTGGTTCAGGATTCAGCGTATTATTCAAAATACGAGCTGCAGCGTCTGGTTCATTATTCAGGGTATTTTTCAAAACATGACCTGCAGCGTCTGGTTCAGGATTCAGCGTATTATTCAAAATACGAGCTGCAGCGTCTGGTTCAGGATTCAGCGTATTATTCAAAATACGAGCTGCAGCGTCTGGTTCAGGATTCAGCGTATTATTCAAAATACGAGCTGTAACGTCTGGTTTATTATTCAGGGTATTATTCAAAACACGACCTGCAGCGTCTGGTTCAGGATTCAGCGTATTATTCAAAATACGAGCTGCAGCGTCTGGTTCATTATTGAGGGTATTTTTCAAAATACGACCTGCAGCGTCTGGTTCAGGATTCAGCGTATTATTCAAAATATGAGCTGCAGCGTCTGGTTCAGGATTCAGCGTATTATTCAAAATACGAGCTGCAGCGTCTGGTTCAGGATTCAGCGTATTATTCAAAATACGAGCTGCAGCGTCTGGTTCAGGATTCAGCGTATTATTCAAAATACGAGCTGCAGCGTCTGGTTCATTATTCAGGGTATTTTTCAAAACACGACCTGCAGCGTCTGGTTCATTATTCAGGGTATTATTCAAAATACGAGCTGCAGCGTCTGGTTCAGGATTCAGCGTATTATTCAAAATACAAGCTGCAGCGTCTGGTTCATTATTCAATGTATTTTTCAAAACACGAACTGCAGCGTCTGGTTCAGGATTCAGCGTATTATTCAAAATACGAGCTGCAGCGTCTGGTTCAGGATTCAGCGTATTATTCAAAATAAGAGCTGCAGCGTCTGGTTCCGGATTCAGCCTATTATTCAAAATACGAGCTGCAGCGTCTGGTTCAAGATTCAGCGTATTATTCAAAATACGAGCTGCAGCGTCTGGTTTATTATTCAGGGTATTATTCAGAACACGACCTACAGCGTCTGGTTCAGGATTCAGCGTATTATTCAAAATACAAGCTGCAGCGTCTGGTTTATTATTCAGGGTATTATTCAAAATATGACCTGCAGCGTCTGGTTCAGGATTCAGCGTATTATTCAAAATACGAGCTGCAGCGTCTGGTTCAGGATTCAGCGTATTATTCAAAATACGTGCTGCAGCGTCTGGTTCAGGATTCAGCATATTATTCAAAATACGAGCTGCAGCGTCTGGTTCATTATTCGAGGTATTTTTCAAAACACGACCTGCAGCGTCTGGTTCAGGATTCAGCGTATTATTCAAAATCCGAGCTGCAGCGTCTGGTTCAGGATTCAGCGTATTATTCAAAATACGAGCTGCAGCGTCTGGTTCAGGATTCAGGGTATTATTCAAAACACGACCTGCAGCGTCTGGTTCAGGATTCAGCGTATTATTCAAAATACGAGCTGCAGCGTCTGGTTCATTATTGAGGGTATTTTTCAAAACACGACCTGCAGCGTCTGGTTCAGGATTCAGCGTATTATTCAAAATACGACCTGCAGCGTCTGGTTCAGGATTCAGCGTATTATTCAAAATACGAGCTGCAGCATCTGGTTCAGGATTCAGCGTATTATTCAAAATACAAGCTGCAGCGTCTGGTTTATTATTCAGGGTATTATTCAAAACACGACCTGCAGCGTCTGGTTCAGGATTCAGCGTATTATTCAAAATACGAGCTGCAGCGTCTGGTTCAGGATTCAGCGTATTATTCAAAATACGAGCTGCAGCGTCTGGTTCATTATTCAGGGTATTATTCAGAACACGACCTACAGCGTCTGGTTCAGGATTCAGCGTATTATTCAAAATACGACCTGCAGCGTCTGGTTTAGGATTCAGCGTATTATTCAAAATACGAGCTGCAGCGTCTGGTTCATTATTCAGGGTATTTTTCAAAACACGACCTGCAGCGTCTGGTTCAGGATTCAGCGTATTATTCAAAATACGAGCTGCAGCGTATGATTCAGGATTCAGCGTATTATTCAAAATACGAGCTGCAGCGTCTGGTTCAGGATTCAGCGTATTATTCAAAATACGAGCTGCAGCGTCTGGTTCAGGATTCATCGTATTATTCAAAATACGAGCTGCAGCGTCTGGTTCATCATTCAGGGTATTTTTCAAAACACGACCTGCAGCGTCTGGTTCAGGATTCAGCATATTATTTGAAATACGAGCTGCAGCGTCTGGTTCAGGGTTCAGCGTATTATTCAAAATACGAGCTGCAGCGTCTGGTTCATTATTCAGGGTATTTTTCAAAAACACGACCTGCAGTGTCTGGTTCAGGATTCAGCGTATTATTCAAAATACGAGCTGCAGCATCTGGTTCATTATTCAGAGTATTATTAAAAAATGGTCAGGATATTATTCAGCGTATGGTTCAGTATTTAGGGTATAATTGAAAATACGACCTGCAGCGTCTGGTTCAGGATTCAGGGTATTATTCAAAATACGAACTGCAGCGTCTGGTTCATTATTCAGGGTATTATTCAAAACACGACCTGCAGCGTCTGGTTCTGGATTCAGCGTATTATTCAAAATACGAGCTGCAGCGTCTGGTTCAGGATTCAGCGTATTATTCAAAATACGAGCTGCAGCGTCTGGTTCATTATTCAGGGTATTTTTCAAAACACGACCTGCAGCGTCTGGTTCATTATTCAGGGTATTTTTCAAAACACGACCTGTAGCGTCTGGTGCAGGATTCAGCGTATTATTCAAAATACGAGGTGCAGCGTCTGGTCCAGGATCCAGCGTATTATTCAAAATACGAGCTGCAGCGTCTGGTTCAGGATTCAGCGTATTATTCAAAATACGAGCTGCAGCGTCTGGTTCATTATTCAGTGTATTTTTCAAAACACGACCTGCAGCGTCTGGTTCAGGATTCAGCGTATTATTCAAAATACGATCTGCAGCGTCTGGTTCATTATTTGAGGGTATTAATCAAAAGTGGCCAGGGTATTATTCAGCGTATGGTTCAGGATATATCTAGGGTTTGTGTAGCCCCAACCGAAGGGCAATGCAGGATGAGTGTTTTGGCTGGGGCTAACGTGAGATGGTGTATCTAAGACTTGCGACTTTTGGGGTTGCCGTTACTTCTAATGTTTTGTACCTAGGTTTAGGGTTAGTGTAAGTGATAGGTAAAGGTTGCGGTTAGCTTAGGGTTTGCGGTTAATTCTGATGTCTTGTAGCTAGGGTTAAGGTTAGCGTAAACCTAGGGTTAGGGTAGTCCTAACCCTAGGGCTATAAGGATGAGTGTTTGGGGGCTGGGGGCTAGCGTGAGATGGTGTGACTGCGGTTAGTTTTGGGTATTGCGGTTAATTCTAATGTTTCGTAGCTATGGTTAGTGATAGTGATGGGTTAGGGTTAGTGTTTAGGGCTAAGGTAGTAAGGGTTTGACAGGTTTAGTGTAAGGGGCTGGGGCTAGGGTTGGTGGCTGCCGCTGAAGGGTTCGGCTAGTTTTGGGGTTGCGTTTAATTCTGATGCCTCAGACAATGACGGCCTCGTCATAAAACTTTAACCAGTGGGTTGGGGCTTGACGATATCTCTTTGGGTTGGCCGCCGTGGTTCAACTATTGGTTTTCATTTACTCTGGCATACAGTAGAATTAGCCATGCGTACTCGGCTTTGTTTATTATAGCGATTAATTTGATTTTTATGTTTTCGCTTTGATGCATGGATTGAGTTGGGAGCCTTTATGCGAACCGAATTTTTATGTATTTCTGTATTAAGAGTAGCATCGGGACCCAGGGTGAAGTTGGCTAGCTGTAAAAGTGCTTTAAACCCCTCCCTCCCCCCCCCCCCCCCGGTGGTTTGCTCTACCGACCGTTCTAAGGCGGTGGTCCCGGTGTTAGTCTTACTCTTTGTTGCTTTGTGGTTTATTCTACGAGGCGAATTGTTGTATGTCTTTCCGTGTGTCATTTTGTTCTTGTGTTTTTCAGTCCATTTAGTTTGCGATTACCTCGCTTGGGGAAGAGAGAGCTAAACTTAGTGCTTTTCGTACGTTTGTTCGGTTTGTGCTTATTTAGATTTGTCGGTTTCCTATTTCCTCTTGGGGTCTGGGAAGGGCTGCGGTTTGTGCTTGTGGCCCTCCCTGGACTTTTCTCTTACCTTTTTTGGGGATAGGGTTAGGGTAGCCCCAACCCCAGGTCCTATGTAGGATGAGTCTTTGGGGCTGGGGCTAGGATGAGAGGATGCGACTGAGACTTGCTGTTAGTTTGAGGATTGTGGTTACTTCTGATGTCTTCTAGCTAGTGTTAGTGTTACCCTAGGGTTAGGGAAGCCCCAATCCTAGGGCTTGCAGGGTGTGTGTTTAGGGCTAAGGCTACGGTGAGTGTGTGTCTCTTGGGGTTAGTTTTGGGGTTGCAGTTAATTCTAATGTTTTGCAGCTAGGGTCAGTGTAAGTGTTAGTGATAGGTTAAGGTTAGGGTTTCAGGTTAGGGCAAGGGTAGTAGTGGCTTGACAGGGTAAGTGTTAGGGGCTGGGGCTAGGGTTGGCGGCTACCACTAAAGGTTGCGGTTAGTTTTGAGGTTGTGGTTAATTCTGATGCCTTGCAGCTAGGGTTAGGGTTACCCTAGAGTTAGGGTAGTCCCAACACTGTGGATATGCAGGGAGAGTCTTTGCTGCTGGGGCTAGGGCAAGAGGGTGTGTCTGAGACGCGGTTAGTTTTGGGATTGTGGTTTACTCTAATGTTTCATACCTAGGGCTGGGGTTAGGGTAAGGGTAAGGGGTTAGAGCTAGGGTAGTAAGGGCTTGACAGGGTGAGTGTTAGGGCTGGGGCTAGGTTTGGAGGCTTTAGGTTGCGGTTATTTTGGGGGACGCGGTTAATTCTGATGTCTTTTAACTAGGGTTAGGATTAGGATAAACCTAGGGTTAGGGTAGCTCCAACCCAGGGGCTATGCAGGGTGAGTGTTTGGGGCCGGGGCTAGGTTGAGAGCGTGTGTCTAAGACTTGCGGTTAGTTTTGGGGTTGCGGTTAATTCTAATGTTTTGTACCTAGGGTTAGAGTTAGTGATAGGTTAGGGTTAGGGTTAGGGTTAGTGCTAGGGTAGTAGGGGCTTGTCAGTGGTATGGGGCTGGGGTTAGTGTTGGAGGCTGCTGCTAAAGGTTGCGGTTAGTTTAGGGGCTGCGGTTTATTCTGACGTCTTCTAGGATGGGTTAAGGTCAAGGTAACCCTAGGGTTAGGTAGCCCCAACCTTGGGGCTATGCAGGGTGTGTTTGGGGTTGGGGCTGGAGTGTGAGTGTGTGTTTAAGACTTCCGGTTGGTTTTGGCGTTGTGGTTAATTCCAATATTTTGTAGCTATGGTTAGGGTTAGGGCTGGGCAGGGTGAGTGTTTTGGACTGGGACCAGGGTTAGAGGCTGTGGTTATGAGTTGCAGTTAGTTTAATGGTTGTGGTTTATTTTAAATGGGTTAGAGCTAGGGTTAGGGTTAGGGGTTAGATCTGGGATTAGTAGGGGCTGGATAGGGGTAGTGTTAGATGCTGGGGCTAGGGTTAGCGTCTTTGGCTGAGCCTTGCGGTTAGTTTTGGGGTTGCGGTTAATTCCAATGTTTTGTTGCTAGGGTTAGGGTTAGGGCTGGGCAGGGTTAGTGTTTTGGGCCGTGTTTTAGGCTGGGGCTAGGGTTAGATGCTGTTGCAGTTTTGCGGTTAGTTTAGGGCTTGCGATTAATTCTAATGATTTTCAGCTATGGTTAGGGTTAGTGATAGAGTAGGGTTAGGGTTAAGTGTTAGGGCTGGGGTGAGTAGGGGCTGGACATGGGTAGTGTTAGAGGCTGGAGCTAGGGTTAGGTGCTTCTGTTGAGCATTGCGGTTATTTCTGGTGTTGCGGTTAATTGCAGTGTTTTTAGCTAGGGTTAGGGTTAGTCTGGGCACGGTGATGATTTTGGGCTGGGGCCAGGGTGACTAAGCGTTGCGGTTAGTTTGGGGGTTGCGGTTAATTCTAATGATTTTTACCTAGGGTTAGGGCTACTGATAGGTTAGGGTTAGGATTAGGGGTTCGGGCTGAGGTAAGTAGGGCTGGACAGAGACTGGGGCTAGTGTTAGGGGTTAATGTTAGAGGCGGTGGCTATGAGTTGCGGTTAGTTTAGAGGTTGCGTGAATTATAATGATTTTCACCTAGGGTTATGGTTAGGGTTAGCGATAGGTTACGGTTAGCTTTAGGGGTTAGGGCTGGGGTGAGTAGGGGCTGGACAGGGGTAGAGGCTGGGGCTAGGGCTAACGGCTTAGGCTGAGCCTTGGGGTTAATTCTAGGGTTGTGGTTAATTGCAGTGTTTTGTAGCTAGGGTTAGGGTTCGGCAGGGTGAGGGTTTTGGGCTGGGGCCAGGGTTAGAGGCCGTGGCTAAGTATTGCGGTTAGTTTAGGGGTTGCGGTTAATTCTAATGATTTTCAGCTAGGGTTAGGGTTAGTGATAAAGTTAGGGGATAGGGGTGTGGTGAGTAGGGGCTGGACAGGGATTAGGGTTAGGGTTAGGGTTAGGTAAGGGCTTTTTTCTTGGCTGTTCGCAGTAAGGAATTTTTCCCTATTGTGGATCTCGATGTCAGCGACCAGGTTCATTCAAGTTAATTGGATGCATCTCCAAGGGAGCCCACGTGAGCCAACTTTGGCAAGAAAGTAATTACCTCTCTTCTCATACAGGGCTACTCCAAATGGAAGGAACATATTTTCTGATCAGAATAGCCCCCTTTTGAAGAGGGATTTATAAACCAGGAAAGGATCTGTTCCGCTGGAATGGTCTCCCTTTGAAAGGGAAATGAGTGTTAAGATGTATCTCTGTTCACCGTAACCTTTTCATCGCTGCAGATCAAAACAGATACTGTGCAAACAGTGTCGATCCAGATGAGAAAATAAAAAGCATTTTTTTATTGCTGTTTAAGTGCAAAAAGGTATAAGGTTAAAATATCATTTTAACCTTCCTTTACCACTCTCTCTGGACTAATTTTAGCAGATGATAAATTGAGGACATATTTCTGATTTTTCAGAGAAACAAGATTTGGTATTCCATGCAAATTTTCTGGACACAATTTGCATGAAATGCCAAAACCAATTTTCTGGTGAATATAAGAAAATATTTCAAAACTTCATCTGAATTTTTTTCTTTGGTAGACAATGGCAGCTATTTATTGAAATCCATTCAGGTTGCAACTTCAGGACACTGACACAACCATGGAAACCAGGACAGAACAAGATCTATGCAGCAGTGATATTATCATAGATTATCTAATATTTGGACAGAAAAAAGAATTGTTAACCCTTGAGGCACTATCAGAATTGTTCTTTATATTTCTTGATATTTCATGTAAATTGTCTGCTTAATAGAGGATTTACATGTAGAGTTGAGACTTGTTTTCTCCTAACAAAAATCTTAGAATGTCATCTGTAGCCATTGTGACAGGCTTTGCTACTGTAAGGAAGTTACCAATTTTGCCAAGGTAGGCAATTTCTCATAATTGCTTATCTTCCGTTATAGTATTTGTAACTTCCTGACATCAATAATTTTAAGTAAAGCTTGTGTCCCATACTTTTTTTCAGTCCGAACTTATGGTTATCTAGCCTTTACCACTCTATAGGCAAATTCAGCAGATGACAAATTGATGATATTTTTATTTTTACCTGAAAACAAAATTAAGAATAAATTAAGATGCCATACCCTTTTCAAATTTTCAGCCAATCAGATTACTTTATCCATATTGTTCGTCCATCTGTCTGGTTTTACGTATGCCTGTTATGTACACCACAATAGTTTGCGGTTTGTCAAAAGAAATATATATATAAACCATCATAAGTTCTTATTTTACTTAGATCCTTAGTATTTCCATGGTTGGCAGACTCCACTAGCTGTCAAACAAGAGCAATATAAGCGTAGCTGTACCAAATTTAGTGACACAGAGGCCCAAAAGTTTGTAACCAAAAATCATGATTGGTAAGACCCGGCAAGCGAAGCACATCCCCCTTCGAGCATACATCATTCTACGTAAATCATGAGAAAGTCCAACCGCAGACATCAGGTAAGAGACGCCTACCGATCGATTAAAGAGCGTCCCCCACCGTGCCACCTCAGCCAGCATGGCCCACGCATCACGGCAATCCCGGGCATCAGCAAGGAGAGTGTCCCAGGCAGCGAGACCTGCAACATGTAAACTCAACCCCCAAAAAATGGCGAACAAATCCGCTAAGATACACGTCACTATGACAAATCAAGCTTAGTTTTAGAAGAATTTAGAATGTGTACTACTGCAAATGTTAAGGTATAATACAGTAATTTAATTCAGTACTTACGTACTGACGTTAACACCGCAGTATCAACATCAGCACTTAGGAACTGATTCTGAGCAGATGATATCCTAGGGGACGAAGGAAACATCCACCAGCAGAGATACCGACACAGTGGTTTGCAATATAAGCGCAACTATACCATGTTTAGTGACACTGAGGCTTTCTGTTATTAAAACGTCGTCAGTGTATCTAAACCTCAAAAGTGTGAAACCGAAACAGCTGATTGGCAAAACCCGGCAAGCGAAGCACATCCCTCTCAGAGCACACATCAACCGACGTAGATCAAGAGACAGGGAGCAAACAGTTCGAGGAAATGAGGAACTAAGTCTATAATATGGTATCGTGAAAGGACGACTTGCATAAAATTATATTAACTGAATAATTATGTGATTATGTTTGCAGCTTAAAGTGAATACTGAAACACTGACTGAACTCTGAACTTTATCCCAAACCACGAACCAAATCTTGAACTGATTAATTAAGAATCCAGCCCCGTAGACTGAATCAAGAACTACACTAAATTTAGAATCTTGTAGTGTTTCCTTAATCATGGACTGAACTCTGGTTTTGTTCAGTTTGAATCCTAATTTCAACCATGCATCGTGAACTCAAACTTGAACTGGCATATATTGAAATCCGGAACTAAATTTTGAACCTTTGATTTAGTCCTGAGTCAATAAAAAATATCGGAAATCGTTACGTTTGATTTGTTTTCAAAGTTCATATATCGAGCACGAATTTTCAACACTTTATCAAGCTACGCTTATAAAAACATAAGCGTCGGCAAAAATGGCTTTTACAGATGCACCAATTACGGATGCATTATCACTATAAATTTTACAACAATACTTATCGCTGATGCATATACTCATAACTAAACCTATACCTATATACGAAGGTAATTCAAGAATTAATGGCGATTGCCAAATAAAACAGAACATGTAGCATAAACATCAGTTTTAACTGCGTACGCTGAAACCTTAAACATGTTAGCATACTGAATACTGAACCAGACACTGAATAATACCCTAGCCAATTTTTAATAATCCAGACGCTGAATAATACCCTGGAATATTTTTTGAATAATACCCTGAGTCCTGAACCAGGCGCTGAATAATACGCTGGTCGTATTTTTGAGTAATTCCCTGAATAATACGCCGAATATCGAACTAGACGCTGAAGAATACCCTGCACATTTTATAATAATACCCTGAATCCTGAACCAGACGCTGCAGGTCGTATTTTCAATTATACCCTGAATACTGAACCATACGCTGAATAATATCCTGACCATATTTTAATAATACCCTGAATAATGAACCAGACGCTGCAGCTCGTATTTTGAATAATACGCTGAATCCTGAACCAGACGCTGCAGCTCGTATTTTGAATAATACGCTGAATCCTGAACCAGACGCTGCAGCTCGTATTTTGAATAATACGCTGAATCCTGAACCAGACGCTGCAGGTCGTATTTTGAATAATACGCTGAATCCTGAACCAGACGCTGCAGGTCGTATTTTGAAAAAATACCCTCAATAATGAACCAGACGCTGCAGCTCGTATTTTGAATAATACGCTGAATCCTGAACCAGACGCTGCAGGTCGTGTTTTGAAAAATACCCTGAATAATGAACCAGACGCTGCAGCTCGTATTTTGAATAATACGCTGAATCCTGAACCAGACGCTGCAGCTCGTATTTTGAATAATACGCTGTATCCTGAACCAGACGCTGCAGGTCGTGTTTTGAAAAATACTCTCAATAATGAACCAGACGCTGCAGCTCGTATTTTGAATAATACGCTGAATCCTGAACCAGACGCTGCAGGTCGTGTTTTGAAAAATACCCTGAATAATGAACCAGACGCTGCAGCTCGTATTTTGAATAATACGCTGAATCCTGAACCAGACGCTGCAGCTCGTATTTTGAATAATACGCTGAATCCAGAACCAGACGCTGCAGGTCGTGTTTTGAATAATACCCTGAATAATGAACCAGACGCTGCAGTTCGTATTTTGAATAATACCCTGAATCCTGAACCAGACGCTACAGGTCGTATTTTCAATTATACCCTAAATACTGAAACATACGCTGAATAATATCCTGACCATTTTTGAATAATACTCTGAATAATGAACCAGATGCTGCAGATCGTATTTTGAATAATACGCTGAATCCTGAACCAGACGCTGCAGGTCGTGTTTTGAAAAATACACTGAATAATGAACCAGACGCTGCAGCTCGTATTTTGAATAATACGCTGAATCCTGAACCAGACGCTGCAGCTCGTATTTTGAATAATACGCTGGATCCTGGACCAGACGCTGCACCTCGTATTTTGAATAATACGCTGAATCCTGAACCAGACGCTACAGGTCGTGTTTTGAAAAATACCCTGAATAATGAACCAGACGCTGCAGGTCGTGTTTTGAAAAATACCCTGAATAATGAACCAGACGCTGCAGCTCGTATTTTTAATAATACGCTGAATCCTGAACCAGACGCTGCAGCTCGTATTTTGAATAATACGCTGAATCCAGAACCAGACGCTGCAGGTCGTGTTTTGAATAATACCCTGAATAATGAACCAGACGCTGCAGTTCGTATTTTGAATAATACGCTGAATCCTGAACCAGACGCTGCAGGTCGTGTTTTGAAAAATACCCTGAATGATGAACCAGACGCTGCAGCTCGTATTTTGAATAATACGATGAATCCTGAACCAGACGCTGCAGCTCGTATTTTGAATAATACGCTGAATCCTGAACCAGACGCTGCAGCTCGTATTTTGAATAATACGCTGAATCCTGAACCATACGCTGCAGCTCGTATTTTGAATAATACGCTGAATCCTAAACCAGACGCTGCAGGTCGTATTTTGAATAATACGCTGAATCCTGAACCAGACGCTGTAGGTCGTGTTTTGAAAGATACCCTGAATAATGAACCAGACGCTGCAGCTCGTATTTTGAATAATACGCTGAATCCTTAACCAGACACTGCAGCTCGTATTTTGAATAATACGCTGAATCCTTAATCAGACGCTGCAGGTCGTGTTTTGAATAATACCCTGAATAATAAACCAGACGCTGCAGCTTGTATTTTGAATAATACTCTGAATCCTGAACCAGCGGCTGCAGCTCGTATTTTGAATAATACGCTGAATCATGAACCAGACGCTGCAGGTCGTATTTTGAATAATACGCTGAATCCTGAACCAGACGCTGCAGGTCGTGTTTTGAAAAATACCCTCAATAATGAACCAGACGCTGCAGCTCGTATTTTGAATAATACGCTGAATCCTGAACCAGACGCTGCAGGTCGTGTTTTGAATAATACCCTGAATATTAAACCAGACGCTGCAGCTTGTATTTTGAATAATACGCTGAATCCTGAACCAGATGCTGCAGCTCGTATTTTGAATAATACGCTGAATCCTGAACCAGACGCTGCAGGTCGTGTTTTGAAAAATACCTCGAATAATGAACCAGACGCTGCAGCTAGTATTTTGAATAATATGCTGAATCCTGAACCAGACGCTGCAGCACGTATTTTGAATAATACCCTGAATCCTGAACCAGACGCTGCAGCTCGTATTTTAAATAATACGCTGAATCCTGAACCAGACGCTGCAGGTCATATTTTGAATAATACCCTGAATAATAAACCAGACGCTGCAGCTTGTATTTTGAATAATACGCTGAATCCTGAACCAGATGCTGCAGCTCGTATTTTGAATAATACGCTGAATCCTGAACCAGACCCTGCAGGTCGTATTTTGAATAATACGCTGAATCCTGAACCAGACGCTGCAGGTCGTGTTTTGAAAAATACCCTCAATTATGAACCAGACGCTGCAGCTCGTATTTTGAATAATACGCTGAATCCTGAACCAGACGCTGCAGGTCGTGTTTTGAATAATACCCTGAATAATAAACCAGACGCTGCAGCTTGTATTTTGAATAAAACGCTGAATCCTGAACCAGATGCTGCAGCTCGTATTTTGAATAATACGCTGAATCCTGAACCAGACGCTGCAGGTCGTGTTTTGAAAAATACCCTGAATAATGAACCAGACACTGCAGCTCGTATTTTGAATAATACGCTGAATCCTGCACCAGACGCTGCAGCTCGTATTTTGAATAATACGCTGAATCCTGAACCAGATGCTGCAGCTCGTATTTTGAATAATACGCTGAATCCTGAACCAGACGCTGCAGGTCGTATTTTGAAAAATACCCTCAATAATGAACCAGACGCTGCAGCTCGTAGTTTGAATAATATGCTGAATCCTGAATCAGACGCTGCAGGTCATGTTTTGAATAATACCCTGAATAATAAACCAGACGCTGCAGCTCGTGTTTTGAATAATACGCTGAATCCTGAACCAGACGCTGCAGCTCGTATTTTGAATAATAAGCTGTATCCTGAACCAGACGCTGCAGCTCGTATTTTGAATAATACGCTGAATCCTGAACCAGATGCTGTAGGTCGTGTTTTGAGTAATACCCTGAATAATGAACCAGACGCTGCAGCTCGTATTTTGAATAATACGCTGAATCCTGAACCAGACGCTGCAGCTCGTATTTTGAATAATACCCTGAATAATGAACCAGACGCTGCAGGTCGTGTTTTAAAAAATACCCTGAATAATGAACCAGACGCTGCAGCTCGTATTTTGAATAATACGCTGAATCCTGAACCAGACGCTGCAGCTCTATTTTGAATAATACGCTGAATCCTGAACCAGATGCTGCAGCTCGTATTTTGAATAATACGCTGAATCCTGAACCAGACGCTGCAGGTCGTATTTTGAATAATACGCTGAATCCTGAACCAGACGCTGCAGGTCGTATTTTAAAAAATACCCTCAATAATGAACCAGACGCTGCAGATCATATTTTGAATAATACGCTGAATCCTGAACCAGACGCTGCAGGTCGTGTTTTGAATAATACCCTGAATAATAAACCAGACGCTGCAGCTCGTATTTTGAATAATACGCTGAATCCTGAACCAGACGCTGCAGCTCGTATTTTGAATAATACGCTGAATCCTGAACCAGACGCTGCAGCTCGTATTTTGAATAATACGCTGAATCCTGAACCAGACGCTGCAGGTCGTGTTTTGAAAAATACCCTGAATCCTGAACCAGACGCTGCAGCTCGTATTTTGAATAATACGCTGAATCCTGAACCAGACGCTGCAGCTCGTATTTTGAATAATACGCTGAATCCTGAACCAGACGCTGCAGGTCGTGTTTTGAAAAATACCCTGAATAATGAACCAGACGCTGCAGGTCGTATTTTGAATAATACCCTGAATAATGTACCAGACGCTGCAGGTCGTGTTTTGAAAAATACCCTGAATAATGAACCAGACGCTGCAGCTCGTATTTTGAATAATACGCTGAATCCTGAACCAGACGCTGCAGCTCGTATTTTGAATAATACGCTGAATCCTGAACCAGACGCTGCAGCTCGTATTTTGAATAATACGCTGAATCCTGAACCAGACGCTGCAGGTCGTATTTTGAATAATACGCTGAATCCTGAACCAGACGCTGCAGGTCGTATTTTGAAAAAATACCCTCAATAATGAACCAGACGCTGCAGCTCGTATTTTGAATAATACGCTGAATCCTGAAGCAGACGCTGCAGGTCGTGTTTTGAATAATACCCTGAATAATGAACCAGACGCTGCAGCTCGTATTTTGAATAATACGCTGAATCCTGAACCAGACGCTGCTACTTGTATTTTGAATAATACGCTGAATCCTGAACCAGACGCTGCAGCTCGTATTTTGAATAATACGCTGAATCCTGAACCAGACGCTGCAGGTCATGTTTTGAAAAATACCCTGAATAATGAACCAGACGCTGCAGCTCGTATTTTGAATAATACGCTGAATCCTGAACCAGACGCTGCAGCTCGTATTTTGAATAATACGCTGAATCCTGAACCAGACGCTGCAGCTCGTATTTTGAATAATACGCTGAATCCTGAACCAGACGCTGCAGGTCGTATTTTGAAAAATACCCTCAATAATGAACCAGACGCTGCAGCTCGTATTTTGAATAATACGCTGAATCCTGAACCAGACGCTGCAGGTCGTGTTTTGAATAATACCCTGAATAATGAACCAGACGCTGCAGCTCGTATTTTGAATAATACGCTGAATCCTGAACCAGACGCTGCTGCTTGTATTTTGAATAATACGCTGAATCCTGAACCAGACGCTGCAGCTCGTATTTTGAATAATACGCTGAATCCTGAACCAGACGCTGCAGGTCATGTTTTGAAAAATACCCTGAATAATGAACCAGACGCTGCAGCTCGTATTTTGAATAATACGCTGAATCCTGAACCAGACGCTGCAGCTCGTATTTTGAATAATATCCTGAATACTGAACCATACGCTGAATCCTGAACCGTGAATAATGAACCGTGAACCAGATTCTAACTTAACGTTCATGTTTAGGAAGGGCCTTTTTATCATTTTCATCGGCGAATGCTTTCAAATGTCAGCTCAAATCGACGGAGACAGGCTAAATTCTTTGCACTGACAAAATACTCGGGGGACAAGTGGTCCGATGCTTAGTGCGGGTAGAAAGATTTGAAGAAAGCAAGTGACTTTTTCGATAAAATTTGAGTCCATAGAGGAAGCTGAGACATATTTACATGGAACCACATTGCCCGATTTCCCGATAATTCGTTCGTCGTGGTAAAATAAAATAAAAATAAAAATGACACCAACCTTTGTTTTTCTATTTTATGACGTTGGCACTACCCCGCTATGTCCCGGATGTGGCGTGGGAACGAAATTGCGTTAACACAATTTCGTGGTAGTTCCTAGGTTTACACCCTTGCTGTAGCTCGTAACTGAAATTCGGACGTATATTAGTTTGCAGTATACATTAGTATATTAGTTTGCGGACATATATTAGTTTAACTGTTGTTTTATAATTCTTACATAAGACACGTACATAAAGTCGAAAAAAAAAAATACAAAGACCAGCTCGTAAACTAATACTTGGAAACGATTATACTTCCTTTGAAAGAGCTCACAGTCAACTGAATATAACCCTTTGTTCAGGTGTTTGGAAATGTTGGAAGCAATTATATGCTCCATCACCTTACACGGAATACATAGTTAAGAAATGTGTCTATGGTTTGACGGTTCTGTTTTGTCACCCTTTAAAGACTGATATTCTTGCAACTACTCATTTTAGTTTTGATGAGGCCAATAAAGCGCTGTGAAATTAGCTGTAATTATTTTTTTTTTATTGTGAGCTAGGATCATTCTCATTTAGACGAGATATCATTTAGACCTCTCCAATTCTTTTCATTTTGGAAAACTGATTAAGCCAAGATTTGCACGTAAAGAAACCAAGACTATTGAAATCAGGTGCAATATGTATTGTGTGCGAAGCGTAGACCAAGCTTTTGTGAAAGCTTATTCGTGTACATTATAAGCTTTGCTTGTACGTTATCAGAACATGCAAATCTTGGCTAAATCAGTTGAAGTCCAAAATGAAAAGAATTGGAGAGGTCTAAATGATATCTCGTCTAAAGAGAATGATCCTAGCTCACAATAAAACAAGAGCTGTCGCATGACAGCAAAGCTCGCCTGTTTGCGCCTTGTCCATCTATTTTTTCACATTATCACGTCACTGAAAAGGTGTATTTAGTATTTTTATATGATTCTATTCCAAATACAATAAGTTTTGTGAGTCTGAATATAAATCACACATCAGTCTATAAATTTTAATGTGAATCTATGTGTTACATAGAGCACTGACCTAGATATATTTTGAGGTTGATCATCGCATCACATACAACTAATGTTCCTGGTATAAAATTTCTCCATCAAATAGTCTTCCAGTTATTAGGCAAAATCACTGAACGATAAAATATAGATCACACTGAGTCAAACTGACATAGATATATTTTTATGTCAATGAACGGGCCACATGGAAGTTAAAATCTAGGTATGACATTTCTCTATCAAATAGTCTTCGAGATATAAGGTAAAATCACTGGACTGTGAAATGTAGGTCACAATGACCTATATATATTTTCAGTGTCACATGGAACTAATATTCGTGGTATAATATTTCTCCACCAAATAGTCTTCGAAATATAAGGAAAAATCACTGGACAATGAAATATAGGTCACACTGACATGCAAATATTTTGAGGTCAGCCTTCGTTTCAGATGGAACTAATACCCAAGAAATGACATTTCTCTTATCGAATAGTCATCGAGATATAAGGCATAATCACTGGACCATGAAATATGGGTCACATTGACCTACATATATATTGAGGTCACTCTTCGTGTCACATGGAACTAATAACCAAGGTATGACATTTCTACATCAAATAGTCATTGAGATATAAGGTGTAATCAATGGACCATGGTCACATTGACCTACATATATATTAAGGTCACTCTTCGTGTCACATTTGGAACTAATATCCAAGGTACGACATTTATCAAATAGTCTTCGAGATATAAGGCATAAATACTGGACTATGAACTATAGGTCACATTGACCTACATATATTTTGAGGTCACTCTTCGTGTCACATGAAACTAATATCCAAGCTACGACATTTCTCTATCAAAAAATCTTCGAGATATAAGGCATAATCACTGGACCATAAAATATAGGTCGCACTGACCTACTTATATTTTAGGTCACTCTTTGTGTCACATGGAACTATATTCAAGGTATGACATTTCTCCATCCTAAATATAAGGCAAAAATCACTGGACCATAAAATAAAGGTCATTTAACTGTGAAATGTAGGTCTCCATGACCTTCACCCAATGACACTTAAAGCAATGTCATAAGGTTGACTGATGTTTGTTTGTGTTGAGGTTTTACGACCCAGTCAACCCAATGGGGTCATGTCGAGCGCGGTCAGTTTACCTAACCACACGTTTACTGGACAGGCTTAGTCCTCTAAGCGGTTAACCAGTATTGTGCACATTCTTTCGCCAGAAACTGACAACTGCCCTTCTTGAATCAGCGGAAGGGAGAGAATGACCATAGAAAATATTTCATGATCAACCTCCACGAAAGAATGTTGGTTGACTGATGTATTACCAAGGATATGTTTACAATTCTAGCATAACAGAAATGCACTAAACACTTTACAAGAGGTGCCCTGGAGTTTGAACCTTAGCCCCACCCCTGGGCATGAACCCAGGGGCCGATACCCACGGACACTTAAACGACCCTTCCAGGCACCTATGTTCGGAATATGAATGCTTGTTGACAACTGACTACTAAGATACAAGCATATGGAAAACTTAAACACAGCAATTGAGCATTTTACAAAGGTGTCCTAGATTTTGACCCCTAGCCCTACCCCGGGGCATGAAGCAAGAGGTCTGTTCTCATTAAATCGCAGATGACCCTCCCAAGCGCTCATGTGCCAAATATGAATGGTCTGTGTTAAGTGACTGTTGAGGTATAAGCATTTGAAAAGCTTTACCGCAGTGTGACGGTAACAGGAACGGGAATGCGGACGACCGGGGTGACTACAATAGCTCTGCTTGTACTTCGTACAAGCGTGCTAAAAATAATTACAGTTAATTTCACAGCACCTTATAGGCTTACCACATCAAAACTAAAATGAGTAGTTGCGAGAATATCTGTCCCTTATTCAAAAAGGGTGACAAAACAGAACCGTCAGACTATAGGCCCATTTCTTAAGCATGTATTCTATGTAAAGTGATTGAGCATATAATTGCTTCCAACATTTCCAAACACTTGAACAAACATAATGCCCTGTACGAATTTCAACATGGGTTCGTGTGAGACCCAGATTATTCAACTGGTAGAAGATCTTGGAGGGCAGCTAACTTTGGGAAAACGAACAGATTTGGTACTTTTGGATTTTAGCAAAGCCTTCGATAAAGTAAACCATCTAAAAGTTTTCTACAAACTTGCTTGTTTTGGTATAAAAGGAAACACACTGAAATGGATACAGTCATGTCGAATTCAAGCTATTGTAGCCTTCAAATGAGGTTCCAGTCACCTCTGATTTACCCCAGGGGTCTGTACTGGGCCCGCTATTGTACATAAATGACCTACCAGAAAACATACAGTCCCAGGTTAGGTTGTTTGCTGATGACACTGCCGTCTACTTGACAGTTGCTGATTTGCAGGACAGTCAGACTCTCCAGTCCCGATTTAGATTCTCTTCAGCGTTGGGAACGAACCTGGGACATGGAGTTCAATCCTAGCAAACGCCAGGTGCTTCATATTACCCGGTCCAGAAAGCCTATTAAGTTTAGGTACTTCATGCATAACCAGGAATTGTAGTCAGTAGACACGGCAAAATATCTGGGGTGACCATTAGCGGAGACCTAAGCTGGAACACTCATATTTCTAATATTACAGCCAGTGCTAGCAGAACCATAAAGTTTTAAAAAAAAATGTCCAAACTAAAAACAGAGATATTAAAACATTGGCATATAATTCTCTAGTGCGCCTTGTAGTTGATTATGGGTTAACAGTCTGGAGCTCTTATACGAAGGAAAACAAAGATAAGCTTGAATAGGTTAAAAAAAATGGCAGCCAGATGGGTGTCGAATGACTACTCAAGATACAGCAGTGTCATGGAGATGATGAGCAACCTTGGATGGCGGTCCCTCGAAAACATGCTGTGACGCGCGCCTCGCGCTGTTTTATAAAATCATTTATGGCCTAGTTGCTATACCAGTTCCGTCATATTTTGAGCGTCCTGAGATTTACACTCGTCACATGCATCCCTTAGCTTATATTCATACAACTGTTTGTTATTATCAGTATTCGTTTTTTTTTTTTTTTTTTTTTTTTTTTTTTTTCATAACTGTAGTCCTCTGGAATAAGTTACCAGCTGATCTTGTCCTTAATCCTGATCTTAATTCCTTTAAATTAGGAGTCAGTAAGATAAATCATGCACTATACTGTTTTTAACGCCTAACACTTTCATCTTTCCTCCTCTAACTATTATTCTTTTATTCTACAATATCATTGCTTTTAACTACTTATGCTATTAAAACACCATGCACATATAACATTCAAATAATACTCGCAAGAGGGTTTTGGATTATGAAGAGATAAATAGATATCAAATTTTTGTCACGATGTCCCGGGACTCCTATAAACTGGGCTTAGCAGTACCATTGCAGCCACCCACTTTAAAAGTGAAATTGTCAAAATTATTGTGTAATCTTTGATAAAGTGCTGTAATGGTAACCTTTTAGAATATCTACATAAGTGCAATGTGTCGAAAAAAGTGCGCACGAATGAAGAACTCCTGTATATATAAGTGTTCAAATTCCTGAATACTATTCAGTACTATATCTAGTCCCTTTGTTTGATCGGAAACATTTAAGCCATCGTTTAGCTGCAAGTCACTGTGATGCTTCCTACCTAGTTTCGAGTCAATTAGCCTTTCGGTTCAGGAGGAGAAGCGAATAGATTTTCAGATGGGAGCCATCTAGGATTTCCGATCGGATCGATTTTAGCTATTTTTGATCACCCCGATGCTTCCTTCCAAGTTTCAAGTCAACTGGCCTTTTGTTTCAGAAGAAGAAACGAAAAATAGATTTTCAAGGTAGCGGCTATCCGAACGATTCTAGCTTTTTTTTTTTTATCTACAAATCCCCTCGATGCTTCTACTAAGTTTCAAGTCAATTGGCCTTTAGTTTTACGAGAAGAAGCGAAAATAAATTTTCAAGATGGTGGCCATGGCTGCCATCTTTGATTTCCCATCGGAACGATTTTAGCTCTTTTTTTTATCTACAAGTCACCACTAATCTAAGTAATTAAATAAACATGTTTATTCACGCCGCCTTAGGATGTTAAAGGCACGAAGGCGTTGAAACAGTAGTCTTTGTGTAATGCTCAATTAATTGAATGTGAAGTTCATATGAGCCATGGCATGAGAAGCGTCGCTTAACTGTCTGCGAACAACATAGGTGCAAATCAGTCAACGCATCCGCGCACTCTGAAATTCAAATTCGTTTGAGACGTTATGCATGTCCTGGTTACCTGCAAGTTTGAAGAGGATCCGATTGAAAATTGACGAGAAAAGTTGGAGACGTGGTTTTCCTCATTATAAGTCAATAGGACCTTTTGAATGCCATAGCAACCAGAGCAGGCGGATTGAGTCTGGCCCTTTAATGATAACATGAAATGAGACGCATCGTCAGAAAACGTGCCTTCGGACATGTGCTCCTAATAAACATTCAGATCAGCCTGTGCAATTGCGCAGTCTGATCAGAAGCAGCATTCGCGTAATCTGATCTTTACTGGGCGCATTTAGGATAGCCAAGGATGAAAAGTTTCTTCATGTGGACAACAATTACTCTGAACAGATTGCGTTGATTAGTCTTCATAGAACACACGTCAGAAGGTACGTTTTCTCACTTTATGGTTAAAATGTTCAAACTTCTGGTGCAGCTGGTGTTAGTGTCATGTGGCAGCCTTAGAACGTCTCCCCGTACATAATGCATATTACATTTAATTTCTTTTGGGATCATTGGGCCTATTGTGGTACGTTTGTAAATGGAGTTCTGCTCATGTTTTCGCTAGAGGGCGTAAGCAGTGTTGCAAACTATATTACTGCTTATGAAGAGTCCCAATAAAACCTAGACTCCCATTATCTAATCTGCAATGTGTTCTTTGTTTTCAAAGGCAATCTTTTTTATGTTTATTCTGCAATACAACGTCATAGGAAGACATAATAAAACAAGAGGTCGATGGGCCTAGGCTCGCTCACCTAAGCACTGCAGATATGCAGATGTTATGCAACATTTTTCCAATTCTGTCATTGCAACTAATGGAAGGATCATTATTTGAGCAGTTCTTGGTTTTGAAGAAGAATGTTTTTGTTTTGTTTTATTTTTTATTCATTTAGTCTTTTTTTTTTTTTTTTTTTAAATTTTGTTTTACCATATAAGGGCATGGCAGTCAAAGGAGCACTCTCAATCCCGTTTCATCAGTAGGATCAACATGAAATTTGGTGAAAATTGGAAAGTGGTTTCAGAAGACTGAAGTTGTTTAACAATATCATGATTTTATAAATGTATTCAGCACAGGGGCAGGGGAAGATAACCCTCGCAGAATAAAATTTTGAATGTAACTAAGGCTTTTGCTACGCTCATCATATACAATAAGTTTTAGACATTTCAGCCTTTTTTGTCTTTGTGTGTGTGTTCATTGCTCTCAAGGGTCATTCTTTTTATAATCTATCTTCACCAGAAAGCAGAGAAGTTGTCAAGCTCTCATCTTCATTGCATAAGTAAAGAAAGGATGGTAGAAGAGGTATTTCGATTATATTTAGCCACTCCCACCTATGCTACACATCCTAAATCTCTTTAAAAGGCCAGACAAGAGACTGTGGTTTACTATTTCTGTCATTGTATCTCTTTGGCTGTCCTTTTGGACAGCCGTTTGGCCAGTTTTTTTGTTGATTTTTTTTGTGTTTTTGTGTTTTTTTTTTTTTTTTGGGGGGGGGGGGTGGGGGTGGGGGGGGGGGGAAGAAACTGTTCTTTTGGCTTTCTGCTTGTAGCGTTTTGTGGTGCCTTTGCTTTAACCCTTGTCCTGCTGAACCCGGATAATCCTGTTTTGCAAACAGTGTAGATCCGGATCAGTTGGCTTCTTCAGAAGTCAACTGATCTGGATCCACACTGTTTGCCATTAAGTATGTGATTTTATATCAACAACATTGATCAAGTAATCTGATTGGCTGACAATTAGAAAGGAGTGTGGCTTCTTAATTTATTCAGCAGGACAAGGGTTTTGTGCGTCCCTTTGGTGTTAGGTAATAGTATCGATTCTATTGCCCATTAAGCATTCTTTATAAATATATAGCGGGCCGTTATCGGCCCGTCAGGGTAGCTGACGGGCCGCTAACGGCCCGCTATAGATTTATACAGAATGCTAGCTGGGTGCCTTCTTTTCTATTTCCATAGCTGAACGGAACAACTCACTACTAAAGAGATTCAATAGTACTACGCAACAAAAAATAGTTCGCATATTATTTGATAAGTACCGAAAATAACTAGAAACAAGATAAATGTCATTTATTACTTCATTAAACTGTAGGAAATACATACCTTTTTACTAAACACTTAACATAACTTACAGTTACCAGGCAAAACCGGGAACAGTACCATGCAACGCCAAAATGCAATTAGTTTCAGATTGTTATATAGTGGTTTTGTATCATGCAAAAATACACAGGCTTTATTTATACGAACAAGAGGGACCATAGGGCTCTAATTCGCTCACCTGAGTGTCATTGTCTCCAACCATCATCAATTCCTTCAACAATTTAATTCAACATGTATTCTAAAAGACTATCATCTTCTCTTCATAGGACTGTCACTGAAACATTTCTACCGACTGTCATCCAAGAAACATTTCTACCGACTTATTTCAAAATATGGCCAGTAGTTTTAGAGGAAAAACTTATTTGCCACTTATTTGTCTATGTAAAATTACTGACAACTAGGTAGGGGCCATTTTTTGACTCCAGGGATCTAATTTGAACAATCTTGGTACAGGTCTACTAGATAAAGCTACAAACTAAATTTGGTAGCCTTAGGCCTAATGGTTTCCGACAAGAAGATTTTTTTCAAGATTTTCACTAGGTATTAGGTCTATGTAAAACTAGTGACCCTCGGATAGGGGCCATTTCTGACCCCAGGGCTAAAATTTGAACAATAAGGGCACTAGATAAAGCTACATACCAAATTTGGAAGCCCTAGGCCTAACAGTTTCCGAGAAGAAAATTTTCAAAATAAGCCCGGCTCCTTTGCGGCCATGTTTTTTGATGAATCATGATGGCTTGAACAATCTTGGTAGAAGATCATCAAAGGATCATCAAATCATTTCTGCTGTATTCTAATGTAATCGGTCTAGTGGTTTCTGACAAGAAGATTTTTAAAGTTTTCTATATAGATATATACAGGCAAAAATAAACCCTGCCCCTAGCAGCCATGTTTTTTGACGAGTCATAAGGGCTTGAACAATCTTGGAAGAGGGTAACCAAAGGAACATTTCTGCCAAGTAATATTGAAATTGGTCCAGTAATGTCTGACAAGATGTTTAAATTTTTCTATACAGATATATAGGGTAAATAAGCTCCTCCCCCCCCCCCCCCCCCCCCGACCCACACCCTGGAGACCATGTTTTTTGGGAATCATGATGGCTTGAACAACCTTGGTAGAGAGTAACCCTAGGAACATTCCCACCATATTACATTGAAATTGGTCCAAGGTTTCTGACAAAAATTTTTTTCTATATATAGGGAAAATAAGCTCTGTTCCCTGTTGGCCATGTTTTTTTGACAAATCATGATGGCTTGAACAATCACTGCCATGTTATACTGTATTGGTACAGTAGTTTCTGACTAGAAGATTTTAAAAGTTTTCTATATAGATATATAAATGGAAAATAAGCTCCCCACACCAGCCCCACACCTCCCACCCCCCACCCACTCACCCCATCAACTAGCAGCCACGTTTTTTGACGAATCATGATGGCTTGAACAATCTTGACAGGGTCACCTAGGAAACCCTCCTGCCAAGTTATATTGAAATTGGTCCAGTGATGTCTGACAAGAAGATTTTTAAAGTTTTTTATATAGATATACAGGCAAAATAAGCATTGCCCACCTCCTAAATAATCATCCCCCCGCCCCCGGCGGCCATGTTTTTTTGACGAATCATGACGACTTGAACAATCTTGGTAGAAAGTCACCAAAGGAACAGTCCTGCCAAGTTATACTGAAATCTGTCCAGTGGTTTCTGACAAGATTTTTAAATTTTTCGATATAGATATATAGGGAAAATAAGCCCCGCCCTCTAGCAGCCATGTTTTTTGATGAATCATGATGGCTTGAACAATCTTGGTAGAGGGTCATCAATGGAAAATAAGCCCGGGCCCCTAACGGCCATGATTTTTGACAAATCATGACGGCTTGAACAATCTTGGTAGAAGGTCACCATAGTACCATTTCTGCCATATTATATTGAAATCAGTCCAGTAGTTTCTGACAAAAACATTTTTAAAGTTTTCTATATAGATATACAGGCAAAATAAGCACTGCCCACCCCCTAAATAAGCATTTCCCCCCTCCCCAACCCCCACCCCCTGATGCCATGTTTTCCTGACAAATCATGACGACGAACAATCTTGGTAGAAGGTCACCAAAGGAATAGTCCTGCCAAGTTATATTGAAATCATACATAGGGAAAATAAGCCCCGCCCTCTAGCAGCCATGTTTTTTGACGAATCATGATGGCTTGAACAATCTTGGTAGAGGGTCATCAAAGGAACATTGCTGCTAAGTCATATTGAAATCGGTTTAGTGGTTTCTGACAAGAAGATTTTTTAAGTTTTCTATATAGATATATAGGGAAAATAAGCCCCGCCCTCTAGCAGCCATGTTTTTTGATGAATCATGATGGCTTGAACAGTCTTGGTAGAGGGTCATCAAAGGAACATTGCTGCTAAGTCATATTGAAATCGGTTTAGTGGTTTCTGACAAGAAGATTTTTTAAGTTTTCTATATAGATATATAGGGAAAATAAGCCCCGCCCCTGGGGGCCATGTTTTTTGATGAATCATGACGGCTTGAACAATCTTGGTAGAGGTTCACCAAAGGAACATACCTGCCATGTAATACTGAACTCGATCCAGTGGTTTCTGACAAGAAGATTTTCAAAGTTTTCTACATAGATATATAGGGAAAATAAGCCCCGCCCCTGGCGGCCATGTTTTTTGATGAATCATGACAGCTTGAACAATCTTGGTAAAGGGTCACCAAAGAACGTTTCTGCCAAGTAATATTGAATTCGGTCCAGTAGTTTCTGACAAAAAGATTTTTTTTTTTTTTCTATATATAGGGAAAATAAGCACTGCCCCGCAGGCCCCCCCCCACCCCCTCCCTCCACCCCACCCCCCACCTCACCCCAACCCCTTGCAGCCATCCATGTTTTTTATATTGAAATCGGTCCAGCGGTTTCTGACAAGAAGATTTTTAAAGTTTGTTTTTCTTGTGGTTGCCATGGCAACCATAGTTCTGCTTGGATTCCAATTCTCTGAACAAGTTTTAGTTAGCACCTCCCAAGGATCATTCCTGTGAAGTCTGGTTCAAATTAGCCCAGTGGTTTAGGTGGAGATAGATGACAGAGAACAGATGGATGACGAAGTACTGGCTTATTAGAATAGTCTCTGAGCACTTTGTGCTTAGGTGAGCTAAAAAGGTGAGCTAAAAATGAGACCTCTAGAGTGTTAACAAGTTTGTTCTTTGATTTGGCTTGGTGACCTAGTTTTTGACCCCAAGTGACCCAGTTTTGAGCCTGGCCTACAAAATCATCAAAGCAAACATGTTGAGCAAGATTCATGATGATTATTTAAATAAGATATCATCCAGAAAAACATTCTAGTAAAGTTTCATGAAGATTGAAGAAAAACTGTGGCCTCCAGAGGGTCAAAAAGGTTTTAAAGATATCTGACCCAGTGACCTAGTTCTGGTGAAGTTTCATGAAGACTAAAGCAAAACTGTGGCCTCTAGAGAATGAACAAGGTTTTATAGAAAAGTGACCTAGTGACCTAGTTTTTGCCCAAACATGACCCACATTCCTACTTGACCAAGCTAGCATCAAGACAAACATTTTGGTAAAGTTCTTTGAAGAATAAAGCAAAACTGTGGCCTCTAGAGGCTGAATAAGGTTTTAAAGAAATCTGACACAGTGACCTAGTTTTTGATCCGACATGACCCATATTCAAACTTGACCGAGATATCATCAAGCCAAACATTCTGGTAAAGTTCCATCAGGATTGAAAAAATAACCGTGGCCTCGAGAAGGTGAAGGTTAAAAAAAAAATTGATCTAGTGACCTAGTTTTTGACATTTAAAGAACCAAATTCAAACTTGGCCAAGATATTATCAAAACAAACTCTCTGGTAAAGGTCCATGAAGAGTAAAGCAAAACTGTAGCCTCTAGAGAGTGAATAATGTTTTTAAAGAAATTTGACCTAGTGACCTGGTTTTGACCCAACATGACCCATGTTCAAACCTGACCAAGATATCATCAAGAGCAACATTCTGGTAAAAAATTTTACAGATTGAAGCAAAATTGTGGCCTCTAGAGTGTGAACAAGGTTTTGAACAAATCTGACCTAGTTTTTGATCCAACATGACCCATATTCAAACTTGACCAAGATATCATCAAGACTAACATTCTGGTGAAGTTTCATGAAGATTGAAGCAAAACTGTGGCCTCTAGAGGGTGAATAAGATTTTAAAGAAATTTGACCTAGTGACCTTGTTTTTGACCCGACATCACCTTTATTTGAATCTGACCAAGATATCATCCAGACAATCATTCTGGTAAAGTTTCATGAAGACTGAAGCAAAACTGTGGCCTCTAGAGGGTGAACAAGGTTTTAAAGAAATTTGACTTACTGACCTAGTTTTTGACCCGACATTACACTTATTCAAACTTGACCAGATATTATCATGTCAAACATTCTTGTAAAACTTTTGAAGATTGAAGCAAAACTGTTGCCTACAGTGAGTGAACAAGGTTTTTGAAGAAATTTGACCTTGTGATCTAGTTTTTGGCCTGACATGACCCATATTTAAAATTGACAGAGATATAATCCAGACAAACATTCTGGTAAAGTTTCATGAAGATTGAAGCAAAACTGTGGCCTCTAGAGGGTGAAGGTTTTAAAGAAATTTGACCTAGTGACCTATTATTTCACCTGACATGACCCATATTCAAACTTGACCAAGATATCATCATGTCAAACATTCTGGTAAAGTTTCATGAAGATTGAAGCAAAACTGTAGCTTCTAGAGGGTGAACAACATATTTGTTGACGATACACGACAATGGACGACGCATGTACAATGAACAGAGGGTGATAACAACAGCTCACTTTTAGCATGTCCTGCTCAGGTGAGCTAAACATTAGCTGTATATCTTTCAAATAGTAGGGTTGTGTTCTTTTTGCAAGATATGAGAAACCAGGGTCCAGTTGTTCAAAGCGTCGTTAGCTTAACGAGCTCCTTAAGGGTCATTTCATTAACTGTTTTAGCAGATTTAATATGCAATATTCTGATATATTTTGCTGAAAAAATGTGAGTAGCTTTTGCACTGCAAAAGCTACTCACATTTTTTCAGCAAAAAATTTCAGCGCATTTGCGTATCACTTGATGTAAATTTTAACGAATCGTTAACTAACGATGTCATTAGCTTTGAACAACTGGGCCCAGACTACTACAGATAAACTGAACAAGTGAGAGTGAGAGCAAGTGTATCTTTTCAAACAGCCCCTGAAAATTGTCTTTTTTTTTTCCAAAGGTTGAAACCATCCCTCCTCTTTGTCACCTGGACAACTGTTTCTGACCCTCATATATGGATAATTATGTTGCATTTTATGACTCTGAAATGTTTGGGTCCTTTTTTTGGCCTAAACATGCATTGAAAATTGTCAAAAACAAAATTTTATGTGCTGTTTAAAAGGGCAAGTAAATTAAACAGTTCAATATCTGTTCACTACCAGACATTAATTTTTTTTCTCTTCTAAAGGTTATTTTCTATCAAAACTTTAACCATACAGAGGCTTACTCCACCTCAACTGTTCTAGTAACTGCACCGGCAAAACAAAAACGATTGACTTTTATTACTACAAACTCCAAGGGTCCAACATGTTTTGATTTATCAAGTTGGGGATACTAAGTGTTGGAACTGAAATGCAAGCCAAACCAATATAGACCTTTTATTTCCATTGACTCCAGTAGTTTCAGTTATCAATGTTTGAGATAAAGAAAGCCAACTATAGTAAATAAATGAAAAGAGTTTGCTGGATGTCTCTATAGAAAAATCTCACATCTTGGATGTTTTAACCAATTTCATCCTGTTCCTTTGTGACTTGAACACTGTTCATTATTCTCTGTCACCAATTCCACCTGCATCATAACAGTTAGCCTCCATTTTGTATAACTATTCTGTTTTTGACATCTTCCAGAAAGTTGTTTTTTTGCATTATCCTTTAACCAGAAGAAGTAAAATCACAATTTTTTTATCATGATCAAATGCATTTGCCATATTAACTACATTTGCACCAAAACTTTTATTCAATTCTTCTATGAACTATAAAAATTGCATAGGTCAGACCAATTTCTGTCTGTAAATTTATTTTTTGAGTAAATATGTGAGAACACACCTAAGAGGCAGAAAAGACAAATTGTATCTGATAAGACAAGGTCAATCAGAACAAAAAATTTTCATTGAAAACAAAACTCTAAGCATACGCCTTTCAAGTGATGTTAAAGCACAGTAGTTATTACTCTTTTAAAAACATTCATCAATTTCAAAGCATATCTGTTTATTAGCATATCTAAGAATTTCAGCAGTACTACCTTAGTCCATCAGCCTATAATTTACACTGACTGAGTCCTGACTGGGACGAAAAGTTTGCTTTTGTTTATATTTAATCTTATACACCAGTTTCAGCACATTCATCTTCACTTGAGTTAATGATATCAGGAGTGTGTTCATCAGTTCCATCAGGGATCTGCCTCAGCTGATCAGATTCTAAGCTAGGATTAACTGTCATCCTAGTAACATCATTACTATCTTTGACAGAATATTTATGGTCTGCAATACATTCAATATCCCTACCAGGATTTAGTCCCTGACAAGCGTTATGGATTTCTTTAAAATGCTTTCTGTCTTTATCACCACCCATCTGTATCTTAGCACAATTTCCATACACCTGATCAGTAATGAAAACTTCATTTTCAGTTATGTCATCATCATTCACTTGTATGGCAGGAATAATATATTTTGGATTGTGAACCTTCTGAATAGTTTGTGACAAGCCATCTTTTGAAGGAGTTTCACCATTTAAGTAGACTTGGTTATTTTCTGGATCTGTACATAGTTTAGTTTTACTTTTCTTTGGGGTTATGTTGTGCAATTTCCTGAAATTTGGTTGAAGATGTGACTGTCCATTTCTAATCTCACCAGTATCATGTAAGTCTCCGATTTCTTTGTAACTCACCAGAACTGGTTCATCAGCCTCTCCTTCTGGAGTATCATAAACATCTTCATACTCATTACATTTTGCATCTGGTGTTGCTTGATTTATTTCAGGATAAACATACCCATTGAATTTATCTACACATTCTACATAAGTTTTATCTCTATCACTAACATCATAGTGTAAACTGCTCTCTGGCAGTATTGGAGATTGATTATGGCTTTTACTAAGTGTGTCTTTTGCATCCAAATTGTCTTTTCTTTCAGCTACATTTTTAGCATTAGCATAGACTGGATTCTGCCTCGATACTTTGTGTACCGGAGTATAATAATCTTCTGGTACAATACACTGCTTTACTTTACTTTTTGCTGGAGTATTATAGACATTCTCTCTTACATGGCTCTCACTTGACTTTTCCTTAAACTGACCAGAAGCTGAATGACCTGCAGCCCTGACCTCTGTCAACTTAATATCCCCATGGCAGTTCTGAACATCATTTAAAGTTTCTGTGTAACCATATACACTGTCTAAATTAGGCTGTCTTACATTATAATTCTGGTTCCTTTCACTTTTAAGCAAGTTTCTAGTTTCAATCTCGAAGACATACTTATCATCAACAGAATTCTGACCTATATTCTTACGTACTGGCCGGCTGTATATTTCTTCTTGGTTTGAAGAAGTCGACGATGTTGCAGAGTTCTCACAAGATGACACAAACTCAAGGTATGATGGTGGTCCAGTGTAGGGTGGAGGGATTTCTGAGCACATATAACTTTTTATTGACTTTGAAGAGATGTCAGCAAATTTAGCATGTGTTTTTTGTTCTTTAATTGGCAGTCTACGTGAATGAGAGTTTTTAAACATATATGGGCTCTGGTTCAACTGAAAATTGTCTCTAATTGCTACTTCAGCATAATCACTCTGACACTTTCTCTCCAAGGAAACATTTTCTGAACTGCAAACCTCGTCTGACCTTTCACTGGAAACAGAAGAGCTGTGGGAATTATTTCTTCCACAATCAACGATGTGAAATGCCGACTTTCCTCTGTGTGATGGTTCTGAGGGTAGGTTTTGGTCAATACATTTCTGCCTTCTCACTGGTTGTGGAGGTAGAGTGTTTCGATTGTGTCTGTGTAGGGGCTGAGGAGGTAGAAAATAGTCCTGTACGGTGGCCCTGGATTTGGGCTTTGGTCCCTTTAAGTTCAACATGTTATCAGAATATGTGACATAATGAATGTTATCAGCAGAAGTACCTCTTTGTCTATAAAGATATGGATTATAGCTCACTTCTCCATAAGGAACATTATTTTTTACATTTTCCTTTGGAATTAACTGATCTTTTCTCCTCAAACCTTCATTAGTTTCATATTGCTTATTATGATACTGATACAGTGAATTAATCTGAGCATAGAAGTCTCTTTCCTGTTCACTAACACGCACATTTTGCCGTCTGTAGGGTTGAGGGGTATGGGACCTTATATTTTGTGGAATTTTTGGTTGATGAGTTGAGGGCTGTGGGGTTATTGCCCTGCGAGGACTTGGTACACTTTGAATATCTTTCTGTGACTGATATGCCTTTGTTTCTTCCAGATACCTCATCTGAAGATTTAAGATTAACATCAACTGTTTTGTGTCTAGATTGTGAAGTGTAACTGCTCGTCTACCTTTTTGCCTATGAGCTTTAAATTTTCCTTTATGCTTTCTTTCACTCTGACTTGTTCCAAAGTCCTGATTTTGTATACCCACTTGACAAGATGTATCCAATGAATCACAGGACCTACTTAATCTCTTTGATAATTTCAAACTATTTTCTGTGGCATCCTGCTCAGAACACTTAGAAATTATGTCTGGGGTAGTTGAATTTTGTCTTGAACTTTGCTTCTGACTGGAGCTATCAACAAGAGTTGGAGTTTTAGCCCTTGGTGTTACAGCTGTTCTGGGTACAGTATTATTTGAAGATTTAATTAAACAAGTGGTCCCTTTATTAGAAAATGCAGTCCCATTACTTGGTGAAATCCCATGATTGATTGGTGACGTAACATGACTAACCACTCTAGTCTTAGGACTGCTGACTGAAGTCACATGAGCTGGTAACGTTAAAACCTCTGTGGTGCCTTCTATCTCACTATCTGATTGGTTGTGAGAGGTATCAGAACTGGCACTTACAGTAAAGACTTCTTCATAAGCTTCATCCTGCAACAAAATAACTATAAATTAACACAAATGGAAAAGGACTACTTTTTCTGGTGTCATACAAAAGTTAAAATACATTGTACTGTGTCAGTAATACTATTTGAAGTGCCACGAGAAAAAGGCTCTTTGGACATCCCATTGAATAGATCTTTCAGTACACATGCCCAGCCCCTTAGCAAAGGCAGAATGTCTCATTCTTTGGCAGAAGTTTCCCCTTAGCCTACCACTTTTGTGAGCGAACAGCATAAATTCTGGCAAGACAGCACAGATGTGCAGGCTGAACCTTTGCTGTTTGCATATAACTAACCAGCTCTTTTCCCATGATGCAGATCATATTACACACCAGTTACCTAGCGGCAACAAATGCAGATAACTGGAATGGTAAGACTGATATTAATTTTAATGCTTTTGTTTGAAGGAAAGGACTGATTTATGTGACAGATTAATAATGCATAGTGAAGTTTTATGCATGTTCAATCACAGTGATTTAAGACTTTTAAGTGACCTTTCCCTATCATTGCTGATATTTCAGAGGCCTGAATGAACAAACTTTGCTTTCCTCATCATGTGAGAGTTTTAGAATGTATTGAGATAGGATGTGAAGGCATTCACTAATTATTATTATAGTAAATGTAAGCATGTTGAGTTAAACAGGTTCAGTTAAACAGCATTCTGTTTTCTTGGAGAGGAACAACACATCAAGGCTGGTGGAAACAATATCACATAGATAAAGAAATAAGTTTGGAGACAAATAACACTGATTTAAATTTTCTTTTTGAATATGATATACATCATTTATTTCTATGTTTTGTCTTCATGACAAAGACATGTGACCAATCTAGTACATACTACAGTAAAACTTTGATAACAAGAGCTCCGCCAAGCGGGGCATTATACACCCGTGGCAAATTATAACATGTAGCACAAAAACTGGCTCCTGTATAATTCAGTGCTCCAGATATAAACTGTAAGTGGAATTACAAAAAAAAAAATTAAAAAATTTTCATTCGGGCATAGGTCTGCTGATATTTGGTGAACTGTAACCTAAGGGTCCAAGCTTTCCCAGAAATTAAGGGGGAGTGTCTTCTCCCTCCTGGGAAAATAGGGAGAAGTTTGCAGCATCTAGAGAGAAGTGCTTTCGGACAGAGGACACACACAACAGAAGCATTGCTATATTATAAGCTCATATAAGCCTTTGACTGATTTGTTTTTCCTATACTTCAATATCAGACCAAACGATAACAAAACAAAAATAACCAAAAAAAAAAAAAAAGAAAAAAAAAATGCTGCAAGAAACTTTTTTGTAAACCTTTAACTTGTTTTATACTGATTTTATTTTTATTCTTCAAGGGAGCCAACTCAGAAGAGTATTAAAAAAAAAAAATCCAAAAAGAATTATGTTTATAAGTTTTGATATTAGTCAAGCTTCTTAATTCAGTATCATTTAATAAATGTATATATATTTCCTTGCAAATCTAATAAAAGATCATGTTAAAAAAAATAAAATAACAAACTCTGCCAATATTTGGTGCACTATAACCTCGAATTAATATGTGCAGCTCAACATCATTGTGCAACTATTAATGAAGTTTTTCAGCTTGACTGTAGGAGGATTTAGCAGTAACGAAAAATTAATAGAAATTTTCAAAGGCATTTAACTCTGCTAATATTTGGTGGACTGTAACCTTGAAACAATACACACTGCTCCATATCAAGGTCTAACTACAAATTAAGTTTCAGCTTGATTGGATTTAAACTGTAGGAGGAGTTAGCCAGAAACGAAAAGTTTACAGAAATTTTCAAAGGGGCATAACTCTGCCAATATTTGGTGCACTGTAACTTCGAAACAATATGTGCTGCTCTACATCATCATGTAACGATTTATAAAGTTACAGCTTGATGGGATGTAAACTGTAGGAGGATATAGCCAGAAATGAAAAAATAGAACTTTTCAAAGGTGTATATACTGTGGTCTTGAAATAATATGCTCTGCTCCACATCATGGTCTAACTACAAAACAAGTTTCAGCTTGAACGGATGTAAACTGTAGGAGGAGTTAGCCGGAAACGAAAAGTTTACAGAAATTTTCAAAGGGACATAACTCTGCCAATATTTGGTGCACTGTAACCTCTAAATAATATGCGCTACTCCACATCATCATGTAACTATTTATGAAGTTTCAACTTGATCGGATGTAAACTGTAGGAGGATTTAGCCAGGAACATAAAAATAATAGAAATTGTCAATGGGGTATAACTCTGTTAATATTTGGTGGACTGTAACCTGAAAATAATATGCGCTGCTCCACATCATGGTTTAACTATAAATGAAGTTTCAGCTCGATCTGACGTAAAATGTAGGAGGAGTTAACCGGAAATGAAAAGTTTACAGAAATTTTCAAAGGGGCATAACTCTGCAAACATTTGGTGGACTGTAACCCCGAAACAATAAGCGCTGCTCCACATCATGGTCTAACTATATACCAAGTTTCAGCTTGATCGGATGTAAACTGTAGGATGAGTTAACCAGATATGAAAAAGTTTATGGACGGACAGATGAATAGACGGACGGACGCCATACCCCGTAATATAATACATTCCCTTTTTCAAACGGGCGTATAACAAAAAACATAAAAGGGACCATAGAAGTTTTAGTTACATGTTGTTCCAGTTATCAAGGTTTGACTTCTGTAGAAAATAAACAATGGGAAATTATAATTCTAGTTATCCCAGGTATTTAATTTATAAAAGTTCCAGTTTTTGAAGTTCTACTGTATATGCATAATTTATAGATATATTCATATGAAAAGATCACCAGGAAGTTGTCACAGAGATACGATGCCAAAAACAAGTACAAAGAGTTGCTCAGACCTTGCAGTCGCACATGATTCACCGCCCTTTCCTCCTCCTGACTCCACTACCGCAAGGTAGATGGACGTAAAGAAGAAAACGACAGACGAAAGACGACGCAGGGACGCAGGTGCATGGGTTGTGCCTATTATGGTTTCGTACCCTGGGACCCCCTGTACTGAAGTAACTAACTGAACAACAACAAATATTCATATGAACTGCACCACATAAAAGTTCCAGTTATTGAAGTTCTACTGTATATATATATATATATATATATATATATATATATATATATATATATATATATATATATATATATATATATATATATATATATATATATATCTTATAGATACATTCAAATGTATCTATAAGATATACCATAGAAAAGTTCCAGTTATTGAAGTTCTACTGTATATACATATCTTGTAGATATATTCATATGAACTGCACCATACATAAGTTCCAGTTATTGAAGTTCTACTGCCTATACATAATTTATAGATATATTCAATATGAACTGCACCATAGAAAAGTTCCAGTTATTGAAGTTTTACTGAATATAGATAATTTATAGATATATTCATATGAACTGCATCATAGAAAAGTTCCAGTTATTGAAGTTCTACTGTATATACATTATTTATAGATATATTCATATGAACTGCACCATAGAATAGTTTATTGAAGTTCTACAGTATATACATATCTTATAGATATATTCATATGAACTGCACAATACATAAGTTCCAGTTATTGAAGTTCTTCTACTGCCTAAACATAATTTATGGATACATTCAAATGAACTGTACCACAGAAAAGTTCCAGTTATTGAAGGTCTATAGTATATACATAGCTTTTAGATATATTCATATGAACTGCACCATACATAAGTTCCAGTTATTGAAGTTCTACTGCCTATACATTATTTATAGATATAGTCATATGAACTGCACCATAGAAAAGTTCTAGTTATTGAAGTTCTACTGAATATAGATAATTTATAGATATATTCATATGAACTGCATCATAGAAAAGTTCCAGTTATTGAAGTTCTACTGCCTATGCATAATTTATAGAAATATTTATATGAACTGCACCATAGATAAGTTCTAGTTTTTGAAGTTCTACTGTATATACATAATTTATAGATACGTTCATATGAACTGCACCATACATAAGTTCCAGTTATTGAAGTTCTACTGTATATATAGAAGGTCTTACATTCGTGGTCATTTAATATAAAATTTATGAAACAAGTTTGGGTAATTTCGGTATTTGTGAGCCTTGGCGAGCAAAATATCAAAATTACCCAATGAGTTTCATATTAAATGACCACGAATGTAAGATTCTGTTTATCACATGGCCCTTGTGATGACAAAAAATGCACAAAACATATTTTCAAAGACAACGGCTTTCCATAGCTAAGCGGAACAACTCAGTACCAAGGATTCAATAGTACTATGCAACAAAAACAATTCGCATATTATTTGATAAGTACTGAAAATAACTAGAAACAAAATAAATATGCCATTTATTACTTTGTTAAACTGTAGTAAATAATGATGATTTTTATTTGAGCTAATAAATATTTCATTTGAATAAATCAATTTAAAACTAAATATTCCATTGAACAACGTCATTCAGCCAGTCAATACGTCACTGAGAATCAGTAAGGAAATTCCCCAGAGTCAGCTCTCGTATTTAAAGGTCATTGACCTTGATCAATACAGTTTATACGGTGGTTGACACACTCAAGTAAATGACAGATTTCAAGACTATAAAACATTTTTACTGTAGTTTGGATTTTACACATTTAATGACTGAGTCATGTCATCCGCCAATGCTTTTTTGAAGGAGGTGAATTTTTTTTCACTGACGGTTTGATGATATCAATGTTGAAAGTGCCTCCAAATATTTTGCCCAAAAATATCAAATTTTAACCACCATGAATATTTCTGGTAGCCATGTTATTCACATTGTGATTGTTTTATGTCTTCCCCCTCCATCAGTCTGACATTTATCGTTCATCTTAAAATCATCTCAAAATTGAAGGCATGATCTTTTCCAAATGTGAAAGTTGTATCGGCAAACGCGGACACCATCTTGGTTGCTATCAATAAGCCGAGTAATAGGAATATTAATGAGGGTAATTAGGCTAACCAATGGGAAACCTTGCAGGTGTTATAACGTGTGGTTATATGATATTTATGACATGGGTTATTTCACTGAGTAACTTGACGATCATGTGATAAACAAAATTTATAGATATAATTATACCAACTGCACCGTAGAAAAGTTCCAGTTATTGAAGTTCTTCTGTATATACATAATTTATAGATATATTCATATGAACTTCACCATAGGAAAGTTCCAGTTATTGAAGTTCTTCTGTATATACATAATTTATAGATATAGTCATATGAACTGCACCATACAAAATGGCGCTTTTGAGGCTTAGCACTCTGAGTAAAATTTTCAGCAGATGACTGATTGATTGAGTTGGGGTTTAACAACACATCAACCCTTGTGGGTCATTTTGTATTGTCTCCCAGAGAAAGGGAGAAGAGGAGAAGAGATAGAGGAGATAGTAGAGGAGATGAAAGAGACGGACAAGGGATGACATTTTAATATACTTTTCTAATTTTTCCATAAAAAAAGGTTTGACATTTCACACAAACTGTCTCCAATGACAATATGCATGAAATATCAAATCCTGTTTTCTGGGAAAACAAGAAAAATATCATTAATTTGTTGTCTGCTGATTTTGCCCAGATGTTAGTAAAGGTTAAAGGAATTATGTGATCAAAGACAACCCTGGATCTGCTTACAATACATCACGACATCAGGAAGAACATTCACTAACTGCTTAAGACACTAAATAGATTTTTTACCTTTGTGTTTTCTGCATTATCTTTATTATATTCAATATATGAAAAATATGACCTTGATGGAAGTTTTTCAGGAGAATGGCCATCAACTCCTTATAGAATGGACTTTCTACTTTCTCAATAAAACTGATACTTTAACTTTTCTTCTTTAATGTGTTTTTTATTTCCTAGAGCAAATTTTACATTTGACTTTCGGGTAGCTTGTGTTAAGTGTCCTTGTGGCAGCCATAAACAAGCAGCCAAAGAGGGCAATGATTGCTCACCTGAGGAACAGTTAGCTGAAGGTATGAATATAATTTGAAACACCAAGCAACCGTCATATGTTTTTTTATATTGTTTTATCCTGTGCAAACACAAACAGGTCCTTTGTTTGAAGTCTTTTTCAAATGTACCTAATTGATAGGAAATATATGTCATCTAAAACACCTGAGGAGAGTAAGTTGGGCTATGGAAATCAGAGGCTCAAAATCAAACTTGCCTGAGCTTTTATGCCTGTTCTGATTACAAGCAACTTTGATGATTTGATCAATAATGAATGCTAGCATGAAGACACCATTTTCCCATTAAAATAAAGTCCCTTTCATCAGCACATCATTTTTCTTAAAATATGGGACACTCAAGGGCAAGTAACTATCATGCCAATAGTCCAAACCATGCTAAAATCAAGCATGCCCAAGATTTTATGTCTGTCCCTGTTATCTGTGATTTTGATGACGATCCAATCAAAAAAAATGAAGTTGCTATCATCGGTACATTTTCACTATTATATGTCTAACAGAGACTAAATGGCAAGTAACTCTCATGTGAATAGTCCAATCTGACCCAAAATCAAACACAAACAAGATTTGATGGCTGTCCTTATTATCTACAAGTCTGATGAAGATTCAATCAATACAGATCGAATTTCGGTGAAGTTGATGTTGCACCTGCCCATCCCCTTTCCCCAACATCACCCCCCCCCCCCCACCGCCACCCCCTCCCCAACAAAAGTAAAAGCTTGTTTTAGGTAAAATAAATTAATATAGGAATTTTGTAGAAAGCACATGCATATTCTCTTATGATGCATGAGAAGTTAAACTCAAAAGGTACCCAGAGTCTATACACTTTCATAAAATCTCGGGTAAGAAAATGACAAAGTTGAAAAAGTAACAAAAATAAATTTAAAAATTATATCCAAACCATGTGCACTTTTGCAGACCCTGGAGAAAACATTTGCAAAGTTTCAAAAAGACCGGTATAAAACTGTATGAGGAGTTGCAATCACAAGGTATCCACATCTGAGGTCAGAAAATGACAAAGTTCATAAAGTAGAAAAATAGCCATCAGAAGAGCTGGCAAATCCCACAACCAAACCGTGATTTCTAAATTTGGTGTATATTTCAAACAGATATAATGGAAACATTGAAACAGAGCAAAGTAAAAATATGCAAAGATAGTATGAAATGTGACCAAATAATAAGTGAAAACTAAAATAGGTGTACTGAAAATTATTTTATTTTTGCATTTTCTTTTATTTTTTTTATTTTCGTCAAACATCATCTATTAGTGATTTCTGATGTGATTATTTGTACAGGATATGCAATATTTGCAAATACTTTGAACTTGTAACATATTCAGAAATAATAGCAAAACAAATGCCTTGTAAAGGTAAAGGTATTTGCTGTATGTTATTGGGGTAAAAAATCAACAGAGCAAAAGTTGTCTTTCTTACATGTGACATGCCTACTTAACCTTATATATGTCCCTACCAAAAATTATCAAATTATCTCAAACAGAATGGGAGTTATGGCCTGCACAAGATTTGAAAATCAGGGGAGATAAGTACATAATGGAGAAAGTGAGAGTACTCTTACACACAACATGCCTACTGGTCCTTATCTATGCCTCTACCAAATATTATCAAAATATCAAAATATTTCAAACCACATACACACTAAATTTGGCTAAGAAATTTATTCTGGGAAAGTAACTAGAAAACAACCAAAGCAGAGGATGTCCTGGAGATAACTAGAAAAAACAAAGTAAGAGTTGTCCTTCTTGCATGCTACACTCCAACTTGACCTGATATATGTCCCTATCAAATATTTTTAAATAAACTCAAACAGTATGGAAGTTATAGCCTGCACAAGATTTCGGTTTCAGGGGAGATAACTACACTAGAGGCCCAAGAGTGCCAGAAATCGCTCACCTGGATTAGGCTGATCATGATATGTTACACTGTGCCATCGTGGCCATCTTGGCTATCAGATCAGATTGCCTTTAGCAATTCAGAATCTGATGTTGTTTGAAGAGTTTCAAAATTGCCTCCATGGCCACCATCTTGGATATTTGGAACTGAACAATTCAACAATTCTGAATCTCCATGTCACCCGATGCCTTCCATCAAGTTTCAGCTCGACCTGACATACTGTTTGTTTGTGTTGAGATTTTACAGCCCAGTCAACCCAATGGGGTCATGTCGAGCGCGGTCAGTTTACCTAACCACACAATTACTGGGCAAGCTTAGTCCTCTAAGCGGTTTACCAGTATTGTGCACAGTCTTTTGCCAGAAACTGACAACTGCCCTTCTTGAAACAGCAGAAGGGAGAGAATGACCGTAGAAAATATTTCATGATCAATCTCCACGAAAGAATGTTGCCGACTTCAGCAGGGGTTGAACCCACGACCTCCTGGTCTCCAGTCGGACGGTCTGACATACTGTTTGGGAGGAGATGTGGTGTTAGTCTTATTCTTTGTTGCTTAGTGGTTTATTCTACAACGTGGTTTGTTTTATGTCTTGCCTTGTGTCATTTTGTTTTTGTGCTTTTCAGTCCTTTTAGCATTGCGATTACCTTGCTTGAGGAAGAGAGAGCTAGTCTTGGTGCTTTTCGTATGTTTGTTCGAATTGCACTAGTTTTGTTTTATCTGTTTCCTCTACCTCTTGGTGTTAGGGATGGGCTGCAGTTTGTGATTGTGGCACTCCTCTTACCCTTTTTTTGAAGAATTTCAAGATGGCGGCCATCTTGGACATTGGAACAGAATGTTTTTAGCGATTCTAGATTTCCATAATACCCCAATGCCTCCCATCATGTTTAAGCTCAATCAGACTTACAGTTCTGTAGCAGATGTGATGTGAAGATTTTCAAGATAGCTGCCATGGTGGCCATCTTGGATATCAGAACGGAACCATTTTAGCAATTCTAAATCTCCATGCTGCCTTGATGCCTTCCACAAAGTTTCCGCTCCATCCGACTTACTGTTTGGGAGCAGATAATGATTAAAGACTTTCAAGATGGCCAGTGGAGATGTTTGTTTGTGTTGAGGTTTTACGGCCCAAGTCAACCCAATGGGGTCATGTCGAGCGTGGTCAGTTTATCTAACCACAAGTCCTCTAAGTGGTTAACCAGTATTGTGCACATTCTTTTGCCAGAAACTGACAACTGCCCTTCTTGAATCAGCGGAAGGGAGAGACCCGGAGGAAATGTTGTTTGAAGATTTTCAAGATGGCTGACATGATGGCCATCTTGGATACTGGAACCAAATGATTTTAGCCATTCTAAATCTCCATGTGGCCCCAATGCCTCCCACCAAGTTTGGGCTCAATCTGACTTAGGGTTCGGGAACAGATGTGGTTTCAAGATTTTCAAGATGGCCACCCAGTTTGGATAGCCAAATGGAACAATTTAAGCAATTCTGAATCTCTATGTTGCTCTGCTGCTTCCCATCAAGTTTCGAGTCACTCCAATTTACGGTTTGGGAGATGTCGTTTGAAGAATTTCAAGATGGCCACCATGGCTGCCATCTTGGATATCAGAACCAAACATTTTAGCAATTCTGAATCTCTATGTTGCTCCGATGCCTCCCATCAAGTTTTGGCTCAATCTGACTATAATGTGGTTTGAAGAATTTCAAGATGGCCCCTGGACATTAGAACGGAAAGATTTTGGCAATTCTGAATCTCTGTGTCACTGTGATGCTTCCCATCAAGATCCAACTTACAGTTTGGGAGGAGATGACATTTGAAGATTTTCAAGATGGCCACCATGGCGGCCGTCTTTGATATCGGAACAGAACTATTTTAGCAGTTCTGAAACGCTATGTCACTCTGGTGCCTCCCATCAAGTTTCGGCTCAATCTGACTTATGGTTTGGGAGATATCGTTTGAAGAATTTCAAGATGGCCACCATGGCGGCCATCTTGGATATCAGAACGGAATGATTTTAGCAATTCTGAATCTCTGTGTCACTGTGATGCTTCCCATCAAGTTTTGGCTCAATCTGACAAGGTTCTGGAGGAGATGTCAAAAATGTGAAAAGCTAACGATGGACAGACAACAGACGACAGATAACAGGCTATGGCATAAGCTGACCTAGCGGCCACCTTGGATATTGGAATGGAACAATTTTAGAAATTCTGAATCTCTATGTTGCTGCCATGCCTCATATCAAGTTTCGGCTCAATCCAACTTATGGTTTGGGAGGAGATGTCATTTGAAGAATTTCAAGATCTGAATCTCTATATCACTCCGATGCCTCCCATCAAGTTATGGCTCAGAATTATGGTTTGGGAGGAGATGTCATTTGAAGAATTTCAAGATGGCCACAGTGGTGGCCATCTTGGATACTGGAACAGAACAATTTTAGTAATTCTGAATCTCTGTGTCACTGTGATGCCTCCCACCAAGTTTCAGCTCAAACAGACTACAGTTTTGGAGATGTTGCTTGAAGAATTTCAAGATGGCCGCCATCTTGGATATCTGAACAGAACGATTTTATTTAAGCAATTCTGAATTGCCATGTTGCCACAATGCCTCCCACCAAGTTTGAACTCAATCCAACTAATGAGTCTGGAGGAGATGTCGAAAAATGTGAAAAGCTGACGACAGACGATGGACAACAGGCCATGGCATAAGCTGACCTGGAGAAAAGCTCCAGGTGAGCTAATAACAAAGAAAGTAATTAGATGTTAAGCAGATGTTATGCAACATTTTTCCAATCCTATCATCGCAACTAATGAAAATATCATCATTTGAGCAGTTCTTAGTTTTGAAGAAGAATATATGGGCCTGACAGTCAATGGAGCATGATCATTTGAATAAACTATCAATCACATTTCAACAGAAGGATCAATGTGAAATTTGGTGGAAATTGGCTTAGTGGTTTCTGAAGAATCATGATTTTATACATGTAAACAGCACAGTGGTAGGGAAATATTATAAATATAAACCAGATGATGGCTATCTTAGATTTCCAATCAGAACAATTTTAAATACTGTTCATCTACAAGTCACTTCCATACTTTCAATATAAATGTATATGGACCATACAAATGGGGAAGCAAATTTGACCTTGGAGGTAAAAAGGTCAAATGTCAACACAGAACCATCATTTTAGCAATTTTGGTAGATCTCCTGTCCCCCATAATGTGTGTAAAGATTAGGACCCAGGGCTTATTTGGTTATGGAGAGGAAGATTTTTAAAGGTTTTTACCATATATGGGCATGGCAGCCATTTTGATCGATGGACCATACCCATTTTAGCAATCTTTCATTCTCCTGCCCACGGAGGCTCCGCATGACATTTGAGCAACACTGGCCCGTAGGCTTCAGAGGAAAAGCCATTTAAAATTATCATCATTTTTTCCATACAAATGTATGGGGCCCATACAAATGCATACAGAAGCAAACTTGACCTCACCGTAAAAAAGGTTAAATGTCAATGTATGACAATTATTTTAGCAACTTTGGTAGACTGCCCATTCCAGATGATATATGCAAAGATTTAGCCATAAGCCATCCTCGGTTTTGGAGAATAAGGTTTTTAAATGTTTTTCCCAAACAAATGCATAAGGAAGCAAACTTGACCTTGCCGTAAAAAGGTCAAATGTCAATGTATGACCATTATTTTAGCAACTTTGGTAGACCCCCTGTCCCCGATGATTTATGCAAACATTCCGCCCCAAAGCATCCTCGGTTCTAGAGAAGAAGATTTTTAAAGGTTTTTACCATATATGGGCATGGCGGCCAACTTGGTCAATGAACCGTGACCATTTTAGCAATCTTTTGTTCCCCCTATCTAAGGAGGCTCCATATGAAATTTGAGCAAAATTGGCCCAGAGGCTCCAGAGGAGAAGTTGTTTGAAATTCTGAACATTTTTCCCATACAAATGCATAAGGAAGCAAAATTGACCTTACCATAAAAAGGTCAAATGTCAATGTATGACCATTATTTTAGTAATTTTGGTAGCCCTCCTGTTCCCGATGATATATGCAAAGATTCAGCTATAAGGCATGCTCAGTTTTGGAGAAGAAGATTTTTAAAGGTTTTTCCCATACAAATGCATAGGAGGCAAACTTGACCTTACCGTAAAAATGTCAAACATCAACGTACGAATATTCTTTTAGCAATTTTGGTAGACCTCCCGTCCCCAATGATTCCTGCAAAGGTTCAGCCCTAAGGCATTCTCGGTTCTGGAGGAGGCTCCATATGAAATTTGAGCAAAATTGGCTCAGCAGCTTCAGAGAAGAAGTCGTTTGAAAATATTAACGGACGGACGGACGCATGCACAGACGGACAGATGCCGGCCTCGGTGGCTCAGTTGGATGCGCCGTCCGACTGGAGACCAGGAGGTCGCGGGTTCAACCCCCGCCGAGGTCGGCAACATTCTTTCGTGGAGATTGATCATGAAATATTTTCTACGGTCATTCTCTCCCTTCCGCTGATTCAAGAAGGGCAGTTGTCAGTTTCTGGCGAAAGAATGTGCATAATACTGGTGAACCACTTAGAGGACTAAGCCTGCCCAGTAAACGTGTGGTTAGGTAAACTGACCACGCTCGACATGACCCCATTGGGTTGACTGGGCCGTAAAACCTCAACACAAACAAACGGATGACGGATGAAAAGTGATCACAATAGCTCATCCTGAGCAGAGCTCAGGTGAGCTAAAAAAGAACAGAGCAATAGTTGTCCTTCTTGCACGTGACACTCCTACTTGACCTGATATATGTCCCTACCATATATTATCAAATTATCTCAAACACTATGGGAGTTATGGTCTGCACAAAACGTCTGCATAGGGGGGAGATAACTAAATAAAGAAGTGAGAGTTTTCTTTCTTGCACAAGGCTGGTCCTCCTCTTCACCCCTACCAAATATTATCAAATTATCTCAAATGGTATGGGAGTTATGACCTGCAAAAGCTTTTGGCTTCAGGGGAGATAACTACATAACGAAAAAGTGAGAATTGTCTCTCTTGCACATGACACGCCTACTGGATCTCCTCTTCATCCCTATCAAATATTATCAAATAATCTCAAACAGTATGGGAGTTATGGCCTGCACAAGATTCTGGCTTCAGGGGAGATAACTACATAACGAAGAAAGTGGAGTTCTCTTTTTCACACAAACTAAATATTATCAAAATATATCGAAGGGTGTCAAAATTATGGAGCGCAAAAGGATGTGCCTAAAGTTTTCTGCTTCAGGGGAGGTAACTACATAATGAACAAGTGAGAGTTGTCTCTCTTGCATGCTACACGCCTACTGGTCCTCCTCTTCATTCCTACCAAATATTATCAAATTATCTCAAGCAGTATGGATTTTCAACTTCAGGGGAGATAACTATATACAAAGATAGTGAGAGTTGTCTCTCTTGCACATGACATGCCTATTGGTCCTCCTCTTCATCCCTACCAAATATTATCACAATATATCTAAGGGTATCAAAGTTATGGAGTACACAAGGATTTCTACCGATTTCTGCTTCAGGAGGGATAACTACATAACGAATAAAGTGAGAGTTTTCTCTCTTGCAAGGGACACATCTACTGTTACTCCTCTTCATCCCTACCAAATGTTACTCCTCTTCATCCCATCTCAAACAGTATAGGAGTTATGGCCTGCACAAGAATTTGGTTTCAGGATAGATAACTATACAAGGAAGAAAGTGAGAGATGTCTCTCTTGCACTCAACACGCTTCTGGTCCTCCTCTTCATTCCTACCAAATATATTATCAAAATATGTCTTAAGGTATCAAAGTTATAGATCACACAAGGATGGTCTATGGATTTCTGCTTCAGGGGAGGTAACTTCAAGTACAAATAAAAATGAGAGTTGTTGCTCTTGCATGCAGCACACCTACTGGTCCTCCTCTTCACTAAAATTATCTCAAACAGTATCAGAGTTATGGCCTGCACAAGATTTCTGCTTCATGGGGAGATAACTATATTACTAAGATAGTAAGAGACGTCTCTCTTGCACATGGCATGCTTACTGGTCCTCCTTTTCATTCCTACCAAATATTATCAAAATATGTCTAAGGGTATCAAAGTTATGGAGCGCATAAGCATGTGTCTATGGATGGACTGACACTATGCTGATCGCTTTATCCCCCAACTGATAACCTGTCGGTAAGGGGATAATACACAACACATATTAAAGGGAAGAAAGTAAACATCACCGAACTTACTTTGCTACATTATAATGGCCATTTGACAAAATGGTCATTCGGCAAAACTGTGTTTTGGCAAGATGGTTTTAGACCAAAATGTCACCGATCCCGAACATGCAAAAAAAGTCAGAAACATAAAAAGTATGTATATAGCCCCTTGTATAAATCTCTGCTTTCATTAGACCATTTTTTATATTGATCATTTTAGTGTTTTTGGCCACACAACTCATTGTACAATACGTACCTCAAAGAATCTCCTTTTATTTGTTTCAATCCTCAGAACCAGTAGTGCAACAATTGAAGCCCCCACACATACAAGGAAGACAATTGCATAGACAGTGATCAAAGTCAATAGGAGCTGTGCCAATGTATTCTGTACTGCTGAGCAGCTTGTAGTGTTTTCAAAATCGTATTTGGTTTCTTCTGAAAATATATATTCACATAAATTTAACAATAAAACAGAAAAGCAGAAAACTGCATGTTTGGATGAATGGCTCAAGACAATGGCTAGAGGTAGGCTGCTATGGAGAGTATAATGAACAGGTGAAATCCACTATATCTGTATCAGTGAGGTATGAAATGTAATTTTATAATGGCTCACTGAGGTATGCTGCTAATAAGGAGAGTATAACAAACAGATGAAAGCACTATTAGTGAGGTATGAGATGTAATTTTACAATGGCTCACTGAGGTACCCTGCTAATTAAGGAGAGTATAACAAACAGGTGAAAGCACTATCAGTGAGATATGAGATGTAATTTTACAATGGGTCACCAAGGTACACTGCTAATTAAGGAGAGTATGACAAACAGGTGAAAGCACTATTAGTGAGGTATGAGATGTAATTTTACAATGGCTCACTGAGGTACCCTGCTAATTAAGGAGAGTATAACAAACAGGTGGAAGCACTATCAGTGAGATATGAGATGTAATTTTTCAATGGGTCACCGAGGTACACTGCTTATTAAGGAGAGTATAACAAACAGGTGAAAGCACTATTAGTGAGGTATGAGATGTAATTTTACAATGGCTCACTGAGGTAACCCTGCTAATTAAGGAGGGTATAACAATCAGGTGGAAGCACTATCAGTGAGATATGAGATGTAATTTTACAATGGGTCACCGAGTTACGCTGCTAATTAAGGAGAGTATACCAAACAGGTGAAAGCACTATTAGTGAGGTATGAGATGTAATTTTACAATGGCTCACCGAGGTAAGCTGCTAATTAAGGAGGGTATAACAAACTATTAGTGAGATATGAGATGTAATTTTACAATGGCTCACTAAGGTAAGCTGCTAATTAAGGAGAGTATAACAAACAGGTGAAAGCACTATTAGTGAGGCAGGAGATGTAATTTTACAATGGCTCACCGAGGTATGCTGCTAATTAAGGAGAGTATAACAAACAGATGAAAGCTATATTAGTGAGGTATGAGATGCAATTTTACATTACCTCACTGAGGTGTGCTGCTAATTAAGGAGAGTATAACAAAAAGGTGAAAGCATTATTAGTGAGATATGAGATGTAATTTTACAATGATTCACCGAGGTACGCTGCTAATTAAGGAGAGTATAATAAACTGATGAAAGCACTATCAGTGAGATATGAAATGTAATTTTACAATGGGTCACTGAGGTACGCTGTTAATTAAGGAGAGTATAACAAACAGGTGAAAGCACTATTAGTGAGGTATGAGATGTAATTTTACAATGGCTCATTGAGGTATGCTGCTACTTAAGGAAGGTATAATAAACAGGTGAAAGCACTATCAGTGAGATATGAGATGTAATTTTACAATGGGTCACTGAGGTATGCTGCTAATTAAGGAGAGTATAACAAACAGGTGGGAGCACAATTAGTGAGGTATGAGATATAATTTTACAATAGCTCACTGAGGTACCCTGCTAATTAAGGAGAGTACAACAAACAGATGAAAGCACTATCAGTGAGATATGAGATGTAATTTTACAATGGGTCACCGAGATACGCTGCTAATTAAGGACTGTATAATAAACTGATGAAAGCACTATCAGTGAGATATGAGAAGTAATTTTACAATGGGTCACAGAGGTACGCAGCTAATTAAGGAGAGTATAACAAACAGGTGAAAGCACTATTAGTGAGATATGAGATATAATTTTACAATGGCTCACTGAGCTACCCTGCTAATTAAAGAGAGTATAACAAACAGGTGGAAGCACTATTAGTGAGGTATAAGATGTAATTTTACAATGGCTCACTGAGGTATGCTGCTAATTAAGGAGAGTATAACAAACAGGTTAAAGCACTATTAGTGAGGTATGAGATGCAATTTTACAATGGCTCATTGAGGTATGCTGCTAATTAAGGAGAGTATAACAAACAGGTGAAAGCACTTTTAGTGAGATATGAGATAAAATTTTACAATGGCTCATTGATGTATGCTGCTAATTAAGAAGAGTATAACAAACAGGTGAAAGCACTATTAGTGAGGTATGAGATGTAATACTACAATGGCTGACTGAGGTACCCTGCTAATTAAGGAGAGTATAACAAACAGGTGAAAGCACTATAAGTGAGGTATGAAATATAATTTTACAATGGCTCACTGAGGTACGCTGCTAATTAAGGAGAGTATAACAAACAGATGAAAGCACTATTAATGAGGAATGAGATGTAATTTTACAATGGCTCACCAAGGTATGCTGCTAATTAAGGAGAGTATAATAAACAGATGAAAGCACTATCAGTGAGATATGAGATGTAATTTTACAATGGCTCACCGAGGTATGCTGCTAATTAAGGAGAGTATAATAAACAGATGAAAGCACTATCACTGAGATATGAGATCTAATTTTTCAATGGCTCACTGAGGTATGCTGCTAATTAAGGAGAGTATAATAAACAGATGAAAGCACTATCAGTGAGATATAAGATGTAATTTTACAATGGCTCACTGAGGTATGCTGCTAATTAAGGAGAGTATAACAAAGTGAAAGCACTATTAGTGAGGTATGAGATATAATTTTACAATGGCTCACTGAGCTACCCTGCTAATTAAGGAGAGTATAGCAATCAGGTGGAAGCACTATTAGTGAGGTATGAGATGTAATTTTACAATGGCTCAATGAGGTATGCTGCTAATTAAGTAGAGTATAACAAACAGGTGAAAGCACTATTAGTGAGGTATGAGATGTAATTTTACAATGGCTCACTAAGGTAAGCTGCTTTATTAAGGAGGGTATAACAAACTATTAGTGAGATATGAGATGTAATTTTACAATGGCTCATTGAGGTACGCTGCTAATTAAGGAGAGTATAACAAATAGGTGAAAGCACTATTAGTGAGATATGAGATGTAATTTTACAATGGGTTACCGAGGTATGCTGCTAAATAAGGAGAGTATAATAAACAGATGAAAGCACTATTAGTGAGATATGATATGTAATTTTACAATGGCTCACTGAGGTATGCTGCTAATTAAGGAGAGTATAACAAACAGGTGAAAGCACTGTTAGTGAGGTATGAGATATAATTTTGCAATGGCTCACTGAGGTACCCTGCTAATTGAGGAGAATATAACAAACAGGTGAAAGCACTATTAGTGAGGTATGAGATGTAATTTTACAATGGCTCACGGAGGTAAGCTGCGGATAACGAGGGTATAACAAACTAATAGTGAGATATGAGATGTAACTTTACAATGGCTCACTAAGGTAAGCTGCTAATTAAGGAGAGTATAATGAACAGGTGATAATTAAGAAGAGTATAACAAATAGGTGAAAGCACTATTAGTGAGGTATGAGATGTAATTTTACAATGGCTCACTGAGGTACCCTAAACAGGTGAAAGCACTATTAGTGAGGTTGAGATGTTATTTTACAGGATTTTCATGGTAAAATTGTTTGTGGTGGGCCTATTTGAAAACAAAGGGAGATACTGAGACAACTGTAACACTTTGGAAATAACTGGAGATTGTTTTCACATTCAGGATCAACATCTATGTTTGAGTCATTTTTGTGACAGTTTTCACTCCGTTCATGCCTCATTCACATGGGCAAAGATTTTACTAAAGTAGGTATGTTAAAAAAAAGTGTTGTTAGGTATAACACATTTTCTGCGTCTTATTTCTATGGTAAAGTTTGTTGTTCAGAGAAAGTTTACCAATGTTAACTGGAACTTTGTCAGTGCATCAACAACTGTGATTCTCACTCCAGAAAATGTTTCTTTCTCACATTTTTTTCCATGATTGGACATCAAATGATTGCAAAAACTGTCCACTAAAGTTTCCATGCCATAACTGATGTGGCATCAAACCTCGCTCATGTAAATAAAGGAGGCTTTGGTTGATTGGTGTATTCTTTACTGTAATGTTTTACTTCAAATGTGTTAGCATTGAACTGGCTGGTCATTTTGAAAAACCACCAAGGCTATCAAATGCAAAGTGGGCCAGAGACGACAAAAGTGATGACGAAACACCAAGATGAAATCCTCCATTCTGACTGTGTCCAGAATTGCTCAGTAAAGTACAGCACCAGCTAATCAGAAGTCGACGTGGAAAAAAAAGTAGATCTGTATCACCTCAAAGATAAAGCTCATGTGCTCCTTACATATATCAATCATCCTAAATATACTGGAACATAAAGACAATTCATTATAAGATAGTTCTTGATATTAGATGATTTAAAGGTGGACTCCAAGAGTTGTATCCAAACAAAACGTATAGATTATGTAGATAAAATGGTCATTATAATCTATACATTTTGTTTGGATATGATACATTTTTGTTTGGATACAGCATAGTCATTTGTACCTTAAATTGGAACAAATATAATTCCGCATTTACATTATGAATTAAATACAGAAATTTATACTCTTAAGTAATATCCATTATATAAAGCTAAAAATGCTAAGTACTGGTTATGTGTGTGCCACTGCTGTCGTGATTTTTATTAAAAGTGGGATTAATAGTAATACAAGGCAATAATGTCACCTTGTGGTACTGCAAAATTATACATTACCAAAATATGTAAAATGTATGCTTGCCATGTTGGGTATAAAATTGTATTTATGTTACTGATATACAATATTGTATTCAATGGAAATAATTAGTTTGAATGCATGTTTATACTTATAATGTGCAGTACACAATTCTACTTCATAAACAGTGGTTCTCCTAATAAAGATAGTTTTAATTCCTCAACACAGCTAAGACCCAGTCCATAAAGGAGAAATACCTCAGGCTCCGCTCCACTACGCCTGAGTAGATATAAGGTATGTGTGTTTACACTTGTAATGATATTCAAAAAATTTTTCGTCCTGAATGCATGTTTATACTTATAACGTGCAGTTTTTAATTCTACTTTGCGACTAGTGATTCTCCAAATAAAGATAATTTTAAATCCTTAACACAGCTTAGACTCAGTCTGTTTAGGAGAAATACCTCAGGCTCAGCTCCGCTGCGCCTGAGTAGATATAAGGTATGTGTGTTTACACAATGACTGATATTCAAACAAAATTTTAAATGTTTAAATACTTCATTTAATGTGCTGGAAATTACTACAGAATTTTGAAATATATTTATATATATTCAATGTAATAAAGTAAATGTATTGTTATAAGTTATGAATTTATTTTATGTTATACTCTGATTATGTCTTCTTCATCGACAACAGACATACACAATTCTGCATGCGGGTGGGAAACCAGCCCAGACATGCCAACGTATGTCTCAGAGTGTCCTTGCACATAGGTCTTTCAAGGTCAAACAATATCTAAGTTATGATCACAAACTTGTTCACTCACAACACAGCTAACATGATTATAGCTTTGGATCTTACCTCAGTTTTATAAAGAGGTAAATTATGGTGTATTTGTTTTCCACTATTTGGGCTTAACATCACTTTCAACAACCCAATCATATTGTGATGTTGCAACAAGCTCAATACTCACTTTTAGCATCACACCCCAGACACATGACATATTTCAACCAGTCACATTATACTGACACTGTGCATGGACCCAGGCAGAAAAGAAAGATAGGAAGACAACCTGAAGGACTGCACTAGTTTGGAGATATGGACTTTCAAAAATCTCAAAATGGCTGCTATTTGTGCGACAAGAGGGCAGCATTTTGAATTTTCAGTCATGAATTCAAATTTTAAACAAGAGGGCCATGATGGCCCTGTAACGCTCACCTGAGCAACATAGCACTTTGAGAGCCTGATCTAGAATTGATCAAGGCAAACATTCTGATCAAAGTTCAAAATGATTATAACAAAGTTTTCTGCTGATTTCGCCTGGTGACCTAGTTTTTGATACCAAGTGACCCAGTTTCGAACTTGACCTAGAACTCATCAAGACAAACATTTTGTGCAAGATTCATGATAATATGCTTGAAAAATGTGACCGCTAGAGTGATAAGATTTTACGCTGATTTGGCCAGGTGACCTAGTTTTTTACCCCAGGTGTTCCAGTTTCGAACTTGACCTAGAAATCATCAAGACAAACATTTTGAGCCAGATTCATGATGATTGTTTCAAAAATGTGACCACTAGAGTGTTAACAAGGTTTTCTGCTGATTTGGCCCGGTGACCTAGTTTTTGACCCCAAGTGACCCAGTTTCAAACATATCCTAGAACTCACCAAGACAAACATTTTGAGCAAGATTCATGATAATTGCTTCAAAAATGTGACCGCTAGAGTGTTAACAAGGTTTTCTGCCGGTTTGGCCTGGTGACCTAGTTTTTGACACCACGTGACCCAGTTTCGAACCTGACATAGAAATCATCAAGACTGACATTTTGAGCAAGATTCATGATTATTGCTTCAAAAATGTGACCGCTAGAGTGTTAACAAGGTTTTCTGCTGATTTAGCCCGGTGACCTAGTTTTTGACTCCAAGTGACCCAGTTTCGAACTCAACCATCAAGACAAACATTTTGAGCAAGATTCATGATGATTGCTTCAAAAATGTGACCGCTAGAGTGTTAACAAGGTTTTCTGCTGACCTGGCCAGGTGACCTAGTTTTTGACCCCAAGTGACCCAGTTTCGAACTTGACCTAGAAATCAACAAGAGAAACATATTGAGCAAGATTCATGATGATTGCTTCAAAAATGTGACCGCTAGAGTGTTAACAAGGTTTTCTGCTGATCTGGCCAGGTGACCTAGTTTTTGACCCCAGGTGACCCAGTTTCGAACTTGACAAACATAATCAAGACAAACATAATGAGCAAGATTCATGATAACTGCTTCAAAAATGTGACCGCTAGAGTGTTAACACGATTTTCTGCTGATCTGGCCCGGTGACCTAGTTTTTGACCCCAAGTGACCCAGTTTCGAACTTGACCTAGAAATCATCAAGACAAATATATTGAGCAAGATTCATGATGATTGCTTCAAAAACGTGACTGCTAGAGTGTTAACAAGGTTTTCTGCTGATCTGGCCAGGTGACCTAGTTTTTGACCCCAGGTGACCCAGTTTCGAACTTGACCTAGAAATCATCAAGACAAATATATTGAGCAAGATTCATGATGATTGCTTCAAAAATGTGACCGCTAGAGTGTTAACAAGGTTTTCTGCTGATCTGGCCCGGTGACCTAGTTTTTTACCCCAGGTGACCCAGTTTCGAACTTGACCTAGATTTAATAGAGGCAAACATTTTGAGCAAGTTTCATCAAGATTGGGTCAAAACTATGACCTGTAGAGTGTTAACAAGTTTTTCCTTTGATTTGACCTGGTGACCTAGTTTTTGACCCCAAGTAACCCAGTATCTAACTTGACCTAGATTTCATAGAGGCAAACATTCTGAGCAAGTTTCATCAAGATTGGGTCAAAACTGTGACCTCTAGAGTGTTAACAAAGTAATTATTGACGACGGGCGACGGACGACGACGGACATAGGGTGATGACAATAGCTCACCCTGAGCTTTTGCTCAGGTGAGCTAAAAAGCTCATTAATTGCAGGAATGTCATTTGTTAAGTTAAAATCTCATTATTTTAATTGTATTTGATGCACAAAAAAAAAAAAGAAAAGAATTAACGGGCAGTATTCTGTCCTTGTACATTTGATTTTTTTTTTTTAAGTTTATAGATGCAAGTTTATGATTGTTTACTGGCAGTCTGATTCCAAATTCAAAATTTTGAAGATTTTTTATTACTTTTAATTGGAATACATATATATCAAGAGAGAAATGTAAACTGTCCCTCTCCACCAATCTCCCCCAGCCATCCACAAACTGATGTATCAAGATCATTCCAACATTACTCTGATGCTCCCCAGCCCAATGCTATCTCATTACTTATAACAATACTATGTTAGACTTAAGCAATAGTCAGACAGGCCTCATCAAACAGTGTACACCCAAATCAGATATCAGAGACTGTGGCATCTTAAGAGTCATTCTGCTGTTTTTGACATATCATCAAGTACATTGTAGCAGACTGATAAAGAGTTCAAGTTTACCAATATTTCAGGCAACTGTAGTATGTATACATACATTTTGTAATCCTGGAGATCAGTGATCCTATTTATATCAACTTGAAACATCTAGTTTATAAATTCCTGTCAAAATTAATAAATAATACCAAACAGATGTGACAAAACTAACTAAACAGCAACCTGAAGCTAAGCTATAGAATGGTGTAATTTCTATCACTGGGAAACTCAAAAATGTACAACAGGAGGGGATCAATGGGGTTTATTCACCATCTTGCTTACTGAGTAGGGATTTTACTAACTATGCCTGCTACTGAGAGACACAGAATAACAGTAAAAATGTGTCAATGGGATCTGCACCCACACAACTGTACATACATCTGAGCTATGCCATGTGAAAATGTATGATTGGAGTACAGCTGTATGTATGCCCAGATTAAGCTGAGCTTGAAGACAGTCTGATCAGGGTGCTCCCTGTCTTCTTACAGAATCTCTGGATACTTAGTCAGTAGAGCTGACAACTTGCCTCCTGGATGCTTCTAATGTATAGCAAGGTCCATATCAGCTGTGGTTTTGATGGCTCCAAAGACACCTTTTCTTATAAATATCTGATATCTGTCATCTCAGATACAACAATTTAAATTAAGAGGAAATTTTAGAAATGGCAGCTTTCCAGTGACGTCAATGTTGACGTCGCTCAAAAACTGCCCAAAATCTTTTATACAAAATTTAATTCTTTGTCTTTCAAGTTTGCACAGAGAAAATCCAATGAGAATCACAATGTATATTACATAAATCGTCCAGCTTTCAAATGATGTGAACGTTATAAAGATATAAACAATTATTTTTATTATTATTTTTGTTTTTGTAAACATGAAAATGCATTGAACTCTATGGGACTTTTGACGCTGTGGAATTACTTTTGATCCCTGACTGTATCTCTTTTCTCCCTTTCTCTGGGAGATGGCACAAAATGACCTACAAAGGTTGACATGTCGTTAAACCCCAACACAATCAATTAGGAACTACAGCTGGGTTATGGACTTCTGCCAAGAATAGATTATTTGTGAGTCAAATAAACGATAGATTATTTGTGAGTCAAATAAACAAGAGCTGTATTTTTGTGCATGAGCACACAAAGTTCATGGAAATATTCCCGAAATGGAAGGAGCTCTAGCTTGGGCATGAAATTCTGCCAGGGCAGAAAACTCATAAACTGACTGACTTTGTCTTATTCCAGACACACTATCTCATGCCAGGTACATGTACATTGAAATCCCATGGGTTATAGGCATAAATACACATGGATATTTGGTGCCTACTGCTGGCTATAAACCCTATCATTTGGATGGAAATTATAAACACTGGGTCTATGGAAGGGATACTCTTACCTGAGCATCCATTATTTCCTCACTGATTTAATTTAAAACATATACATGTACAAATAGGCTTACAGTTACTATTAGCGAATTAGTCATGATCATGTGACTGTCTTGTGACAGCAAGTCACATCACAAGCCTGTGTTTAACATTAAAAAAAAAAAGAGAGAGCACTCCAAGAGACAGCGCCAAATATAGGTACTGCAGGAAGGATTTGACAATTTGTGTTGATACATTAACCATTTGTCTGCATGGTTGGCATGGGAGCCTATTTGATTGGATAGGAGTGAGATAAAAACTAGACATGTCCAAAGTACATAAATACCCCTGCCTTTAGCTATTCACCCATAAGGCAATAACTTTTTTCCAAATACTCAACCTGACTTATTATACATTCTGTCTCCTAACCTTCCCCAGGACAACCCTCAGGGGCAACTCTAGCAGAGAGTTGAAGGTTTAGATCTGGGTATTTAGCATACCAGATTTCAACTTCTTAGAATAAAAGGCAACCAAGTTATGACCTCCAAAAGAAACGCACATATAAATGTCAAGGTAAAATCTGACCAACATTGGGTCATACTGACTCATAATCCATACGTATGATGTTTAAACATAAAATACTCTTCAAGATATCAGGCAAAATCACTGGAGCAAGAAATATAGGTCATTGTGACCAACATTCATTTTGGTATCAAACTTCGGGTAATACGTATGGATTCATAATTCATAAATATGATGTTTATACATCAAATAAACTTCAAGATAGAAGTCAAAATTACTGGAATGTGACTTGGGGCCATACTGACTCTTAATCCATGTGTTTGTACATCAAATACTCTTCAAGATATAGGCAAAATTACTGGACTGTGAAATGCAGGTCTCTGTGACTCATAATATATAAGTATGAATTTTATACATCAAATACTCTTCAAGATATAAAGCAAAATTACTGGACTGTGAAATATAGGTCAATGTGACCTAAATTTATTTTGAGGTCAAACTTAGGGTCATACTGACTCATAATCCAAATGTTTGCTGTTAATACATCAAATACTCTTCCAGATATAAGGCAAAATCATTGGACCATGAAATATAGGTCACTGTGACCTACATTTATTTTGAGGTTAAACTTCAGATCATTATGACTCACAATCCATGTATGATATTTATACATCAAATATTCTTCAGGATATATTACTGAACTGTGAAATGTAGGTCACTGTGACCTATATTTAAGCTGAGGTCAAATTTTGGGTCACACTGACTCATAATATATAATTATGATGTTTATATAGTTTATATACATGAAACACTCTTCATGATAGCAAAATCACAACCGTGACACTCTTCAGGATATAAGGCAAAATTACTGTACTGTGAAATATAGGTCATGCTGACCTTCACTCTTCACTTCATGACATATAAGTCAATGTCACAAGGCTTACCGATGTCTTACCAAGTCAAAGTTGAAAAAAAACAAAAAAAAAACTTAACTTTTTATAGATGTCCTAGATTTTGACTTTAAGCCCCACCTCGTGGTAAGATCCTTGGGTCTGTGTCATGAAATGAATGCTGACCCTTGAGGGTACCTATGGTCTAAATATGAATGCTTTCTGATAAGAGTTTGTTGAGATTTTGAAATTTTGAAAATCTTGAACATACTGGACATGAGTCCAAAATATACAAATTAGCCTGACCTTTGGACCATAGCTCCACTCTAGTACAGGGTTGAAGGTTTAGGTTTGGGTAAGTAGCATACCAAATTTCAACTTCCTAGCATAAAAGGTACCCAAGATATGACCTCCAAGAGAAAGGGGGCAGTAAATTTCAATGGACCTGTTATACATTTTGACCCTTAGTCCAACCCCAGACCCAGAGGCTACTAAAGCTCAAAAATGAAGTTTTAGGTCTTGGTAATTTCAACTTTCTAGCATAAAAAGCACCCAAGTTATCACCTAAGTAGCATACCAAATTCAACTTCCTAGTTTAAAATGTACCCAGGTTTGACCTGTTACACATTTAAACCCCTAGCCCCACCCCAGGGCAAGACTCAGGGGCAATTCTAGCACTAAGTTAAAGGTTTAGGTCTGGGTAAGTAGCCTACCAAATTTCAACTTCCTAGCATAACAGGCACCCAAGTTACTACCTCCAAGAGAAACATGGACGTAAATGTCAACGTAAAATTGAATGTAAACTTAAACTGATCCCTAGTCCCACCCCATGGCATGACCTAGGAGCAATTCTACCACAGATTTGAAGGTATAGGTTAAGTAGTACACCAAATTTCAGCTTCCTAGCATAAAAGGTACCCAAGTTATGACTCCTGTTAGGAATATGACAGAGGTATGTACAGACGTAACATCAATGCAAAATGCTATATGCCCCATTCCTGTCTTTGGCTGGCAGGGACATAATAAAAACAAAAAAAACAAAGTGTTGATATTTGACAATAATTCTGTAGATTTATTTCACCAATTTACCTTGAATGGGGTTAAAAGGAGGTTTGTGCTAAAGTACATCCCCTCCCTGTAGCACAACCTAGACCTAAAGGATAGGTCTTGTTTCTGGAGCATTCAAACAGGCTTACCCCATGTAAGCATAAATACATGTGTAGATGTGAACTGCAGGATAAAGAACAGAAAGAATTCTTATGTTTGGGATTTGCCTTGGGAATAACATTTTCCTCCATAAAATTATAAATAATGGCAAGAAATCAAATTTCCATACCTGACCATGTCACCCTGCAGCATTTTTTTCAGAGTCTTCAGAAGAGGTACCCTTTACTGAACAACTGTTACTTCCCTTTGCTTTCCCCTAAACATGCATTCACTGGAATACTTAAGCACCAAAAGTGGCTAAGTTTCGCACACAAGGTAGTCACGGTAATGCACTTCAATAGTATTTCAGCCCCCAAAATGGCTAAGTTCAAAAATTGAAAAAAGTCACAAAAAATTAATTGACAATAATGCCAAAACCACATGTAAATCTACAGACCATGACAAAAGAGCTTGCAAAACTTCAAATTACTGTCCTTTCGACATCACTCAGAAAGACATTTCTTGCTTGGCGTTTTATTTTAAACGAAAATATTTTGTTCTGAATGACCATATCTTATCAGAAACCATTTTTCTTTTCTGTTTTGTTCTCAAATATGACCCCTTAAATTAAATTTAGGGCAAAAAAATGTTCTGACCTATGCAATTTCTATAGTAAAGTGATTTTTTGGAATTTTTTATTAAGAAAATAGTTTTCACTTTCTTTGCAGAATTAAATTATTGATGTTTCACAACAATACTGTGAAAATTTCAGAAAAATTGAACAAGCAGAACTTGTTGAAAATCTGCCTCCAAGTTACCTACCCTACAGATTTCTGCATAAATTGCATTCATTTTTACTATGGGAAAAAAAAATATTTGATTTTTTAAAAACCAATTACTAAAATGAAACTTTTTGTGCGTAGGTAGTTAAGACAAATGGTTTTCCATTAAATCCTGACAAAAGTTTGCAAATTTACTTCTTCTGTGTAAAGCACCAGGCAAAAAAGACTTTCCGAAACATGTTGAAAGGACAGTAATCAGTATTAAACTGTATGAAGATTTGCGCACACAAGGTCCCACCATCTGTCTTCAAATGCCTAGGTCGAAAAAGGGGAATAACTCTGCAAGGAGACTCCCGACAGAAAAACGAAACAAGAGGGCCATGATGGCACTTTGCAACATAGCACTTTGAGAACCTGATCTAGAACTGATCAAGGCAATCATTCTGATAAAAGTTCAAAATGATTATATTAACAAGTAAGACAATGTAGCATGTCTAATGGACTGTGAAATAAAGGTCAATGTCAAATATGGATGACTGCACTCAAGAGGCCATGCTAAGATGTATGCATGTACTAAGTATCACTGGCTGTAGGAGCAATAGTTACTGAGAAACTGACCTAAACACAAACACTTCACAAGTACCAAATATCACTCTGTAGGACCAATAATTACTGAGAAAGTGACCTAAATGGAAAAACTTAAGAGAGTCACTGGACAGAAAACTTATACATCACCTTGAAATCATCAAGACAAACATTTTGAGCAAGATTCATGATGATCACTTCAAAAATGTGACCTCTAGCACATCAACAAGGTTTTTCCTTTGATTTGGCCAGGTGAACTAGTTTCTGATATCAAGTGACCCAGTTTTAAACTAGACCTAGAAATCATCAAGACAAACATTTTGAGCAATATTTATGATGATTATTTCAAAAATGTGACCTCTGGAGTGTTAACAGTTTTCTCCTGATTTGGCCTGGTGACCTAGTTTTTGACCCTATGTGACCCAGTTTCAAATTTGACCTAGAAATCATCAAGACAAACATTTTGAGCAAGATTCATGATGATTGCTTCAAAAATGTGACCGCTAGAGTGTTAACAAGGTTTTCTGCTGCTTTGGCCAGGTGACCTAGTTTTTTACCCTAAGTGACCCAGTTTCGAACTTGACCTAGAAATCACCAAGACAAACGTTAAGCAAGCTTCATGATGATTGCTTGAAAAATGTGACCACTAAGAGTGTTAACAAGGTTTTCCGCTGATCTGGCCAGGTGACCCAGGTTCAAAACTGACCTAAAAATCAACAAGACAAACATTTTGAGCTAGATTCATGATGATTGCTTAAAAAATGTGACCGCTAGAGTGTTAACAAAGTTTTCTGCTGATTTGGCCCGGTGACTTAGTTTTTTACTCCAAGTGACCCAGTTTCGAACTTGACCTAAAAATCATCAAGACAAACATTTTGAGCAAGATTTATGATGACTGCTTCAAAAATGTCACCCCTAGAGTGATAACAAGATTTTCCACCGATTTGGCCAGGTGACCTAGTTTTTGAGCCCAGGTGACCCAGTTTCGAACTTGACCTAGAAATCATTAAGACAAACATTTTGAGCAAGATTCGTGATGACTGCTTCAAAAATGTGACCGCTAGAGTGTTAACAAGGTTTTCTGCTGATTTGGCCCTGTGACCTAGTTTTTGACCCCAAGTGACCCAGTTTCAAACTTGACCTAGAACTCATCAAGACAAACATTTTGAGCAAGATTCATAATGATTGCTTGAAAAATGTGATGGCTAGAGTGATAACAAGATTTTACGCTGATTTGGCCAGGTGACCTAGTTTTTGACCCCAGGTGCTCCAGTTTCAAACTTGACCTAGAAATCATCAAGACAAACATTTTGAGCAAGATTCATGATGACTGCTTCAAAAATGTGACCGCTAGAGTGTTAACAAGGTTTTCAGCTGATTTGGCCCCCGTGACCTAGTTTTTGACCCCACATGACCCAGTTTCAAATATATACTAGAACTCATCCAGATGACCATTTTGAGCAACATTCATGATTATTGCTTCAAAAATATGACTGCTGGAGTGTTAACAAGGTTTTCTGCTGCTTTGGCCTGGTGACCTAGTTTTTGATCCCACGTGACCCAGTTTCAAACCTGTCCTAGAAATCAAGACAAACATTTTGAGCAAGGTTCATGATGATTGCTTGAAAAATGTGACGGCTAGAGTGTTAACAAGGTTTTCTGCTGATTTTTTCCGGTGACCTAGTTTTTGACTCCAAGTGACCCAGTTTTGAACTTGATCTAGAAATCATCAAGACAAACATTTTAAGCAAGATTCATGATGATTGCTTAAAAAATGAGACCGCTAGAGTGTTAACAAGGTTTTCTGCTGATCTGGCCCCGTGACCTAGTTTTTGAACCCAAGTGACCCAGTTTCGAACTTGATCTAGATTTAATAGAGACAAACATTTTGAGCAAGTTTCATCAAGATTGGGGCAAAACTATGACCTCTAGAGTGTTAACAAGTTTTTCCTTTGATTTGACCCGGTGACCTAGTTTTTGATCTTAAGTAACCCAGTATCAAACTTGACCTAGATTTCATAAAGGCAAACATTCTGAGCAAGTTTCATCAAGATTGGGTCAAAACTGTGACCTCTAGAGTGTTAACAAACTAATTGTTGATGACGAACGACGACGGACAGATGGTGATGACAATAGCTCATCCTGAGCTTTTGCTCAGGTGAGCTAAAAAAATGTGTCCGTTTATTTTTCATGCTGATGCTATATATAAAATTTCAGGATCCTAGTACTTACCATTCCTGACCATATGCAGAGGGTAACGGATAAACAGACAGAAATGGCTAAGTTCAAAAGTCAACAAAAGAGTTAAAAATTAAATTGATGATAATACCAAAACCACATGCACATCTACAGACCATGACAAAAGAACCTGCAAAGTTTCAAACTGATTGGTATACTACAAAACTGTCGGGTGAGTTGTGCATCTATATTGAATTTTAATAGTATTTAAGGCTCAAAAATGGCTTAGTTCAAAAGTGAAAAAAGTGACAAAAATTAAATTGTCCATATTCCAAAATCACATGCATATCTACCGACCATGACAAAAAAGCCTGCAAAGTTTCAAATTGATCGGTATAAAACTGCATGAGGAGTTGCGCACACAAGGTACCCACCACCCGTTGTCAAAATGCCTATGTCAAAAAAGGGGAATAACTCTGCAAGGTAAACCCCGACAAAAAACGGAAAAATATGTGTTTGATTATTTGTCATGCTGATGCTATATATAAAATTTAAGGATCCTACCTTTTACCATTCCTGACCATGTGCAAGTGTAATGGATGTACAGACAGACAGGCCCACACCAATATGCCCCCACAACTTCTTTGAAGTTGGGAGGCATAATCATGTCCTCTAAACACTGATCCCAAATAGTTGGCAAAATATCAGGATCCTTGTTCATCATAGTGTGTACAGTCTCTTATCTCACTAACCGCACATCACCTGGCTTTCTTTGTTTTTCTCGGGTAATGTGCGGTATCCACTTATGCTGTAATACCCGCTGAGAACATGTGCAGTTTATAACTTTTAGCTGGCCTTCCTATGAAGAATGCGAGGAATGGCCAGATAAGTGTGTAATTCGATACATACAAATCCAGGTCATTCCAGGTAGGACCTGCAGAGTAAAAAACAATCTTCGCATCTATTTTTTTCATTGTATGTAAAATTTATGAAAATAAATAAATCTGCGTGCAAAATTATGCAGAATAGCCATTTTAATTGATTTTCTATGTGCAATATTAAGCAAATTGCAATGTTAGGTTTTCGATCGATTTTTGACTGCCGCATAACAATCAACAACAACCGATATAATATTACCCACACATTAAAAAAAAATGTTCAAAAGCAATAATCAAATATGATTGTTTTATCAGTATTTTTTTATTCAAATATGCAGAAGATTATTAAAACCATTGTAAAAGGCCACGGCGAGTTAATAATATAAGCATATTTTAACTGACTGATTAAAGTTCTGGCAGTCACGTGCTGCATCACACGATTATAGGCTGAACTGACTGTGCAGATATGCAGGCTGATTTGTGCCTTTATTTATTTCATGTTGTGGCCCATTTTACATGCTACAGAGACCTACATGCAACATTCAAGTTGTTTATTACAGAGGCTAGTAAACAGTATATTGTAATAACACAACAACTGCTACCTTTATCATTTAACCTGATCCTTGAGTCACATCTTTCGTATTGTTTCATCATTAAATCATGTGAAATGTTCACCATACTCTCCATCTATATAGGTGCTCACATATCAAGGTATGTGATTAAGAGCCACATGACAAATCCAACCATTACAAAAACCTAAATATTATCAAATTTCTTTGGGCTGTAAAAATAAAAAAAAAATGCAGATGTAAAGTTTATATTTTTCATACTTCTGCTCAAAACATCCCCAAATGAATATGGAAAGTTGGAACACTCCTATTTAATACAATGAAATTTGTATGACCATAAAAATGAAAAAAAATTCTGATAAAAATGTGATATTTTTCTTATGCAAATAGTGTGTGGAAGCAACTACTTTTCATTATAGATGCATCTACTGACAGGGAATATTAGGCTATCTAGGTCAAATATACCTATCTGACAGGTAAAAAGTAGTCCAGCACATTATCTGTAATTTCTTATCAGAGGCTACTGGACTGAGATAATTGCCAGTAATTGGATTTGTTTCGTTAAACCTACGATACATCTAAATATTGCTCTCCGGGGAATCACCCGACTACCGCAGAAAAAACAAGAACCTGAACTTTTGTACCGGCATTTAGAAGTACCCAGCACCGGTTGTTCGGGTTTCCGAACGACCAGTACCCATAATTCAATTTACCTTCTGCGGCTTCCGGAGGAAACATGCTTATCAGCTGAGAGAATTCTTCGACGATTTTGTAGCCGTTTGTGGGGTATTCCGCTGGTTTCACCCGCTCGCAGACTATTATTTTCATTCATTTTATTTATTCCTTCTTTCGTTTTGCTTTATTTTGTTTAGTTTCTTTTGTGTGTCAAGTTGCGTTTAGCGATATCGTTGAACGTAATTTCGATACGCTCCTTAGTTCGGATTATTCTTCCGTTTTTTAGTTTTTCTGGTTATCCTTCTGAATTCTTTTTTCTTTTTCGTTTGTTCAGCATTTCAGCTATAGAATGTCTGCACAGAACAAAAGATGTCCTGGAATATATGGTAAGTGCTCAAAGATTATGCCTTACTGTGATAACCATAAAATTTGTAGAGCCTGTAGGGGCTATTCCTGTTCCCCTTCTACTCCTTGTGAGGTTTGTTCAGAGTGGACTGAGGAACTGTGGAAGAAACTTTCTAAATGTTTACATAGAGCCTCTCAGGCTAAATCTGTTAAGCCTAAGGTTTCTTCTTCGCAGGCTCCTGCTAAAGGTCCTGCTTCTTCTGATGAATCCCAGGCTCCTGCTAAAGGTCCTGGTTCGTTTTGTCTTCCTAGTGGTAGTTGTCCAGCACCGGCTGCCATTACCACAAGGACGACAGAAAATTCCAGTTGCCGCGAGCTTGAAAGCGATTTAGTCCACCAAGCTCCTGGTGATCACAATAGGAATCCTGAGTCAGAAGGAACAAAGGCTCCCTCATCTCAGGTTCCAGTTGATATCATTAGCAGTCCCTCCAGGAAAAGTTCTTCTCCTGAAAGGCACAGTGGGAAAAGCCATTCTAAGTCGGTCACGCCTATGGATATGGCATTCCCACGGAATAAATCTCTTCCAAGGCAGTACGCTTCTGCTAGGTCAGCCAGATCACGTAGCAGGAGCATACACACAGACAAAAGACGAAGGCGAAAGTCGAAGTCAGTCTCGTCTGGTAGGTCTAGTTCTTCGGAAGGAAGAGCCAGACATTCCAAGCATAGGGACAGTAGGTCTAGGCATAAGTCTAGGCTGTCTCATTCTAAACGGAGAGATTCTCGGTATACCAGATACCATAGGTCTAGGTCACCTAGGTCCAGGTCACCTAGATCCAGGTATCACAGGTCTAGATCATACAGGCCCAGGTCACATCGATCTAGGCCACTTAGGTCTAAGTCTCCTAGGTCAGACAGGTATAGACATGCGAGTCCTAGGCAAGTTAGATATTCTAGGTCTCGTTCTGTTTCAAAGTCTAAAGTAGACCCTGCTGTTTCTGCACTGACAAAGTTGGTAGAACAACAAGGTCAGATGTTGAAAGAACTGTCAAGTCGATTTGATAATCTTTCTACACCAACTCCTCAGGTGTCAGCCGATAAAGTTACTGTCACCCCTTTAGGAGCTGAAAATGTGGTGGACGTATACAACTCTGAAAATGAGGAGTCGGACCCAGATCGTTTTCAGGTTCGTGTTGGAGATAGTGAAAGGATTGGGGATTCCGATTCTGATCACTATGAAGAAAAAGGGGAAGAGACTCCCAAAGAGTCTCTCTCTTACAAAGAAGCCATTATAAAACTTCGCAACAGGCTTGGGCCAAGTGTCTGCCCCATTCCTGAGGCGAAAAGTAAAGCAGTTGGGGCATCTGCTTTAGATTTCTTCAAGGATCAAGAACGGTCGGAAGAAACCTCTCTAGCATTACCTCAATCGAATAGCGTTTCTGTTTCACTTTCTAAAATGAACAAACGTTTGAAGGGAGAGGATGAGGTTCCAATGACTCCTCTTCCCTCATATCCTAAAGGTTTTAAAATAGGCTCATTTGTTTCCCTGAAAAGTAAACCTAAGATATTTCAGGCTTCTTCTTACGAGTCTTTAAATCCTTTGATTAGCATGGATCCTCCCTCTGTTAATCCAGGTTTAAAGGATATTATGAAGCAAGGTTCTTCGGTTCCTTCTTCTCAAGCTGTTCAATTTTCCACTCTTGAAAATTGGGAGAAATTGGCCAGAACTGGTATGCAAGTAGCTTCTCATTCAGAGATGTTTCTTTGTGGAACACTCAAAACTATGCAGCAGGACACTTTGTCCAAGGATGACATGTTGGAAGTGTCACGCTATCTTCAAGCTGTGGCCGTGTCTCAGTCTCACTTAATTGAAATTTTATCAAGACTTGCTTCAGGGCCTCTTTTGGCTCGTAGAGATGCTTGTTTGGCAGTGTCAGATTTGGATTCAGAGGTCAAACAATCTTTACGAGTTCAGCCCATGGAATCTTCAACAATTTTTGGTGAGAAATTTCCTGAAATTGTGAAGCAGTACAAAGATGGACTTACCCATAAGTCTCTGCAGATGGCTGTTGTCGGTGCAAGTAAACAGCAGTCTTCTGGTTTCAAGAAAAAGGGTCCCAAAGTTTCAGAATCCTCAACTAAGTCTACATATGGTGAGTTAAGCGTTTCTGTAGGGCCCAATGCTTCTAGAACTGCTAATGTCACACAGGGTCAAGGTAGACCGTTTCAGAGAAATCCTAGGAGAAATCCTGTGAATCCAGGGCAGAATAAGGGTCCTAAGAAGGGTAAAGGACCTAAGCCCAATGCCCCTTAGGGGTGCCCACTTCGGTTCCCAGGCTTGCCAAGGCATGAAACCTTGTGTCTCATACCCAGAGCAGGTACCAAGATCAGACCTGCCAACAGGAGGAAGAATTTCTTTCTTCCTAAAGGCCTGGGAAAAAATAACTTCGGATGTTTGGACACGCTCTGTCGTCCGAAGTGGGTATCGAATTCAATTACGTGTCCTTCCTCGTCTGTTTCTTTCTCCACCAAGATGGTGTACTCGTATGCCACAAGACCCTGTAAAACTGGAAATCTTGAGAGACGAAGTGAAATCATTGCTTCAGAAGCGAGCAATCGAAGAAGTAACGAAGGATCATCCCAGGAGAGGGTTTTTCAGTCGTATATTTCTGGTTCAGAAACGGTCAGGGGGTTGGCGTCCAGTAATAGATCTTTCTCGTCTGAACCAATTTGTTCTTTGTCCTCATTTCAAAATGGAGACATTGAATTCAATCAGACAAGCACTTCAGAAAGGCGACTGGGTTACTTCCCTCGATTTGAAGGATGCATATTTTCACATCTGCGTCCATCATCGATCACGACGTTATCTTCGGTTCATTTTCGAAGGGAAAATGTACCAGTTTCGAGTTCTGCCATTTGGCCTCTCTGTAAGTCCATATGTGTTCACTCGAGTCTTGAAATCAGTTTTAAGTCATGTTCGTCGCCAAGGTATTCGAGTACATGCATACCTGGACGACTGGTTACAACCTTCAGTGTCAGAGGCCCTATCATGGCTTCACAGCAAAAGGCTCCTCAGGATTATTCTAGATCTAGGCTTTATTCCCAACTGGGGGAAGTCAGAACTAGTTCCAGTTCAGGAATTCACTTTCCTAGGTGCTCGATTCAAGCTCAATCAAGCATTAATCGGCCCCTCTCAGGACAACATTGTTTCTCTTCAACAAGCCTTGACCAAGTTGTTGGGAGCGAAAGAAGCTTCAGCTCGCCAGTTATACTCCATTCTAGGTCAGATGGAGTCTATGGCCAGCCTCCTTCCACTAGGGAAAGCTTTCAAAAGACCCCTCCAGTGGGAATTCAAGGAGAGGTGGTGTCAAGGACTGGCTTTGTGGGACGACAAGATCCCTTTAGGGCCATGGTTTTGCAAAGCAGTGAGTCCTTGGATGGACATGGAGGTTATAATGGCCATGTCTCCTCTTCATCATCCTTCTCCCCAGCTCCATCTTTTCACAGATTCGAGTCTGGAGGGTTGGGGGGCTCACATGGACAGTCACATGGCATCGGGTCTTTGGTTCCCGTCTTTCAAACAACAGCACATCAATGTCCTCGAGTTGGAAGCAGTCTTGTTGGCTCTCAAAGCTTTTGCGGTTCATGTCAGGGGTCATTCGGTGTTGCTAGCTACGGACAACACAACAGTGGCGGCCTATGTGAACAAACAGGGGGGACTCATTCCCAAACCTTGTGCAACCTGGCAGTAGAGATTGCGTTATGGTGCACTCAGAACAAAGTTCACATCAAGGCCAGATATTTACCTGGGAGACTCAACGCTCTAGCGGATTGCTTGTCCAGGAAAGGGAATATTGTTCAAACCGAATGGTCTCTCAGTCCAAGAGTAGCATCTCAGATATTTCACAGCTGGGGCAAGCCTCATCTAGATTTATTTGCAACTCGTCTGAACAGGAAGCTACCGCTGTTTGTGTCTCCTGTCCTGGATCCAGAAGCATATGCAACAGATGCACTGAGTCTGAGCTGGCGGGGAATGTGGGCATACGCATTTCCTCCATTTCCTCTGATTCTTCCTTGTCTCTAGAAAATTCAGGAGGAGGAATGTTCAGTGTGCCTTATTGCTCCTCTTTGGGAGGGACAAGCATGGTTCCCTCTACTTCTGTCACTTCTGGTAGCTCCTGCAGTTCGCCTTCCTTTGAAGAAGGATCTGCTGTATCAACCCATTTCCAGAATGTTGCATCCCACCCCTCAGGTGTTCCATCTTTACGCTTGGTTGCTATGCAACGACACTTGCAGGCGACAGGCATTTCTGAGCCAGTTGCCAGTCGAATTTATTCCGCGAAAAGACCTTCCACAAACAATCTGTATGATTACAGGTGGAAATCTTGGGTGGATTGGTGCATCGGAAGGAAAATGGATCCCTTCAATCCTTCTGTGAATATGTTTGGAGAATTTTTAATCTCTTTGCATGATAAGAACTTTTCTCCAGCCACAGTTAAGGGCTATCGTTCAGCTATTTCCACAACTTTGAAGCAGATTTCAAGTATCGACTTCTCCAGTCAGTCTGTCTTATCTGATGTGGTTAGAAGTTTTGAGCTGGAACGTCCTAGGACAAGGCCTCATTTTCCAAAATGGGATCTTGCGGTAGTCCTTTCGGCTTTGAATTCTTCGCCTTTTGAACCTCTAGATTCATGCGGTTTTAAGGAGCTCACTTTCAAGACTGTGTTTCTTACTGCTCTGGCCTCTGGTCGCAGGCGTAGTGAAATTCATGCCTTGTCCTGTTCTGATGTTCAGTTTTCAGATCAGTCAGTCAGTTTGTCAACCTTTCCTGGGTTTCTGGCAAAGAATCAGCTTCCCTCAGTTTTGTCTTCACCTATTTCTTTGCCTTCTCTCTCAGGTCAGGATTCTTTACTATGTCCTGTTAGAGCTCTTAAGATTTACCTGGAAAGGGTTTTATCTAGGAGAAAAGGTCGTAAAAGGTTATTTATTTCTCACCTGGATTCTTATGACAAAGAGATTTCATGTGATACTATTTCGAGGTGGATTGTTCAGACCATCAAGTTGGCTTATGGAACTAGGAAGTTGAACCAAGTCTCAGTAAATGCTCATGAAGTTAGGGCTCTAGCTTCATCGTGGGCTTGGTCTAATAAGGTTCCTCTTGATGATATTGTGAAGGCTGGGTTTTGGTCTTCAGAGAACTCTTTTATTAAGTTTTATTTGAGAGATGTTTCCATTTTGGCAAGTAGCCTGGCCAGCCTAGGCCCCGTAGTAGCAGCACAAGCGGTGGTTGTGCCTGTTACTTCTGTTCTATAGATATAGAGAGATCCAGAGTTTTGTACATATATGTATATACTTGGGATTTAAATCTGGTTTTTTAAAAAAAAAAAAAAAAAAAAAAAAAAAAAAAAAAAAATACAGAAAGTTCAAATTATGCCCTATTTGAGGGTTGTTCGCGGTGTGAGACTAGCGACCCATTTGCCATGGTCGATGTCCTAACGGCGAAGCGAACTTTTGTACTCAGCTTGGTAGGTTATTCTTACTAGACCCACCATCCATTAATGTTGTAATCAGCAATATTTAGATGTATCGTAGGTTTAACGAAACAAATCTAGAAAATTTTATATTAATTTTCATATTTGTGAGTTATACCTACGATACATCTAAATCATTCTCCCTCCACCTCCCCTCAGTTATCAGTTTTTTGCATCGGTAAATTGAATTATGGGTACTGGTCGTTCGGAAACCCGAACAACCGGTGCTGGGTACTTCTAAATGCCGGTACAAAAGTTCAGGTTCTTGTTTTTTCTGCGGTAGTCGGGTGATTCCCCGGAGAGCAATATTTAGATGTATCGTAGGTATAACTCACAAATATGAAAATTAATATAAAATTTTCTAGTTTTACTACATCTAGCACCATAGGTGGTTAATGACCAAAGTAGATTTTTGAAGTTAAGGGACTGTACACACTATGTGCATGCTGATAAGGTTTTCTGCTATGATGGCTAAGTAAAAAATTTGGCATAACTCAGTCAATATTTAACTAAATTTGCTAAAAAGTTATTCATGTCATCCAAACATTGATCCTAAACTGTATCCAAAATATCAGAATCCTAACTCAAGCAGTTTTCTAGATATCATTGCAATACATGCAAATTCGAAAGGGGCTTAACTCTGCCAATTTTTAGAATTCGGTCAAAAAAATTATCAGGTCATCTAAACATTAATTGATTCTAAACTGTGTGCAAAATATTATGATCCTAGCTCAAGCGGTTTTCTAGACATCGTGTTGACAAGGTTTTCCCGCTGTAATAAAGATAAAGTCATTGGGGGCATAACCGAGTCAATATTTTATGAAATTTGCTCAAAAGTTTATCCTAAACTGTGTGCAAAACATCAGAATCCTAACTCATGCACTGCTCTAGATATTATGTTGACAATGTTTTCCCATTGTAATCCAGGCAAAGTTAAAGGGCATAACTCTGCCATTTTTTTTTATGAATTTTCGCTCATAAGTTAATCAGGTCATTTAAATATTGATCCTAAACAGATTGCAAAATATCAGGATCCTAGCTCAAGCAGTTCTCTAGATACTGTGTTGACAAGGTTTCCCTATTGTTAAAATAGCAAAGTCTGCATAACTCTATCAATATTTTATGGAATTCACACAAAAGTTAATCAGGCCATCTCACATTGATCCTAACCTGTATCCAAATAACAGCATCCTAGCTCATGCTGTTTTCTAGATATTGTGTTGACAATGTTTTCCCACTGTAATACAGGCAAAGTCAAAAGGGGCATAACTCAGCCAATTTTTACATGGGAGACAGGGAGATTACATCACCTGATGAAAAAAATGTTAGCTTTCTTTTTCAAATACTGGCAAACATATATGTTTGGCAAACAGAGTATGGCATTTTCACCCTGTCTGCTAACTCTTTTCATTTTCCATACATAGTTTTTTAAATGACTCACTGGGTATATAATATGTTACAGTGAATATATTGATTGCTAAGACATATCTCTATTGAACAGTACTGTTTTCATTGTGACACAAAAATAAACTGAGTCAAACAACCAATTACAGTAAAACTGAGATTCTTTCATCTTTTTAGAGCAAACATTTAAAGACCTTGGGAGATGGGACATTTTGGAGATGTCCGCAAATATTTCCCAAAGTTTATAAATCGCAAAGCTTAGCATACAATATTTTGTAGATTTGTAGATATTTTTAGGGTTCTATTTATCAGATCATGGAAAAAATACATGGTTAAAGAGCTGTTATAACAATCAACTAAACAGAATTCATTCATGAAACCATGTTGGTCAAATTACAACAAGAGGCCCACGGGCCACGGGTCGCTGACCTGAGTGACATAGCCACTGCAGATATGCAGATGTTATGCAACATTTTTCCAATCCTGTCATCGCAACTATTGAAAAGATCATCATTTAAGCAGTTCTTAAAATGAAGAAGAATATATATAGCATGCCAGTCAATGGAGCGTGATCATTTGAACAAACTCTAAATGGCGGCCAGCTTGGATTTACAATCGGCACGATTTTAGCTATTTTTGATCTACGAGTCATCCGAATGCTTCCTACCAAGTTTCGAATCAACTGGTCTTTCGGTTCAGGAGAGAATCGAAAAATAGATTTTCAAGATGGCTGCCATGGCGGCCATCTTGGATAACTGACTGGCACGATTTTAGCTATTTTTGATCTACAAGTCACCCCAATGTCCCCTACCAAGTTTGGAGTCACTTGGCCTTTCGGTGCAGGAGAAGAAGCTAAATATAGATTTTCAAGATCGTGGTGGTCATGGTGGCAATCAGAACGATTTTAGCTATTTTTGATCTACAAGTCACCCAAATGCTTCCTACTAAGTTTCGAGTCAACTGACTTTTGGGTTTAGGAGAAGAAGCGAAAAACAGATTTTCAAGATGGCCGCCATGGCATCCATCTTGGATTTACGATCGGCATGATTTTAGCTATTTTTGATCTACAAGTCACCCAAATGTTTCCTACTAAGTGTCGAGTCAAATTGTCTTTCCGTTCAGGAGAAGAAGTGAAAAATAGATTTTCAAGATGGTTGCCATAGCGCCCATCCCTCAGCACGATTTTAGCTATTTTTGATCTACAAGTCACCCCAATGCTTCCTACCAAGTTTGGAGTCAATTGGCTTTTGGGTTTAGGAGAAGAAGCGAAAAATAGATTTTCAAGATGGCTGCCATGACGGCCACCTCGGATTTCCAATCAGCACGATTTTAGCTACTTTTGATCTACAAGTCACCCTGATGCTTCCTAGCAAGTTTGGATTCAATTGGCCTTTCGGTTCAGGAGAAGAAGCAAAAAATAGATTTTCAAGATGGCGGCCATGGCGGCCATCTTGGATTTCCGATCGGCACGATTTTCGCTATTTTTGATCTACAAGTCACCTTGATGCTTCCTAGCAAGTTTGGAGTCAGTTGGCCTTTTGGTTCAGAAGAAGCGAAAAATAGATTTTCAAGATGGCTGCCATGGCGGCCATCTTGGATTTCCGAGCGGCACGATTTTAGCTATTTGTTATCTACAAGTCACCCTGATGCTTCTTAGCAAGTTTGGAGTCAATTGGCCTTTCGGTTCAGGAGTAGAAGCGAAAAATAGATTTTCAAGATGGCTGCCATGGCGGCCATCTTGGATTTCCATTCGGCACGATTTTAGCTATTTTTGATCTACAAGTCACCCTGATGCTTCCTAGCAAGTTTGGAGTCAATTGGCCTTTCGGTTCAGGAATAGAAGTGAAAATTAGATTTTCAAAATGGCGGCCATGGCGGCCATCTTGGATTTCGGATCGGTACGATTTTAGCTATTTTTGGTCTGCAAGTCACCCTGATGCTTCCTAGCAAGTCTGGAGTCAATTGGCCTTTCGGTCCAGGAATAGAAGCGAAAATTAGATTTTCAAGATGGCGGCCATGGCGGCCATCTTGGATTTAGGATCGGCACGATTTTAGCTACTTTTGATCTACAAGTCACCCTGATGCTTCCTAGCAAGTTTGGAGTCAATTGGCCTTTCGGTTCAGGAGAAGTTGCGATTTTCAAGATGGCGGCCATGGCCGCCATCTTGGATTTCCGATCGGAACGATTTTAGCTATTTTTGATCTACAAGTCACCCCGATGCTTCCTACCAAGTATCAAGTCAATTGGCCCAAGGGTGTAGGAGGAGTAGGCTTTTAAAGCAATTGTTTACGCCGCACAACGGACGACCGACGATGCACAACGGACAGTGACTGACCACAATAGCTCACCATGAGCACTTCATGCTCAGGTGAGCTAAAAATAGAATAGGGCCAAGATGGCCCAGTATCGCTCACCTCAGTCCCAGACAAGTGACCCCTGGGTGGGGCCATTCTTTACCTCAGGTCTGTAATTTGAAAGTCAACTTGATACTTCCAATGAAGATTCAAGTCAATTAGCCTTTCTGTTCAGGAGAAGCAGATCAAAATAGATTGGATTTTCAATCAGAACTATTTTAGCTTTTTTTGATCAAAAAAGTCACCCCAATACTTCCTATCAAGTTTTACGTCAGTTGGCTTTTCTGTTAAAGAAATGTACATCAAATTAGATTTTCAAGACAGTTGCTACAATGGCCATCTTGGATTTCCAATCGGAACGATTTTAGCTTTTTTGGATCTACAAGTCACCCCTATACTTTTTATCAAGTTTCGAGTGAAATGACCTTTCAGTTCTGGAGAAGAAGCACAAAATAGTTTTTCAAGATGGCAGTCATGGTAGCTATCATGTATTTTTGATAGGAATGATTTTAGCTATTCTTTACCTACAAGTTGCCCCGATTCTTCCTATCAAGTTTTGAGTCAACTGGCCTTTCTGTTCAAGAGAAGAAGAGCAAAACAGATTTTCAAGATGGCAGCCATGGCAGCCATCTTGGATTTCTGATCAGAACCATTTAAGCTACCGTTGATCTTGTTTGTGTTGAGGTTTTACTGCCTAGTCAACCCATTGGGGTCATGTTGAGTGTGGTCAGTTTACTTTACCACACTTTTACTGGGCAGGCTTAGTCCTCTAAGCAGTTAACCAGTATTGTGCACATTCTTTTGCCAGTAACTGAAAACTGCCCTTCTTGAATCAGTGGAAGGAAGAGAATGACCACAGAAAATATTTCATGAACAATCTCCATGAAAAAAGGTTGCCGACCTGGCGGGGGTCAAATCTGTACTTTTGATCTACAAGTTGTCCCAATACTTCCTACAAAGGTTCAAGTCAACTGGCCTTTTGGTTCAGAAGAAGGGGTGCAAAATAGATTTCAAAATGGTGGCCATCTTGGATTTTCAATCAGAATGATTTTAGCTTTTTTTTTTATCCTACTAAATTAGCTTCTTATGAGCTACAAGTCACTCTGATACTTTTTATCAAGTTTCAAGTCAATTGGCCTTTGGGTTCAGGAGAACAAGCGCAAATAGTTTTCCAAGATGGCAGCCATGGTGGCTATTTTGGATTTTCAATGATTTTAGCTATCTTTTATCTACAAGTTGCCTCGATACTTCCTACCAAGTTTGAGGTCAGTTTGCCTTTCAGTTCAGGAGAAGAAGAGCAGAATAAATTCTCAAGATGGCAAACATGCTGGCTATCTTGGATTTCCGATTGGAAAGAATTAAGCTATTTTTAATTTACAAGTCGCACAGATACTTCCTACCAAGTGTCAAATCAATTGGCCTTTTGTTTAAGGATGAGAAGCGCAAAATAGATTTTCAAGATGCCCATGGTGGCCATTTAGGATTTCAAATTGGAACACAATTTTTTTTTTCAGTTCAGGAGAAGAAACACAAAATAGTTTTTCAAGTTGCCCGCCATGGCGGCCATCTTGGATTTCTAATCTGAATGATTTTAGCTATTTTTGATGTGCAAGCTGCCCCCATACTTCCTACCAAGTTTTACATCAATTGTCTTTTTTTGTTCAGAAGAAGCATAAAATAGATTTTTTTAAGAATGCCGCCATGGTGGCTATCTTGGATTTCTGAACGGAAGGATTTTAGCTATTTTTGATCTGCAACCAACTTTCGAGTCAAATGGCCTTTCAGTTCAGTAGAAGAAGCATTAAATAGATTTTCAAGATGGCGGCCATTTTGGATTTCCGATCCGAATGATTTTAGCTATTTTTGATCTACAGGTCACCCAGATGCTTCCTACCAAGTTCCCGTGAGCCATAGATGTTCCACATGAAATCTGACTTCAACTGACTCAGTGATTTCTGAGAAAAAGATGTTTGAAAGTGTGGATGGATGATAGCCTGAAGGCAGGGGCAGACAACTCATGAGGAAAAAAATGATGACAACAGAAAGGCCTTATCACTTTATTTGTTTGTTGTAAGTTTCAAAAACATCTCTTTGAACTTTGATTTTATATATATACATGTATTTTTTTCAAGATTTTCTAATGTAAAAGCCTAAATGAACACAGGTGACAGGTCGGCTTCGGTGGCTCAGTTGGATGCGCATCTGACTGGTGATCAGGAGGTTCGGGGTTCGACCCCTGCTAGGTCAGTAACATTCTTTTGTGGAGATTTGATCATGAAGTATTTTCTACAGTCATTCTCTCTCTTCCACTGAAGAAGGACAGTTGTCAGTTTCTGGCAAAAGAATGTGCACAATACTGGTTAACTGTTTAGAGGACTAAGCCTGCCCAGTAATAGTGTGGTTAGGTAAACTGACTGTGCTCGACATGACCCCATTGGGTCATCTAGGCAGTAAAACACAAACAAACAAAGCTGACCTTGTAAAATAGGTCAAGCTCAATCCAGGGTCATCATTTATAAAGAAACTTTGTAGGGCTCAAGTCCCTTTTACTGTGTGCCAAGCTTCAAGGTCATCTGACTTATGGTTCTGGAGAAGAAGATTTTTATGGGGTTTTTACTATTATATGCACATGGTGGCCATCTTGGTTATGTGACCGGGACCAATTTTATAAACTCAGGGGTCATCCTAGAGGGCGATTTGAGAGAAAAAGTCTCTCTAAGCTGGCTGACTTCTCTCCATCTTGAGCTGAGGGAGAAGTGAAAATGTATAGAATATATATGGAAATCCAAAATTTGGACCAAAACTTCTCTCTGAAATCCCGAAATTGTCGAAAAACTTCTCCCTCTCTGAAAGCTCTAGAATGACCCCTGAAACTTATGTTCCCGGGAGACATAGATTTCCCATATAAAATCTGTAAAAGTAAAGATGGACGACAGACGATGACAGACAATGGACCACTGGTATACTATAAGCTAACCACTCTGTCTCCAGATCAATAAAATCTATCCTGTAGAAGACAGTGTTTTTTCAATATATATATATATATATTTTTTTTTTTTGTACACTGACAAATGTATATAAGTCTAAGGAGACTCATAATTGTACTGTACTCTGTACGGCATCAACACTCTGCAGCTCACATTTTGAAATATTTTTCTTATGTTTATGGAAAATAGGCTTTGACATTTCATACAAACTGTTTTATGAAAAATGTCAAAACCTTTCTTCTGGGAAAAATGAGAAAAATATCAATTTGTCACCTGTTGAATCAGCCCACAGAGTGACAGAAGTTGATGAGGACTCCGGTGAGTATTTTCTTCTTCCACAAAACAGTGTGGTGCAGATCTAATTAGAACAAGAGGCCCACAGGCCACGGGTCGCTCACCTGAGTGACATAGCCACTGCAGACATGCAGATGTTATGCAACATTTTTCCAATCCTATCATCGCAACTAATGAAAATATCATCATTTGAGCAGTTCTTAGTTTTGAAGAAGAATATATGGGCCTGACAGTCAATGGAGCATGATCATTTGAATAAACTATCAATCACATTTCAACAGAAGGATCAATGTGAAATTTGGTGGAAATTGGCTAAGTGGTTTCTGAAGAATCATGATTTTATACATGTAAACAGCACAGTGGCAGGGAAATATTATAAATATAAACCAGATGATAGCCATCTTAGATTTCCAATCAGAACAATTTTAACTACTGTTGATCTACAAGTCACTTCGATACTTTCAATATAAATGTATATGGCCCACACAAATAGGGAAGCAAACTTGACCTTGGAGGCAAAAAGGTCAAATGTCAACATAGAACCATCATTTGAGCAATTTTGGTAGATCTCCTGTCCCCCATAATTTGTGCAAAGATTAGGACCCAGGGCTTATTTGGTTATGGAGAAGAAGATTTTTAAAGGTTTTTACCATATACATGTATGGGCATGGCAGCCATTTTGATCAATGGACCATACCCATTTTAGCAATCTTTCATTCTCCTGCCCACGGAGGCTCCGCATGAAATTTGAGCAACACTGGCCCGGAGGCTTCAGAGGAAAAGCCATTTGAAATTATCAACATTTTTTCCATACAAATGTATGGGGCCCATACAAATGCATACAGAAGCAAACTTGACCTCACCGTAAAAAGGTTAAATGTCAATGTATGACAATTATTTTAGCAACTTTGGTAGACCGCCCGTTCCAGATAATATATGCAAAGATTCAGCCACAAGCCATCCTCGGTTTTGGAGAATAAGATTTTTAATGTTTTTTCCCATGCAAATGCATAAGGAAGCAAACTTGACCTTGCCGTAAAAAGGTCAAATGTCAATGTATGACCATTATTTTAGCAGCTTTGGTAGACCCCCTGTCCCCGATGATTTATGCAAACATTCAGCCCCAAAGCATCCTCGGTTCTAGAGAAGAAGATTTATAAAGGTTTTTACCATATATGGGCATGACGCCCATCTTGGTCAATGAACTGTGACCATTTTAGCAATCTTGTGTTCCCCCTACCTAAGGAGGCTCCATATGAAATTTGAGCAAAATTGGCCTAGAGGCTCCAGAGGAGAAGTTGTTTGAAATTCTGAACATTTTTCCCATACAAATGCATAAGGAAGCAAAATTGACCTTACGTAAAAAGGTCAAATGTCAATGTACGACCATTATTTTAGCAATTTTGGTGGCCCTCCTGTTCCCAAAGATATATGCAAAGATTCAGCCAAAAGGCATGCTCGGTTTTGGAGAAAAAGATTTTTAAAGGTTTTTCCCATACAAATGCATAGGGAAGCAAACTTGACCTTGCCGTAAAAAGGTCAAATGTCAACTTACAACAATTCTTTTAGCAATGTTGGTAGACCTCCCGTCCCCGATGATACCTGCAAAGGTTCAGCCCCAAGGCATTCTCGGTTCTGGAGGAGAAGATTTTTAAAGGTTTTTACCATATATGGGCGTGGCGGCCATCTTGGTCAACGGACCGCAACCATTTTAGCAATTTTTCGTTCCCCCACCCTAAGGAGGCTCCATATGAAATTTGAGCAAAATTGGCCCAGATGCTCCAGAGGAGAAGCTGTTTGAAATTCTGAACATTTTTCCCATACAAATACATAAGGAAGCAAAATTGACCTTACCGTAAAAAGGTCAAATGTCCATGTACGACCATTATTTTAGCAATTTTGGTAGCTCTCCTGTTCCCGAAGATATATGCAAAGATTCAGCCACAAGACATGCTCGGTTATGGAGAAGAAGATTTTTAAAGGTTTTTCCCATACAAATGCATAGGGAAGCAAACTTGACCTTGCCGTAAAAAGGTCAAACGTCAACGTATGACAATTCTTTTAGCAATTTTGGTAGATCTCCCGTCCCTGATGATTCCTGCAAAGGTTCAGCCCAAAGGCATTCTCGGTTCTGGAGGAGAAGATTTTTAAAGGTTTTTACCATGTATGGGCATGGCGGCCATCTTGGTCAACGAATCGTGACCATTTTAGCAATTTTTCAGCGGTTTCAGAGGAGAAGTCGTTTGAAAATGTTAACGGACGGACGCAAGGACGGACGGACGCACGGACGGACGACGGACGAAAAGTGATCACAATAGCTCATCCTGAGCAGAGCTCAGGTGAGCTAAAAATACCTGGATATTATTAGAATTGTCTCCATGGTATTACACAAGATATTTTTGTGCGAAAGTAAGTTTTAATCACCCAATAATAGTCTAATAAATGATCCAGAACACTGTTGCACACACCCATCATGAGATGATTACAGACATTTTACCTAATGTTACAGTAATTCCTAATATACCTCATCACTTCCAGATTAAACGCCAAAAAAATAGTTTGTTTCTGAAAACAAACCTTTATATCAGTGAGCTATGCTGTGGAAACATCTGGTCTTCAGTCAATATTTTAAATTATTAATCCAGTCACCATCATTACCACTGTACTAATCAATAAATACTGTTCTAATCATTGCAACATCTGGTCCAGAGGTTTGAAATGAGAATATTGTCTAATCAAGTCTCTTTCTTCTGACATTTATTCTAAACTGAATCAAATGAAGAAGAAAGAACTCTGTGGAACTTTGAAATTGCTATGCTAAGAAGAAATTCAGAACCATCATATTTTATCCTTCCCACTCTATGGGCAAATTCAGCAGACAACAAACTTTTGACATTTTTCTCATTTTTCCCAGAAAACAGGTTTAACATTTCATGCAAAGTCTCCTTAGGAGACATCTTTCTGGGAAAAATAAGAAAAATATTTCAAAATGTTGTCTGCTGAGTTTTTTACCCAGCATGCTTGGTTAAAGTTTTTTGACACAGGTGTCTCCCATAACTATTGAATTGATTAAGCTGGTACTTGAAATGGTGGTAGATACTGAAATTTTACACAGTACCATCCTGCCCAACTTAGAGATCTTGAGGTCATGGTCAAAGTCTTAGGAATTTGCCATCAAAGTTTTTGGCACTTATGTTTCGGTAACACCTATTTGGATTTCACTGATCTTGAACTAATTGTTAGATACTCATCAAAAATTTTATCCAATACAAATCTCACCTTGAGGTCAATACTTTGATTCTAAAGACTATGTGTACTGACCGCCTGGATATACAAACCTAGAACTTGGACTGATGTTAAATACTACTCCACAACTTGTAGCCATGTATGCAGCACCCACTCAATAAGCTCAGTGTTTAAACATTTTAGTTTACACTTAGCATGCTGAGTAAAAATTTCAGTAGACAACATTTAATTTTTAATATTTTTCTTATTTTTTTCCAGAAAACAGGCTTTGACATTACATGCAAATTATCTCCTTAAGCGACAATTTGCTATAAATGTCAAAGCCAGTTTTCTAGGAAAAATAAGAAAGATCGTCAATTTGTCAGGTTAAAGTTTAATACTTGGATGTATTAAGTTGATGCTTGTTTTGCCAAACACTGACACTATGTTTTATCCATTACAGGCTCTACACTTCCTCACTGACCTTGAAATCAATGCCACAGAATTAGGAAAACTTTATGTTAAAGTTTTTAGTAAATTGTGGTTGCACCACTGATAGCTGACATTCAGGCCATACTACCAAAGTAGTACTGCATTTTTTTTTCTAAAAAAGCACTCAAAAAGATAAATGTTTCACAACTGGTGAATGGGTAAAAAATTTGACTGATAAAAGAAAGAACCTCACCAATATACAGCAAGTGTTAATTTGATGAAAAACAAGTGATGAATGTTTTTGATGATAAATATCTCTCACTTCATTATTGTAACACCATTTAAATTAGACGCACTCAACCGTCTAAGAACTTGTTGTTTTTTTATTTTTCAAACAATACCCTCAAGACAGCAAGAATCAATAATAAATCTATGAATACAACCAGAGAATAATGGTCTGTGTATTGTCTAAATGGCAGGAAATGGATGTAGATCTAGTTTTGAAGATTTCTTAGGATTTTACAAAATAAACCATTCTTACTTTCTGGGCAAATTCAGTAGATAACCAACTGCTGATATTTTTTTGTTTTACTCAGAAAACAGCTCTGATATTTCATGCAAATTGTCTACTCAAGAGACAATTTGCATGAAATGTCAAAGCCTATTTTCTTGGAAAAATAGGCAAAATATTTCAAATTGTCATCTGCTGAAATTTTTATCCAGCATGCTAAGCATTAAATGTTGGATAATATCTTACAATACACAACTTACATGTGTTTCTCAATATTAAACTATTTTAAGCATATGACTTACTGATTTTAAAAGAAATGTGTATGCAATAAAAAGCCTTGTCGCAAATAAGCTATTAAATGAAACGAGATATCCTTGATTAAATACCTGATCGGTGTACACTGTGGTCAGTATCATTATGGCAGCTGTGGGATATGGTCCTAAAGGGTGATTGCGACAATTCGGTTATTGCATGTTTTAAATTTCTCGCCTGACCGCTCGAAATTTAAAACTATGCAATAACCTATATATGTCACAATGACAAAACTTATTAACACTTAGCATGCTAGGTAATAACTTCAGAAGTCAACATTTTGAATATTTTTTCTTATTTTTCCCAGATAATAGGCTTCAAGATTTTCAAGCAAATTGCCTCCGAGGCAATTTGCTTGAAATGTTAAAGCCTACTTACTGGGAAAAATAAGAAAAATACTGTCCATTAGCCATTTAGTGAATTAGACTAGAGAGTGGAAAAGGTGAAAATAATTTCATATTTTAGGATGATATGAGCATGAAATACAATGCAGAGATGTCATGTGTCATTTTTGAAGATATACTGATGATATTTGGCTTATTTTTCCCAGAAAACAGACTCCAAAGTAAACAGTTTGCATAAAATATCCAACCCTATTTTCTGGGAAAAATAAGAATAAATATTTCAAAATGCTGTCTACCAATGTGTTAAAAATGAATCAGCACTGGAATACAGTGCAATAATGTCATACAGCATGATCCAAGACACTGCTGCACATTTCTTGCATTTTTTTTTTTTTTTTTTTTTTGTGTTGAGGTTTTACGGCCCAGTCAACCCAATGGGGTCATGTCGAGCGCGGTCAGTTTACCTAACCACACGTTTACTGGGCAGGCTTAGTCCTCTAAGCGGTTAACCAGTATTGTGCACATTCTTTCGCCAGAAACTGACAACTGCCCTTCTTGAATCAGCGGAAGGGAGAGAATGACTGTAGAAAATATTTCATGATCAATCTCCACGAAAGAATGTTGTCGACCTCGGCGGGGGTTGAACCCGCGACCTCCTGGTCTCCAGTCGGACGGCGCATCCAACTGATTTCTTGCATATGCACATTTCTTGCCTGTATATTAAGTATTAAACATACCAAATAATAAGCTATTGTTTGTTTGTGTTGAGGTTTTACAGCCCAGTCAACACAACGGGGTCATGTCGAGTGCGGTCAGTTTACCTAACCACACGTTTACTTGGCAGGCTTAGTCCTCTAAGCAGTATTGTGTACATTCTTTCACCAGAAACTGACAACTGTCCTTCTTGAATCAGCGGAAGGGAGAGAAAGACCATAAAAAATATTTCATGATCAATCTCCACGAAAGAATGTTGCTGACCTTGGCCGGGGTTGAACCTGTGACCTCCTGGTAAGAAACTAGAAGTGCTTGCAAAACCCTATGCTTCCAAATGCTACCTGCCACTCAACATTACTGCATAACCTAACTATTTCCAAAATGGCAGACATGCCAAAAATAATATTCCGAAAATCAAACATGTATGCGGATTTGGTGAAATACCTCTTTCAACATTATTATATTCATACGGAGATGACGGCTCTATGCAATAAAGTGCCTTCCTTGGATCATGCTGAGAACTTGTGCTGTCTTCATTACCTGTAGACAAACAGTCTAGACTTAGGCTAGGCTGAGAACTCAGGTTGTCTTCAATTCTTGTAGACAAACAGTCCAGACTTTGGCTAGACTGAGAATTCATGCTGTCTTCAACCTTTGCAGACAAACAGTCCAGGCATAGACTAGGCTGAGAACTCACACAGTCCACTACTTGGGGACAAACAGTGAAGACTTGGGCTTGGCTGAGAACATGCTGACTTCAATCCTTGTAGTCAAACAGTCCAGACTTGAGCTAGGCTGAGAACTCTTGCTGTCTTCACTTCTTGTAGACAAACAGTCCAGACTTGGGCTAGCCTGAGAGCTTGTGCTGTCTTCACATCTTGTAGACAAACAGTCAAGACGGGCTAGGCTGAGAACTTGTGCTGTCTTCACTACATGTAGACAAACAGTCCAGACTTGGGCAAGGCTGAGAACTCATGCTGTCTTCACATCTTGTAGACAAACGGTCAAGACTTGGGCTAGGCTGAGAACTCATGCTATCTTCACTATGTATAGACAAACAGTCCAGACTTGGGATAGGCCGAGAACTCTTGCTGTCTTCACATCTTGTAGACAAACAGTCCAGACTTGGGCTAGGCTGAGAGCTTGTGCTGTCTTCACATCTTGTAGACAAACAGTCAAGACTTGGGCTAGGCTGAGAACTTGTGCTGTCTTCACTACATGTAGTCAAACAGTCCAGACTTGGGCTAGGCTGAGAACTCTTGCTGTCTTCACATCTTGTAGACAAACAGTCAAGACTTGGGCTAGGCTGAGAACTTGTGCTGTCTTCACTAAATGTAGACAAACAGTCCAGACTTGGGCTAGGCTGAGAAGTCATGCTGTCTTCACATCTTGTAGACAAACGGTCAAGACTTGGGCCAGGCTGAGAACTCATGCTATCTTCACTATGTATAGACAAACAGTCCAGACTTGGGCTAGGCTGAGAACTCATGCTGTCTTCACTACATGTAGACAAACAGTCCAGAAAACAGTCCAGACTTGGGCAAGACTGAGAACTCATGCTGTCTTCAATCCTTGCAGACAAACAGTCCAGACAATCATGAGCTAGGCTGAGAACTCACACAGTCTGATCCTTGTAGACAAACAGTGAAACTTGGACTAGGCTGAGAACATGCTGACTTCAATCCTTGTAGACAAACAGTCAAGACCGGCTAGGCTGAGAACTTGTGCTGTCTTCACATCTTGTAGACAAACAGTCAAGACTTGGGCTAGGCTGAGAACTTGTGCTGTCTTCACTACATGTAGTCAAACAGTCCAGACTTGGGCTAGGCTGAGAACTCTTGCTGTCTTCACATCTTGTAGACAAACAGTCAAGACTTGGGCTAGGCTGAGAACTTGTGCTGTCTTCACATCTTGTAGACAAACAGTCAAGACTTGGGCTAGGCTGAGAACTTGTGCTGTCTTCACTACATGTAGTCAAACAGTCCAGACTTGGGCAAGACTGAGAACTCATGCTGTCTTCAATCCTTGCAGACAAACAGTCCAGACAATCATGAGCTAGGCTGAGAACTCACACAGTCTGATCCTTGTCGACAAACAGTGAAACTTAGACTAGGCTGAGAACATGCTGACTTCAATCCTTGTAGACAAACAGTCAAGACTTGGGCTAGGCTGAGAACTTGTGCTGTCTTCACATCTTGTAGACAAACAGTCAAGACTTGGGCTAGGCTGAGAACTTGTGCTGTCTTCACTACATGTAGTCAAACAGTCCAGACTTGGGCTAGGCTGAGAACTCTTGCTGTCTTCACATCTTGTAGACAAACAGTCAAGACTTGGGCTAGGCTGAGAACTTGTGCTGTCTTCACATCTTGTAGACAAACAGTCAAGACTTGGGCTAGGCTGAGAACTTGTGCTGTCTTCACTACATGTAGTCAAACAGTCCAGACTTGGGCTAGGCTGAGAACTCATGCTGTCTTCACATCTTGTAGAGAAACAGTCCAGACTTGGGCTAGGCTGAGAACTTGTGCTGTCTTCACATCTTGTAGACAAACAGTCAAGACTTGGGCTAGGCTGAGAACTTGTGCTGTCTTCACTACATGTAGTCAAACAGTCCAGACTTGGGCTAGGCTGAGAACTTTTGCTGTCTTCACATCTTGTAGACAAACAGTCAAGACTTGGGCTAGGCTGAGAACTTGTGCTGTCTTCACATCTTGTAGTCAAACAGTCAAGACTTGGGCAAGACTGAGAACTCATGCTGTCTTCAATCCTTGCAGACAAACAGTCCAGACAATCATGAGCTAGGCTGAGAACTCACACAGTCTGATCCTTGTAGACAAACAGTGAAACTTAGACTAGGCTGAGAACATGCTGACTTCAATCCTTGTAGACAAACAGTCAAGACGGGCTAGGCTGAGAACTTGTGCTGTCTTCACATCTTGTAGACAAACAGTCAAGACTTGGGCTAGGCTGAGAACTTGTGCTGTCTTCACTACATGTAGTCAAACAGTCCAGACTTGGGCTAGGCTGAGAACTCTTGCTGTCTTCACATCTTGTAGACAAACAGTCAAGACTTGGGCTAGGCTGAGAACTTGTGCTGTCTTCACATCTTGTAGACAAACAGTCAAGACTTGGGCTAGGCTGAGAACTTGTGCTGTCTTCACTACATGTAGTCAAACAGTCCAGACTTGGGCTAGGCTGAGAACTCATGCTGTCTTCACATCTTGTAGAGAAACAGTCCAGACTTGGGCTAGGCTGAGAACTTGTGCTGTCTTCACATCTTGTAGACAAACAGTCAAGACTTGGGCTAGGCTGAGAACTTGTGCTGTCTTCACTACATGTAGTCAAACAGTCCAGACTTGGGCTAGGCTGAGAACTCATGCTGTCTTCACATCTTGTAAACAAACAGTCAAGACTTGGGCTAGGCTGAGAACTCATGCTATCTTCACTATGTATAGACAAACAGTCCAGACTTGGGCTAGGCTGAGAACTCATGCTGTCTTCACTACGTGTAGACAAACAGTCCGGACTTGGGCAAGACTGAGAACTCATGCTGTCTTCAATCCTTGCAGACAAACAGTCCAGACAATCATGAGCTGGGCTGAGAACTCACACAGTCTGATCCTTGTAGACATACAGTGAAACTTGGACTAGGCTGAGAACATGCTGACTTCAATCCTTGTAGACAAACAGTCCAAACTTGCGCTAGGCTGAGAACTCACTATGTCCACTCCTTGTAGACAAACAGTCAAGACAATGGCTAGGTTAAGAACTCATGCTGTCTTTAATCCTTGTAGACAAACAGTCCAAACTTGGGCTAGACTGAGAACTCATGTTGCCTTCAATCCTTGCAAAGAGTCCAGACATGAGCTAGGCTGAAAGCTTACACTCAAACAGTGAAGACTAGACTAAGAACTGCAGACAAACAGTCCAGACTTGGGTTAGGCTGTGAACACAGTCCACTCCTTGTAGACAAACAGTCCAGACTTGGGCTAGGCTGAGAACTTGTGCTGTCTTCACATCTTGTAGACAAACAGTCAAGACGGGCTAGGCTGAGAACTCATGCTGTCTTCACTACATGTAGACAAACAGTCCAGACTTGGGCTAGGCTGAGAACTCATGCTGTCTTCACATCTTGTAGACAAACGGTCAAGACTTGGGCTAGGCTGAGAACTCATGCTATCTTCACTATGTATAGACAAACAGTCCAGACTTGGGCTAGGCCGAGAACTCATGCTGTCTTCACTACATGTAGACAAACAGTCCAGACTTGGGCAAGACTGAGAACTCATGCTGTCTACACTATGTGTAGACAAACAGTCCAGACTTGGGCAAGACTGAGAACTCATGCTGTCTTCAATCCTTGTAGACAAACAGTCCAGACAATCATGAGCTAGGCTGAGAACTCACACAGTCTGATCCTTGTAGACAAACAGTGAAACTTGGACTAGGCTGAGAACATGCTGACTTCAATCCTTGTAGACAAACAGTCAAGACGGGCTAGGCTGAGAACTTGTGCTGTCTTCACATCTTGTAGACAAACAGTCAAGACTTGGGCTAGGCTGAGAACTTGTGCTGTCTTCACATCTTGTAGACAAACAGTCAAGACTTGGGCTAGGCTGAGAACTTGTGCTGTCTTCACTACATGTAGTCAAACAGTCCAGACTTGGGCTAGGCTGAGAACTCATGCTGTCTTCACATCTTGTAAACAAACAGTCAAGACTTGGGCTAGGCTGAGAACTCATGCTATCTTCACTATGTATAGACAAACAGTCCAGACTTGGGCTAGGCTGAGAACTCATGCTGTCTTCACTACGTGTAGACAAACAGTCCGGACTTGGGCAAGACTGAGAACTCATGCTGTCTTCAATCCTTGCAGACAAACAGTCCAGACAATCATGAGCTGGGCTGAGAACTCACACAGTCTGATCCTTGTAGACATACAGTGAAACTTGGACTAGGCTGAGAACATGCTGACTTCAATCCTTGTAGACAAACAGTCCAAACTTGCGCTAGGCTGAGAACTCACTATGTCCACTCCTTGTAGACAAACAGTCAAGACAATGGCTAGGTTAAGAACTTATGCTGTCTTTAATCCTTGTAGACAAACAGTCCAAACTTGGGCTAGACTGAGAACTCATGTTGCCTTCAATCCTTGCAAAGAGTCCAGACATGAGCTAGGCTGAAAGCTTACACTCAAACAGTGAAGACTAGACTAAGAACTGCAGACAAACAGTCCAGACTTGGGTTAGGCTGTGAACACACAGTCCACTCCTTGTAGACAAACAGTCCAGACTTGGGCTAGGCTGAGAACTTGTGCTGTCTTCACATCTTGTAGACAAACAGTCAAGACGGGCTAGGCTGAGAACTCATGCTGTCTTCACTACATGTAGACAAACAGTCCAGACTTGGGCTAGGCTGAGAACTCATGCTGTCTTCACATCTTGTAGACAAACGGTCAAGACTTGGGCTAGGCTGAGAACTCATGCTATCTTCACTATGTATAGACAAACAGTCCAGACTTGGGCTAGGCCGAGAACTCATGCTGTCTTCACTACATGTAGACAAACAGTCCAGACTTGGGCAAGACTGAGAACTCATGCTGTCTTCAATCCTTGTAGACAAACAGTCCAGACAATCATGAGCTAGGCTGAGAACTCACACAGTCTGATCCTTGTAGACAAACAGTGAAACTTGGACTAGGCTGAGAACATGCTGACTTCAATCCTTGTAGACAAACAGTCAAGACGGGCTAGGCTGAGAACTTGTGCTGTCTTCACATCTTGTAGACAAACAGTCAAGACTTGGGCTAGGCTGAGAACTTGTGCTGTCTTCACATCTTGTAGACAAACAGTCAAGACTTGGGCTAGGCTGAGAACTTGTGCTGTCTTCACTACATGTAGTCAAACAGTCCAGACTTGGGCTAGGCTGAGAACTCATGCTGTCTTCACATCTTGTAAACAAACAGTCAAGACTTGGGCTAGGCTGAGAACTCATACTATCTTCACTATGTATAGACAGTCCAGACTTGGGCTAGGCTGAGAACTCATGCTGTCTTCACTACGTGTAGACAAACAGTCCAGACTTGGGCAAGACTGAGAACTCATGCTGTCTTCAATCCTTGCAGACAAACAGTCCAGACAATCATGAGCTGGGCTGAGAACTCACACAGTCTGATCTTTGAAGACAAACAGTGAAACTTGGACTAGGCTGAGAACATGCTGACTTCAATCCTTGTAGACAAACAGTCCAAACTTGGGCTAGGCTGAGAACTCACACTGACCACTCCTTGTAGACAAACAGTCAAGACTATGGCTAGGCTAAGAACTCATGCTGTCTTTAATCCTTGTAGACAAACAGTCCAAACTTAGGCTAGACTGAGAACTCATGTTGCCTTCAATCCTTGCAAAGAGTCCAGACATGAGCTAGGCTGAAAGCTTACACTCAAACAGTGAAGACTAGACTAAGAACTGCAGACAAACAGTCCAGACTTGGGCTAGGCTGTGAACACAGTCCACTCCTTGTAGACAAACAGTCAAGATTTGGGCAAGGCTGAAAACTAATGCTGACTTCAATCCTTGTAGACAAACAGTCCAGTCTTGGGCAAGGCTGAGAAATCATGCTGTCTTCAACCCTTGTAGTCAAACAGTTCAGACTTGGGCTAGGCTGAGAATTCATGCTGTCTTCACTCCTTGTAGACAAACAGACCAGACCTGAGCTAGGCTGAGAATTCATGCTTTCTTCATTCCTTGTATACAACAGTCCAGACTTGGGCTAGGCTGAGAACTCATGCTGTCTTCACATCTTGCAGACAAACAGTCCAGACTTGGGCTAGGCTGAGAACTCCAGTTGTCTTCACACACCGGTAAACAAACAGTCCAGACTTGGGCTAGGCTGAGAACTCATGTTGTCTTCACACCTGGTAGACAAACAGTCCAGACTTGGGCTAGGCTGAGAACTCATGTTGTCTTGACACCTTGAAGACAAACAGTCCCGACTTGAGCTAGGCTGAGAATTTGTGCTGTCTTCACACCTTGAAGACAAACAGTCCAGACTTGGGCTAGGCTTAGAAGTCATGCTATCTTCACACCTGGTAGACAAACAGTCCAGACTTTGGCTAGGCTGAGAATTCGTGCTGTCTTCACTCCTTGTAGACAAACAGTCCAGACTTGGGCTAGGCTGAGAACTCATGAAATCTCCACTTCTCATCCATAAATACAGTTCTTCACATGGTCTGTATTTGTGACTGGCTGAAAACACATGCCTCCGCCCAATACACAAACAGTCCAGACTGATCAGGATAATGACTTACTGTGTCTTCACTCCAGATACACTAACAGTCGAGACTTTAGCAAGGCTGAAAACTTGTGCTATTTTCATTTCCCATGCACATTGGAACTTATATTTCAAGGCTCCATATTCCTCAAAAATAGATATTTTTTATCAAAGAAAGGTTTTGTAAATTGATATATGGTATTAATAGGATTATAAAATGTGGCCTCTGACAGCCTGTTAAATTTCAGTTAGTCTCTAATTTTTGAAAGGAAATGATTTTTTATCATGTCTCTGAATTAATGTTGCCAACATTAATTCTGAGGTGTATAAAAAATTCATTTCATTTTTTTATTTGGTTCAAGAACATGAGACTAACTGAAATTTTACAGGCTGTCAGGTGCCACATTTTATGATTGCATTAATACCATATATAAGTTTTATAACCTTTCTTGGATAACAAAATGACAATTTTTGAGGAATATGGAGCCTTTTAGTTACAAATAATAAACCGGGCATGGTCTAAATGTGAGCAAATGACATTGCCTATCACTGTCAAAATGGCTCAATCTATTCATAAATTTGGTTGAACAGTATTTCTATTACACTGGCGCTCTCACTTTTATTATACTTGAAATGAATGACATTGCCTGGTAGATGCAGTCAGTTGTAAATTTTGTATATGCATTTGTTACAGATGTGTCTGGCATTCTTCATCCTCGACCTCGACCATACAGCTTAACCCGCTTATAGTAATAAAATCTTCTTCCTTATATATTTGACAGGTTCATTTCTGATTATAGGGGTGTCTGTGGTTTATTTATTCTTTTCTGTCAGAAATACCTTATTTAACGTACACAGTGTAGGTCCTGGTCAAGCATTTCAGGTCCTTAGTCAGAACCTGTCGCAGAACTTGAACTCAGAACCACTTGATTCCAAGTAAGACATCAGAAGTATGAATTACACAACCAAATATAATAATAAAGAAAAGAACAAAAGAAACAAAGAATGACAAGAAGTTGGAGGGTTATATTGCATTTGGGTAGTTTGTTTGTTCGTCTGTTCATTCGACATACTTAGCATAGAGCTAGGATCTTAAAACTTTATGTGTATAATCTGGATAAAAATAACTGAACCCGCAGGTTTTCCATCGGACTTGTAGTTCCAGAGTTATGCCTTTTTTTTTTCAATGGACATAATAGACTCTTGATCACCAAGATGTCTCGAAAAGCGTTTGAGTTAGAACCTTGAAACTTCGTATGCTGACTGGGAATAATGAGCCTGATTAATTAAATTTTTATGGAGTTATGCCCCTTGTAATATAATGATAATTGTCATCATGTTATCTCAAAAACTATTTGAGCTTTGTTTGTGTTTAGGTTTTACAGCCCAGTCAACCCAATGGGGTCATGTCGAGCACGGTCAGTTTACCTAACCACACGTTTACTGGGCAGGCTTAGTCCTCTAAGCGGTTAACCAGTATTGTGCACATTTTTTCGCCAGAAACTGACAACTGCCTTTCTTGAATTAGCGGAAGGGAGAGAATGACCATAGAAAATATTTCGTGATCAATCTCCACGAAAGAATGTTGCTGGGCTGGGGTTGAACCCGCGACCATCCGGTCCCCAGTCGGACGGCTCATCCAACTGAGCCACCATGGCCGGTTTCTATTTCAGCTAATGTTGGACCTGAAGACTTGGTGTGCTTATATGGTAAGATAACCTGACCGGCCCAACATTACCCTAACAGTGTTGACTGGACCGTGAAAACAAATAAAAGCACCGCAAGCATAATACCCCGCCATAGCAATTATTTGTTTATGTATTAAAGTTATCACTGCGAAAATGTCTGGAAAGAAAATGACTGAGGGACAGATAACAATCCTAAACCAGATCTTGATAATATCAATAGACAGATAACAGGCCTCCTAGTGGCCAACTTTGAAAATATAGGTTTTTATATAGGTTCTTCTTACTCAAAATATAGGATGTTTACAGGTTTTTCAATAAAAAATATAGGTTAAAAAAAGGTTCTTCCAAACTCATATAAAGATTTAAAACTGAGAAGAAAAAATACTTGATGAATTTTTGCGCCACAATTATTCAGATAAAGTTGATCTGAATTTTACAAAGTCCAAGCAAGCGAAGCGAGCAAGGAAAAAAATACAATTTCTTGACAGTTTTCATCATTTTTTGGGACTAAAAAGTAAAAATAGTAGGGCATTTTGAAGAAAAGTTAGGGCTGAGTCGCGAGAAGGTTCAAAAAGTGAAAAATATAGGTTTTTTCAAGAAAATACAGGCTTTTTACAGGTTTTATGAACAAAATAAAGGTTTTATAGGTTTGACACAAAATTATAGGTTATTATAGGTTTTATAGGTTTCACTAGGAGGCCTGAGATAACAATCCTAAAGCAGATCTTGATAATATCAATGCATATAGCGTTTGGTTAAAAGGCCTTGTTATTTATTCAAGTTATCATCCAGAAATGAAAATATGGACGTGTCTCAGGCAGACAACTCCGTAAAAATTTGACAAAATTTGCCCATTAGCAATTCCAAACCAGATCTCCTTACTGTCAATACATATAGCAAATTTGGTTAAAATCCCTTGTTATTTACTAAAGTTATCATCCGGAAACGAAAATATGGGTGTGTCTCGGGCAGATAACTCTGTAAATATTTTACGAAAATTTGCCCATTAGCAATCCCAAACCAGATCTCCTTAATGTCAATGCATATAGTAAGTTTGATGAAAATCCCTTGTTATTTACCCGTTATCATCTGGAAACAAAAATATGGGCATGTCTCGGGCAGATAACTCCATAAAAATGTGTCGAAATTTGCCCATTAGCAATCCCAAACCAGATCTCCTTAATGTCAATGCATAAAGCAAGTTTGGTGAAAATCCCTTGTTATTTACTCAAGTTATAGTCCGGAAACGAAAATATGGGCGTGTCTCGGGCAGACAACTCCGTCAAAAGTAGACGAAATTTGCCCATTAGCAATCCACAATATCAATGCACATACCAAGTTTGGTGAAAATCCAATGATGTTTACTCAAGTTATCATCCGGAAACGAAAATATGGGTGTGTCTCGGGCAGATTACTCCGTCAAAAATTGACGAAATTTGCCCATTAGCAACCCCAAACCAGATCTCCACAATATCAATGCACATACCAAGTTTGGTGAGAATCCATTGATGTTTACTCAAGTTATCATCTGGAAACAAAAAACGGACGGACAGACATACGGACGTATGATGGATCGACGGACGGACAGACGGACTGACTCACGGACGACCAACGTGGCGGGGTATAATAAAAAAATCTTTAAGAAATGACAAAACACTTCATAAATGGTCTTGGGAAGGTAAATGAATACGCTCCCAAGACAGATGACTCTTGAAGTATACAGTTATCCTCTCAGTCCGACATTCTACCATTTGCAAAACAAAAGGTATAATGATAAAGAAATAAGGAAAAAGAAGTATAGCAAGAAATCTCAAGACTGTTTGTTGTGTACTCATCCAGCAATGCACATAAGATTAGTGTCAGTCAGACAGGTTTTACTCAACTTCAAGGAGTGTTCATTAAAGGTAAGAGAGTACTTACCGTAATAACCCTAAGAATTGGGACAGACAGGCCTTTCCAAACAGTGTAGACCAAAATCAGATGCCACAGTATATGGCATCTGATCAGTGTCTACATTGTTTGCCATACATACAGCAATATTACAGACACATTAAGAGGTAGTAGAATGGACTATTTCAAATTTTAGGACAAGTATGGTAAGTAGATAAGGCATCCTAAAACTTAGGGAAATATGGTATAACTTAAATACCAATTCAAAAAACTGATTTCATCCAGGGGAGGTGCATAATTAAGCTCCTCCCAGTCACAATGAAAAAATTTCAATATACACCAGGCAACGAACTCATACCATCCTGTAAAACTGCATTCCTTTTGTGCCCTATATGCACATAAGAGACCTGGATGTATTTTTGACTAGACTGCATGGGTCATCTGAAAATGTTCATAGACAACAGCTGATATAAAATAGTTGCTCTTACCATGTTCAATATACTGAATGTCCAGCCCATCTCTCTGGTATGGTGAAAAACACTGGCAGAGCTTTTGAGACAAGTAATACCGACATCTGAAAAAGCTTCTGACTGGCTGAAGTATGTGGGTTGCTGTGACAACAGCTGTTATACCAGAAAGGAGACCTGTCACAATAGCAACAAGGACAGTGCTGAATACCTGAAATAAAATTTCTGTTTTAGTTTTACCCAATATTGGAACACTTAACCCTACTAATCTGAACAGGTCAAATTTATCACCAGTTGATATGCTTAAAAAGGTTGACACCTGAGCTACTTTTGATGTAACCTTATTGTTTTGTACTCTCAGAAATCAATTTTCAAATTAAATTCAGATGTTCAAGTAATCTACTTTTGATAACAAGAGGCCCATGGGCCACAGGTCGCTCACCTGAGTGACATAGCCACTGCAGATATGCAGATGTTATGCAACATTTTTCCACTCCTGTCATCGCAACCAATGAAAAGATCATCCTTCAAACTGTTCTTAATTTTGAAGAAGAATATTATATATGGCATGACAGTCAATGGAGCGTGATCATTTAAACAAACTCTGAATCACATTTCAACAGTAGGATCAATGTGAAATTTTGAGGCAATTGGCTAAGTGGTTTCTGAAGAATCATGATTTTATACATGTAAACAGCACAGTGGCAGGAAATATAATAAATACAAACAATGTGGCAGCAATCTTGGATTTCCAATCAGAATGATTTTAGCTACTGTTGATCTACATGTTGTGGGTGGTTAGGTGGTGCAAAGGTGTCATGTATCTTTTGTCACCCGGGGCATCCAGCTGATATTGGCTGATAGTTGGGCAAGGCCTGCTATCCTTGTAGCAGGTAAGGGTAGGGAGGTGATGTTTTTATTTCTTCTGTTTCTTCACTTTCATTCCTGTTTCTCTTTCTTCCCTGTCCCTCCCTTTCATCTCTTCTGCTATCTCTTCTGTCTATTTTCTCCCTTTCTCTGGGAGACGACACAAAATGACTCACAAGGGTTGACGTGTCGTTAAACCCCAACTCAATCAATGATCTACATGTCACCTCGATACTTCCAATGAACTTTGAGTCAATTGCCCTTACGGTTCAGGAGAAAAAGTTCAAAACAGATTTTCAAGATGGCCGACATAGGCGCAATTGGGGATTTCCTATTGCAATGATTTGAGCTATTTTTTATTCTACAAGTCAACCCGATGCTTCCTACCAAGTTTCGAGTCAGTTCAGAAGAAGAAGGGAAAAATAGATTTTCAAAATGGCTGCCATCTTGGATATCTGATCCGAACAATTTTAGCTATTTTTATATCTACAAGTCATCCCGATCCTTCCTACCAATTTTCAAATCAACTGGCCCTTTGGTTCAGGAAAATAAGCGAAAAAAGGAGTTTCAAGATGGCCGTCATGGGGGATTTCTGATCAAAATAATTTAAACTATTTTAGATCTACAAGTCACCTGAATGCTTCTTACCAAGTTTCGAGTCAAATGGCCTTTCAGTTCAGGAAAAGAAGCAAAAAAATAGATTTTCAAGATGGCTGTCATGGCGGCCATCTTGGATTTCTGATAGGGATGATTTTAGCTATTTTAAATCTACAGGTCACCCTGATGCTTCCTACCTAGTTTAAAGTCAATAAAGCCTTTCGGTTCAGGAGAAGAAGTGAAAAACAAGATTTTCAAGATGGCCGCCATGGCAGCCATCTTGGATTTCCAATCAGAACGAATTTAGCCAATTTCAATCTATAAGTCACCCCGATGCTTCCTACCAAGTTTCAAGTCAATTGGCTTCTGATTCAGGAGAAGAAGCGAAAAATAGATTTTCAAGATGGCAGTCATGGCGGCCATCTTGGATTTCTGACTGGAACGATTTTAGCTACTTTTGATGGACAAGTCACCCCGATGCTTCCTACCCCAAGTTTCGAGTCAATTGGCATTTGGGGTTAGGAGAAGAAGCGAAAAAAAGAATTCCAAGATGGCCACCATGGCGGCCTTCTTTGATTTATGATCAGCACGATTTAACAATTTTGATCTACAAGTCACCCTGATGCTTCCTAGCAAGTTTGGAGTCAATTGGCCTTTCAATTCAGGAGAAGAAGCAAAAAATAGATTTTCAAGATGGCTGCCATGGCGTCTATAAGTCACCCCAATGCTTCCTACCATGTTTGGAGACAACTAGCTTTTGGGTTTAGGAGAAGAAGCGAAAAATTGATTTTCAAGATGGCTGCCATGGCGGCAATCTTGGATTTCAGATAGGCACAATTTTAGCTATTTTTGATCTACAAGTCACCCCGATGCTTCCTAGCAAGTTTGGAGTAAATTGGCCTTTCGGTTCAGGAGAAGAAGCAAAAAATAGATTTTCAAGATGGTGGCCATGGCGGCCATCTTGGATTTCTGATTGGCACAATTTTAGCTATTTTTGATCTACAAGTCACCCCGATGCTTCCTAGCAAGTTTGGAGTCAGTTGGCCTTTCGGTTCAGGAGAAGAAGCGAAAACTATATTTTCAAGATGGTGGCCATGGCGGCCATCTTGGAATTCCAATCAGAACGATTTTAGCTATTTTTGAGCTACAAGTCACCCAGATGCTTCCTACCAAGTATGGAGTCAATTCACCCAGGGGTGTAGGAGGAGTAGGCTTTTAAAGCAATTGTTGACGCCACATGCCGCACGACGGACGCCACATGCCGCACGACGGACGATGCACGACGGACGACAGACATTGACTGACCACAATAGCTCACCATGAGCATTTCGTGCTCAGGTGAGCTATTAAGAGGCCCATGGGCCACTGGTCGCTCACCTGAGTGACATAGCCACTGCAGATATGCAGATGTTATGCAACAGTTTTCCAATCCTATCATCGCAACTAATGGAAAGATCATCATTTGAGCAGTTCTTAATTTTGAAGAAGAATATATATGGCGTGATCATCTGAACAAACTCTCAATCACATTTCAACAGTAGGACCAATGTGAAATTTGCTGGAAAATGACTAAGTGGTTTCTGAAGAATCTTAAACAGCTCAATGGCAGGGAAATATAATAAACATAAACAAGATGGCAGCTATCTTGGATTTCCAATCAGAATGATTTTAGCTACTGTTGATCTACATGTCACCTCGATACTTCCAATGAACTTTGAGTCAATTGCCTTTTCAGTTCAGGAGAAAAAGTTCAAAACAGATTTTCAAGATTGCCGCCATGGCCACAATTTGGGATTTCCTATCGCAACGATTTGAGCTATTTTTTATTTACAAGTCACCCCAATGCTTCCTACCAAGTTTCGAGTCAATTGGCCTTTCAGTTCAGAAGAAGAAGGGAAAAACAGATTTTCAAGATGGCCGCCACCATGGATTTCTGACTGGAATGATTTTAGCTATTTTTATATCTACAAGTCATCCCGATGCTTCCTACCAATTTTCAAACCAAGTGGCCCTTTGATTCAGGAAAAAAGCGAAAAAAAAGGTTTCAAGATGGCTGCCATCTTGGATTTCCGATCCAAACAATTTAAGCTATTTTCGATCTACAAGTCACCTGAATGCTTCCTACCAAGTTTTGAGTCAAATGGCCTTTCAGTTCAGGAGAAGAAGTGAAAAATAGATTTTAGATAATGTTTATGTCTTCATCAAGTTCGGTTAGTATAGTATAATCAACTGCATGTATATATATGAACATGATCCTTTTTCAAATCACAAAGACAGTTTTGATAACTCATGGTTCCTACATCAAAATAAGCAGAAAGTATAAACAGTTTTTGTGGTTGCGAAGAGGGACTATAGCCAATGAAAAGTTGTTTCATATACAAAAGCAGGCATTATTAATTAAAAGAGTCTTCTTGTATATGAATACTAAAATATTAGTGTACTCTGACAGACAAAACAATAGTTCATATAGCTTAAGAAGGATGAGAGATAGAATGAAATATTATCAATATATCATTATCTATTATGTATATGTATTAGATGCATAAATTAATACAAGAGGCCCACGGGCCACCGTTCGCTCACCTGAGTGACATAGCCACTGCAGACATGCAGATGTTATGCAACATTTTTCCAATCCTATCATCGCAACTAATGAAAATATCATCATTTGAGCAGTTCTTAGTTTTGAAGAAGAATATATGGGCCTGACAGTCAATGGAGCATGATCATTTGAATAAACTATCAACCACATTTCAACAGAAGGATCAATGTGAAATTTGGTGGAAATTGGCTAAGTGGTTTCTGAAGAATCATGATTTTATACATGTAAACAGCACAGTGGCAGGGAAATATTATAAATATAAACCAGATGATGGCCATCTTAGATTTCCAATCAGAACAATTTTAACTACTGTTGATCTACAAGTCACTTCGATACTTTCAATATAAATGTATGTGGCCCATACAAATGGGGAAGCAAATTTGACCTTGGAGGTAAAAAGGTCAAATGTCAACATAGAACCATCATTCTAGCAATTTTGGTAGATCTCCTGTCCCCCACAATTTGTGCAAAGATTAGGACCCAGGGCTTATTTGGTTATGGAGAAGAAGATTTTTAAAGGTTTTTACCATATATGGGTATGGCAGCCATTTTGATCAATGGACCATACCCATTTTAGCAATCTTTCATTCTCCTGCCCACGGAGGCTCTGCATGAAATTTGAGAAACACTGGCCTGGAGGCTTCAGAGGAAAAGCCATTTGAAATTATCAACATTTTTTCCATACAAATATATGGGGCCCATACAAATGCATACAGAAGCAAACTTGACCTCGCCGTAAAAAGGTTAAATGTCAATGTATGACAATTATTTTAGCAACTTTGGTAGACCGCCCGTTCCAGATGATATATGCAAAGATTCAGCCACAAGCCATCCTTGGTGTTGGAGAATAAGATTTTTAAAAGTTTTTTCCCATACAAATGCATAAGAAAGCAAACTTGACCTTGCCGTAAAAAGATCAAATGTCAATGTATGACCATTATTTTAGCAACTTTGGTAGACCCCCTGTCCCCGATGACTTATGCAAACATTCAGCCCCAAAGCATCCTCGGTTCTAGAGAAGAAGATTTTTAAAGGTTTTTACCATATATGGGCATGGCGGCCATCTTGGTGAACAAACCGTGACCATTTTAGCAATCTTTTGTTCCCCCTACCTAAGGAGGCTCCATATGAAATTTGAGCAAAATTGGCCTAGAGGCTCCAGAGGAGAAGTTGTTTGAAATTCTGAACATTTTTCCCATACAAATGCATGAGGTAGCAAAATTGACCTTACCGAAAAAAAGGTCAAATGTCAATGTACGACCATTATTTTAGCAATTTTGGTAGCCCTCCTGTTCCCGAAAATATATGCAAAGATTCAGCCATAAGGCATGCTCGGTTTTGGAGAAGAAGATTTTTAAAGGTTTTTCCCATATAAATGCTTATGGAAGCAAACTTGACCTTGCCGTAAAAAGGTCAAACGTCAATGTACGACAATTCTTTTAGCTATTTTGGTAGACCTCCCGTCCCCGATGATATCTGCAAAGGTTCAGCCCCAAGGCATTCTCAGTTCTGGAGGAGAAGATTTTTAAAGGTTTTTACCATATATGGGCGTGGCGACCATCTTGGTCAGCGGACCGCGACCATTTTAGCAATTTTTTGTTCCCCCACCCTAAGGAGGCTCCATATGAAATTTGAGTAAAATTGGCTCAGCAGCTTCAGAGGAGAAGTCGTTTGAAAATGTTAACGGATGGACGGACGACGGACGAAAAGTGATCACAATAGCTCATCCTGAGCAGAGCTCAGGTGAGCTAAAAATAAAGATGTGGACAAAAAAAAAAAAAAAAAACAGTTTCGAGTCAAATGGCCTTTCAGTTCAGGAGAAGAAGTGAAAAATAGATTTTCAAGATGGCTGTCATGGTGGCCATCTTGGATTTCTGATATGGACGATTTTAGCTATTTTTTTTCTTCAGGTCACCCTGATGCTTCCTACATAGTTTAAAGTCAATAAGCCTTTTGGTTCAGGAGAAGAAGTGAAAAATAGATTTTTGAGATGGCTGCCATGGTGGCCATCTTGGATTTCCAATCGGAACGATTTTAGCCACTTTTGATCTATAAGTCACCCCGATGCTTCCTACCAAGTTTCAAGTCAATTGGCTTTTGGGTTTAGGAGAAGAAGCGAAATAAAATTTTCAAGATGTGGCCATCTTGGATTTCCAATCAGCAGGATTTTAGCTATTTCTGATCTACAGGTCACCCTGATGCTTCCTACCAAGTTTGGAGTCAACTGGCCTTTCAGCTCAGGAGATGAAGTGAAAAATTAATTTTCAAGATGGTGGCCCTGGCAGTCATCTTGGATTTCTGATTGGAATGATTTTAGCTATTTTTGATCTACAAGTCACCCTGATGCTTCCTACCAAATTTCGAGTCAACTGGCATTTTGGTTTAGGAGAAGAAGCAAAAAATAGATTTTCAAGATGGCCACCATGGCAGCCATCTTGGATTTACAATCAGCAAGATTTTACCTACTTTTGATCTACAAGTTACCCCAATGCCTCCCACCAAGCTTCGAGTCAACTGGCCTTTTGGTGCAGGAGAAGAAGCGTAAAATAGATTTTCAAGATGGTGGCCGTGGCGGCCACCTTCGATTTCTGATCGGAACGATTTTAGCTATTTTTGATCTACAAGTCACCCTGCTGCTTCCTACTAAGTTTTAAGTCAATTGACTTTTTGTTTAGAAGAAGTGAAAAATAGATTTTCAAGATGGCCGCCATGACGATCAGCACGATTTTACCTATTTTTGATCTACAAGTCACCCCAATGCTTCCTACCAAGTTTGGAGTCAACTGGCCTTTCGCTTCAGGAGAAGAAGCGAAAAATAGATTTTCAAGATGGCTGCAATGGCGGCCATCTTGAATTTTGATTGGCAAGATTTTAGCTATTTTTGATCTACAAGTCACCCTGATGCTTCTTAGCAAGTTTGGACTCAATGGCCTTTCGGTTCAGAAAAAGCGAAAAATAGATTTTCGAGATGGCTGCCATGGCAGCCATCTTTGATTTCTGATCGGCACGATTTTAGCTATTTTTGATCTATAAGTCACCCCAGTGCTTCCTACCAAGTTTGGAGTCAATTGGGTTTTGGGTTTAGGAGTAGAAGCAAAAAATAGATTTTCAAGATGGCTGCCATGGCAGCCATCTTGGATTTACAATCGGCACAATTTTAGCTATTTTTGACCTACAAGTCACCCTGATGCTTCCTAGCAAGTTTGGAGTCAACTGGCCTTTCGGTTCAGGAGAAAAAGTGAAAAATAGATTTTCAAGATGGTGGCCATTTTGGATTTTCGATAGGAACGATTTTAGCTATTTTTGATCTACAAGTCACCCTGATGCTTCCTACCAAGTACTGAGTCAATTGGCCCAGGGGAGTAGGAGGAGTAGGCTTTTAAAGCAATTGTTGACACGGCACGCTGCACGATGGACGACAGACATTGACTGACCACAATAGCTCACCATGAGCACTTCGTGCTCAGGTGAGCTAAAAATACTATTGAGAACTTGGTAGCAATGTACATGTATTATTGGAGAAAATATTGTTTGTGTTGAGGTTTTACGGCCCAGTCAACCCAATGGGGTCATGTCGAGCATGGTCAGTTTACCTTACCACACGTTTACTGGGCAGGCTTAGTCCTCTAAGCGGTTAACCAGTATTGTGCACATTCTTTCGCCAGAAACTGACAACTGGCCTTCTTGAATCAGCGGAAGGGAGAGAAAGACCGTAGAAAATAATTTCATGATCAATCTCCACAAAAGAATGTTGCCAACCTCAGTGGGGGTTGAACCCGCAACCTCCTGGTCTCCAGTCGGATATTGTCTATTTAGGTATTTTTCCAACAAGCATACATGGCCAAGTTAGGTTAAGAATTGCTTTATCAAGTAAACAGAGATTATGTTGTACAAAGTTTACATTTTTTGTGGTATATTCATATTTTTATATCTTCACAGTTCTTGTATAGAAAATTCTACCAGCAAGCTTTACTGGTAGAGGTACAAGAACTATATAGGCCTGTACCATACTTAACCCTTGTCCTGCTGAACCCGGATAATCTCTGTCTTTACAAATGGTGTAGCTCCAGATCAGTTAGCTTCTGAAGAAGCCAACTGATCTGGATCTGCACTGTTTGCAATTAAGTATGTGAATTTGTATCAACAAACTGGATCAAGTAATCTGACTGGCTGAAAATTGGAAGTAGGCGTGGCATCTTAATTTATTCAGCAGGACAAGGGTTAATTATCATCAAAAGAACTGCCTGTACTTTTTCTTTTTTGCTCGTTTGTTCAGTTAACCAGTGTATCACAGCTGATGTCATGCAGAAACTTATATCAGCATTAGAAACAAGCACAGTCAAAAACAAGAGGCCATTGGGCCACAACGCTCACCTGAGTTAATTGCTGTAAGTTAATCAGGTCATTTACTCATCATTCCCTATTAGCCCGTCAAGTTTCAAGGCAATGGCTTAAACAGTTTTTGAGATATCTTGCTTACAAGGTTAAAATGCTGAAATTTTCAAAGGGCCATAAGTAAAACCAGTTGGCAGGATTTATGTAGGGGACCACTAAACATTGCTACATACTAAATACATAAGCTGTGGGCCTGATGGTTTCAGAGAAGATCTTTTGTTTTTTCCCATTATAAGTCTTTGGGAGTAAATGACCTCAGGGCATGGCCAATTTGGACCCCAGGGGCATGGTTGGCAGGATAAACATTGCTACATACTAAATATATGAGCTGTGGGCCTCATGGTTTCAGAGAAGAAGATTTTTTTAAAGATTTTCCCATTATAAGTCTATGGGAGCACAGCCAATTTAGACCCCAGGGGACCACTAAACATTGCTACATACTAAATATTTAAGCCCAGGGCCTCATAGTTTCAGAGAAAAAAATTCTTTTAATTTTTTTTTTCCACTATAAGTTCATGGGAGCTAATGACCCCCTGAGAATTGGCCAGTTTGGACCCCGGCAGCATGGTTGGAAAAAATTAATGTGGAAGACCACCAACCATTGCTACATACTTAATCTGCTAGCTCTGGGCCTCGTAATTTCAGAGAAGAAGATTTTTGAATCTTCTTTAGCTACACGGTTCTATGTAAACATATGACCCTTGGGGTGCGGCCAGTTTGGACCCCAGGGGCTTGATTGATAGGATTTAAGTAGAGGACCATTATACATTGCTACATACTAAATATATGCATAAGCTGTGGGCCTCATAGCTTCAGAGAAGACTTTTTAGATTTTTCCCATTTTAAGTCTATGAGAGCTAATGACCCCCAGGGCACAGCCAATTTGGACCCCATGGTTGGCAGGATTTATGTAGGAGACCACCAAACATCGCTACCTACTTAATCTGTTAGCTCTGGGCCTCATGGTTTCAAAGAAGAAGATTTTTGAATGTTCATTAGCTATATAGCTCTATATAAACATATGACCCCCTGGGGTGTGGCCAGTCTGGAGCCCAGGGGCTTTATTAGTAGGATTTATGTAGGGGACCACTAAACATTGCTACACACTAAATATATGAGCTGTGGGCTTCAAGGTTTCAGAGAAGAAGATTTTTTAAGTTGTTTCCTTTATAAGTCTATGGGAGCTAATGATCCCCGGGGCGTGGCAAGTTTAGACCCAGACCACTAAACATTGCTAAATATATAAGCTGTGGGCCTAATGGTTTCAGAGAATAAGATTTTTTTTTAATTTTCCCATTTTAAGTCTATGGGAGCTCATGACCCCCGGGGTGTGGCTGGTTTGGACCCATTGATCGGCAGGATTTATGTAGGAGACCACCAAACATTGCTACACACTAAATGTATAAGCTGTGGGCCTCATGGTTTCAGAGAAGATTTTTTAAGTTTTTCCCATTATAAGTCTACGGGGGCTAATGACCACCGGGGCGTGGCCGGTTTGGACCCAATGGGCTTGATTGGCAGGATTTATGTAGGAGACCACTAAACACTGCTACATACTTGATCTGTTAGCTCTCTGCCTCATGGTTTCAGAGGAGAAGATTTTTGAAGGTTATTAGCTATATAGCTGTATATCTACAAATGATCCCCTGGGGTGTGGCCAATTTGGAGCCCACATTGCTACATACTCAATATATAAGCTGTGGGCCTCATGGTTTCAGAGAAGAAGATTTTTTTAAGTTTTTCGCATCATAAGTCTATGGGAGCTAATGACCCCTGGGGCATGGCCAGTTTGAACCCCAGGGGCTTGACTGGCAGGATTTATGTAGGGGACCACTAAACATTGCTCTGGACCTCATGGTTTCAGAGAAGAAGATTTTTTTTTAAGTTTTTCCCATTATAATGGGAGCTAATAACTCCCAGGGCATGGCCAGTTTGGACCCCTGGGGCTTGATTGGCAGGATTTATGTAGGGGACCACTAAACATTGCTACATTCTAAATATATAAGCTCTGGACCTCATGGTTTCAGAGAAGATTTTTAAAATTTTCCCTTAGTAACTCCCAGGATTGTCCGTCAGCACCGGACCTCATTATATTCGCGTCTCATAATGTGCATCGATGCCTGTGCAGTGGGAGAGGGCTTTTCAAACTTTAACCCAGTATTATTATGGCTAACTTTCTTTTGCCTTTTTTTTTTTCTTTTTTTTTCTTTACCATTATCATATCGTACGCAAGATATTGTGTGAGTTGACGCTTCAGCCAAGCATTATTCTGTTTCTTTTGCTTGGAACCCCAGGTAACCGCACACCAATCAGATTTTGTATCTTGACTGGATAGCCAATCAAATTTAGCCCCATTTCCTAAAATCTGCACTTACGATAGGACGTTTTGAATTTTGTTCCCCTCTCACCCACACCCTTGTCTTGTTTATAGTAGTTTAGTTTTGTAGTTTAGTCTGGAACCATATACATGTACATTGCAACTGATGTGCTGCGCAGGCTAGTCCCAAGCAATGCTGAGCTGAGTATGTTCTAGTCACAGTCATACATATTTACATGTAGGATGTTCATATACTTACACCTAAATGGTGTGACTGACAGAAATAAACTGAGCTCAAAATTTGACAACACGGAAAATCTAATCAGAGCAAAAACTATAGAAATTTGACAACCTAGTCTATAATGAGAAGTCGGAGGTCATTCTCCTGAATATCTTTCATTCAATGATATATGTTTCATAAATTAATATTTAACAAGAGGGCCACAGATGGCCCTAAATTGCTTACCTGAGTCCTACTGCTTTAGTTTCAGGGTAATTGTGTAAATTCATTTTAAAATTGGGCCACTGGTTTGTAAGATTATCAAAGTTTTCTATACAGAGCATATTTTCTGTACAGAAATATGGGGAAAACAAGTGTTATCCACTAGGGGCCATGTTGTGTAACACTGAAAGAATTTAGTAAAAGGTTTCTTTATATGGAACATTTGTGACAGATTGGACCAGTAGTAATTCTAAATCTGACAGCCAGATTAGGTTAAAAAAAAACAAAAAAAACTGAAGTTTCCTTTTGTCATTTAAAGGTTTTTCAAGGTTTTTCTGGCTCTGCTAGCCATTTTGTTCAGCAGAGCAGAACAATTTTAGCAGTTTTGGTACAGGGTCATATGGTGAACATTTCTGTGAAATTATTTTAAAATCATGCAATTTGGCTAGGAGACGATGTCATTTAAAGGTGGTTTCTTTCTATTTTTAGCTATGGTAGCCTTTTTGTCCAGCATTGTGGAATGATTTAAGCATTTTTGGTAAAGGGTCATAAGAGGAACATTTCCATGAAACTATTTTGAAATTGGGCCACTGGCCTAGGAGGAGATGTTGTTTAAAGGGTTTTCTTTTTTTTTTTAGCTCTGGCAGCCATTTTGCTCAACTGAGCCAAATGATTTTAGCAATTTTGGTAAAGGGTTATTAGAGGAACATTTCTTTAAAAATTATTTTGAAATTGTGCCACTTGCCCAGTTGAAAAGTTGTCCTTTTAAGATTTTCTATTTTTAGCTCTGGTGGTATGGGATAATTTTGAAAGCCGGCTATTGGAGAGGTTTTTCTATTTTTCTATTTTAGCTCTGGCAGCCATTTTGTTCCGCCAAGCAGAAAGGATTTAGCAATTTTGGTAAAGGGTCATTAGAGGAACACAGAGATGCATGCTTTTTCCCCGTGGGCCTACTACTAACTATGATTGAATTATTTGATTGAAGTCCGCCAAGTGTTATTTGAACTGTCAGTAGCATCTTAAAAGAATAATCTGCCGCATGTTTTTCACATCTGGGATAATACCGTTATTCAGTTGCTAAGCAAGCGGCAGTTAACCAGGTGTTGGCAGTTAACACGAGTGATTGTTAACTGCTTGAGCAATTAAAGCATGCAACTGACACCAATATGCATCCCTGTGTATTGCCTCTACCGATCGATTCGTCGAAAATGCACATACAGGTTTCATGATTTTTCATCCCCTGAGACTGGCAGTTTTTTTGTTCTATTGTTTTTCAAAATTTTTGGTCGCCAAATTTTCGTCACTGACTTCAGAGACCCAAGCTTACCATTTTCTGTTGAGAGACGAGAAGCAGCCCAAGCAAATTAATACCTTATCCTTTTGCGAGATATTAGTCTGCACATCAAAACAATTATTCCCGCTGGCCACTAGAAGTAGTTTCTAAGTATCACCGAATCTATCAAATAAATCCTGTGCAGAGTCTAATGGGACTGCTCAGATGCACTCCATAAGAGGGTACAAAATTCTGGACTGTTCATGTTTCTAGTGTAAGTTAATTTTTTCTATAGCTCCCGCATGAAAAAACGTGTGCTTGTAACTGTAGCATGTGCTCGTAATGGTTACCTCATAATGACAGCGTGGCGGGAAACCATTTTGGGAGAACTATTACATGTTGGATTGTAGAGCATTTTTTTGTCAGACATGCATATAAAACGGACACATATTATTATTTGTGTTGAGGTTTTACAGCCCAGTCAACCCTATGGCGTCATCAGCACTATCATGATAATGTGACTAGGTAGAATGTGATGTACAAGTTATTTCAGTGAGACAGCAGAACAAGAATCTACACATACCCAGACATTGTCATGATGTGATTGAAAACTGTCTAAATGAACACACACACACTCATATGCACACTAGCACATGCACACATACATACACACACACACACACACACACACACACACACACACACACACACACACACACACACACAGGCACACACACAGAGCATGCAAAGCACCTACATAAGCACTGAATTCTGGCAAAAAGCATGCATGCATTGGACAGCTGGGCCCTCCATATTCCAGAGGACCCATTTTCTATGGTGTGGCCAATATAACCATGTTGTACACAACCCTGGGATGTTTTTCCTAAAAATAAATTCACTATCATGTAAGCTAGCATTTATGATCTGCCACTGTATAACAAAGGACATTCCAATGTCCTCAAATTTTATTACCATGGTGATCACACTAACTCCATCTCTAATTGTTCTCTAACAAAATGGTAATTTTATCTGTCATTGTTAAGATGTCCACAAACTGTGAAGTTTTCGCAGATCAAACTAAACTTTTACCTCTCTATGGCTAAGGCCTGCAAATGACAAACTGATGATAATTTTCTTATTTTTCCCAGAAAACAGGGCTTGACATTTATGCAATTTGTCTCACTAGAAATGTCAGATCCTGTTTTCTGGGAAAAATAAGAAAACAGTATTTTAAAATGTTGTATGCTGAAAATTTTACCCAGTATGCTAAGCATTAGTGCTTTGTATACAAGCTGTGTCTTACGAAAGTTGTATTCAGTAAAACTGTATAAAACCACTCACCATGATTCTCCGCCTCTTCCAGAAGAGAGGAATGACTATTATACCCGCAACAATAATCTGAAAATACACAAAAATAATGAAACCTTAAAGCATCGATCATAATAACAGCAGAAGACACTTCTAAATATTTTATTTTTCATAGAAGGTAAGTCTTGACATTTCATGTGAATCATCTGCCAAGCAGACAATTCACATGAAATGTCAATTTCTTTCTATGAAATTTAAAATGCTACAAATTTTGCTTAGCACTTCAGAGTTAACATAGACTATTCTGTTTTTGACCTTTCAGAGAAAAATGTGTTTCACTTAGTGCTTTGCTCGGAAATGTAAGATATGCAAAGTGTTATCATATTTTTTTATGTAAATTAAATCTAAAATGTTGCCTTTGACAACAATGAATACACAAAAGAACAAATATAGCTTGAACTGGTCTTCGGTGAAGTTGATGTGGCACCTGCCCAGCCCCACTCCCCAACTCCCAAAAAGTAATGTTTGTTTCAGGTAGAAGAAATTAATATAAGAATTTCATCAAAAGCACATGCATATTCTCATACGATGCATGAGAAATTGCGCTCAAAAGGTACATGTACCCACAGTCTAAACACTACAAATCATAAAATCTGAGGTAAGAAAATGACAAAATTAAAGTGGACAAAAGGCCCATGGGCCACAACGCTCACCTGAGTTAACTGCTGTGAGTTAATCAGGTCATTTACTCATCATTCCCTATCAGCCTGTTAAGTTTCAAGGCAATGGCTAAACAGTTTTTGAGATATCTTGCTTACAAGGTTAAAATGCTGAAATTTTCAAAGAGCCATATTTAGTCCAAAAAAAGGGGGATAAGAGGAACATTTCTGTGAAATCATTTTGAAATCAGGCCACTGGCCAAGGAAGATGTGTTGTTTAATGTTGTTGTTTTTTCTTCTATTTTTAGCTCTGGTGGTAATTTTGTTCAGCCGAGCAGAACTATTTTAGCAATTTTGGTAAAGCGCCATTAGAGAAACCCTCCTGTGAAATTACTTTGAAATCAGGCCACTGGCCGTGGAGGAGATGTCTTTTAAAGGTTTTTCTATTTTTAGCTCTGGTCGCCATTTTGTTCAGCCAAGTGGAACCATTTTAGCAAGTTTGGTAGAGGGTCATTGGAGGAACACTTCTGTGCAAATATTTTGAAATCAGGCCATTGGTCAAGGACTAGATGTCGTTTGAAGATTTTCTACTTGTAACTCTGGCAGCCATCTTGTTCAATGGAATGGAACCATTGTGGCCATCTTAGAATTCTGATCAACAAAATTTTAGCTCGTTTCGATCCTGCTGCTACAGAGCAAGTTTCGGCTCAAAGCGACAAAAAAGTTTGGGAAGAGATGTGGAAATTTATTTTCAAGATGGCGGCTGTAGCAGCCATCTTGGATTTTCTATCAGCTCATTAGCTATTTTGTGTCTACTAGGTGCCCTACTGCTCATCATCAAGTTTCAATTCAACTGGATTATAGAGATGTCCAAAATATGAATCCTCAACATTTTTCCCATATAAATGTATATGGCCCATAAAAATGCATGGGAATGCAAATTTGACCTTGCTGTAAAAAGGTCAAACGTCAACATAAGACCATCATTTTAGAAATTTTGGTAGATCTTCTGTGCCGCATAATTTGTGCAAAGATTAGGGCCCAGGGCTTATTTGGTTCTGGAGAAAAAGATTTTTAAAGGTTTTTACCATATATGGGCATGGCAGCCATTCTGGTCAATGCCCCATGACCATTTTAGCAATCTCTCATTCTCCTGCCCCAAGAAGGCACCACATGAAATTTGAGCAACATTGGCCCAGAGGCTTCAGAGGAGAAGTCATTTGAAATTATCAACAGTTTTTCCATACAAATGTATGGGGCCCATACAAATGCATACAGAAGCAAACTTGACCTCATTGTAAAAAGATAAAACTTTGGTAGACCTCCCATCCCCAATGATTTGTGCAAAGATTCAGCCTGAAGGCATCTGCGGTTCTTGAGAAGAAGATTTTTAAAGGTTTTTACCATATATGGGCATGGTAGCCATCTTAGTCAATGGACGGCAACTACCGGTATTTTAGCAATTTTCATTCCCCTGCCCAAGGGAGGCTCCAAATGAAATTTGAGCAACACTGGCCCAGAGGCTCCAGAGGAAAAGTCATTTGAAATTCTCAACATTTTTCCCATACAAATGGATTGGGTAGCAAACTTGACCTCGCCATAAAATGGTCAAATTTCAATGACCATTATTTTAGCAACTTTGGTAGACCTTTCATCCCTGATGATTTGTGCAAAGATTCAGCTAAAAGGCATCCTCGAAGAAGATTTTTAAAGGCTTTTACCATATACGGGCATGGCGACATCTTGGACAATGGACGGCAACCATTTTAGCAATCTTTCATTCCCCTACCTCAGGGAGGTTCCAAATGAAATTTGAGCAACATTGGCCCAGAGGCTCCAGAGGAGAAGTCATTTGTAATTCTCAACATTTTTCCCATACAAATGCATAGGGAAGCAAACTTGACCTTGCCGTAAAAAGGTCAAATGTCAATGTATGACCATTATTTTAGCAACTTTGGTAGATCTCCCGTCCCTGATGATTTGTGCAAAGATTAAGCCTAAAGGCATCCTCGGTTCTGGAAAAGAAGATTTTTAAAGGTTTTTACCATATATGGTCAACAAACCGCAGCCATTTTAGCAATCTTTCGTTCCCCCAAACTAAGGAGGCGCCATATGAAATTTGAGCAAAATTGGCTCACAGGCTTCAGAGGAGAAGTCGTTTGAAAATGTTAATGGACGGACGCACAGATGGACAGATGACTGGTGAAAAGTGATCACTATAGCTCATCCTAAGCACAGCTCAGGTGAGCTAAAAAAGTGACAAAAATATATTTAAAAATTATTTCCAAACCACATGCACTTCTGCAGACCCTAGAGAAAATGTGCACAGTTTCAAAAAGACTGGTATAAAATTGTATGAGGAGTTGCAATCACAAGGCACCCACTGTCTATACATCTGTCAGAAAATGACAAAGTTCACAAGGTAGAAAAAAGTGATAAAAAATAATGCAAGGATTATATCAAAAGCACATGCACATCTTCAGACTATGGAGAAAACATGTTCAAAGTTTCAAAAAAGATCGTATGAGGAGTTGTACTTACGAGGTACCCACTGTCTATATATTGAGGGTGAAAAAAGACTAAGTTCACAATGTGGAAAAAGTGACAAAAATGATCTAACAATTTTATCCAAACCACATGCACATCCTCATACCATGGAGAAAACACATGCCAAGTTTCATAATGACTGGTACAAAACTGTAAGAGGAGTTGCACTCACAAGAGGTACCCATTGTCCATACACTGAGGGTGAAAAATGACTAAGTTCACAATACGGAAAAAGTGACAAACAAATGATCTAACAATTATATCCAAACCACATGCACATCCTCATATCATGAAGAAAACACATGCAAAGTTTCAAAACAATTGGTACAAAACTGTAAGAGGAGTTGCTCTCACAAGAGGTACCCACTGTCTATATATTGAGGGTAAAAAATGACTAAGAGAAAAAAGTGACAAAGAAATGATCTAAATGATTTACCCAAAGTAAATGTTGATGGATAGACGAACAAATGGACAGACACTTGCATGTCTAAGTCACCCTGCTAAAGCAGGTGCCATAAAAAGATCTAACAATTATATCCAAATCACATGCACATCCTTATACCATGAAGAAAACAAATGCAAAGTTTCAAAAGGATCAGTACAAAACTGTAAGCGGAGTTGTGCTCACAAGACACCCAGGGTAAATGTTGGCAGATATATAGATCCTTGCACCTAATGACTTTGGAAAAAAAATAAAGTTCATAAGAAGTTCTTTATGCACCAGAGGAACTACCAGTACCTTGGAATGATCAGAGAAACAAAAATACTACAAGGGATTTAAACCGTTTTTAATTATATTGTAGTCTTTATTTTTTTATCCTTTGTGACCACTAAGCCTAGTCTGAGAATTCTATAAGTTTATGTGAGGGTCACTGATGAGGCCATTTAGTGAAAACAAGCCAGTCTGGCCCAGATACTTTGACACTTCAGCTTTCTTCAGCCATGTGTGTGTTCATTACTCTCAAGGATCATTCCTTTTCAAATCAATTTCTCGCAGCTCCGGACATAGTAAAAATGAAAACACAAAATGAAAAATCAAAACATCTGCTTCAAAATCTGAAGTAATATATTATTTGATTTTTGTTTCTTCTTCTTCTTTTTTTTTTTTTTGTTTTCCAAAAATCAAAGCATCAGTTACATACCTCTTGATTAAATATTTTTTCTTGTTTTTTTTTTTTGTTTTTTTTATCAGCGCACACTGGAGTTTATTAAACCCAAGTCTCCTGTACTTACTATATGAGATACGAGATATACGAGTTTAGCAAAGTGAGCCCACCAAAAAAAAAACAACACATACACGGTTTCTATGATGCAAGTGTTTATGGAGGAAGTGTGTGCCAGATTTCATGGATGTAGGTATTGTAGTTAACTAGGCAAGGACCTAAATACTGAAGTTGAAGTAAATGTTGACAGACTACAAACACATGAAAAGTCAGACTTCTCTCCAAACTATAAAGTATAGAAGTAATAATGCCAAAAAGCTTCAAATATTAAAATAGGTATTAGCAGCATTCTTTACATGTTTGAAAACCCAGTCTCTCTAGTGGTACAATGGTGCCGACATCATCCACCACACAATATATATCTCTAGATAAGGCACTTCCTCAACCATACAATATACTGCTACATTGTACTTTCTTTTTTACTTCTCAAAGAAAGTATATGTTGTGAGTACTCATCTAAAGTACTTTGCCAAGGTGCTTTTTACCAGTTCGGAACTATTTTTCTTTCCCGAAGAAATAAAAGAAATGCCTTTTATCTGGAACTAGTAAGTATAAGGCAGCTGGTAAAGATAATCACCTGTAGGTGTCTCAATCTACCTGTCTCCAACAAACTATTTCATTATTACTCTACAACCAATCTCAAAATACAGTTCACATTTTGTTTCACCAACACTTTGCATAAAACAGATAGGTCCAAAATTAGGCACAAAATGTTCTTGAAAGAAAAAAAATCAAGAGCTCCACAAGGGCATCATACGCCTCTGGCAAGTAATCAGATGTAGCACCTATACTGACATAGAGTAGGACGGGTTAGCCTGAAAAGAAAAGTTTATACAGATGGATGGACAGACATAACTCTATTAATATTTGGTGGACTGTAACCTCAAAACAAAATGTGCTGCTTCACATCATGCTCTATGAATCACCTTTCAGCTTGATGGGATGTAAACTGTAGGAGGAATATTGGTGAACTGTTACCCTCAAAATAGTATGCGCTGCTCCACATCGTGGTGTCATGGTGTAACTTTTTACAATGTTTCAGCTTGATCTAATGTAATCTATAGGAGGAGTTAGCTTATGAAGTTTTCTGCTAATATTTCTTGTTCTGTAACCTCAGCGATTTTAGCAACTCTGAATCTCTATGTCGCTCTGATGCCTCCCACCAAGTTTCGGCTGAATTTGAATTATGGTTTGGGAGGAGATGTTGTTTGAAGAATTTCAAGATAGTGGCCATCTTGGATATCTGAATGCAATGATTTTAGCAATTCTGAATCTCTATGTCACTGCGATACCACCCATCAAGTTTCAACTCAATCTGACTTATGGTTTGGGAGGAGATGTCGACTGAAGAATTTTAAGATGGCCGCAATGGCAGCCATCTTGGATACTGGAACGGAACAATTTTAGCAATTCTGAATCTCCATGTTGCCACAATGCCTCCCACTAAGTTTCGGCTCAATCCAACTTACGGTTTTGGAGGAGATGTCGAAAATGTGAAAAGCTAATGACGGACCACGGACGGAAGATGGACAACAGGCCATGGCATAAGCTGACCTGGAGCAAAGCTCCTGGTGAGCTAATGACATGTTACTCATTTGTTAGGTGTAAATGTCTCCACCCAATATTATACCCAGTACACAAGTTAAGCACCACATAATTGATGCTAAATGGCTAAGAAAAAAGTTAATTCTCTGTGTGACAGCTGATGCACAGTAAAAAGTTAAATGAATGCAATTTTAAAGCATAAAAGAAACAGAAAATTTGATTTTGTCAGTGTAAAATTGATTTTTATTTCACTCATGAACACGAAAAATGGTATTGTCTCTTGGGGCAAATGAAAATATAAACTACTTTTGGTGTTCATTCGATGAAATAAAAACTGATCAAAAAATCAAATATCTCTTTATATCATGGTGAGATGCTGCAGTATGCGGTGCCTGATCTGGATCTACACTGTTTGCACAATTCTGACTGTCCAAATACTTAGGGTAACTACAGTACGATTTTGTACTACTGGATATCAAATGACTCAAGTTTCCCTGTGTTCACAACAAATCTAAAGAAATGGAAATATTCCTCGACAGCATGTCTGTAGGTGTATTTATTTATCATATTTCTGCCCTATTTAACAGTTATCGCTTCACTTACTCCCAGGCAGAGACATTCAGCCACGCGCAAGACACAAGTTGCTCACACGAAAAGGAAGTCTGCATACCACAACATTAATTTTCACCAGTCAACTGAGACTGATATAAATTATTTCGCAGGCTCCAGATAAAAAGGTGAACATGTTAACCCTTAATTGTAGCATAAGACAGTATAATCCTTTTTTTGTTGTTTTTTTAAGCCAAACTAAGACTTGACATGTCATGTGAACTGTCTGCTTGGCAGACAGTTCACATGAAATGTCAAGTCTTATTTTTCTCTGAAAAATAATAAAAAAAATATTTCAAACTGTCATCTGCTACAGTTGTGATTGGCACATTAAGGCTTAATGTATTCTCGTGTAGATTCAGAACACAGTAAACCATTCAGAAGTTCAGAACGTAATATAAGCATGATACAATACTGCTCAAAAAAGATTGACCTGAACTATGGCCCATCATCCAGTTTAATACATGAATGTATTATTACTGTGTTTTATTTTCTTAATTTTTTTTTTTTTTTTTTTTTTGCGACTGAAGTAAAAAATTCATTTCTGTTGACCGCTACAAAACAGTTCCTTGAAAAACATTGCAACGCTGGTGTCATGTTGGAATCAAAATAATTTTTCTCTGCTGTGAATTATCATCAAATAACACATGGTGTTGTCGGGCATATGTGAATATTAATTCACTCTGGCTCCTGCATCGTGAATTAATACTTCGCAATCTGCCCTCTAAACACCATGCGTTATTCGACGACAATTCACAGTAGAGAATAATACAGTCAGAAGGCAAATTAACAAATATTTAGTGAAAAATTCATTTCTGTTTACCAAACATTGCTTATTTTTCATATAAAAGTCAAAATGTTTGTATTTAGTTTATACAGCTATATCATCAAGACCTTTGGATGAATTTCATTTATATTTGGCATGATGGTAGATATTGGTTGAAAGTATTACTCAGAGAAATTCCCGTCCCGGGGCGTGACCTTGAGATTAAGGTCACAAACTTAGTATTTTCATAAAAAAGTCGAACTTTTTTATTAAAGTTTACATAGCTATATGTATACCTGCCATACGAAGTATGTTGAGGGGTGTATTGTTTGTTTGTTTAAAGTTCTGCTTACAGATGGTCAGGTGGTTTTTATACGCCCGTTTGAAAAACGGGACGTATTATGTTACGGGGTATGGCGTCCGTCCGTAAACTTTTTCGTTGCCGGCTAACTCCTCCCACAGTTTATATCCGATCAAGCTGAAGCAGCGCAAATTATTTCAAGGTTACAGTCCATCAAATATTAGCAGAGTTATACCCTTTTGAAAATTTCTATTAATTTTTCATTTCTGGCTAAATCCTCCTACAGTTTAAATCCGATCAAGCTGAAACTTCATAAATAGTTACACAATGCTGTGGAGCAGCGCATATTATTTCGAGGTTAAAGTGCACCAAATATTGGCAGAGTTATGCCCCTTTGAAAATTTCTGTAAATTTTTTTGTTTCCGGCTGAAACTTCATAAATAGTTACAGGATGATGTGGAGCAGCGCATATTATTTCGAGGTTACAGTGCATCAAATATTGGCAGAGTTATGCATCTTTGAAAGCTTTTGTAAACTTTTCGCAGTATATTGTTTAGAGGTAATAGTGTGCAAATTTGATTTCAGTTAGATCATGATATGGAGCAGCGTATATTGTTTCAAGATTACAGTCCATCAAATAGTAGCAGAGTTATACCCCTTTGAAAATTTCAATTAATTTTTTGTTTCCGGCTAAATCCTCCTACAGTTTACATCCGATCAAGCTGAAACTTCATAAGTAGTTACACGATGATGTGGAGCAGCGCATATTAGTTCGAGGTTACAGTGCACCAAATACTGGCAGAGTTATGCATCTTTGAAAGTTTCTTTTAAACTTTTTGCAGCATATTGTTTAGAGGTTATAGTGTTCATATAGGTATATTTTTGCAAATAACTAAAGTTATGGCCATATGGGCAAGTTATTATTATTATTTTTTTTTTTTTTACATCTTCTTTTATAAGATTTCCAAGGAAATGTTGCCATTATTAAATCTTTATAAATACATTTATAAAATACTACAGAATTAAGAAGCTTAACTAATATCATAACTTCTAAACATAATTCTTTCAGATTTCTTTTTTTTTTTTTTTTTATTAATACTCTTCTGAGTTGGCTCCCTTGAAGAACAAAAAATAAAACAAAACAAGTTAAAGCTTCACAAAAATTTTCTTGCAGCATTTTTTTTTTTGTTTTTTTTTTTGTTTTTTGTTTTTTGTTTTGTTATTGTTTGGTCCGATATTGAAGTATAGGAAAAACAAATCAGCCAAACGCTCATATGAGCTTATAATATAGCCATGCTTCTGTCGTGTGTCCTCCATCCAAAGGCACTTCTCCCTAGCAGCAGCAAACTTCTCCCTATTTTCCCAGGAGGGAGAAGTCACTTCTCCCTTAATTTCTGGGCCAGCTTGGCCCTATAGATTACAGTTCACCAAATATGCCCCAATGAAAATTGTTTAATTTTTTTTTTTTTTTTTTTTGTAATTCCACTTACAGTTTATATCCGGAGCACTGAATTATACATGAGCCAGTTTATGTGCTACATCTTATTACTTGCCACAGGCGTATAATGCCCCGCTTGATGGAGCTCTTGTTCCCCGGTTTTCGCCCACCTTTGATGAACGATCAGCTGGATATAAGTGAAATATTCTTGAAAGGGCCATCAAACCCAAACCAAAAAAAAAAAAAAAAATCTGTTTGTTTGTTTGTATGTACATTCATTCATATGTCTGTCTTTCCGTCACCCTCATGGAACTAGGGTCAAAGTTTTTGTGTCAAAGTTTATAAGACCTTACATTATAAAGACCCTTCAATGGATTTCATTTTTATTTGGCGTGATGATAGATATAGGTGTAAAGTTTTACTCAGTGCTATACTCACCCTGGGGCCTGATGTTGAGATCAAGGTCACGTACTTAGAATTTTCATATACAATGTATTAAAAAGTCAAAATTTTTACACTTTATAGCTATATTATCAAGACCTTTTAATGAATTTCATGTATATTTGGCATGATGGTAGATATAGGTACAGGGTTTTACTCAGCACGATCCCCACTCCTGGGTGTGACCTTGAGGTCAAAGTTGCAGACTTAGAATTTTCATATAAAAGACAAAATTTTTGCATTTAAGTTTATATAGCTACATCATCATCATGACCTTTTGCTAAATTTCATTTATATTTAGCATGATGGTACATGTAGATATAGATTGAAAGTTTTACTCAGAGAAATTTGTGGCATAACCTTGAAGTCTAGGTCACATACTTAGAATTTTATATAAAAGTCAAACTTTTTGCATTAAGTTTACATAGCTGTGAAAACACCTCTTTCCTAGATTATGTGTTGTTTCAGTTATCTGAAACTTACCGAATAATAAGTCACACATACAATGTAATAGGAAAAGGTAAATCATAACACAGACAAACAAACAGAGCAACAAAGAACCACAATGGAAGTAGCTTTTTGGAATGATCAGTGATAAATTACTGAAGGGCATAAGCATACTTCACTGTATCCAAACCTAACATGGCTTATAATTTTGTTTATTTGATGCTTCACACCACCTCATACAATGCAGTCAAATGCTCTTCCAAATAAGACACATGGCCCTCAAGAAGAATTCAGTACTCACAGTATACCCAGTCAATTTAATGTCACTTTCAACAGTCTTTCAGTCTCATTATAATAGCATAGATCTGCCCAAGAAGAGATACTAAGTATTCACTTTAAAATGCAACTCTCAAAGACTCAAAACATCAACAGTATGTCATCTTTAATAATGACTTCAGAATGATTAGACCCACCTCTACCCTATGTGTCAAAAATTAATGTTTTTCTTGAATTCTTGCCAACAAACACTTATTTAAAATGAGTGACAGAAAATGATACAAAAAAAATGAATATACACATGAACAAAAATGCCATCTTATGATTCAATTATCAAAAATAACTTAATACAAATATTTAAAAATGATAAAATTCATGTACAATGTATTAATATTCAAAAACATATAAATATTTATTCTAAAACGTATCAATAAAATAAAAATCAGTAAATTACTTGGATATTTATTTTTTTGTCAATATACCATCCATATATTTTAGTCTGGCTGTCACCAGCGAAAGTTCGCTGGTGACAACCGGCTGTCAATAGTGATCGCCATTCTGATGAGACTATGAATAATTACATGTATTTACATCTTATCAATGATATGAAGGGTTGGTTTTGACAACAGGCTGTCAAATTTTAAAATGTTGCAAGATGTTGAAAGTCTTACCAATTCTGAAATGAGTAGTATCGCTGACAACATGATAAAGGTAGGATGTGTGGTGATTTCAGCTGACTGGCGATCAGCTGATCGTTCATATTTTAGCGTCTTTTGTCTGTACACACATGCTGCACAATGCTTTGCTTGTCAAACTGTGTCGTACCTCATGTTATTGATAAACATCATAGGCATCCGTAACGTTAATACCTAGAAACCGAGATACATTGTATGGCATAATTGATAGCAGTAACGATGCCGTGGAGAGTACTATGCTCTACCCTCAAGCCCAAAAGCCAAGGCAGACCGATCGACATGGATGCACCGGTTGCATGCCATTTTGTAAACGCCCATCAAATTAGTGGTGTTTGTAGGACATGCTTCCAATGTACCTTGAAGGCATAAAATTTGGATATGACGGATGGCAGATTTTAGGTGATTCAGACTGGGTAATATACATGTGTAGCTGTATTAAGTATCAAATCAACCTCTTTTCACTTGCCTCACTTTTTAAATATATAAAAAAAAAAAGAAAAAGAAAACAAGAGGCCCACGGGCCATGGTTCGCTCACCTGAGTGACATAGCCACTGCAGACATGCAGATGTTATGCAACATTTTTCCAATCCTATCATCGCAACTAATGAAAATATCATCATTTGATGTTTGTATTGAGGTTTTACGGCCCAGTCAACCCAATGGGGTCATGTCGAGCGCAGTCAGTTTACCTAACCACACGTTTACTGGGCAGGCTTAGTCCTCTAAGCGGTTAACCAGTATTGTGCACATTCTTTCGCCAGAAACTGACAACTGCCCTTCTTGAATCAGCGGAAGGGAGAGAATGACCGTAGAAAATATTTCATGATCAATCTCCATGAAAGAATGTTGCCGACCTCAGCGGGGGTTGAACCCGCGACCTCCTGGTCTCCAGTCGGACGGCGCATCCAACTGAGCCACCGAGGCCGGCATCATCATTTGAGCAGTTCTTAGTTTTGAAGAAGAATATATGGGCCTGACAGTCAATGGAGCATGATCATTTGAATAAACTATCAATCACATTTCAACACAAGGATCAATGTGAAATTTGGTGGAAATTGGCTAAGTGGTTTCTGAAGAATCATGATTTTATACATGTAAACAGCACAGTGGCAGGGAAATATTATAAATATAAACCAGATGATAGCCATCTTAGATTTCCAATCAGAACAATTTTAACTACTGTTGATCTACAAGTCACTTCGATACTTTCAATATAAATGTATATGGCCCATACAAATGGGGAAGCAAATTTGACCTTGGAGGTAAAAAGGTCAAATGTCAACAAAGAATCATCATTTTAGCAATTTGGGTAGATCTCCTGTCCACCATAATTTGTGCAAAGATTAGGACCCAGGGCTTATTTGGTTATGGAGAAGAAGATTTTTAAAGGTTTTTACCATATATGGGCATGGCAGCCATTTTGATAAATGGACCATACCCATTTTAGCAATCTTTCATTCTCCTGCCCATGGAGGCTCCGCATGAAATTTGAGCAACACTGGCCCAGAGGCTTCAGAGGAAAAGCCATTTGAAATTATCAACATTTTGTCCATACAAATGTATGGGGCCCATACAAATGCATACAGAAGCAAACTTGACCTCGCCGTAAAAAGGTTAAATGTCAATGTATGACAATTATTTTAGCAACTTTGGTAGACTGCCTGTTCCAGATGATATATGCAAAGATTCAGCCACAAGCCATCCTCGGTTTTGGAGAATAAGATTTTTAAAATGTTTTTTCCCATACAAATGCATAAGGAAGCAAACTTGACTTTGCCGTAAAAAGGTCAAATGTCAATGTATGACCATTATTTTAGCAACTTTGGTAGACCCCCTGTCCCCAATGATTTATGCAAACATTCAGCCCCAAAGCATCCTTGGTTCTAGAGAAGAAGATTTTTAAAGGTTTTTACCATTTTTGGGCATGGCGACCATCTTGGTCAACGAACTGTGACCATTTTAGCAATCTTTTGTTCCCCCTACCTAAGGAGGCTCCTATTGAAATTTGAGTAAAATTGGCACAGAGGCTCCAGAGGAGAAGTTGTTTGAAATTCTGAACATTTTTCCCATACAAATGCATAAGGAAGCAAAATTAACCTTACCGTAAAAAGGTCAAATGTCAATGCACGCTCATTATTTTAGCAATTTTGGTAGCCCTCCTGTTCCCGATGATATATGCAAAGATTCAGCCATAAGGCATGCTCGGTTTTGAAGAAGAAGATTTTTAAAGGTTTTTCCCATACAAATGCATAGGGAAGCAAACTCAACTTTGCCGTAAAAAGGTCAAACTTCAACGTACGACAATTCTTTTATCAATTTTGGTAGACCTCCCATCCCTGATGATTCCTCCAAAGGTTCAGCCCCAAGGCATTCTCGGTTCTGGAGGAGAAGATTTTTAAAGGTTTTTACCATATATGGGTGTGGCCGCCATCTTGGTCAATGGACCATAACCATTTTAGCAATTTTTCTTTCCCCCACCCTAAGGAGGCTCCATATGAAATTTGAGCAAAATTGGCTCAGCGGCTTCAGAGGAGAAGTCCTTTGAAAATTTTAGCGGACGGATGCACGGACGGATGGACGATGGATGAAAAGTGATCACAATAGCTCATCCTGAGCAGAGCTCAGGTGAGCTAAAAACAAAACAAAATACAGTAGAGCGATGTTTCCTGGGAAACTCTGGTTAAATTGATGTAAGCATAATATCTGATGTTGTGCACTTTTGTCTCGGACCTATTTAAACATGTTTTGTCTGGTCCGCAACTTTGCATATCTGGTGAAAAAAAAAGAAAAAAAAAAAAAAATGCTTAAGTTCATTTCATAGGTAACACCTATTTATTTCATATTATATAGATATACATGTGGATTGATTAGGATGTTGGGCCAGAAAATGGGGTATGAGATTTCAACCAGTCAAATGCAATATAATACAGGTCACTAGAAAAATAAGCCATTGTAGAAAAAGAACAAATAAGATTGATGCTTCTTACACTTTAGAGGGTACTGTCCTCTAAAATGTGAATTCCATTAAATACCTAGGAGTAACAATCACACTGTCATGACTTGAGATGGAATACACATATCAGCAACATGTGTACTAAGGCAAATAGAACTCTTGGTTTCCCCCAAGACAAAATCTTTATAAATGTCCTCAGGATGTTAAAGAGGCAATATATAGGGGACTTGTTAGCCCCATTTTGGAATATTGCAGCTGTGTTTGGGATCCCCAAGACATGGTTCTTCAACACGAAATAGAAAAAGTTAAGAATAGGGCTGCTATAATGTAGGTTTGTAACCACTGCTTTGAAACTGGGAGTAAGACTGGAATACGGGAAAAACTAAAATGGGAGTCTCTCATGAAAAGGAGGAGAGACAGCAGACTGATTCTTTTGTACAAAGGTCTAAAGGGTGCTGCCAGCATTCCAACAGATGATCTTATCCCAACCCCCCCACCCCCCTCCCCACAATTAGGCGCAGTAGAAATCATAACACATTGACTTTTCAGACCACCCGCTGCAAGAACTGACAAGGGCTCATTCTTCCCTCAAGAGATTGGAATGCCCTTCAAGATTTGCTTATTACCTCTGCTGAGGGTGCAAAAGTGCAGAGGACGGTGTGGCTAAGTTTACCTCTCTGGTGTGAGCTAGGGATTAACTTTTCATATCACAGGTCCTGATGAATGAATGTCATTAGACGTATCACCAGTAAAAATTCTGATTCTGATTCTGAATACAATTTTTTTATGGACACAGAAGTCAAAACTTTAATCAAAATTTATTATTTACAACAACAAAACATTTACAGACTATATTTTTGCAATCATGACTGTTGAATCAGCAAAATTGCTGAGTTTCTGTTTGTGCTGAGGTTTTACGGCCCAGTCAACCCAGTGGGGTCATGTCGAGCATGGTCAGTTTATCTAACCACACGTTTACTGGGCAAGCTTAGTCCTCTAAGCAGTTAACAGCTCTTCATGTACATGTATGTACTATTGTAAGTGTTTTTGTTGTTCTTTATGGTTTTGTTTTTTAAATTGGTCAGCTTCTGGATTGCTGCTTCACCTGGATTAAACATTTTAGGGAGCATCATTTTCGTATAAACTTGAAAATCAGTATCACAATCGAGCAACAATGGATCTGGAATAGTGGGATATGGCAGGACTTAAATGTTGTGATTTTTCTTCTTTTTCAGCAGATTCCCAGCAGTACTGTGTACGTATGTGCCAGGCTTTTGATTTCCTGCAAAAATAGGATGACAGTTGTGTTCTTTAGTTTAATTCATTTAAATTATTTTAATTGCATATATTGCTATATGTAGTCTGTATGGCAATATTCTACATGTAGGTGAGCTTTGTTATAACAGGCAGTGAAAAGTGCATTCGATGAAAAAGACTAACACTATACATAATGATACAAAATGAGAAAATATATCTAAATTAGCTGTTAACAATTCTTTGCAGATGCTGTTCCTACATCATAATACATATGTGTTTTTTAATCAGACCAAGGCAAAAAAAAAAAGTGTTGTGCTTTTGAAAACCTTAACGACCCTGATTTTTGGCCCTATTCAAATTTTTTTACAGTCATCCACAGAATTTTTATCAATTTTATGCATTCTGTTATGCTATATCCTATTTAACAAGAAGGCAGTCTGAAGGACCCCAGCCACCTCCAATTGTGATCTTGCTTCAAGGAGTAATGGAGATATGGAATGGACAAGGAATTAAAGGCTCAAACTCGTGATCTTCAATCATGACCTTGACCTTGAGTCGGCATGGTTGAGTTATGGGTTCTGCATATCGTCTCACTGAGGCAAACATTTGACAAAGTTTAATGAAAATCCTTCCAGGATGGAGTGGACAAGAAATTAAAGGCTCAAACTCATGACCTTCAATTGTGACCTTGACCTTGCGTCAACATGGTTGAGTCATGGGTTCTGCCCATTGTCTCACTGAGGCAATTAGATGAAAGTTTACTGAAAATCCTTCCAGGGGTAAAGGAGATATGGAGCCAACACGAAATGAAAGGCTCAAACTCATGACCTTCAACTGTGACCTTGACCTTGAGTTGGCATGGTTGGGTTCTGCACATCATCTCACCAAGGCGAACATTTGACCAAAGTTTAATGAAAATCTTTCAAAGGGTTCATAAGATATGGAGTGGACACAAAAGTGTTACGAACAGACAGAGGGATGGACAGACGGATGGACAGACAGACGAAGGCCATTCCTATAATCCCCACTGTTAAGCTGAAATGAAAAAAAAAAAAAAAGGTTTCCCACTTCTCGACACTTATAAATTTTTTTAACTTTTCTGAAACAAGACATTTATTTTTTTGCCCAAAGTGTAACACCTTTTCCAACAGCAAAGATCCTTTTCCATAGCTCCAGATAAGGCCTTTTTTTTTTCAACCAAAATTGTTGATATTTTTCTTATTTTCTGTGAAAAATGTTGTGGTAACTCATTGGAAGATGCTTCTAATGAGTACCAATAACATATGTTTTTATGGAGAAATAAGAAAAATAATTTCCTGATATTACCTTTTATCTGGAGCTATGTTTTTATAAGCTTTCCTATTTCATTGTCATAAAGGAAAAACACTACAGAAGAACTGGTGAAATGTACATGTATAAAGACTCTGAACAGACTGTGCATACGTGCAGACTGATTTGTGCATGGGCTAGTCATACCTTCTAAACAATGTGTCTGAATGATACAGCTTAACTGTTACCACTCTATAGGCTAATACAGCAGGCGACAAACTGATATTTTTCTTATTTTTCCCACAAAATAGGATTTGACATTTCATGCAAATTGTCAAATCCTATTTTCTAGAAAAAAATATAGGAAAAATATTTCAAAATGTCATCTGCTGAAATTTTTATCAAGCATGCATTAATGCATAAAATGTCAGCAAAATGTTAGCAGACAACCTTCACGAGAAAGTAGTGTGTCATACATGTAATAACGAGCACCAGTGAAATGAAAGCTACTGGAATTTACATTGTATCCCTATTGTTTGGTCAGCTGAACTCCCATGATTAGTGTCATTTGTATCTGATGGTCAAAAGATATGACAAAAACCACAACCAATTTTTGATAGCTTTACTGCTGTGTTTCTGCATGCTTGGCAGGATGAAAAATGGTAGGTTGGGAAAAATTTGTGGTCAGTCCAATTGGGGTGATAATTAGCATTCATAGCACAAATGCCCACCCTACCTGACTGCCACTAAATCTGCCACTGTATGTAATTTAATTGCTACCCTGAAGCAGCACTTGTACATGTAAGCGATTTCAAGAGCATCTTATAAGCAAGAGTTCATCTTACTCATAAAATCTGCAGTGGTTTAAGAAAATATTAAAACCGTGGGAAAACACTGATTCAGTGCAACTTCTGGAACTTGGCAACATTTTTCTAGGAGAGTAATCTGATTAAATGTAAGGTAGCAAGTTTATGTCAGCAATAAACCTTTTATTTGATCAATCAGTTAGAATGGATATCTTTTGTGATATCCATACACATACACATATATTTATGTACAGTGCAAGTAGAATCCAAGGTTTGTTTTACTCTTGTGTCACAGGTGGAGTTTTAGTTCCCTGCTCAAATAACTCCTCATGTAAATGGGACAAATTATGGTCCAAGTGTGATGACAATAAACAAGACTTTGTAAATAACAATTTTTTTTTTTTTTTCAAAAAAGCTAGCTAGGTTTTTTTGTTTTGTTTTTTGAGGGGGGGGGGGGGGGGGGGGGGGGGGGGGGGTGGAGAATAAGCCACTGTATAAGAAAAAAAGATAGAAAATGAAGCCAGTCAGTCTGTATGAGGAAGACAGACAGGAATAATAAGCCACTATATAAGACAGATAGGAAAAATAAGCCACTGTATAAGAAGATGGATAGGAAAAAAAAAAATATGCCAGTCTGTATAAGAAGACAAATAGAAAGAAATAAGCCTCTACATAAGAACTTAAGACAGAGGGAAAAATAAGCCACTGTAAGAAGAAAGATAAGAAAAAATATGCCAGTGTACAAGACAGATACATGTAGGAGAAATAAGTGAATGTACATGTATAAGAAGACGATAGGAAATAAAAAATGTGAAACGATAATACCCCACCACTATCATGTGGTGGGCAGATAACTCTTGTCAAAAATTGACAAAATTTTGCCCGTTAGTGATTCCAAACCAGATCTCCATAATATCAATGATCACTGCACATACCAAGTTTGGTGAAAATCAATTGACATTTACTCAAGTTACATGTATCATTCAAAAATGAACATGTGGCAGACAGATAACCCTGTCAAAAATTGACAACATTTGCCCATTGGCAATCCCAAAACTAACTCTCCACAATATCAATGCACATACCAAGTTTGGGGAAAAATCCATTGATAACTACTCAAGTTATTGTCTAGAAACAAAAATATGGGCAGACAACTCTGTCAAAAATTGATGAAATTTGCCCATTAACAATCCCAAACCAGTCACACTTAACATACATGTTAACACAAAATTTGAATAAAATCCATCAAAAACTATTCAAGTTAGAGAGTGAAAAGCAAGTGCTGACAGACAGACTGGTGGATGGACAGATGAACACTCAAAGGGGAAAACATAATACCCAACCACTATCATGTGGTAGGGTATAAAAATAAGCCATTGTAAGAAGACAGGAAAAATAAGCCACTGTATAAGAATACTGACAGGAAAAATAAGCCACTGTATAAGAATACTGACAGGAAAAATAAGCCACTGTATAAGAATACTGACAGGAAAAATAAGCCACTGTATAAGAATACTGACAGGAAAAATAAGCCACTGCATAAGAAAACAGACAGGAAAAATAAGCCACTGTATAAGAATACTGACAGGAAAAATAAGCCACTGTATAAGAATACTGACAGGAAAAATAAGCTACTGCATAAGAAAACAGACAGGAAAAATAAGCCACTGTATAAGAAGACAGGCAGGAAAAATAAGCCACTATATAAGAAGATAGATAGGAAAAATAAGCCTCTGTATAAGAAGACTAGAAAAATAAGCCACTGTATAAGAAGACAATTAAGATAAGAAAAGTAAACTAAGCCACTGTATAAGTATAAGAAGACTAGAAAAATAAGCCACTGTATAAGAAGACAGATAGGAAAAATAAGGGAAAAAAAAATAAGAAGACTAGAAAAATAAGCCACTGTATAAGAAGACAAGATAAGAAAAGTAAACTAAGCCACTGTATATTATAAGTATAAGAAGACAGGAAAAATAAGCCACTGTATAAGAAGACAGATAGGAAAAATAAGCCTCTGTATAAGAAGACTAGAAAAATAAGCCAATGTATAAGAAGACAAGATAAGAAAAGTAAACCAAATGTCAAAAAGACTGTCTTTGGAAACAAAGAACACACTACAGATAAGCCACTGTACATGTATATTATAGAATACAGATAAGAAAATTGAACATGTATAAGAAGATGCACATATGAAAAATAAATGGTTAAAACCAATGCATAAGAAGACAGATAGGAAAGAATAAGCCACTGTATAAGAAGACAGGTAGAAAAAAAAATAAGCCACTGTATAATACATGTAAGATGTGTAGGAAAGCTAAGCCAATGTATAAGGAGACAGATAAAAAAAAAAATAAAGCAATGTATAAGAAGACTGATAGGAAAAATAGGACACTGAATAAGAAGACAGATAGGAAAATAATAAGCCACTGTATAAGAAAACAGATAGGAAAAAATAAGCCACTGTATAATAAGATGTGTAGGAAAACTAAGCCAATGTATAAGATGACATAAAAAAATAAACCAATGTTCAGGACAAAGATAGGAAAAATAAGCCACTGTATAAGAAGACTGATAGGAAAAATAGGCCACTGTATAAGAAGACAGATAGGAAAAATAAACCACTGTATAAGAAGACAGATAGAAAAAATGAACTACTGTATAAGAAGACAGATAAGAAAAATAAGCCAATGTATAAGAAGACAGATAGGAAAAAATAAACCACTGTATAAGAAGACAGATAGGAAAAATAAGTCAATGTATAGGAAGATAGAGCTATAGGGAAAAAACAAGAGGACCATGATGGTCCTATATCGCTCACCTGAGCAAACAGATTTGCATACTTACTGTTGAAGTTTCAGCCACGTTCACTGCTCTAAGATTTTTGTATACATTTTATAGCCCTGCCCCCCAGCGGCCATGTTTTTTTAACGCAGCAAGACGGTTTGAACTGAATCTTGAAAGAGGGTCACCAAAGGAACATTTCTGCCAGGTTATATTGAAATTGGTCCAGTGGTTTGTGACAAAAAGATTTTTAAAGTGTTTTATATAGCTAGATAGGGAAAATAAGTCCCACTCCCTAATGGCCATGTTTTTTGACAAATCATGAAGTTTTCTACGAGGGCGAGTCAATAAAAAAACAGCCTAACTTATTTCTGGGTGAGATTGATCTCTTCTTTTTCAATGTAATTGCCCTCTAGAATGATGCACTTGGACCAACGGTGTTCCAGTGCCATTAGCCCAGAACTGAAGAAGCCAGGGTCTTTGTCTCCGACCCACTCCTAAACTGCCGCCATGACTTCTTCGTTGGACCGGAAATGACATCCACAGATATCCTCTTTCAAGTTAGGGAATAGGAAATAGTCACTAGGAGCTAAGTCCGGAGAATAGATGAGTTGCGGTATTAGCTCGTACCCATTCCGCTCAACAGCATCCATTGCAATTTTGCTAGTGTGGACTCTCGCATTGTCCTGTTGGAGCAGAATCCCTTTGGAGAGTTTACCTCGGCGTTTTTAACAGATCAAGCAAATCTGCATAATACGAACCTGTTATTGTACTTTTCTTTGCTAGAAAGTCCAACATAATAATGCCTTGTGCGTCCCAAAATACAGTTGCCATCACCTTGCTAGCAGAGGGTTGCGTTTTGAACTTCTCGTACTTTGTTACACATTTCTTCATCGGTGGCATCTGATGGGCGTCCAGACCTGGTTTCATCTTCTAAAGACGTTCTACCGCGTTTGAATTCCCCAACCCAGAATTTAACTTGTGCATACGATGGTGCAGAAGACCCATAAACATTGGTCAACTCGCAATGTATTTCCTGACCTGTTTTCCCTTTCAAATACAAGTACCGAATTACAGCACGGTACTCAACTTCTGACGAAAAGCTTGCTTTTGCATCGCTAGCCATGTTTGACATTCAATATCTTATGAGTGAATGATACGATAAGGGTGCAATTTTGCTCTCAGGCCTAAAACATGTATTGAAACAAGGCATGAAAATCGTGGGTTTCTCGGTCAATTGGAAATGGGATAGGCTGGTTACTTATTGACTTGCCCTCGTATATATATGTACATGTAGATATATAGGGAAAATAAGCCCCGTCCCACGGCGGCCATGTTTTTTGATGAATCATGACGGCTTGAACAATCTTGGTAGAGGATTACAAAAGAAACATTCTTGCCGTGTTATATTGAAATCGGTCCAGTGGTTTCTGACAAGACGATTTTTAAAGTTTTCTATATAGCTATATGGAGAAAATAAGCCCCGCTCCCTGGTGGCCATGTTTTTTGACGAATCCAAATGGCTTGAACAATCTTGGTAGAGGATCACCAAAGGAACATTTCTGCAAAATTATATTGAAATGGATCCAGTGGTTTCTGACAAGAAGAGTTTTAAGTTTTTAGTTAAAAATTTATTTTTAGCTCCTGTGACCTAGAATATGCAATGGACCGGAACCATTTGAACAACTTTGAAAGAGGACCAACCAAGGATCATTTCTGTGAAGTTTGGTCAAAATACAATCAGTGGTTTAGGAGGAGATGTTGTTTAAAGATTGTGCACGGCCTATCGATGACGACAGACGGTAGGTGATCACAATAGCTCACCTTGAGCCTTTGGCTCAGGTGAGCTAAAAAGCCACTGTACAAGAAGATTTAGTCTGTTTTCAGACTATGTTTTCTATCATTTTCTCTGTATTATAAACAGAAGTAGAAGAGAAATAAGCCACTGCATAAGAACACATAATCACAGATACAATGTAGGTAAAAAATCCACTATATAAAACAGACAGGATTCAGAACAATGTAAACCCAGATCAAACTGCTCCTGAAGTAATCAAATTACAGTCTATGCTGTCATCTATTTAGTCAGTACATTTTAGGCATTTCACCAGGCAGTCAAACTGGAGCATTGGAATATTACAATCTTGTACTCTTTAGAGTATCTTGTACTCTGAATGGGGTATTCATCAGAAACTATTTTTTGGTTTGTATAATTTTAGAATGAGCTTCAGTAAAATAAACAAGTGGCCCACGGGCCACGGCTCGCTCACCTGAGTGACATAGCCACTGCAGATATACAGATGTTATGCAACATTTTTCCAATCCTGTCATCGCAACTAATGAAAAGATCATCATTTAAGCAGTTCTTTATTTTGAAGAAGAAGATATATGGCATGCCAGTCAATTGAGCGTGATCATTTGAGCAAACTCTAAATGGCAGCAAGTCACCCCAATGCTTCCTACCAAGTTTCGAGTCAACTGGCCTTTCAGTTCAGGAGAACAGGTGAAAAATAGATTTTCAAGATGGCTGCCATGGCGGCCATCTTGGATATCCGATTGCACAATTTTAGCTATTTTTGATCTACAAGTCACCCCAATGTCTCCTACGAAGTTTGGAGTCAAATGGCCTTTCGGTGCAGGAGAAATAGCTAAATAGATTTTCAAGATGGCGGCCATGGTGGCCATCTGGGATTCCTGATCAGAACAATTTTAGCTATATTTGATCTACAAGTCACCCTGATGCTTCCTACTAAGTTTCGAGTCAAGTGACTTTTGGGTTTAGGAGAAGAAGCGAAAAATAGATTTTCAACATAGCCGCCATGGCGGCCTGCTTGGATTTATGATCGGCATGATTTTAGCTATTTTTGATCTACAAGTCACCCAAATGCTTCCTACCAAGTTTCAAGTTAACTGGCCTTTCGGTTCAGGAGAAGAAGCAAAAAATAGATTTTCAAGATGGCTGCTATGGCGCCCATCCTGGTTTTACGATCAGCATGATATTAGCTATTTTTGATCTACAAGTCACCCCAATGCTTCCTACCAAGTTTGGAGTCAACTGGCCGTTCGGTTCAGGAGAAGAAGCGAAAAAAAGACTTTCAAGATGGCTGCCATGGCAGCCATCTTGGATTTCCAATAGGCATGATTTTAGCTATTTTTGATCTATAAGTCACCCCAATGCCTCCTACCAAGTTTGGAGTCAATTGGCTTTTGGAGTAGAAGCGAAAAATAGATTTTCAAGATGGCGGCCATCTTGGATTTCCGATCGGCACGATTTTAGCTATTTTTGATCTACAAGTCATCCTGATGCTTCCAAGCAAGTTCTGAGTCAGTTGGCCTTTCGGTTCAGGAGAAGAAGCAATATAGATTTTCAAGATGGCCGCCATGGCGGCCATCTTGGATTTCCGATCGGCACGATTTTATCTATTTTTGATCTACAAGTCACCCCGATGCTTCCTAGCAAATTTGGAGTCAATTGGCCTTTCGGTTCAGGAGAAGAAGCGAAAAATAGATTTTCAAGATGGCGGCCATGGCGGCCATCTTGGATTTCCAATCGGCACAATTTTAGCTATTTTTGATCTACAAGTCACCCTGATGCTTCCTAGCAAGTTTGGAGTCAACTGGCCTTTCCGTTCAGGAGAAGAAGCGAAAAATAGATTTTCAAGATGACGGCCATCTTGGATTTCCGATCGGCACGATTTTAGCTATTTTTGATCTACAAGTCACCCTGATAGTTCCTAGCAAGTTTGGAGTCAATTGGCCTTTCGGTTCAGGAGAAGAAGCGAAAATTGGATTTTCAAGATGGCGGCCATGGCGGCCATCTTGGATTTCCGATCGGAACGATTTTAGCTATTTTTGATCTACAAGTCACCCCGATGCTTCCTACCAAGTATCAAGTCAATTGGCCCAGGGGTGTAGGAGGAGTAGGCTTTTAAAGCAATTGTTGACGCCGCATGACGGACGACGCACGGCGGACGACGGACATTGACTGACCATAATAGCTCACCATGAGCACTTCGTGCTCAGGTGAGCTAGAAACGAGAGGCCCATAGGCCACAATGCTCACCTGAGTTAACTGCTGTAAGTTAATCAGGTCATTTACTCATCATTCCCTATTAGCCTGTCAAGTTTCAAGGCAATGGCTTAAACAGTTTTTGAGATATCTTGCTTACAAGGTTAAAATGCTGAAATTTTCAAAGGGACATAAGTAAAACCAATTTAAACCCCAGGGGCTTGATTGGCAGGATTTATGTAGGGGACCACTGAACATTGCTACATACTAAATACATAAGCTGTGGGCCTGATGGTTTCAGAGAAGATCTTTTTTCCCATTATAAGTCTGAGTAAATGACCCCCAGGGTAAGGCCAATTTGGACCCCAGGGGCATGGTTGGCAGGATTTATGTAGAGGACCACTAAAAATTGCTACATACAGTACAGCCAGCGAGACATTCCTATAGATCTCGGTCGTCACCATGACCATTTTTTCCGTCGCGGTGTTGCTTCGTCTTGTCACCGAGACGAGCGAGACAGCTGGCGAGACGCCCAGGTATTCTCAGCGAGACATTGTAGCGATACGCTGAGCGAGACACTAATCCGGCCGAGAATTTTATTGCCTTTCAAAGAGACACAGCGAGTCACAGCGCGACATTTTTGACCGTAAGATAAGAAGTTTTTACCAGTATTGACCATTTTACTGTACCTCCAGTAGGGCTCAGGTAACAAAAAAAAAAAAAAAAAAATTATTATTATTATTATTTTCAATCCGCGAACCAATTTTACAATCCGCAATTTTCCGTCGAGTGGTTTGGAGTAACCAAACAAAAATTGTTACAACTGCGAATACAATAAATACCCTCTAAACTAGTGTTGTGCAGCAGCAGGAACAGACTGCAAAATCTACACACTTAAATAGTTCTGCTTCCGAGGACCAACTCTGCGACTGTTTTTTTTTTTTTTTTTTTTAATATTTCAGCCGCGAGTATCAAAAGGCATATCCGAACAACAGCTGATAGCCCCAGTGCGTAAGGCCGGCGACGTATTTGGACCAAAGCCTCCGGTGATTTCTAATCGCCCCGTGTAAGTTTTGGATTAGGGGTGGTGGCCGCCTGAGTCTTCCTATACTCATTTTCATGTGACAATCACTTTTATCCGATCTGGCCCATTTTTCTCGTGTCACTTTGCACGTGCTGCTGCTGCGGCCAAGAAAGAAGTTTGATCCCGAAGCACTGCTGAAAATTGTAGAGATGCCGATCTGTTTTAGTATTTTACAGTAAAATAAGGCTGAACATTTCATGTGAATCGTCTGCCCAGCAGACGATTCACATGTAATGACAAGCTTGATTTACACTGGAAAATAAGAAAAAAAAATGAAAATGCCGTCTGCTGAATATACTAAGCGCTTGCTTCAAGGGTTAAAGTATGGATACATTTCATTTGACAAGGGAGACAGAACTGGACAGGCTGAAATGTATCTACACTGCTCGGATCGGGGGCTGGACGGTTGATGATTGGACCAGGGTTAGGACTGTCCATTTAAAACAACACTTGACGATGGTGACTTGGTGTCTTATGTCACTTTAAACTAAAAAAAAAAATACTTAAGTCATATATCGAGATGATAGAATGCGTCGTCTGATCAGGGTATTCACTGTTTGCAAAAACAGTTTAGCCATTTGTCTGTAGGAATATCTAAATCTCATAGCCGGATGTGCCTAAAATGGACGAGCCAGAATCTTACAAGTTTTGCATACTCTCTCTCTCTCTCTTTCTCTCTCTCGCTCTCTGGAATGCTCTTTCTTTTTACCCTCATGCAAATATGACATGTCTCCTTTCGAGCTAGAAATTGTTTGCACTGACTTTATTGGAAAAAAATGATATCGCACGGGCGGGAATCGAACGCGAGACCTGATCGCGGAGTCGATCCCCACAAATTGTAGCGATTTATCATGAAACACATGTATTTGCTACTGTAACGGTCATTCGCTCCTTCCACTGCTTCAAGAGTGACAGTTACAAGTTTCTGGCGGAAGGGTGTTTAATCCTATTGTATAAGCATGTCCCCTCTTTTGGCGCGATTCATAAAAAATGTTTTTCCAACGTAAAGCAATTGCAGTTAACTCCCTTCTGATAGTCAATTGCAGTTAGCTCCCTTAAAAGAATAAACACCTGCAGTGTGAGGACGTTACCCCGCATTCATCTGGGTACAAAATGAATATTATGTTATGTTATTCTCTTAAAATATGTACAGTAATAACACATTTATTGGCTTACAGAGCAATCTTCAAAACTTTCGTTTCCATGTAAAGCGTTCTGTTTTTGTGTCTTCAACATTCGATATGCAAAACTAAGGCCGAAATTAAATTAACGAGTAAAAGAGACACGTGTATAAACCTAGCATCGGAGGAAAAGCGTCTTCAAAATGATCAGCCATATGTCCTCGCGGACATTCTAGGCAGAGTCTTCCTGGGTAGCGAGCTGGGTAGAAACCAATACTAAGTTACGAGGATAAAGTGCCTTGCGTAAGGACACAACACTTGGTGCTCGCGGGTATCGAACTTATCTGGGCTATAAATTCAGCAGACGACAAATTCGTTATTTTTCTTTTTTTATTACCAAGAAAACAGGATTTGACATTTCATGCAATGGAGACAATTTGCATGAAACGCAAATCCTGTTTTCTTGGAAGAATGAGAAAAATATTTCAAAATGTCGCCTGTTGAAAATTTTACCCAGTGCTAAGCGTTATGGTTTGCACAAACAAATCACGCATGAGTCTGTGCATGGCAAAACCTACGATAAAACTTGTACGAAGAGACGGATCAGCCTGCACATGCACTCTGATCCTGCACATCAGTAGTCTGATCATAGTCTTCGCTAATCGTATGTGCCTCCTACAATCTCTGGGTTAAACAAAACGTCTTGTGCGACGAGCGAAGACTCGGGTCAGTCTGCGCAACTGAAAATTTTGATAAAGAATTCGCTGATCGTATTTAACTTCGATAGTCGGGCTGTCCAAAGCGAGATAAAATGTGCGACTGCAACAGCACATTCTGACCAGATCATTCGCTGATCGTACAGTATGCACCTTCTTTGGACTCCGGGCTATCCAAGAAGCTTGCTTCATATAGTGGGTCGATGCAGAGACTGGCCCGAGTTTTTGCTGGTCGCACGTACATTGTAATAGTGTACGTTTTGTCCTGTTCAGTGAACGCACATTGTAAATCTTACTTCAGACATGAGAACTTTGTACCGACGTAATTTTGGTTTGAACTGGAGTTAAACGGCCAAGTCAACACTATTTCGCTCTTGTCGAGCCTGCACACTTTTCCGGAATGGGCTTATTCATAAGCTATTAATCATTTCAGCAGGAACTGCTAACTGCCCTTCTTTTCTTTCATATACTTTGACGATAGAGCCTGCTTTTGGAGTTACGGCCCTTTGATCACCGAAAATATTTTAGTGATTTCTGTAATATATTTCTGTCGGCTCTGTAACTTGAAAACTATTTGAGATATATTCTTGAAATTTTATTAATTCATTAACAGAGCTATGGCACTTGCTTGATGTAAGTGCAGAGGCGGGGAATGGTGAAATGTCTGCAGTCCTTTTATTAGATATTTAACAGTATGAAATATTGGGAAATGACGCCTCGGTTGTGTAGTGGTAAAGCTGCTCGTTTTGTCAGCCAGGGGTCATGAGTTCGATTCCAAGCTTCTCAAGCCTTTCATATGGGGCTTTGCACCAAGGTCTACTACATCTCCGTAGGACCTAGCTGTTAGTGGGACGTACTAAAATCACTCACTCATTTGAATTGTCATTAGCCTCTATTGCCCCTTCTGTGCGTAGTGTTTTTTTTTTTTTGTGTGTGTGTGTGTGTGTGTGTGTGTGTGTGTGTGTGTGTGTGTGTGACAGGCACCCTTTACACATGTGCTGTCTTATTGATTCAATGCCTCTTTGATAGCAGAAGCGCCCCTTTAAGTAAATTTATATTGACACGTGCGGTTGCTGCACGCGAGTGAGAATTTCCCGGTCTTTTACCACATTACGTCATTTATATTGAGCGCGTGCAGTTGTTGCAGGCGAAAAAGTCGTTACAGGAATACCAAATATAAATACGTAATTCGTCGATTGGGGGCAAAAGTTTGATTCTCTTTGTGATTTTTGTGTGTTTGTTTTGTTTTCTACGGCACATTAAGTAAAAATGACCATGCCGGACCCACTTGTGTGGCCGGACTAGACTAAGCCAAAGAATCCGGTACTTTTTTATATGGGGCTTTGTTGAGACCCATGTTACGTGCTCGAACAGTGAATGGGGCTACCGGGGTTTTCTTTAGACCAGTCACGAACAAGGTGCTTTTTCACTGGGCAAAAGGCATCTTTAGACATTCTACCACATGCGTACAAATACATGTATACATGTACAACCAAATTTTCTTTGCAAAACAAATCCCGTTTTCAAGTATACGTATATTTTGTACCCTTGTTCTTATACATTGTATCATATATGAATAAGAACAACGATTTGTATTATGCAACATATTCAAGGAAATTATAACAGGACAAAAACATTTTTCTTTATTATTTCTTTATTTTCTTAACGTTTTAAAGATACTGGGAAGACCCGGATTTTTATTTTAATAAAACTTGCATGAGCAAAGTATTTTTGTCCAGGTGAATGGAAATCCACACTATTGATTACATAATCATGCAATAAAATGTCACGCTGCGTCGCGCTGGGTATCGCCGAGTCATCGGGACAATTCTACCTGTCTCGCTGTCTTAATATTCGTCACCGGGACAGGGAAACTGTTGAGCGAGACAGCGGGTACAGTCACCGGGACAGATTGTCACCGCGAAATGAGACAAATAGGAATGTCTCGCTGGCTGTACTGTACTAAATATATGAGCTGGTGGCCTCATGGTTTCAGAGAAGAAGATCTTTTAAGTTTTTCCCATTCTAAGTCTGTGGGAGTAAATGACCCCCAGGGTAAGGCCAATCTGGACCCCAGGGGCATGGTTGGCAGGATTTATGTAGGGGACCACTAAAACTTGCTACATGTACATGTACATATTAAATATATGAGCTGGTGGCCTCATGGTTTCAGAGAAGAAGAGTTTTTTTAACATTTTCCTATTATAAGTCTATGGGAGCTAATGACCCCCAGGGCAAGGCCAATTTAGACCCTAGGGGCTTCATTGGCAGGGTTTATGTATGGGACCACTAAACATTGCTACATACTAAAGATTTAAGCTATGGGCTTCATAGTTTCAAAGAAAAAGATTCTTTTAATTTTTTTTTCCACTATCAGTCCATGGGAGCTAATGACCCCCTGAGAAGTGGCCAATTTGGACCCCAGGGGCATGGTTGGAAGAATTAATGTAGAAGACCACCAAACATTGCTACATACTAAATCTGTTAGCTCTGGGCCTCATGGTTTCAGAGAAGAAGATTTTTGAAGGTTCTTTAGCTACACGGTTCTATATAAACATATGACTCCTGGGGTGTGGCCGGTTTGGACCTCAGGGGCTTGATTGGTAGGATTTAAGTGGGGGACCACTACATATTGCTACATACTAAATATATAAGCTGTGAGCCTCGTGACTTCAGAGAAGAAGACTTTTTAGTTTTTCCCCATTTCAGTCTATGGGGGCTCATGATCCCCGGAGCACAGTGAATTTGGACCCCAGGGGCATGGTTGGCAGGATTTATGTAGGCGTCACCAAACATCACTACATACTTAATCTGTTAGCCATTATAAGTCTATGGGAGATAATGACCCCCAGGGTGTGGCCAGTTTAGACCCCAGGGGCTTGATTGGCAGGATTTATGTAGGGGACCACTAAACATTGCTACATACTTAATATATAAGCTGTGGGCTCATGATTTCGGAGAAGAAGATTTTTTTTAATTTTTCCAAATATAAGTCTTATGGTAGTTAATGACCCCGGGGGCATGGCCTGTTTTGACCTAAGGGGCTTGATTGGCAGGATTTATGTAGGAGACCACTAAACACTGCTACATACTTAATCTGTTAGCTCTCTGCCTCATGGTTTCAGATAAGAAGATTTTTGAAGGTTCTTTTGCTATATAGCTCTATATATACATATGATGCCCTGTGATGAGGCCAGTTTGGAGCCCAGGGTCTTGACTGGCAGGATTTACATTTTGTATGTAGGGGACCACTACACATTGCTACAATGTACCTACTCAATATATAAGCTGAGGGCCTCATAGTTTCAGAGAAGAAGATTTTTTAAGTTTTTCCCATAATAAGTCTATGGGAGCTAATGACCCCCAGGGCATGGCCAGTTTGGACCCCAGGGGCATGACTGGAAGGATTTATGTAGTGGACCACTACATATTGCTACTTACAAAATATATAAGCTCTAGGCCTCATGGTTTCAGAGAAGAAGATTTTTAAGTTTTTCCCATTATAAGTCTATGTAAGCTAATGACTCCAAGGGAGTGGCAAATTTGGACCCCGGGGGCATGATTGGCAGGATTTATGTAGGAGACCACTTAACATCGCTTGTACTTAATCTATTTGCTCTCGGCCTCATGGTTTCAGAGAAGAAGATTTTTGAAGGTGCTTTAGCTGTATAGCTCTATATAAGCATATGACCCCTGGGGCGTGGCCAGTTTGGACCCCATAAGTCTACGGGAGCTAATGACCCCCGGGGCATGGCCAGTTTAGACCCCAGGGGCTTGATTAGCAGGATTTATGTAGGGACCACTACACATTACTATACACTAAATATATAAGCTGTGGGCCTCAAGGTTTCAGAGAAGAAGATTTTTTAAGTTTTTTCCATTATAAATGACCCCTGGGGAGTGGCCAGTTTAGACCCAAGGGGCTTGATTGGCAGGATTTATGTAGGGGACCACTAAACATTGCTACATACAAAATATGTAAGCTATGGGCCTCATGGTTTCAGAGAGAAAGATTTTTTTTAAGTTTTCCCCATTATAAGTCTATGGGAGTTCACGATCCCTTGGGGCGTGGCCAGTTTGGATCCCAGGGCTTGATTGGCAGGATAAATGTAGTGGACCACTAAACATTGCTACATACAAAATATGTAAGCTGTGGGCCTTATGGTTTCAGAGAAGAAGACTTTTTTTCCCATTATAAGTCTATGGGAGCTAATGAACCCTGGGGCATGGCCAGTTTGGGCCCCAGGGGCTTGATTGGCAGGATTTATGTAGGGGACCACTAAACACTGCTACATACTAAATATGTAAGCTGTAGGCCTCATGGCTTCAGAGAAGATTTTTTATTTTTTTTCCATTATAAGTCTTTGGGAGCTAATGACCCCCAGGGTGTGGCCAGTTTAGACCCCAGGGGCTTGATTGGCAGGTTTTATGTAGGGGACCACTAAACATTGCTACATACTAAATATGTAAGTTCTGGACCTCATGATTTCAGAGAAGAATATTTTTATAAGTTTTTCCCATTATAAGTCTATGGGAGCTAATGACCCCAGGGACATGGCCGGTTTGGATCCTATGGGCTTATGATTGGCAGGATTTATGTAGGAGACCACTAAACACTGCTACATACTTAATCTGTTAGCTCTCTGCCTCATGGTTTCAGATAAGAAGATTTTTGAAGGTTCTTTAGCTATATAGCTCTATATACATGTACATGTAAGCATATGACCCCTGGGGCATGGCCAATTTGGACCCCAGGGGCTTGATTGGCAGGATTTATGTAGGGGACCACTAAACATTGCTACATACTAAATATGTAAGCTGTAGGCCTCATGGCTTCAGAGAAGAAGACTTTTTAAGTTTTTTTTTCCATTTTTAGTCTTTGGGAGCTAATGACCCCCCAGGGTGTGGCCAGTTTAGACCCCAGGGGCTTGATTGGCAGGATTTATGTAGGGGACCACTGAACATTGCTACATACTAAACATGTAAACTCTGGACCTCATGGTTTCAGAGAAAAAGATTTTTATAAGTTTTCTCATTATAAGTCTATGGGAGCTAATGACCCCAGGGGCATGGCCGGTTTGGACCCTAAGGGCTTGATTGGCAGGATTTATGTAGGAGACCACTAAACACTGCTACATACTTAATCTATTAGCTCTCTGCCTCATGGTTTCAGATAAGAAGATTTTTGAAGGTTCTTTAGCTATATAGCTCTATATATACATATAACGCTCTGGGGTGAGGCCAGTTTGGAGCCCAGGGGCTTGATTGGCAGGATTTATGTTGGGGACCATTACACATTACTACATACTCAATATATAAGCTGTGGGCCTCATGGTTTCAGAGAAGAAGATTTTTTAAGTTTATTCCATTATAAGTCTAGGGAAGCTAATGACCCCTGGGGTGTGACCAGTTTGGTCCCCAGAGGCATGATTGGAAGGATTGATGTAGTGAACCAGTACACATTGCTACTTTCTAAATATATAAGCTCTGGGCCTCATGGTTTCAGAGAAGAGGATTTTTTAAGTTTTTCCCATAATAAGTCTATGTAAGGTAATGACCCCAGGGATGTGTCCAATTTGGACCCCAGGGGCATGGTTGGCACGATTTATGCAGAAGACTACTTAACATCACTTCGTACTTACATGTTATCTTTTAGCTCTCGGCCTCATGGTTTCAGAGAAGAAGATTTTTGAAGGTTCTTTAGTATATAGCTCTATATACATGTGAGCATATGACCCCTTGGGCATTGCCAATTTGGACCCCTGGGGCTTGATTGGCATGTTTTATGTAGGAGACTACTACACATTGCTACATACAAAATATATAAGCTCTGGGCCTCATACTTTCAGAGAAGAAGATTTAAGTTCTTCCATTTAAAGTCTATAGGAGCTAATGAGCCCAGGGCATGGCCACTTTGGGCCCCAGGGGCTTGATTGGCAGGATTTGTGTAGGGGACCACTAAACATTGCAACATACTCAATATGTAAACTGTGGGCCTCATGTTTTCAGAGAAGAATATTTTTTAAGATTTTTCCCATTATAAGTCTATGAGAGTTCACGATCCCTTGGGGCGTGGCCAGTTTGGACCCCAGTGGCTTGATTGGCAGGATTTATGTAGGGGACCACTAAACATTGCTACATACAAAATATGTAAGCTGTGGGCCTCATGGTTCAGAGAAGAAGATTTTTAAGTGTTTCCCATTATAAGTCTATGGGAGCTAATGACCCTCGGGGCGTGGCCAGTTTGGGCCCCAGGGACTTGACTGGCAGGATTTATGTAGGGGACCACTTAACATTGCTATATACTAAATATGTAAGCTGTGGGCCTCATAGTTTCAGAAGGAAGATTTTTTTAATTTTTTCCATTATAAGTCTTTAGGAGCTAATGACCCCCAGGGTGTGGCCAGTTTAGACCCCAGGGGCTTGATTGGCAGGATTTATGTACGGGACCACTTAACATTGCTGCATACTAAATATGTAAACTCTGGACCTCATGGTTTCAGAGAAGAAGATTTTTTAAGTTTTTTCTCATTATAAGTCTATGGGAGCTATATATCAGTGTGGTGGCCATCTTGATATTAGGCCCGTGACCATTTTTACAAATTTTCAATCCCCGTTTAATACAAGGCTCCACATGAAGTCTGAAGAAATTTGGCCCAGGGGTTTAAGAGGAGGTTGTTCGTGTGAACGGACAGACGGACGGACAGACGGATGGACGACTGACGGGAGTGATCACAATAGCTCATCCTGAGACTTCAGCTCCCAGGCAGATAGCCCTGTCAAAAATTGGCAAAATTTGCCCATTAGCATTTCCAAAGCAGACCTCGTCAATATTAAAGCACATAGCAAGTTTGGTGAAAATCCATTGTATTCTGCTCAAGTTATCATCCAGAAAGGAAAATATAGATGAGTCGCAGGCAGATAACTCAGTCAAAAATTGACAAAATTTGCCTATTTGTGTTATGAAACCAGATCTTCACAATATCAATGCATATACCAAGTGTGGTGAAAATCCACTGACATTTACTCAAGATATCATCCCAAAACGAAAATACGGATGCACAGGCAATTATGACAGACAAACAGACAGACATACTGACAGCCTATGTGATACCATAATGCCCTGCTACTAACATGTGGCAGGATTTATAACAAGAGGCCCACGGGCCACGGTTCGCTCACCTGAGTGACATAGCCACTGCAGACATGCAGATGTTATGCAACATTTTTCCAATTCTATCATCGCAACTAATGAAAATATCATCATTTGAGCAGTTCTTAGTTTTGAAGAAGAATATATGGGCCTCACAGTCAATGGAGCATGATCATTTGAATAAACTACATTTGTATCAATCACATTTCAACAGGAGGATCAATGTGAAATTTGGTGGAAATTGGCTAAGTGGTTTCTGAAGAATCATGATTTTATACATGTAAACAGCACAGTGGCAGGGAAATATTATAAATATAAACCAGATGATGGCCATCTTAGATTTCCAATCAGAACAATTTTAACTACTGTTGATCTACAAGTCACTTCGATACTTTCAATATAAATGTATATGGCCCATACAAATGGGGAAGCAAATTTGACCTTGGAGGTAAAAAGGTCAAATGTCAACATAGAACCATCACTTTAGCAATTTTGGTAGATCTCCTGTCCCCCATAATTTGTGCAAAGATTAGGACCCAGGGCTTATTTGGTTATGGAGGATTTTTAAAGGTTTTTACCATATATGGGCAGGGCAGCCATTTTGATCAATGGACCATACCCATTTTAGCAATCTTTCATTCTCCTGCCCACGGAGGCTCTGCATGAAATTTGGGCAACACTGGCCCCAGAGGCTTCAGAGGAAAAGCCATTTGAAACCATCAACATTTTTTCCATACAAATGTATGGGGCCCATACAAATGCATACAGAAGCAAACTTGACCTCGCCGTTAAAAGGTTAAATGTCAATGTATGACAATTATTTTAGCAACTTGGTAAACCGCCCGTTCAAGATGATATATGCAAAGATTCAGCTGCAAGCCATCCTCTGTTTTGGAGAATAAGATTTTTAAATGTTTTTTCCCATACAAATGCATAAGGAAGCAAACTTGACCTTGCCGTAAAAAAGTCAAGTGTCAAAGTATGACAATTATTTTAGCAACTTTGGTAGACCCCCTGTCCCCGATGATTTATGCAAACATTCAGCCTCAAAGCATCCTCGGTTCTAGAGAAGAAGATTTTTAAAGGTTTTTACCATATATGGGCATGGCGGCCATCTTGGTCAACAAACCGTGACCATTTTAGCAATCTTTTGTTCCCCCTATCTAAGGAGGTTCCATATGAAATTTGAGCAAAATTGGCCCAGAGGCTCCAGAAAAGAATTTGTTTGAAATTCTGAACATTTTTCCCATATAAATGCATAAGGAAGCAAAATTGACCTTACCATAAAAAGATTAAATGTCAATGTACGACCATTATTTTAGCAATTTTGGTAGCCCTCCTGTTCTCGATAATATATGCAAAGATTCAGCCATAAGGCATGCTTGGTTTTGGAGAAGAAGGTTTTTCCCATACAAATGCATAGGGAAGCAAACTTGACCTTGCCGTAAAAAGGTCAAACGTCAACGTTCAACAATTCTTTTAGCAATTTTGGTAGATCTCCCATCCCCAATGATTCCTGCAAAGGTTCAGCCCCAAGGCATTCTCGGTTCTGGTGAATAAGATTTTTAAAGGTTTTTACCATATATGGGCGTGGCGGCCATCTTGGTCAACGGACCGTGACCATTTTAGCACTTTTTCGTTCCCCCACCCTAAGGAGGCTCCATATGAAATTTGAGCAAAATTGGCTCGGCGGCTTCAGAGGAGAAGTCGTTTGAAAATGTTAACGGACGGACGGACAAAAAGTGATCACAATAGCTCATCCTGAGCAGAGCTCAGGTGAGCTAAAAACAACTACTTTGACACTATTTATGTTGTCAGTGATTTTCTTTCATTATGTGTGGTGCTAGGAAGCTACGATAAATGTCCTAAAATTTTGAATACTTTATTCTATATTTCTTTTTTTTGCTTTTTATGCATTTGCTTCATAAAATACTCAGTGGAATAGCAAACAGTATAGATCCTGATCAGACTGCTCCTTAGGAGCTGTCTAATCTGGGTCTGCATTGTTTGCATTTTTTTGTCAGAAGCTTTGGTAATCAAAATTTTAAGACGGACAGACAGGCGGTCGTACAGCCAGACAACGCCATAACATAACATAATATGTCCATTTTTCAAAGCGGGCATATAAAAATGATATATACATGTATTATATATATCATTTTTATCATTTTTATCAGTGCTTGCACTAACTGTCAAAATCCGTAAGTCTTTTATCTGGAAGTCCATCTAAGCAATTTTTTTACTCACTTCCCAAATTTAACCAAAATATTCCTAAACTCTCATCTATGGAATAAAACTGCCATTTTCAAGCTAAATAATAATTATATAAATTCATTCTTAATCCTGTTTAAAATGGTGGGATATGTTTAAAAGTTGGAGTCCCAGACTTCCTGGCATTGATTTTTGGAAGTCCCTGGGTAATTTTTTGGTGTATATAAACAAGAGGTCCAAGTGAAATTACAAAAAAAAAAAATTTAAATTTTAATTGGAGCATAGCTCTGCTGATATTTGGTGAACTGTAACCTAAGGGTCCAACCTGGCCCAGAAATTAAGGCAGAAGTGACTTCTCCCTCCTGGTAAAATAGGGTGAAGTTTGCTGCATCTAGGGAGAAGTGCTTTCGGACAGAGGACACACGACAGAAGCATGGCTATATTATAAGCTCATATGAGCTTTTGGCTGATTTGTTTTTCCTATACTTAAATATCGGAGCAAACAATAACAAAACAAAAATAAACAACCAAAAACAAAAACAAAATGCTGCAAGAAATTTTTTTGTAAACTTTTAACTTGCTTTATACTGATTTTATTTTTGTTCTTCAAGGGAGCCAACTCAGAAGGGTATTAAAAAAAAAAAAAAAAAAAAAAAAAAAAAATCAGAAAGAATTATGTTTATAAGTTTTGATATTAGTCAAGCTTCTTAGTTCTGTATCATTTAATAAATGTATTTATAAAGATTTAATAATGGCAACATTTCCATGCAAATCTAATAAAAGAAGATGTAAAAAAAAAAAAAAAATAACTTGCCCATATGGCCATAACTTGAGTTATTTGCGCTGCTCCACATCATCGTGTAACTACTTATAAAGTGTCAGCTTGATCGGATGTAAACTGTAGGAGGATATAGCCAGAAACGAAAAAATTAATAGAAATTTTCAAAGGGGTATAACTCTGCTAATATTTGGTGGATTGTAACCTTGAAATAATATGTGCTGCTCCTCATCATGGTCTAACTACAAATCAAGTTTCAGCTTGATCGGATGTAAACTTTACGAGGAGTTAGCCAGAAATGAAAAGTTTACAGAAACTTTCAAAGGGACATAACTCTACTAATATTTGGTGGACTGTAACCTCAAAAAATATGCGCTGCTCCACATCATGATCTAACTATAAATGAAGTTTCAGCTTGATTGGATGTAAAAAGTAGGAGGAGTTAACCGGAAATGAAAAGTTTACAGAAATTTTCAAAGGGGCATAACTCTGCAAACATTTGGTGGACTGTAACCCCGAAACGATATGCGCTGCTCCACATCATGGTCTAACTATATACCAAGTTTCTGCTTGATCGGATGTAAACAGTAGGAGGAGTTAGCTGGAAACGAAAAAGTTTACGGACTGACGGACGCCATACCCGCAATATAATAAGTCCCGTTTTTCAAATGGGCGTATAAAAACCTGGTTAAATTTAACAACAGCATTTGTTCGGGATAAAATCAGCCAATACCTAGTCGTGTTACGGAACGTTCAGCTGAGAGCAATACAAAGTTACTATTGGTGAAATACTGAAATATATAAAGGTCATTACAGAGTTCAAACATTGTAAAGAATGGGATGAAAATTCAGCGCGTAATTGAAACGGAGTGGAAATTTAAGCGCTGATAGTTGAGCGTAACCAACAGGCAGATCACCATAATTTTAGCTATTTTGAATTGCCCTTACCCAAGCATCTTTTGTACCAAATTAGAATCATATTGCTGCAGTGGTTTCGGTGTTGTCATTTGAAAAAGTCCTTTTTCAAAATTGAATGTTGCCGTGGCAACTAAACAAAATGGCCACCGGTCATAAAACATATAAACTGGGTAGACAATTATCAGATAACTGCCAAATATGGCTCACATCACTTCACTGGTTATGGAAAAAGTGCAATTTAACCATTTTCCCATTATAAGTCTATGGCAGATTTCTGTTATGGCAACCAAACCAAGAGGCAGACCGCCAAACTTTTCGCTGTTTGGAACTGTCCTTAGCCAAGCAACATTTGTACCAAATTAGAGTCCTCTTGCTTCAGTGGTCATTAAAAAAAAATCCTTTTTTTTTTTAATTTAATGTTGCCATGCCAACCAAACAAAATAGCCACTAGTCATCAAATACATAAACTGCGTAGACAATCATCTAATGATTATAACTGCCAAATATGGTTCACTTCATTTGTTATGGAGAAAATGCAATTTAACCATTTTACCATTATAAGTCTATGGCAGCTTTCTGTTGCCATGGCAACCAAACCAAGAGGCAGATCACCACAATTTTAGCTATTTTTTTCCCTTACCCAAGCAACATTTGCACCAAATTAGAATCATAAAAAAAAAATTGTTGCCATGGCAACCAAACAAAATGCCCAGCGGTCGTAAAACATATAAACTGGGTAGACAATCATCAAATGGTCAAAATATGGTTCACATCACTTCACTGGTTATGGAGAAAATACAATTTAACCATTTTCCCATTATACTACTGGTTTCAGAATTAGTTAGACTTTCAGCATCTTGCAACATTTTAAAGTTGACAATTGGTTGTCAAAACCAACATTTTACATCATTGACTGAATGTAAATATCTATTTCAGGTGTGACAAAAACCCATCAGAATCATTTTCAGGTGTCAAACAATGGCCACAAGAAAGAAAATGAGCCCAAATATTGCTCACTTATTTGATAAACCTGTCATTCAACTTCAGGATCACTTCTTACTTGACAAAAATAATGCTAAAAAAGTGGGTCATTTAATACAAACATCACCTGTCATGTCAAGGGGCTTTCTTCTAGATGCAGTGTAATAAGGAAAGTCTAATGAATTCTGAAATTCTGAAATTAGTAGTAAGTCTGTGGGAGCTTTCTGTTGCCATGGCAACCAAACGGCAGATCACCAAAATGGCAGATCACCATACTTTTAGCTATTTTGAATTGCCCTAACCCAAACAACATTTGAACCAAATTAGGGTCATACTGCTTCAGTGGTTTTGAAGGAGTTGTCATTGAAAAAAAATACTTTTTTGAAATTGAATGTTGCCATGGCAACCAAACAAAATGGCTGGTCATCAAACACATAAACTGGGTAGACAATCATCAGATGATCATAACTGCCAAATATGGTTCACATCACTTCACTGGTTATGGAGAAAATGCAGTTTAACCATTTTTCCATTGTAAGTCTATGGGAGTTTTCTATTGCCATGGCAACCAAACCAAAAGATAATCACCAAAATTTTAGCTATTTTGGATTACCCTTACCCAAGCAGCATTTGTACCAAATTAGAGTCATACTGCTTCAGTGGTTTTGATGGAGTCGTCATTTAAAAATTCCTTTTTCAAAATTAAATGTTGCCATGGCAACCAAACAAAATGACGGCCGGTCATAAAACACATAAACTAGGTAGATAATTATCAGATGGTCATAACTGCCATATATGGTTCACATCACTTCTGTGGTTATGGAGAAAATGCAATTTAACCATTTTCCCATTATAAGTCTATGGGAGCTTTCTGTTGCCATGGCAACCAAACCAAGAGCCAGATCATCATAATTTTAGCTATTTTTAAATATCCCTACCAAAGCAACATTCTCATCAAATTAGGGACAAATCACATCAATGGCTTTGGATGAGTTGTCGTTTGAAAGTGTTAAAGGATAGATGCACAAACGGACAACGGACAAAAAGTGATCACTATACATGTACATTGTAGCTCATCCTGAGCACAGCTCAGGAGAGCTAAAAAAAAATATGGATTTTTTCTTGGAAATGTCATGACAGAAAATGTAAAAGATGCAGGGTCACATCACAACACAAGTTACAGTGCTTGCATTAAGGGAAGTCTGGGTGTCAGAGACTCCCAAAAATTGCCCTGGGACTTCCAAAAATCAATGCCAGGAAGTCTGGGACTCCCAACTTTTAAAGATATTTAGTCATTTATAACAAAAATTTAGAATGAATTTATGTGTTATTTTGCTTTAGAATGGAGGTTTTACTCCATAAATGAGAGTTTAAGAATACTGAGGTTGAATTTCTTAAAGTGAGAGAAAAAATTTGATCTCCAGGACTTCCAGATATTGATGCTAGGAAGTCCTGGGACTTCCTGATTTTGACAGTTAGTGCAAGCACTGAGATATCTTATTTGTTAAATAAGATATCTTATTTACCAATATAGATATCTAATATACTATCTTAATCGACATATAAGATATCTATTTTATATAAGATATCTGATATAGTATATCAGATATCTTATATGTTATTTATAGAATAAATAGTAAAACGGCTTGCTGGCAAGCCATTTTATTATTTGTTGTGCATTATATCAGATATCTTATATAGGATATAAGATATCTAATATAGTATATAAGATATCTGAATAAGTATATCAGATATCTTATATCATATATAAGATATCTTATATCCTATATAAGATATCTGATATATCATATTATATATCTTATTTAATTTCATATATAAGATATCTAATTTACCATATAAGATATCTTATTTGTTAAATAAGATATCTAATATATTAATATAGATATCTGATATACTGATTAAGATATCTGAAATACTAAATGAGATATCTGATTTAATTGAATAAATGAGATATCTTCTTTAGTAAATAAGATATCTTATATCCTATATAAGATATCTTATATAGCATATCAGACATCTTAAATAGCATGTAAGATATCTTATATGCCAATTAAGATATCTTATATAGCATATCAGGTATCTTATATAGCAAATAAGATATCTTAATTGACATATAAGATATCTTATTTATATAAGATATCTGATAAAATATATCAGATATCTTATATATTATCTCGGACCCATCAATACCCGGACTTGTTACTGTCCGTTTCTGTCAATTATCATGTCGCGGGTGCTGGTGATGCTTACGTCACTTCGGAATCTATATTTTGCAAAACTCCACCCATATTAAACTAGTATTAAACACATTTATTTTTAGTTAAGCCAGTTAAAATTATTATAAAGCAATAATGCCATCTTGGGTCCGTTATATGTTAATGATATTTTTTTCAACTGAATCCTTTTAACATAGATAATCGCCGAATTTTGTACATACTCGTTTTAGAAAATGTGGGTCTAATTCGAGAGAATCGACATTTTCAGAGTTGACTTTTTAAATTTCTATTAAAGTTATGAAAATAATATGCTGATAAAGCAATAAAACAAAGCTAGTTTGTTCTGAATAAGTTGGGTTTATAGTTGATTTTCACGAGAAAAAGCATTAAAAGGCTCTGCTAATGCTAGTACTATTCAACAATGGTCGCCATTTTTTCTTCGACGAATAGCTTCATTCACAAATCGGTGTTTGGAAACTCCATCAAAATTTGTAATATGTGTGATCAATATTCAACAAAATATGAATAAAAAACAAAATAATTACATAGTATTAAATTTGAATGATAAGTAATGTTTTGTTCACAGATGACACTTATATGAGGTTCATTATCACGGATAATTGTTGGTCAAATTCGAGAAATTGACATTTTCACCAGCCGATATTTCAATAGGCATTAAAGTAGGTATAAAAATAATATGCTGATAAAACAACTTCGGAAACAAAGCTTGTTTTTTTTTCCTGAATAAGTTTAATTTATAATTGATTTTAACGAGGATGTGCATTAACAGGCTCTACTAATGCGAGTACAGTTCAATAATGGTCGCCATTTTTCTTCGACGAACGGCTTCATTCACAAAACGGTGTATGGAAACTCCACCGAAATTTGTAAAGTATGTGACCAATATTCAACAAATGTGGTTAAAAAACAATTACGTCTATATAGTACTAACTTTTCATGATGGCTGATGTATTGTTCACAAATAACACTTATATGTGGTTGTTGATTGCGGATAATTATCACTTTCTACTTGATTGATTTTCGCACATTCCAGACGAAACCCGGTAACCTGTAAAATCATAGCCACAACATCATTATATCGATAAAATAGGTATTTAGCACTATAGTTACCAGTCCGGGTATTGATGGGTCCGAGATATTATATAAGGTATCTGATATATGAAATCAGATATCTGATTTATAGAATAAATAGTAAAACGGCTTGCCATACTTTCCACACAGGCGTAGTAAGCTCTATTTATATTTTAACAAACAAACTGAAGAATTTGCTGAGTTGCAACAATTATTTTGTGAATTTGCACTACATCCCCAGCAATAATCATGATAATTGTAATTTGTAACTTGGGTGCAGCCAATATTATTTCCTTTCATCAGTGCACTTCATAAAAAATGCTTCATTGATATTTCAGTATATTTTCTTATCTCATCAGACTGCTATATTTTTATTTCAACATAGATGTACATGTATATTTAGAAAATGAGTGGAAACAGGCACCTATTCCGGTGTCCTAATATATTAAAACAAGTACATGTATAAGTGTGCACCTAATTAAGTTTTACATTGTAATGATTTAATATATTTAACATCTTTACCAGTTTACTATCAGCTTTTACAAGTTATACTGCATGGGCACTACCTTTTTTACTCAAGCTGTTCTGTTCCTCACTTCATGCATATCTGCTGTGTACATAATTTAAACTGTCTCCCTGATAAGATTCTAATACAAATCACAGACGTATATCTTCTGGTAAGGGGCCGGAAATGAACAATTAATTTAAGACCATGAACTTCTGGCCACAGTCTTTGTCACTTGTACCACTTCCGGATTGTGTATGAAAAGCAGAACTTTAGCCAGAATGCATAAATGTACATGCAGCTCTGGGAAAAAGTTTGAATTATGAAAAATAAGAAACTAGCTCATTTCAAGAACCCCTGAATAGTTCTAGTTATTCAAAGACTGGTGTGTTATCACTGGTTTATAAAATGCAGAACATGTTTTAGCAGAACATGTTTTCACTGAAGAAAGCTGAACATATGTATTCAGCAAACGTGTATGCAAAACTCACTTATTTATTCCAGTCTGTTTTGCTTTTGATCTCTTTTCCTATATACTTTTACATTATTGAGGACTATCATATAAATAAATGCTTAAGTTTGATACAAATTACTGTTGTTGTTTTTTTTTTCAGCTGCAGCCGCCATGAAAATATGTTTTTCCCTGGTATATCAATATGATGGTCTCAGTGAGATGGAGCTGAAGTGATCCTAGTACTTAGGTTTTCATTTTTGTTGCTTTTGTTTGGAAAACAGGAAAAAAAAAGCATTTATGTGATCTGCTTTTCTGGAGCCCTGAATGCTTTTTAGCATAGATGATCAAATTTTAGTTAAAACTGCAAAGTAAGTTTGTTTTTTTATTTGTTTTGTTTCTTGACTACATAATAAATCAATAGTAATGGAATCAAGGGTGCCTCATGGGTATTCCTGTAGTGTTCGGTAGTTTGCGGTAAGTCCCGTGACAATACAGATAATCATGACTGCCTTGCAAAGCAATTGTAATTGATTACAATGGCAAACAGTAATTGTAATGTAATCTGTATATCACGACTTTAGAATGTAGTTATAATTGTAACAAATTATTTTACCAAATAAGTAACCCCAGCTCTGACCAGATCCCTACTCATGGCTAGGAATCCAGTACATCAACAGATAGCATATTGCAGTACAATTGTATGAATGACCTGACTCTGAGCCATTCCTTTTGAGTTTGGCTCAGAGTCAGTTATCAGACCTGTGTCTAGAAGTCCAAAAAAGGATCTGTAACCTCTGAGACTGAAGGTCTGTACTGGACCCTGAGGCACTTCTTTTAGAAATTCTGGTTTGATTCACCAACACTGATACTTTCAGTAGAATTACTTACCACCACTGCATTGATGTACATTGGAAAAACTTCGGTATACATGGTAGAACTTGTGGTTGTTTGAATATTCAAGTACACCCCAATAACAACCAAGCCAAGAATTATAAGAATAACACCCAGAAGGAGAAATATCCATACTCGTCCAATACAGCTTGATTTTTCCATTCTCTTCCTGACTCTGGGTAGCTTCCTGAGTCCATAATTTTCCTGCACTGATGGATATGTTAAGGAAGTAGAAGCCTGCATCTTAATGGTTTTTAATGGTTTTAATCAAAACACTAAAAGCCTTCCATTTGTCATGCGATACATATTTATTCCTTTATTATGTACATACACTAAGCCAGGTTTAAACAACAAATTGTTGAATGAAGGACTTGATCCGACCCCTTGATAAAAAATTTCTACAGAACCTGAAAAGCAAAAAAAAAAAAAAAAAAAGAAAAAGAAAAGAAAAAAGAAAATAATAATAATTAATCAGACAATCTGTGGACTGGATAAAATGTCTATGGTACATGTATGCCATGTACGGATACATCAGTTTCTCTGACTGTCAGTGTCATCAGAAAATTATTCTAAAAACAACACACTGCTTTTAAAGTAAATATCAGACTGATGAAAATGAAAAAAAGAACTGTGATGTTTTGGTGCAGAAATGATGCTACAGCAGATTTTTGCAGCCAAAATATAATTTTATGTTTTGTAGATTAAATGTATTGCTTACTACATTCAATATATTTTCAACACATTTCAATATTTAAAATTGTAAGAATCCTGTAGTCTTTTGAGGTTCACTATGCACAGTCAACAACACAGCAACAAAAGTTGAGGGCAATTATAAGAAATTAGAGCTATAGATGTTTTCCTGAAGCCAAAAGAAAGTGAAATCAGTAGGAACCCTAGACATCTTAATCATTTGTCTGTCTGGTGGCAGACAGATTTGAAAAAGTTTTCCCGCACTGAAAAGGTGACCAAGGGATTTTTTTGAATAAGATAAGTTTATAGTTTTCTACAATTTACACTTAAAAAAAATAGCACTTTTTTCATACACAAGTCTCACTTCTTAACAAAATCCTTTGTTCCCATTAAACTTTCGGTTTCCCTACATTTCTTCACAGCAATTTAAATCCTTTTGAACTCTTGATAAGAATCAAGAAATTTAAGTACACAAGTGGAAGGCGACACTTAACATTTGCATCCCCTCTTTTTCAAAACTTGTCAACTTTATGAAAAGACTTCTTACGGTTCACTGGCAGTCTATTATGGTACACTGGGTCCCTGCTTCTTGTTCTCCAAACCAATATGTAAAGAGAACCAAATACAAAAAGCGTCTGCACGATATTGATTCGCCAAATTCAGATTTATTTCAATTGTACTTTTTAAGCAATAGTGTTATTTTTACCCCCCAAAATACTTTTAGCCATTATGTTATTCGGTTACAGCAAACAATAACTCTAATTCACTAATCATTCTATTCAAATGACAGAGACATCGTCACAAAAACAGCACCGTTTACAGGTTGATCGTTATCAGAAGATGGTTGATGCTGTATCAAATCTAATCGGTAACCCTCGTAAGATTCCGTAACTTTGTATGGTGTACCATTAGGCTCGTAAAGATCCGCCTGTGACGCCACGTATACGCATGAGTTGCCTCCCGTTCCAGGTTGCGTTGATAACAAACCTACAGCCATATAGGCTAATTCGCGCCTTCAAATAGTTTTGAACAAACATCAAAACCATTTCATTTTGGTACATCATTTTAATACACTGATGGAATGGAAGTATAAAAAGCATTTTCAAATGGCAAATTCAAAATATTTGTAAAATGATTACGAAAACACGTGTATATGTGAAAAATAACAGGACTGTGTAGAATTCGCAATTTTCAACAAGACTGTCGCAAGGAAATATGAACTTTATTATTTACATTTCATCAACTGCCCTGGCCAAGAACCAGGTCATAGTAGTATTATAAAATAAGGAAGCGATTTACTCCAGGTGCGCAGAATTAGCAGAAAATTTTAATGTCTCAAAAACACAACGGTAGCGACGTTTGATGGCCTACACTGACAACAAATTATAACTAGAGATGAAAAAGTGACATCCAATTGGCTCTACATTGGTAAGGCTCTGAAGTGTCGCTGAAATGCATTTTATTTTTTCTCTGTATTGAAATTATGACCTGCACAGTAGCTTAAGTGCGCAGGATTGGCCGACAGCACTATAATTAAAGTAATTGGAGAAATAACTGATTTTTGGCGAAGCATTATAGAAATACAATGATTTTTTTAAATATTTTATAATTAACCTTAGCAATGCCGGATTCTACGGTATATGATAGAGGACTATTTTAGGCCTACCAACATCTATTTAGTGATTTTGTGACTATTAAGAGTCACAATTGAGAGTTTAAAATCACCTTCATCACATACATGTTTCTTTCTTTTTTTATTTATTTATTTATTTTGTTCTTTTTAATATTCATGGCATTAGTCACTGCTTGCTGTTCAGTAAATGGGTTTTTGGCGATGGACACAGGGTGTCTACCTCCAGTTTCTAGTGCATACAGTGTCATTGCATACACATATGATGTATAAATGTTTGCTTCTGAATGGAATTTTTAGTTTAAGATTGTTTGATATCATTATTTATATTCATATTTTTAACGAAATTATAGGTGTCTGTTGCGGAAAGTGGCTGTATCATGTCTGTTGAGGGAAGTGGCTGTATCTGCTGCACTCTGCTTTCAGGCATCATCCATCTACAATATAGGAAGAGTACTACAATTTTCACCTGATCATTTTTGTATGGGAGATGAATGAGTGAATATGACCTTGACATGGAGGGTTACATGATAGTTGCTAACCAAATATAAAGGCTTCATTACTGCTTATGAAGAGTCTCAATAAAACCGAGATTCCCATTTTCTAATCCGTAGTGTGTTCTTTGTTTCCAAAGGCAATCTTTTCGACGTTTATTTTACTACACTGCAGCTGGTGTTAGTCCCGTGTGGCGGTGGTAGAACGTCTCCCCGTAAAACACCACAGTGCAGATTATATTTCATTTCCTTCGGGATCTTTGGGCCCATTGTGGTATACATATTTGAAAATGGAGTTCTGCTCATGTAAACGCAAGAGGGCGTAAGCAGTGTTGCAAACTTCATCATTGCTTATGAAGAGCCTCAATATAACCCAGATTCCCATTTTCTAATCCGTAGTGTGTTTCAAAAGGCAATCATTTTGGCGTTTATTATATAAAACTATTATCTATTCACTTTAACCGACTGTTCTTTGCAGGATCTGATGCAGGGGGTATCACCCTATATTGACACAGATGGTATCGTGTGTCAGCATTCCCATATACCCTCTGCAGAGGGATTTTTACCAATAAAATTTATCTTGTGCCCCTAAAATTTAAAGAGTCTCTATACGCTGCTAAACATTAGGGGTACAAAAGCAAGAAAATAGAGCAAATCTATCCCCAGTTTCAAAATGCAGTGGAACCCTGTGTGCTAAAGCACTGTGTGTAAAGTACGAAGCAGTTTTTTTTCTTCAGCATAATGTGTTCATAGCCAGCAGCTAGTATATTGGCATTAATTTGATTTACAACAACAACAGCAACAACAACCTAGTTGATTGGCCTAATATTAGTGCTGTCGACTTGCTAGTGGGTTCGAACCTTGGGTTTTCAGACCATTAGTAAACCTACATGTAGCTCATACTCGACGTGCCCCGGGTTGAGTAGAAAGTGGACAGGCACTTGGTATGGTGACAGACAGCGACACCAAGTGTGCATTGGTGATCCATGAAAGTAAGGTTGTACAAACACATGCACATGTACACATTCGCCGCTGCCTCCAGGTACCTCGGGTAGTGGTAGTGTTAAAAATCTGAAAACAACATCAAATTTAGAATTTGGAATTCACATTTGAGAGGAATTTAAATTTTAGTGTATACTTAGTGTATACTTCAACGAAAATGTTCGTTTGGCCAATAGTAGTTTAGGCCTTATTGGGACATATGGACATGCCTGTATAAGACACCTTCTTTAAAATACTCGATCACGTTTGATCATTATGTCAGTGGGGTGTGCGGCTATTTAGAATTTAGTAGCAACAAAAAAAAATCAAGAGGCCAATGGGCCTGATAAAAACAGCTATTGCATATCTGCAAATGCCATGCAACGTCTTCCAGTATTGCCACAGCAACTAGGATACAAATTTGACCATACCATAAAAAGGTCAAAGGTCACCCTAGTATCACCATTTCAACAAACTTAGTAGACTTTGAGTGTCTGATGTTGTATACCAAGATTCAGTGTCAGAGCTATCTTTGTTCTGGAGAAGAAGCTTTTTAAGGTTTTACCACACATGGGCATGGCAGCAATCTTGTTGAATGGCGCAGACCCATTTGGACAAATTGTCAATATCCATTCGACAGAAGGCCCTATGTGAACTATGTGAAATCAAGTGAAAAATGCTCAAGCTGTTTCAGAGAAGAAGACATTTAAAGATTTCACAATTTTATATATGTATATAGCCCAAGAGCAAGAGCAGATAGCCTTCTCCACCCCCACCCCCACCCCTCACAAAAAAAATAAAAAAAAAATAAAAAATAAAAATAAATGACAGGTACTTCTTTTATCATACGTTGTAAGTTTCAGCCATTATATAGTCTTTATTATCAATTGAGAAAACGATTTTCAACATTTCCCCGGGGCGCAAATTTGACTTGCCGTAAAAAGGTTAAAGGTCAACCTACGACCATCATTTGGAAAACTTAGTAAACATTGAGTCCCCGATGCTATATACCAAGATTCAGCCTCAAGGCTATCTTGGTTCTGGGGAAGAAGATTTTTAAGTCTATATACCATATATGGGCATGGCGGCTATCTTTTTCAATGGCGCGGAACCATTCGAAAAAAATTGTCAATACCCTTTCGACAGAAAGCCCCATCTGAAATCTAGTGAAAATTGTTCAAGCTGTTTCAGAGAAAAAGCTTTTTAAAAACAAGGTGGCGGCTGTGGTAGCCATCTTGGATTTCCGATCGGCACAATTTTAGCTATTTTCGACTCAAATCTCCCAATTGTTCGAGAGGATAAGTCAAAATTTGTTTTCATGATGGCAGATGTGGCGCAATCTTAGATCTCTGATCAACAAAATTTTATATGCTTTTGATCTACAAGTCATTCTGTTGCTACAATGTAAGTTTCAACTCAAATCACCCACTGGTTCAGGAGCAGGCGCCAGAAATCGATTTTCAAGATGGTGGTTGTGGTGGCCATTTTCAATTTACGTTCAACACGATTTTAGTTACTTTTAGGGTACAGTGAACTAATTATTTTTTTCCCTAGAGCTCCATAGTAATTCCACCCTTTTTGGTGGTTAAGGGTTCATTTCAGGGTATGGCTGGACTTCCAAATTTTATTTTAATTCAAAGACAAGGCTTAGCCCAGCAAAATAGTTAAGGAAAAACACCACTGTCACCAGCACTTTCTGGGACTTTTTGGAGACTGAATGTAGCAACCCCTCTATTGGCAGGTGTCAAAAATTGAAACTTTGCAATTTCACCACTTCTTCTTTTAGCTCCAGCAAACACCAACAGAAACATTTATTTCTTTGAAACAATCAGGAAATTACACACAAACATTTTTTTTCTTCAAATTAGAATGATGAGTTTTAATTCATCTTTATTATTAACCAATAACAGGTCGCCTTACACAAAATAACGACCCCGGGGTACCCTACACTTTTGCGCACCAATCAGCAATCCTGTCATAATTGGTTCACTATGCCCTATATACCGGCTGGTCGGCCTGTTGCTCCATCATAAGTTTCGACTTAATTCGCAGAGTGGTTTGCGAGGAGATGTCGAAAATAGATTTTCCGATCTGCATAATTTTAGCTATTTTCGACCTAGAGGTCATCCTGTTGCTACAGTGTGTTTCAACTTAAAATCGCCCAACGGTTTGGGAAGAGGTCAAAAATTGGTGCTCAAGATGGCGGCTATAGTGGCCATTTTGGACTTCCAATCGGCATGATTTTAACTATTTTTCATCTACACATCAACCTGTTGCTACATCATAAGTTTCAATTTTGTGGTTTGGGGAGAAGATGTCCAAAACACATTTTTAAGATGGCGGCTGTATCAGCCATCTTGGGAATCCGATCGACACGAATCTAACTCATTTTGATCCAGAAGTCGTCCTGTTGCTACAGAGCAAGTTTCGGCTCAAATCGACCAAAAGTTTGGGAAGAGATGCCGAAAACTGTTTTTCAAGATGGCGGCTGTGGTGGCAATCTCGGATTTTCGACAGGCTCAGTTTTAGCTATTTTGTGTCTACCAGGTGCCCAAATACTCCTCATCAAGTTTCAAGTGTCCAAAATATGAATTCTCAACATTTTTCCCATATAAATGTATAGGGCCCATACAAATGCATAGGGAAGTTTGCCCAACGTCGTACTGCTTGTCACACTTTTTACACGAAATGAGGTAAGTAACATTTCTTGTAGTACATTTGTACCATAGTTTAATTTGAATGAAGTACAGTTTTGTGAACTCAAACAACCATAACTCTCAACAATGCATGAACAATGAGTGCATCTAGGTCTCTTACATTTAGAGGAAGAAAACTTAAGCCCTGACATTTCTGAAAACTTCGACTTTTACTTCTAGGACGTTTGTATGCCATATAGAATATTTCACGGTTGTTTTGGTCTCGGCCCTCGGCCTGTCTCAGCCCTCGCCGTTCCGGCTCTGCAACTCGGGCCGAGACCAGAGCCAAGAGCTCGTAATATTCTAGTCATCATATACTTATTTGCGTAAAATATTTTAGGATAAAAAAAATCTCTTAAACGCAAGTTTATTCCTTAACTACTTGTTACTAATGCTGGCACACTCTGACGATAATGTTTTCCAATAGCGCCTTATGGAAGCGTTACCGTGATCAAATTACAATAAGTAAAATGTCCTCCAGAGACAAGAGTGCCGGCCTCGGTGGCTCAGTTGGATACGCCGTCCGACTGGAGACCAGGAGGTCGCGGGTTCAACCCCCGCCGAGGTCGGTAACATTCTCTCGTGGAGATTGATCATGAAATATTTTCTACGGTCATTCTCTCCCTTCCGCTGATTCAAGAAGGGCAGTTGTCAGTTTCTGGCGAAAGAATGTGCACAATACTGGTTAACCGCTTAGAGGACTAAACCTGCCCAGTAAACGTGTGGTTAGGTAAACTGACCGCGCTCGACATGACCCCATTGGGTTGACTGGGCCGTAAAACCTCAACACAAATCCAGAGACAAGAGAAATATACAATTCAATTGAATTCACTCTGTTTTATTATTTCGGCCCTTGGCCTTCATCTGAAAATGGAAATACACTAAATAAGACTACATTATTGTAGTCGCCATTACTGTTCTCACAGAAATAAACAAACTGAACAGGACGTAACGTCAAACTGCAGCGCTGTGGCGCCAAACGTTATCAGTGTCAGCCGCGCCCCACGAAAAGGACATTTAGTCTAATAATGTGTAAGGAAGCTCCAAAAGCCATGACGAGTCCGCGCGTTCGCGTGGACCGGTCGTGGCTTTTGCTGCTAGCTTTCACATTATTAGACTAAATGTCCTTTTCATGGGCTCAAAGTCAAGGTAACTCTGGCTATTTTTAGAAAGAAAGGTCATCTCTCTAGTGCCTACATTTGTCAATGGATTTCATATAACTCAACATAAATGTTGACATTGTTACCGACATAGGTTCTAACATACGCCTATTTGCCGATGACACAAGCCTTTACATTATTGTTGATGATCCCATTTCTGCTGCTGGGTGTATCAATATCGACCTTCAAAAAATATCACGATGGGCAGCCACATGGCTAGTTTCATTTAATCCTTCAAAGACCGAAGCCCTTCTGATGTCTCGCAGGTTGTTCAGAAACAGATATCCACCTATTTACATGCAAAACCAACTTATTACAGAAGTTGATACTCACAAACATCTCGGTATACATTTTTCGAGTGATGGTCATACATGCCAATAGCTGTTGACAGAAATCTGTGAGATTTTGCAGATTTTTAGGGGAGATTTGATGAAATTCTGTGAGATTTTTATGAAAATCACTTTCAAGCTTACATATAGTAAATTAAAAGCCATTATTTTAATGAATTAAGCTTGGGACAGCCATGCTAATGTGTGATTGATTTCTGGTTCTTCAAAAAAATAGCTTATTAAATGGTATGAAAATTCTGTGAGATTTGAAAATCTTATGGGAAATGGGGTCCAGAAGGGCCAAAATTCTGTGAGATTTTGTCTCACAGTGTGAGGTATGGCATGTATGGATGGTACTTGGCACCATCACATCAGATATATTACTGAAAAGGCATGGACAAGGATCAATATTATGAGAAAACTTAAATATAAATTAGACAGAAAGTCTTTAGAAACTATATATTTAACTTTTATAAGGCCTATTCTAGAATATGGAGATGTACTCTGGGATAATTGTAGTCAACACGAAAAAAATTAATTGGAAAAAATACAGAACGAAGCAGCCAGAATCGCGACCGGTGCAACAAAACTAGTATCTTTAAATGCTCTATATAATGAAATTCAATGGGAAAATCTCGAAGAGAGACGTAAAATACATAAACTGACTCTATTTTATAAAATGAAATCTAATCTCTGTCCTAACTATCTCTCTTCCCTTGTTCCACAAACTGTCCAACACAGATCACGCTACAATCTTAGAAACTCAAACGATCTTGATCCAATTAATGCCCGAACAACACTCTATTACAATTCCTTTTTACCTTCCTCTATTAGAGCTACGAATGATCTCTCAGAAGCAGCGACACAAACTGAATCTGTAAATGCTTTTAAAACCTTTCTTAACAAAGATAGAATACCTGTTCCCAAACATTATTACAGAGGTAAACGAAAGCTCCAAATCTTGCATACACGTTTAAGGACAAATTGCAGTTCCTGAAACCTTCACCTTTTCATAAAGAATATATCTGACTCACCTTTATGCAGCTGCGGTAGCATTGAGGACAACCAACATTATTTCTTCCATTGTATGCATTATCAGCGACAGCGAAATGAACTCTTAAATGCAATCGTAAGGTACACTACCTCAACCTTAAATCTACTTCTGTATGGCGACTCATCACTTTCCTATGAAACAAACACTGCCATATTTGAAAATGTTCACAAATATATAATAGACACAAAACGGTTTTAATTATGTTAATGACCTCTACGACGACTTTTTGTAACAATTCACGGGATCCAAGGATGCCTTACCGATTGTCTGCGCCCTAGCACTCACCAACCCGATTTTTTTTGTTTTGTTTTCTTTTGTTTTGTTTGTATTGTTTACTTTTTTTTCTCATTTTTCGTTTTTTCATATTCCAAATTGCATCCCAAACTTACATTTTTTTAGTAAAACCTATCCATCATTTGGCTTATATTTTTTTTCACTTATAATCTATCTTTTGATGCATTCAATTTTTCTCTTTGCAATCACAATTAGTTAATTACATTGACCTTCACGTATTTCCAAAATAGTAACTTCTTTGCTATCACTAGTCTAATTTGTTTACTTTATTCGCATATTTTTTTTTCTTAATAATTGCTATGTAGTATATGTCAGCATGATCCGTAGTACACATTATTTGACAAACAACCACCTGAATTTATATAATATTTATAAATGTAAGGAGAAGAACTCTATAAGTACTTGTGCTTTCGTTCTTATCCTATGATTTGTTTGTGTTTACTTGCTTGTTTACTTAATATTGATTCTGAAATAAATATGTTTAAACCAACATAAATGTTGGGTATGATAATATCTCAAACAAGTTCAACTTTCAGGTTACTGGGATTAAGGTAACTTTGGCTATTTTTAGAAAAAAAAACTTTGTCATTATTCTAGCCCTTGCATTTATCAATGGATTTTTATGTATCTTCACACTATTGTTGGGTATTATGTCTCGAGTAGGTTCAACTTTCAGGGTGCTGGGCTCAATGTCAAGGTAACTAAGGCTATTTTTAGATAAAAAAAACAAACTTTGTCATCGCTCTAGCCCCTGCATTTATCATGAATTTTAATATCTTCACATATTTGTGGGTATGATAATATCTCGAGCAAGTTTGACTTTCAGGGTCCTGAGCTCAAGGTCAAGGTTGACATGACTGAAATATTTTCTCTCATGTGTTCGAGACAACTCTAAGCGTTGCTATATACGAGACAATTCACACGCGACGTTGCTATATACGAGACAGCTCACATGCGACGTTCACGTCACGTCGTTCCAAATAATCATCGGATGACGTCGGGTTTCTACGTTTGCGGCGTTAAGTTGTGAAATGCCGATTCAAATTTTCAAACGCTTGTGACTTCTTTATTAGTGAAAAAAATAAATAAAATAAAATAAAAAAGCATCATGTGTGAGTATCCATAGTCTTAACTGAAATAAAATGAACATTTTGGTAACAAACAAAAAAAAGTCGGTTTTTGTTGAAATTCTATTTTTCGCCATTTTGTTTTAGGCATTTCCTTGTGAGCAACGAGGGAAGAGGGCACTGTTTTCTTGATGGAATGTGAGAAAAAGAAACGATCACTGATTTTCTGTGACGACAGGAAAATGCCAACCCTCGGATCCACCGCTCCAGTGGGAAACTCGGCAAGCCTTGTTTCCCACTGGAACGTTGGACCCTCGGGTTGGGATTTTCCTGTCCCCACTGACCACCAATGGTGGATTCGATTCTACTTGTCTCAAGGTCAATACAAGCATTAAGCATATGATAAATCATAGGTTTAAAGTATGCAGTTCTTTTACAGATGTGATACTAGAGATGTAATAAATCCCAATATCTTTTCATGATATATCCTATGTTAGGTAAAGATGGATTATACTCGATAACAAAAAGAATTATATTTGAACTATTGTCTTCTGAACTGGGCACCAAAGCCTCACTTTGGGAAAGTTTACATACGTCATTGGAAGCTGTTTGAATACGAGGCCGCTAGGCCGAGTGCTCAGGTATCTTCCGAGGGACCCGGCAAATGTTATTGCAATGAAATAACCATGGATGATCGTTGTTCTTGCATAACTTACGATTCCAACGGCAAATTGTGACGAAAACACCACAAAGCTCCATGTAAACTCCATATATACTCTTCAAATGCGACGGCAAACCAACAGGGCGGCTAGTTCAGAATGTTGTTTACAATGACTCCAGTTGCGCAATGACCATCTGACGTCATCATAAATTTCTAAAATGCTACGTTCAGGGCGATAACGTTACGTCGCTCAACATAACGTAAACAAAGCAAGGCCCATCTTGTGATATCAAAAGTTCAAAATCCATGTTCAAACAGCACGTGAAGTTCATGATTTGAACATGGGTATTGTTGTTTGAACACGGCTTCTGGTCCATTTAAGAATAGCTTCAAACAGCTATGTTCATAGGATTTTATGCAAGAACGCTGAATTGATCATGGCTTCTGGATAGTTTCTTGCAGTGAAGAAGTCTCCGAGTTCAGTCAAAGTGTTTGAACAATCTGCATCATCAGACATTTTATAATCCACCGGTAGCGCTTTGTTTGACTGTAAGGAATACCATTCTTACACGCCCTAGGATGATATAATAAATATCAGAAATGCCATACGTAAATTTGATGAATGGATGAAACTTGTTAAGGCACTTGATAAATTCATTTGATGTATCGAGACAGTGTATCCAAACATCAAAATGTCGTTTAGAAACCTTAACCAAAGTGTGGGCTTTTCTGAACAACTTTTCATGAAAACTATCTCAAATTCATCCATAAAAAGGGAAGCATGCCCGTGGTCGTACCCACTACCCGTGGCCGTACCCATTCTCTGACGATAACAAATGCCGTTGAACTTGAAATAATTGTTATTCAAAATTAATTCAATATGTGAACAAACGTTATCTACAGACAAACTGCCACTACTTCGGCCATTAGTCTCAAGAAAATACCGACATGCTTCAATATGGTCTTCATGGGGATATCAGTGTTTTTAAAATCACTTTGTTTGCAAAGGAACACGACGTGTCGGCCATCAAGTGGCCTTTCTCAAGGAGATCAATTCAATGTGACATCTAAATTTGAAATAAAGTGCTTAAATACAAATTAAAACTATTTAAAGATTAGATTTCTTAAAATACTTCTGCTTTTTTACTGATCAATCTTATAGATACTTACCAAACAGCAGGATGTGACATCACGACATCATCAATTTTCCCGCCGTCATGTTATTACGCCAAACTGACACGCTAATTCTACTGACTCAAAACAACTTCAAACAACTAAGCCAGAGCAGCGCACATCCCGCAAAGACTCCAATCAGCCTGGGCGGATGAGCAGGCTGGCCCGAATCCTCGCCGGACTCACATATGATTTTGTTGGAACTACTGCACTCCAGCTCAGTCATATAAATTAAATAATTAAAATGGATTATTTTATAAATAAATAAAAAATGTGACGACTAATTTGTTATTTAAACATGCAATATGAAAATTTCAAAAAGGACATGGCATCATTATTCATAAAATAAACCATACCCAGATAAATAAATAAATAAATCAATAATGAATCAATAATAAAATAAAATTGTTTAAATAAATAAATAATGAGTCAATCAATAAATGAATAAACATCTACAAATAAGCAAGTAAATAAATACACATTTTAAAATTTTTCTTACATTCAAACCGGAGCCCAGAAATCCCTATTACGTAATCGTTCAACAAGCGCAGGCCCAGACTAGTCCGCACCTCCACGCAGTCTAATCAGTCCTCGCTGTCACCCAATAGGTGACCACGACCCAGAAGCCCAGAAGCTAGTAAAGACACAAATCAGACTGCGCAGCAGTCTGCTCACGGAGAACTTTTTCCTTGTTTGTAGGTGCATGGGCAATTTTTGCCAAGTCTTGACCCAACAGCAGTTCCATCTGTCTGTTTATAATGTCTGCTATTGAAGTCAAATATGTTGTTCTCCAGGGGGTGGTTGGGTGAGGCAAAGGTGTCGTGTAGCTTACGTCACCGGGGCGTCCAACTGATATTGGCTTACAGTTGAGCAAGGCCTGCTATCCTTGCAGCAAGTTAGGGTAGAGGGGGAATGTTTTTATTTCTTCGGTTTCTTCATTTTCATTCATTTTCCTCCTTCTCTCCTGTCCTTCCCTTTCATCTCCTCTACTATTTCTTCTATTTCTTCTATCTCTCTTCTCCCTTTCTCTGGGAGACGACACAAAATGACCCACAAGGGTTGATGTGTCGTTAAAGACCAACACAATCAATCAATGTTGTTCTCCAATACAAGCTGTATCATTTGTATTACTGCTTCTGCGTCTGGACTTTCTGACTTGATCGTAGGTTAAGACCCTCCCTACATGCTTGTATACTTTCTTTCTGTGGAATAATTTCACTACATCCAAGGTAAAGAAAATCGTTTTGGTCTGTAATCGCCCTTATTTGATGAACCTTGTTTAAGAAGTTAGTTGTATCTTTTACGTAGCTAAGTGATGATACCACAAAGCTTTCAAGTTCTTTTTCAGCTACTTCAGCCATGTTTTCCATGGCCGTACCAATTCGTATGATTTTCCTGCCTTGTGAACCTTAGAATTTCCTTTTAATTTCTCTGGTTTGGGTAGTTTTGGTAACACTTATGATTTCAAATCACCTGATATGTAGCCTTTATTATACAGCTGCTCTGCAAGTTTCTTGACCTTCCTGTGTACTATAGAGGTGAGATCCTGATCTGACTCTCCATACATTGTAGATTCCTCCATTTCTTTCTCAAGTTCATCAAAATATTTTATTTTCTGGTCAACAATGTGGTCCCAGATCCCTTATCTGCTGGCCATATTACAACTGAATCATCTTTCAACAGATCTCAGAATGCCTTTTCCTCATCTTTTGCTATGTTCATGGCGGGGTTCTTTTCCAAACCTTGTACAATGGCATCCTTACACAATCTTTGTACAATGAACATACATCAAGAGTGACTAAGTAAGTCTTCTGGGATGTTACTGGAAATCGTTTAAGTTTTGTGATAAAGTCAGTTGTATCTTTGACATAAGACGGCAGTGACTGCATGTGGGGTTTCAAAATATAATCTTTACATTTCGAAACACGGTCATTGTGCGAGTTACAAACAGAAACAATGGAACGACCTGGGTATCCTATAGGAAGTGCATCATTACATGATTTATGTATTTTTGGAAGAATGTAGAATTGAGGACTACATACACTATCGGGAAACGCGTCAAATTCTTTAAATATTCTCTCATTCTGTTGACTGATGTATTTGCTTTCTTGATGTAATGTTAGGGTCGTTGGACAGGTGTCGTCGGTTTTTTTTTTTTTTTTTGGTTTTTTTTTTTGTTGTTTTTTCTTTTAATTCTGATCTGGCGCTTCCTATCGGGAAGAGCACTTTGCTTTTGTGTACTTACAGTCGCTTTAGGGGATTCGTTACTGTCAGAAATTTCAATGGCAACGGGATGTGCGGTCGTTTTAGTTTTAAGACGTCTCTTCCGTTTGTTTTTCATGCTTGTTTTACCAGGATTTGGACGTGTAGATTCTCTTTCATGCCGTGATGATTCTACTATAGCGGAAGACTTATCAACTCTGTTCTGGACAACCGGCTTACGCTTGTCCGAAGAAGCATTTCCCATTCCTGACGAACTATTTTGGAGAGTCAGTATTGCTGAACAATGTTTTTTTTTTTTCCCCATTTTGTCTCTTGCACTACAACAGGAAGCATACCATTCAAAAGTAGAGCACCAATGTAATACAGCTGAAACAAGCATGTGTATTTACTTATTTCAAACGACAAGTGTCTTGTATATTGTGAATCATGTGATGATCCAGTTTGTTTTCAATCCAGGTGTAGGGATAAAATATTTTGGTCTATCAAGGTCAACAGTGTCTATATGAATTTTGCGAATGAAAGCGAGAGGTCTGCTCCTGCTTCCAGTATCGGCCACTGCAGTTCACCAAACATGACTTATACTTAGCCAACGTCTAGAAGATTTTGGATCCCAAATCGACTGAAAATTCTAAGAAATTATGAAGCTTTATCAAAAGCAAGATAAAAGCATCGCAGACACCGCATGATACCCTACCACTGCAGGTTAGCAAAACATGTAGAGAAGATGGCTGTGTTTGATGTGTAATAACTCTACCAAATAAAGTTTCAAGAAAATATCTCGAACAATTTTCAAGTAACAGAGTGGACACAAATATACATATGCAGGAATTCTCGTACTACAGGTACTAATCCGCACCAATCGGTCCACTTTGTGACGTCACAGCCTGTCGCTAGTTCTCAGACAGGTAATAGTGTGGAAATGTATAGAATTATATAGGAGCCCATCGTTTAACTAATAAAATCATTAATTTTCAATAACACAAGATATTATTATAACCTCGCAATAGATGGAAAAATGTATCTGCTTCAATTTGATACCAAATTTGTTGAAATAAAATAAATTTTAACATGGCCCAGGTTGTAATGAATGTAATAAGGGTTTTTCCTTATTAAGTCTTTGTATTTTACAACAAAAATGAAAAATAGCCTTGATTCAATCGCCCAAAAGTCATATTTTTTTATAATTTCTCCGTTTGTTATAACCTCTCATTCGATAGATCTATTTAATATCTATAGTTAGGTAGTAAAATATTGAATAAATTATTTTATTAAAAATGGCCCATAGGTGAATATAGCTATATTTGAAAAATGCGGAGCGAAAATGTGTAATGATTACACAGACGCAGGTCTTGTGTACACATGATACTAGAATGAATTGCAAAAGAGGTTGTAAGAATTGGAAAATAAAAAAGAAATTGGTATCCATTGATAGTATTATAAAGATTATTTAGCTTCAAAAAGGAAAACAAAGATATATATTTATAATAATATAAACTTATTTATTTATTTTTTGTTTATGTCGAATTATGTTTTTATTCGGCAACTTATTGAAGCTTTAATGAAAATTTGATATAATAATTTTTAATCATAAGAAAACTACAAACTGCTTAATTACTTGTTTTTTTGTTTGTTTAATAACGAAAACAAAAATGCTTTGTCGGGATACAAGAAAAATACCTAAATGCGCGGCCACTCTTGTGATGTTTTCTTAATAACAATTACTGCTAATGAATGCCAATTATGTCCTTATCTTGACGAAAGAAAACAACAAAATCACTTTTTACATAATTGACATACATGCTTATACGCAATTTTAATTGCACAGACAGAATCAAATCCAACATTTGATCTTTTTGCATACACTAGCACTTTAATTGACACGATTTGTTCATTTTAGATTCCTGTACATAAATAAGGACTAAAGTACATGGTTCATAATCATGGCTTCATCTAAGTGCGTGCGTGTACAAAATAAATTTGACTATAAAAAAACTGAATGAGGGTGAGGCTCTCTCTCTCAAACGTTTTTCTCTAAATCTGTGACTAACACGAGTCTCTCCAAATAAAAGCAGCATTAAATATGACGTGCAACCATTGTAGTTCCAGATCAGCATGTGCATACATTTTTTCTCTGATAGAATGTGCAAGCTCTATTCAACATGCGGTGTTCTAATAAATAATTTATAATATTTAAAAAAAAAATACATTAAAACAAAATCATGATGATAATTGATATTATTTTCAGAAATAATTATTGTAGTAATCTTTAGCTGTATATCATAATTCGTAAAATAAGTAATCCTATGCTGGTCCTATTTTGTTTCATAAAATGGTTCTCTATCTAGGAAATTAAAACATAATGATACTAATGATATTATTATTATTTTTATTATTATTTACTACTACTACTATTATTATTATGTTGTACATCACAATTCCGAAGAATAAATATTATTATGCTGGTCATATTCGAAATGTTTTATTTGTAAAATAGCCACAAGGATAATTTATACTATCGTACATGTGTATTTAGGGGTAAAATATTGCTAATTACCGTATAAACCCTATTAGACACATTAAATTACTATCATACTGAAATTTGATCAAGTCTGTTTGGCTACCTGTTGACTAAGCTTATACCTGCTATCTGAATGGCAAACAGTTAGGACCTTGATAAGATACTCTGTGATGTAATGTCTGATCAGGGTCACTGCCTTTTGTTATGGTGTGTTTATCAGAATACTGAGGTTAAATACTATAAACTACTTTCTCAGTCAGATTCAATAAATTGTTCACACCTTTTCAAACATTAGCCTAAAGGCAATTGTTTCAAAAACAAACCTGGGATACCAGATGATTCGATTCTACTCTTTATAACACTTGCCCTATTTTTTTAAGGCCATTATAGAACCAACTGATTTGTCTAAACATTGCTGGGTAAGTGAAAAAAAATAGTGTAGACCCTGAACACACAATGCGTAATGTGACATCTGATCTGGATCTACACTGTTGGCACAGACATCTCTGTCTAAAAAGTAGGGTAGTAGTAACAGTCATAATCCAAGGAAAACGACATCTTATCCATATTTGCTAACTACCCAACACAGAAATAACACGAGTCTCTCCAAATAAAAGCAGCAACCATTGTAGTTCCAGATCAGCATGTGCATACATTTTTCTCTAATAGATTGTGCAAGCTGTATTCAACATGCAGTATAGACTCTGATCAATATATTTCAGCGGACACACAGACTAATCAGGGTCTACATTGATCGCATAATTCAAAAGGCCCATTTTTTTTAAAAGATTCAATCGTAATTGTTCCTTATTTTACTTGAAGACACCTCAAAGTTCTTGAAACGATCAACAAAACATTTTACTTTCATTTATATTAGTATTAAAAAAAATTGTTCAAACATATATAAATACAAGTTAAATAACAGCACGTTGTTAATTTTCTGGTTTCATTTGTCTACTCTTATTATCATTATCCAGTGGGAACTAGAAGCCTCAGGCCACTGGACAAGTTAATAATGGCTAGATCTATAACTCATGCAATAAAAACAAGGTGGTCAAAACACCAAATGTACATCAACATTTGAAAAGGACCATTATGACTATGATCTAAGAATATGGAAAAACAAAGCACCATCTTTAACTGTGTAACTAAAGAAACACTGATTACAGTAGAATATATTGATTAACAGTGAAAATCAAGATCAGAGTGTGCAGATACGATGACTGATCTGGATCTTTAGTGTTTGCATAATACAGAATTTCCCTTTTTTCGTAATCTGACACAACTGCCCTTTATCTGGTCCTGCAATTCTTGAGATGATAAGATAAAACTTGAAATAGCATATGCTACATTAATTTTTATGTGTTTTTTGACAGTTTGTCTATTTTTTTTTCTCAAGTTTAAATGATTGTTAAACAACATTCATGCATCAAGGGAAAAGTGATGATGATATTCTTATTTTTCCCAGAAAGTAGGCTTTGACATGTCATGCGAATTGTCTCCAATAGGGACAGTTTGTATGGACTGTCAAACTGTTTTTTCTTTTCTTTTTTGTGGGGGTGGGGGATGGGTAAAAAAAATTTAACCCTTAATCTTTTCCACTCTCTGGGCTAATTCAGCAGCAATAAACTGGTGATATTTGTTGAATTTTCCCCAGAAAATAGGATTTGATATTTTATGCAAATTGTTTGCAATGGAGATGCTTTGCATGAAATGTCAAACTATTTCCTTTTTAGGGGTAGGGATGATATTTGATCCCTAAACATTTATCACTTTCTGGGCTAATTCAGCATGCGATAAAGTGGTTATTGTTTATCCAGAAAATAGGATTTGACACTTCATGCAAATAGTCTTCATTGGAGACAATATTCATGAAATGTCAAATCCTGTTTTGAAAATAAAACATACAGAGGAATTGTTCAGGATATGTATTTGATGATTGTATTTTTTTCTCTCCATAAAAACATAAATTGTGGGTACTCATTAGATGAGCCTCACCAAGGTTCTTCAAATGAGTACTCATTACATGTTTTTGCTTCACCGAGGTGCATCAAATTAATACCTACAACATATGTTTTAATGGAGAACTGGAGAAAATTATCCCAATTTTTTTTATTCATTCATTCATTTGTTTTTAAATTATTTATACTTAATTAAATTTTCCCATTTGTTTTCTCCAAGTGAAATGATCGTTTTTCTTTCAAATATTGTACCGAACCATCATCAGTAATTAAATACAACCTTAATTAATTTACTCATTTGTTTTTCTTAGATTAACTATTGTTCTTCATTTTAAAATCTTACTGAATTACCATTCATTAAATATAACACATTTTTAAATTTATTAATTACTCTTGTTTTCTTAGGTTAAACTATTGAAATTCGTTTAAAAATCATTTTGAATTATCTATAACTAAATACAACACTTTTTTATTTAATTTGAAATAATAATAATAATAGTAATAATAATAATAATAATAATAATAATAATAATAATTTATTTTCATCAATTAATCAATATTTTGTTATTATCATTATTAATTAATTCTTAGGTTAAACTATTGATATTCTTTTGAAAATCATTCTGAATTCATTCATTCATTCATTCATTCATTCATTCATTCATTCATTCTAACTCGGACCTAGTCCAGTGTATTGGGTCCAAGATTCTAAAGAGCATCCATACATGATTTAATCTGAATTGTAGTAGTACTGTAGGTGTGTGACACTGGGTTGATTACACACCAGCTACACAGGTAAGACGACGCTTACGGACCTCCGATCAAAGGGAATTAATCGAAGCCTATCTAAAATGGAATATCGATAACCTGAGTGACAGTTCCTGTAGTACGAGAATTCCTGGTAGTGATTACAGATGTAGGTTAACCAGAGTTACGGCTGTTGTGTTCTGCACCTCGTCTCATGATGCTTTACATTTGTATGAAGTTTCATCAAAATATTTGGAACGGTTGTCAACTTACAGAGCGGACACGAGTACATAGTAGAAATGGCTATTTTCAATATATACTATGTTCAAAGGGCCGCAACTCCAAAAGTAGGTCAACCAGAGTTACGGTTTATGTGTTCTGTGTTGTCTCTTGGTGTTTTACATTTGTGAGAAATTTCACAATAATATAGAGCGGACACGAGTACATAGTAGAAATGGCTATTTTCAATATCTGTTGTGTTCAAAAGGCCGTAAGTTAACCAGAGTTACTTTGTTTGTTTTTTTTTTTTGTTTTTTTTTTTTTTTTTTGTTGCTGTTTTTGTTTTTTTTTTTTTTTTTTGTGTTCTGCACGTTATCTCATGATGCTTTACGTTTGTGAGAAATTTCATAATAATATCTTGAAAGGTTTTCAACTTACAGAGCGGACACGAGTATATGGTAGAAATGGCCATGTTCAATATTCAAAGGGCAATAACTAAAGTGATAAAACTGAGTTTGAACTGAGTTTCTTAGGCCTTTTGGGGCGTGGTCAAGGCCATGATATCTACACCACTGGAGGGAAGTAGGTAGTGTAAGACCTGATCATATGCAGCGTTCTAGGCCGTCAAATTTGGCCTGCACTGCTTACCAACGTCCCTTTTATGAAACAGTAGGTATTTTTCCAAAGTACTGTCGTAGCTTTTATAAGGGACGTAACTGTGTCTTGGGGAGTTATTGTATTGCCCTTCCGTGTCACCAAGGGCTTTTCCTGGGACAATATCCTTGCGAGCGAATGGATTTACATATCGGATGCCTTTAAGAGTTCTTGGAGGTGATAAAAGCGAATGTACAATGAGATGAAAGACGGCAACACTATTTGCCAATGCAACAGTTAAGACTATTTGTCAATGCCTGTCTGTCCTACATAATACACTGCTGCCATATAAAGTGTCCCAATGAAGTACACCCTGCTTTTCGTTCTTTGATGTGTCCGGTGTTACCAATGGCAACATGTATTGATGTTATATTTGATTTCACTTCAGTTGGTATGTAGTGTGAAGGCCGTAAAAAGGTCTCCCATTACTTCTCCATACTGCAGTTTTTATTTTTATTTTCGTTGTGATCATGCTGCCATGTGAAATGTATCAGTAAAAGAGAGACTATGGTTTTCGTTCTTTTAGTATGTGTTCGGTGTTTCCAATGGCTTTATAGATTTTTATTTGACTTCACTGCAGCTGGTGTCAGTTGCCGTTTGGCAGCCGTAAAAAGTATTCCTTTAATTCATATCACCATAATGCAGTTTTCTTTTTTTTTTTTTTTTCTTTGGGATCATAAAGCCCATTCTGATATCGAGTTCCGCTCAAGATGGTGCTAGTGTGGGCTTATTTAGCCCTGAAAACTATATTACTGCAATATGGAGAGTCTCAATGAAACCAGTCTTCCGATTTTCCTTCTTTTATGTGTTCGGTGTTTCCAACGGCAACCTTTATAGATTTTGTTTGGAAGAATGCCTACCGTGCCTCTGATTAGAGATTGCACTGTTTACTAGTTATGGCCGACAAAATTACAAGAACGTTCTATTGTTCGAAGTGGGCTGAAACTATATGGTCAAGGCTGACGATGGATGTATGTGACTGAAAATTAGACCGAAAAAGTGCTCGACATTATTTAGGTCGAATCTTTGGTGGGGCGAAACGACCAGAGCGGAAACGACTAGGAGCGAACCGGGGGTGTAGTCCAGTTCCTTGCGAAGCTCGATAGAAACGTGGCTACCGGGTGTGTGTCGGAGGAGGGGGTGCATATTAATCTACGGTACTCCCGGTATCGAAGTCCCGATATTCAAAGCGGTCTATGTTTGTTTGACGAAGCATAACAACATAAGTTCTTGACCGATTTTAATAATTTAAATACCATATTAAAGGCCATGGTCTAATCTACCAAATTAATGATAACCAATTATTTGTGGCTGATGTTGCAGGATGACGTCAAAATCCCGGTATCGAGATTCACTTGTCCCGGTATTCAACATCAAAAGTACGCGCTTGATTTTAACAAACTAAACACCCCATTAAAAACAACATTCAAATCTATCAAATGAATATAAATTGATAAAAACATTTGTTCATTGCTAATGATGCAGGATGATGTCTAATTCCCGGTATCGGGATTCACTTGTCCCGATAATCGTAGAGGTTTATGTGTTTGACAAAGCATAACATCAGAAGTGCTCGGCCGATTTAAAAAAAAATTAAACACCAGATTATTGTTAACAGTTTAGTCTATAAAATATAGGTATTTGAAAAACTCTGTCGGTTGTTGATGTTGTAGGATGATGTTAAAGTCCCCGTATCATGATAATCCCGCGCTGGTATAAAACAGGGTAGGGACGGATGGCATGAAATAAATTCATAACCACACAATATTTTAAAATGATAATATTAAGAATAAGGTTAAAAGTCAGTACTCCAAGGTATAAGATAAATAAAATTCTATAAAGTTTAGTATATTTTTGCCATGGTAGTATTTAGTCCAAGTCCCGGTATGGCGATTCGCCCGTCCTGGTACCCACCGAGCATGATACGAAATTAAATCTGAAGAACACCTCTTTCAAGAAACACACACACACACACACACACACACACACACACACACACACACACACACACACACACACACACACACACACACAAAAGTATAAATGCAATACTCTTGACTATTGGATGGATGTAGTTTTATGAAATATTCATTTCTGCTAGTAGGGTGTATAATCAAAGTCCCGGTATTGCGATGTCCTGCCTCGGTATCGGTAAACATGTACATTCATAAAACTTATTAATTATTCAGTTGTCCGCAAGAAACGCATTGCCATGGATTTAAGGATCTAAGGAGTTATCTATCTAAGCCGATGCATTTTTGTATGACACCGTTGTTTGCATTTTCTGCCTTCGCAGCATACTTGGAAGTTTACAATGACACCAAACAGTAATTTTGAGAGATTTTGGATTAACAGTAGCGAAAGGCGACATTAACCCTTTTCTGAACAATTCAGCAAATGCGGTGACATCTCACTTACCAAATAATATGTACGAAAATTAAAAGATGCTGAATTAAAACAGAAGTCTACTACACTGGCTACACAATTGTATGAACTAAGTTGCTGTTGAAAAAATTGGGATTTTTACTGGAACCAAAATTTCTGGTCTTTATAGTAAATTTGATACAGTTGTATTTGTACATTACTTGTATTAAAAAAAAATCATAACCTTTATGGCAATGAAAATAGACATTTTGGAAAGACGTATTCACGTTAAGTATTTGCATGTGGCAATCTATAAATCTGATATTACCAAATTTTCCTTTCATTTTTTCTTTTATATTCTTTTCCTCATTTCGCAGTTTATTTTGAAAAGAAAAATAGTATATCCGAAAACATTATTATTATTATTATTATTATTATTATTGAAATTTCGCTAAAACCTAAGTATACAAGAATTATTTAAAGGTACCGCGTACAGAGAATAATTTGTTAAAATGTTTAATAGTGAATAAAATTGTATTATTATTAAAAACTGTTTCAGACTTCTGTTCTTATAATGTAATGTGTTCTTTGTTTCCAAAGGCAATCTTTTAGACTTTTATTATATCTAAATTGTAAATGTCTTTCATGTTACTGAGCATATTTTATTCACAAACATTTTGAAATTCAGCAACATACATTTTTTTTTCTTACAAATTTACATTCATTTTATACATTGGAGTGCTGTCTTTGTTTAATTTGTTAAAATCAATAAAGTATTTTTCATGTTTTCATGTTATGCTGTGTCGACCACAGAGGCCTCTGTGAATAACTGCACAAATGAATCTCGATACCTGGACTTTGATATCATCCTGCTACATCAGCAACAGGCATTTTTTTTATGAATTTATATTCATTTTACCGATTGGAGAGTTGCCTTTATTAAATCGGGTGTTTAATTTGTTAAAAACAATCAAGCACTTTTCATGTTATGCTTTGTCAAACACATAGACCTTTATGAATACCGGGACAAGTGAATTTCGACAAAAGGACTTTGACATCAACCTGCAACATCAGCAGCAGACAAATTGTTATGGATTTATATTCATTTCATTGATTGGAATATTGCCTTTAATCAGGCGTTTAACTTGTTAACCTCAATGAAGTACTTTTAATATTATGCTTTGCCAAACACATAGACCTCTATGAATATCGAAACAATTGAGCCTCGATACCGGGAATTTGACATCATCCTGTAATATCAGCAACAGACATTTTTTTTTTTTATAAATTTATAATCATTTTATTAATTGGAATGTTGGCTTTAATCGGGTGCTAATTTGTTAAATTCAATCAAGTGCTTTTGATGTTATGCTATGTCAAACACAGAGTCCTCTATGAATATCGGTACAAGTGAATCTCGATACCGGGATTTTCACATCATCAGAATCAGAATTTTTACTGGTGATAACGTCTTCTGGCATTCATTCATCAGGACCTGTGATGTGGGGAGTTAGTCCCTAGCACTCACAAGAGAGGTAATCCTAGCCACAACATCTTCTGCACCTTCAACAATGGTAATAATCGAATCTGGAAGGGCATTCCAATCTCTGATTGTTTGAGGGAAGAATGAGCCCTTGTAAATGTCAGTTCTTGCAGCGGGGGTTTGAAAAGTCAATTAGTGATAATTTCTGCTGCACCTAACTGAGGGGATAATATCATCTGTTGGAATGCTGGCAGCACCCTTTAGACCTTTGTACAAAAGAATCAGTCTACTGTCCTCCTTTTCTTGAGAGACTCCCATTTTAGTTTTTTTCCAGTATTCCAGTCATACTCCTATTTCAAAGCAGTAATTGCTAGTAACAAACCTAGCAGCCTTATTCTGAACTTTTTTCGATTTCTTGTTGAAGCCATATTCCAAAATGGGGCGAACAAGTCCTCTATATGCTGCCTCTTTTACATCCTGAGGACATTGATAAAGATTTCGTCTCAAGAAACCAAGAGCTCTGTTTGCCTTAGCATGCATGTTGCTGATATGTGTATTCCATCTCAAGTCATGTGTGCTTGTTACTCCTAAGTATTTAATGAAATCCACATCCTGCAACGTCAGCTGAAGATGTTTTTACTTATTATCTTTATTTTGTAGATGTATTACCTTTAATCTGGTGTTTAAATTAAAAAAAAAAAAAAATCGGTCGAGTACTTTTGATGTTACATGCTGTGTCAAACATACAGTAGTCCAGTTCCTTGCGCAGCTCAATTTTAGTAGTCGCCTGGCGAACGAGGTTATAGGGTTCCCCTAATTAGCGAAATGGAGTTTTTTTTACGAAATGGACGAAATGGAGATTTTTTTACGAAATGGAGCCACACAAAATATTTATTATAAACCTGTATGTTATTGCTATTTTTTTTTCTTTAATTATCGAAGAACAATTAACGTAAATGACATATTTTATCTGATATTCTGATTGACAGAAGCGAAATGGGTAAGAATTGTATTGTTAACGGATTTTTTTTTACGTGGCGAAATGGATTTTTAACGAAATGGGGATTTTTACGAAATGGATATATGTTAAACTAGCAATTGCTTTTTTTTTTTATTAATTATCAAAGATCAAATAAGGAAAATGACATATTTTATCTGATTTTCTGAACGTTTTAATGATATGGAATTATTTATGAAATGGAGCCACAAAACTTTTATATACATCAAACGTATGTTTTTGCTAGTTCTTTTTTCATTAATCATTAGGGACAGTTAAGGAAAATAACATTTCTATCTTGTTTGCATATGATTTTCTGAATCATAATTGAAAGGGTAAAGACTTTTACATTTACATTTTTTTTTTTTTTTTTTTTTTTTTTTGGTTTTACGTTACGAAATGGAGGCAGACGTCTTTCTTTTCTATGTATGACTTATTGTTACGAAATGTAGCCATAAAAGGTCACATTTCCAACTACAAATTGGATCTAATGCGACCCCCAAGAAATGGACCAGCCTGCGCATTTGCGCTGTCTGCTCAGCATCTCTGCTGTTCGCTGTGCATTCCTTCAGAATTTTCAGAATTTTTACTAGTGATATACGTCTAATGACATTCATTAACCAGGAATTAATGTCATTAGACGTTCTTAGGATCCTGTACCAGAATATGTGGTTGCTGCTGATGCTAACCACGCCCAAATGTTTTATATTAAAAGTAATTTTTGTACAAAGAGGCTATAGTATGTATATAAGAAAAGCTCAATACGTTTTAGCAATTTATTAAGCGTTTTAGCAATTTATTAAGAAAAGAGATTCTGTTTCTAGGCGAGTGGCGTTGACCCAGATAAGCATAAGCATACGCATCCACGCGTTATGATCAGGATCTACGCTAATCATCAGCTTGAAAATTATGTTCCTACCTGTCAAGTTAGCCGAAGGACAAAAATTTATCCTTAGTTTCCAGCCGGTACCGCACAAGAATAACTTTGCTGTAAGTTTCACATCTATTTAGAATTTGACCGCTGCTATTGCGACTCGTGGAGGTGTGACTAATACTTGTTGCTATCGAATCATAAAATTTATGGGTTTTTTTGTTGTTGTTGTTGTTGTTGTTGTTGTTTTTTTCGTTTTTTTTTTTTTTTGTTTTTTTTTTTTTTTTTTTTTGTTGTTGTTGTTGTTTTCTCATAATTCTATGGCAGCCATTTACCAGCCTGTTTTTTTTTTTTGTTTTTTTTTATAAGGATAATTCTTCACAATGAAATGTTTCCTTTAATTACATCACATGCAGAACTATCTCTATCCGTTTCCAATGCATATCATTACAATTATTATTAATTTAATACAAATCTACACTGATACAGATATATAAATGGCCGCACTAAATGAAAACTGGTCTTTCAGCATATTCAAAAAGCGCATGTGCATAGTCTGACCATGGTTTGTGCATTTCTCAGCCACAAGATCTGGAGATTGTTAATTCTATATAACGAACGGTGTAGAGCAAATCTAGACCTCACGGTTCGCATATACTCGAAGACCACTTTTTGCTTTGTGTGCCTTAAATTATGTCATATACATGTATAACATTACAATTTCAAGTGATCTTACTTGCAGCAACGTAAATGGAAATATCATATCGATGGCTCAGTGCAAAACTAGGCTAAGTCCATATTTTTCCAAAATTAGTTTTATTACAAATTCTGAACAAATGTCACAGTCTCTATAATCTGTGAAAACATTGTGAATATATTCCAAGTATTTGCATAGATATTTAATTTTTAAGAAAATATGCTAAGTCAAAATGTCATTATTTTCAGTGCAAAACTATATCTAAGTAGAGTTAGCTATAGTTTTGCACTAACAGTTTTGCAAAATTCAAAACAATTGTTAGTGCAAAACTATTACTAACTTGACTTAAAGCATTAGATTTAGATCAAAATTAAATGATATTAAGCCTTGCAAATACACCAGACATACATTAACATATCTTGGCTGGTTTTCCACCCCTATGCAGAATTGTATATGTCCATTTCGCAGAAGATATACTTTGATTAAAGCATAAAATAGTATCATCTTAACTTAAAAAATACAGTTATTTTCTCACAATATTGATTGTTTCTTTTTCAAGATTGGGCAAAGGTTTTGCATAATACTTACATTCCTTACATATATAAAAAATGTATCATTTTAAAAATTAAGAAATTCTGTATGTCAATATCTGTGTAAACACACATAACGTACCTACTAAGGCATAGCAGGAGCGAAGCCTGAGATGTGTTATCTTAATATAGGCTCTGTCTAGATTGTTAAATAAATGATTTAAAATACTATTAATTTTATTAATAACAATATAATACCATTATAGTCTTTCTAAGTGATATGATGATTAAACTAACAAGAATTGTCAATAAGCAGTGCTTATTTGAAAACAGTATAAACCCAACAAACATGGTATAATTTTAACACAAAATCTATAATTATACTCTACACATTTACTATATTTTAGCATACATTGCAACAGAATGTAATAGAATGTTTGCAATTTTTATAAAACATTAAAATGAATTTCTAATAATATGTTTAGAAGACATAGAGAAATCTTGTCCTCTGCAAGAGCATCAGGTGTAAGTCAGTCAGGTAGCTGTGCTTTGCATGAAATTGTGATCATAACTGAAACGCCGTTAGACCTTGAAACATCTACTTGCATACGTTAGTATGCCTGGGTTGATTTCCCATCTGAATACAGAATTGCCTGTCTACAAGGAAGATTTAATTTGAGTATACATGCAGGAGAAAATAGATTCATAACTTCTAACAATTCTTATTATCTCATTACACTGATTATTATTATTATTATTATTATTATTTTAATTCAGCAGAAATTTGCACCTGGTGCCAAAAATGCATGATTAAAGCATTTTAGGAATTCTGGATGTCAATATATGTGTAAATATACACATCATAAACCTACTCAGGTGTAATGGGGCAAAGCTGGAGGTATGTCCCTTTTATAGATTGGGTCTAAATTGTGTGAAAGGATTAAAATAACCTTTATTTGGAGAATCAGTATTATGCTATATAGAAATGTCCACTGCGCATTAACAGTATACATTTGCATAAAGAACTATATATTTCCAGTAAAGTCAATATTTTATATCTGCAACATTAAAAGTTTTACTAAATATGGCAATTATACATTCTACATATTTTGGTTAAGTGCAAATCTGCAATACAACAAGGTAACACTATTTCGTACAACTATTACTAATAGTAATCACACCATCAGTGGTATTAAAGTAAGTAGTATTTAGAACCTTGAGTTTTATGTAGAGTATGCCTTTATATTTAAAATACTTTGTAAATGTAGTATAAAATTTGCTTCAATTAAAGGTAGAAATAATTTTTTACTCTATGTTTTCTACTCTTAAGTACATGTTGTTAAACAATATCTATAAAGATATTTAATTTTCCCTTCTGTACCAGCATAAAGCGTTTACGTTTCACAGTTAATCTGTTATGCCAGAGCCTGTTCAAATTGTCAGGGCTTCATGGAGCGTGGGAATTTTAAGAGCTCACAACAAAGTTGTTGAGCCAGGGGTATAAAAAAAAAAAAAAAAAAAAAACTGGTAGCAATACTTAAGAAGTTCTATGGGAGACATCATGATCTGGTCAATCCCTAAAATGTGGCAGTTTCCAGAATTGTTTCTGATGTGTTTGCCAATGACGCGCCATAAGTAGACTTCCCAAACCCTGGACATACGCTTCTACCAACATTTCCTTATTCAGGCCTATGGGCATGGTGGGCGAAGCTTGCTTACCAAGTAATGCTTACTGTCCATCTGTTTACACCCTTTATTCTGCGGTCCATGTCTGTTGGTCTGAACATTCTGATTCATCATTCCTTTACGGATTTATGAATTTGGATTATGGCTTAGGTACCATGACCGCAACTACTTAATTATTTAACAAATGTAACATAAAAACCAATTTCATCCATACAGGTGCATCTTTTTTCACATATTTATATTTATTAATTTAATAAATTTAAGAGAAAGACAGAGCAGATAGTGTGAGCAGTATTTCAATACATTTTTTTTCGTATTTATGTTCTGTTAACAATGATTTTTTTTTGTCAAAATACAAACAAAGCAATTTTATATTATTCTGCTATGAAACAATAAAATAATTTTTTTATTCATTTATCTTTTTATTTATTTAATCATTATTTATTAATCAAAAATAAAATAAAGCAAAGATGTATGTAAGATCTGACATGTTATTTATCTAGTTGAACAGACTGCCATGGACTTGGGATTTTTGCCAGTTGGGTCATCAGCTGCTGTTTATGCCAAATTTACAGATTCTGTTAATAACCATTGCAATTTATGCAGCTCTTTCAAAAATGTTATAGATTCTGACATTGCCAAAGTGAAAGAGAAATATTAGTCAATCAAGATCAAAGTATTTGCTAGGGAAAACAAACAAAGACAAACAAAAAGCACAAAAAATAAGGATTGAACTTTTGTAGATGCGTGCTTTGATCCTGAGGAAGTGCCGATGACTTCCAGGGCCAAAATTTGAATCTAGCCTTATTACAAACATCATTTGAATATTTTTAACTTCAGTATTTTTGATTTGCAGTCATATAATGCATACTGCTACCTTTGGAATTTATCTGTTTCAGGAAGGGAAGCATATGAATTGTCAAGCTGTATTTTTTAGTTTTTGGTTGCTAAGTCAAGATGGAAAGAAAAATCTTGTACTTCATTCAGACAGTTGTGTTTGTTTGTTCGTTTGTGTTGAGGTTTTGCGGCCCAATCAACCCATTAGAGCCATGTCAAAATTTATCCAACCACGTTTTTCTGGGCAGGCTTAGACCACTAGGCAGTTAACAATTACTTGAGCACATTCTTTTGCCAGAAACTGACAAGGGAGAGAATGACCGAAGAAAATATTTCATGATCCATCTCCACTTAAGAATGTTGCCAGACCTGGCGGGGATCAAACCCTTGACCTGATCACTGACTGAGCCACTGAGGCCAGCTTAGACAACTGTGCTGCCCAAAATAAAAATAGGCACATGTTTATATTTTGTATGTTTTGGTATGCCATACAACTCTGTTTAGAATCTATAGAAAAAAAAAGTATTTAGAAAAGGGACAAACTCAGAGTGAGAACAATTCTGTCCATGCTTTTATTGACTAGAGCTAGTCACCCTGTTTGTGTTTAGACAACTTCCCAAAGGGCTGCTGTTATAAGAACTGTATGTTGAAAAAAATCCATATCAGGCAAGCTAGCTTTTATTTATTTATTTATTTATTTATTTATTTATTTTAGGTCAATCTCAAAACTGCTAAAAAATTTGACCTGGATTTGAGCAGAACAAAATTTACTGGTCAGATATAAGGTCATTTATTCAGAATATGGTCAAGTAATCCAACTACAGTAGCCATTAAGTATGACTACAATGGCCCAGTGTACTAGATCTTGCTTGGTAGTTATGAAGGGCACTCACTACTTTGAATGTGAAAGATATTTAATTGTGCAAGACAAACTGCATAAAGAGTATCCAATGACAATGTCTGAGAATTCAAGTAAAAGATCTTACTCAAATGTGATCCCACATGCTCCCACAGTTTATACAGCCCTTTCTCATGATTCACAGTACTCTGTGCGGGTTGGATCAAAAAGTGAAACATTCCAGTTTCCAGCCTCCTGTCTGACCTTCAGCTTTTGACCAACCTAGTGCTATTTAGTTTCAGACCCAACCTTTAAGAATGGTCTGCAGCATAATTATTTGCTATGTATAATATTAAAAAAATATATGTAGTAGGATGTACAGAAGAACACATACATGCAAATTTCTTTATAACACTCTTCCTTACAATACAGGTTTGGATATAATACTGTTTGAAGATGGCTCTCCAAAATGTATAGATTATTCGGAGAAAATATGACCATCAATGGTTATTTTTCCTATGTAATCTTCACATATTTAATTTGATGCAACATGGTTGTTTAATTAAAACAGTTTCTTCTTTGGACCCCAATCACTGTGTTATAAAGAGGTTGTGGTGTATCTTTGGTACATTATAATAATTATATGATGTACATTTGGCGATAAGTACAATGGTATGCTCTCAAACATTCTTGTTATCTCAAACTTCAATATGTCAAACTACTGCTTAAGTTAATTAAATTAAAGGCAATGTTATTTAGTTTTGCTACATGTTCCTTGGATTTCAACTTCTTTTCTTTCAAACTGCTAGCTTTTATCTCAAACCAAAACCTCCAGTCCCAATGAATTTATGATAACAAGTCATTAGGAATAAATTGAGAACTATTGACTGTTGAGTTTAATTTTAAATCTGACATAATGTTAACCTTTTAACTACAGACCCTGCAGGAAACTGCAATGTGTGAAATTTTACAATTAAGCACGTTGTTAGTATAGAGCATGGCCAAGTGTGTGCACAAGCCCACATCTGAAGCCAGATGAGTTGGCTTCCAAAGAGTCATTCAGAAAACGTTGCTATAATGATACATTTCTTATCTGAACAATGTTACTTTATCAAAATAATTTTCCTTACCTGAGTTTAAATGTGATTATACCATGTTCTTATTGGGCAAATGCAAATTCTTCATGGCTTCACTGGCATGAATTCATACTTTGCAACTCACCCTCTAACTTAATACATGTACATAAATAAAGATAAGGCATGGTCGGGAAGAATTATTTCTTGAATAGAAAGTTCAAATATTTACTATTGAATAAAATGGGAAAGTATACCTTTATTTGTTGCCAGAAAATTAATAGTTTTATGATAAATCAAAATTAAAAATGTTTCTCAGTGTTGTGCATCTTAGTAATGTTTGAATCAGAAAATGTAAGTGATAATTATTAAATTTCACTGTTGTTTTGGAAGTTTGAACTAACTTATCATTTAAATGGCCTTTATGTATTGAAAAGCTGTTAATTTAATTTTCAAAACAGGTTTGAAATTAAACTACTGAAATTTTTAACCTTGAGTTAGCACTTTTTTTAACACCATTCCTTCAACATTTCAATAATTTTGAGTGCAATACTATATCTAACTTGACTAAGTTACAGTTTTGCGCCAACATTTTTTCACTAACCAATCAATTTTCAGTGCAAAACTGTTACTATCTCAAATTCTTGATTTTTAACTATTTATAAAGTATTCAACATGAAAATGACTATTATCATTAAATATAAAATGTTTTCCAGCATACATTGCCAAAGAAAAAGTTACAAACCATAAAAAGAAAAAATAAGTAGACAGTTTTTTCACTCTCCTGTAAAATTTCACAAAACTGAGTTAGCCTAGTTTTGCACTAAGCCATCGATATGTGCAGCAGTTATTCAGTGTCAGTGTGTTCTGTGCTACGTGCGGTAGCCACAGCCTGACCACTTGAGGTGACCAGTTGCATTCCGAACCATAACTTTTCTTAAAGTTGTCACTGCTCAGCATCCCATTATTTCAAACGGAGTTTAATGATACATGGTTGAGGGTGCCAGTGGGGTTCCCTAAAATGAGTAACCAGACTAATTTTATTTTGCTAAATCGGTAAATAAATCAGTAAATGTTTCAATTAAAATTCGCTAATCTGTAAAGTTTTTACTCAAACACTCGCTAATCTGTAGGAACAAAATCACCATTCAGTAAAATTTTATTTCCGGAAATTAGCTAATTAGTAAACTCATTATTTTACAAATCCTGTAATAAATAGAAACAATACGATATGCAATGGAAACGTTTATTTATTATTTTTATTTATTTTTATGTTGTATATATGAAACACTTTTTTTTCTTTTTTTTTTTAAAGTATATATACGAGCGTAACATCTGTATCTGAGAATGTATACTAAATTTCCTTTCTTTTATTTGCAACGCGATGTTTTGAGAAGTATGCGAAACTGAGCAAATTGGCATTTTTTTCTGAATTAAATATTTGAAATATCGTGTTCCAAATGAAAGAAACGAAGTATAATTAATATAATAATTATTAAATTGATATAGCATCCGCGCAATCTGATCAGAGTAAGCGCATTTCGTGTACATAACCTCGGGACTAAGTACAAAAACGACTTTGCGCATTTCGCAAAATACAATTTTTGAACCTTGTAAAATCAGCACACACTCTGATCGGATTGCTCATTCTTTAAAGTATTTACTAGTGCAGTTCCACAGACCTTTTCATTAGTGTTGACAGTGCCGCGGGGCCATGGCCAACCAACTTCAGGTTAGCCGTCATATACTGACGTCTGATATTTAAATTAATCTGCGCTTCGCAGTATCAAACAAAGTATACTAAATATGATAAACATTGATATAACTATTATTAATGAAAAACAAAATGCGATCAGGTAGGTGTGATAATCCAGTTACCGGTAACACCTGTTTAATCAGCCTGATGAGATGACCCGTGTTGATAATCCAATAATGATTATTCGATCACCGTGTCTTTAATGCAGTTAATGATTAAGTCACTATCCGATATCATATGAGACAGTGTGGTGATCAGTTAGGTGTGACAATCCAGTTACCGTAGCACCTGTTTAATCACCCTTATGACATGGCCCGTGTCGATTATCTAGTTAGGGTGTCTTTAATACTTATAATTTTTCGCATGTTGAAATAGTTTACGCTATTTTTTTCTTTTCCATTCATTTTTTTCTTTATATTTCCTGTTTTATGAACTTCTTAATATTTCCTGTTTCATTTCCTTTGGAATTTTTGGGCCCATTGTGGTTTATTTGAAAATGGAGTTCTGTTCATGTATACGCTAGAGGGCGTAGGCAGTGTTGCAATCTTCACCACTGCTTATGAAGAGTCTCAGTAAAACCGAGACTCTCATTTTCTAATCTGTAGTGTGTTCTTTGTTTCCAAAGGCAATCTTTTTGACGTTTATTTATAGAATATGATTCCAATATAGTAAAAACATATTTAATATTGTCTTTATAGTCAGATATGATATAAACCATTAAGAAAAGGATATAAGTTGCAAACAGGGGGGAAACATGCTCCTTTTCGTAAAATATAACTCCATTTCGTCACTGATTTCATACAAGTAGTGGAACTATATCTTCTCCGTAGTTGATAAAATATGATTCTAATAAAGTAAAATCATGTTTAATATTGCTTTTGTTGTCTGAGCTGATATAAATCATGAAAACAGAATAAGAGTTGCAAACAAAGGGGAAACATGCTCTATTTCGTAAAATATAAACTCCATTTCGTCACTGATATTACATAAGGAGTGGAGCTATATATTCTCTGTTATTTATAAAATACGATTCTAATAAAATAAAATCATGTTTAAATTTTTTACAGTCTGATATGATATAAATCATGAAACTATAATAAAAGTTGCAAACAAGGGGGAAACATGCTCCATTTCGTAAAATAAAAACTCCATTTCGTCACTGCTATTACATATGAGTGGAACTATATCTTCTCCATTGTTTATAAAATATGATTCTAATAAAGTAAAAACATGTTTGATTTTGGTTTTGTAGTCTGATATGATATGAATCATGAAAATAGAATAAAAGTTGCAAACATGCTCCATTTCGTAAAATAAGACTCCATTTCGTCACTGATATTACATAAGGAGTGGAACTATATTATCCTCTCCGTTGTTTATAAAATATGATTCTAATAAGCAAAATCATATTTAAAAATATTGCTTGTTTAGTCAGATATGATATAAATCATAAAAACAGAATAAAAGTTGCAAAAAGGGGAAAAACATGCTCCATTTCGTAAAATAAAACTCCATTTCGTCACTGATTTCACATAAGGAGTGAATCTATATTTTCTCCGGTGTATATAAAATATAATTCCAATACAGCAAAATCATATTTAATATTGTTTTTACAGTCAGATATGATAGAAATCATGAAAACAGAATAAAAGTTGCAAAAAGGGGGGAAAAATGCTCCATTTCGTAAAACAAAACTCCATTTCGTCCATTTCGTAAAAAAAAGTCCATTCCTGTAATTAGGGGAACCGGATGTTAAACATACAGAATTCCACGAATACCGGAACATAGACTGGTTCTCAAATGTCTCTAAATATCTTTTTTCGAAGGAAAGAAAAAAAGCTCGTGAACCAGGCTAACCGGAACATGGATACCGGTAATGCCATAGGGATAGACTGCTTCACAGTTCGACAAATTTACTATCGACTGTAGTAAACCACAAACACCTGTACAATACCGCCGCTGGCATTGGCTGATGACAACACGTCATCCTGTAAACAAATTGGTATCGGATTCTCCCTGTTTTATTTATAGAACAGCAGCTCGATCAGTGTTTTATTAGCTCACCTGAGCAAAAGCTCAGGGTGAGCTATTGTCATCACCCTATGTCCGTCGTCCGTCGTCGTCCGTCGTTCGTCGTCAACAATTAGTTTGTTAACACTCTAGAGGTCACAGTTTTGACCCAATCTTGATGAAACTTAGTCAGAATGTTTGCCTCTATGAAATCTTGGTCAAGTTCGATACTGGGTTACTTGGGATCAAAAACTAGGTCACCAGGTCAAATCAAAGGAAAAACTTCTTAACACTCTACAGGTCATAGTTTTGACCCAATCTTGATGAAACTTGCTCAAAATGTTTGCCTCTATTAAATCTAGGTCAAGTTCGAAACTGGGTCACTTGGGGTCAAAAACTAGGTCACCGAGCCAGATCAGCAGAAAACCTTGTTAACCTCTAGCGGTCATATTTTTGAAGCAGTCATCATGAATCTTACTCAATATATTTGTCTTGATGATTTCTAGGTCAAGCTCGAAACTGGGTCACCTGGGGTCAAAAACTAGGTCACCTGGCCAAACCAGCAGAAAACCTTGTTAACACTCTAGCAGTCACATTTTTCAAGCAATATTCATGAATCTTGCTCAATATGTTTGTCTTGATGATTTCTAGGTCAAGTTCGAAACTGGGTCACTTGGGATCAATAACTAGGTCACCTGGCAAGATCAGCAGAAAACCTTTTAACACTCTAGCGGTCACATTTTCGAAGCAATCATCATGAATCTTGCTCAATACGTTTGTCTTGATGAGTTCTAGGTCAAGTTCGAAACCGGGTCATTTGGGGTCAAAAACTAGGTCACTGGCCAGATCAGCAGAAAACCTTGTTAACACTCTAGCGGTCACATTTTTGAAGCAATCATCATGAATCTTGCTCAAAATGTTTGTCTTGATGATTTATAGGTCGAGTTCGAAACTGGGTCACTTAGAGTTAAAAACTAGGTCACCGGGCAAAATCAGCAGAAAACCTTGCTAACACTCTAGCGGTCACATTTTTGAAGCAATAATCATGAATCTTGCTCAAAATGTTTGTCTTGATGATTTCTAGGTCAGGTTCGAAACTGGGTCACGTGGTGTCAAAAACTAGGTCACCAGGCCAAACCAGCAGAAAACCTTGTTAACACTCTTGCGGTCACAGTTTTGAAGCAATTATCATGAATCTTGCTCAAAATGTTTGTCTTGATAATTTCTAGGTCAGGTCCGAAACTGGGTCACGTGGTGTCAAAAACTAGGTCACCATGCCAAACCAGCAGAAAACCTTGTTAACACTCTTGCGGTCACATTTTTGAAGCAATTATCATGAATCTTGCTCAAAATGTTTGTCTTGATGAGTTCTAAGATATATTTGGAACTGGGTCACTTGGGGTCAAAAACTAGGTCACCGGGCCAGATCAGCAGAAAACCTTGTTAACACTCTAGCGGTCACATTTTTGAAACAATCATCATGAATCTGGCTCAAAATGTTTGTCTTGATGATTTCTAGGTCAAGTTCGAAACTGGAACACCTGGGGTCAAAAACTAGGTCACCTGGCCAAATCAGCGTAAAATCTTGTTATCACTCTAGCGGTCACATTTTTCGAGCAATCATCATGAATCTTGCACAAAATGTTTGTCTTGATGAGTTCTAGGTCAGGTTCGAAACTGGGTCACTTGGTATCAAAAACTAGGTCACCGGGCCAAATCAGCAGAAAACTTTGTTATAATCATTTTGAACTTTGATCAGAATGTTTGCCTTTATCAGTTCTAGATCAGGCTCTCAAAGTGCTATGTTGCTCAGGTGAGCGTTACAGGGCCATCATGGCCCTCTTGTTGTTTATTTCTGATTACGTACATTTTTATAGATGCCTGGTGTAGCAAGCATTTTAAACCCTGGTCAGATTCTGAATTTTGCAGCGTCTGATCTGGGATCATCTGGGTAGTAAATAACTTATGTCCGTTTAGAAGACATTAGACATGAAATGGGTTAGTATAACCAATCTAGAGCCTAATATGCTTTTTAAGACATTTTTGCCCTTAAAGTGCCAATCACTACTGCAGCAGACGACATTTATATTATTTTAGCAGACGATTCATCTTGTTTCTTTGACGTTGGTGTGTGGATGTGTGTAAAATGTCATCTTTAAAAAAACTCGCCTGGCACTTTAAGAGTTCAAGCATTCATTGCAGTCATAATGTTTACACTGGTGACTATATATAGAAATACCGTCTTACCTGTTGACAGAAGCTTAAAGCACCAATTATCACAACTGCAGCAGATGACCGTTTGATTTATCACGGTTTCAAAATAAGAAAAAGTCTTGATATTTCTGCAGCAGAGAATTCACATGAAACACCGAGGCTTGTTTTCTTTGGGGAAAAAAAAATGTCGTCTGCTACAAATTTTGCTTGGCGCTTTAAGGGTTACAGTTTCAATGTAGCTGCACAATAGATCAAATTGGGGAAGCCCGTCTATTTATACGGTCGGGTGTAAAAGCCAAGTCCGCCGATCATTTTTCTGCCGATCATAAATTTTATTTTTGTCATTATACCTAAGCTATGATTCAAATGTCCAGTATATCAGTTTTATATGATCATATTATATAACTGTAATTTACAGCAATGATATTATTGAAATCGTTGTTCTAGTTTTTGATTGAGAGTAATTTTTTCTCGTTTCAGGGGTATAAAAGCCAAGCTCGGAAGAAAAAATAGCCGAGAGAGATTTCTTGATTTTTTGTCTCTGTTTTGTCCTTTTATAGAACAGACTTAACTATAAATGCTGAAATTTTAGTACATGTGCATTGTGATTCAACAAGCATATACATATGTTTCAATAAAATCATTTTTTTCCCGTTTGTTTACCAAATTAGACGCATCTATTAATAGACCTGTAAACATGACGTTACATACAACAACGTCCTGAAATGAGACGAAATGGGGGAATTTTCTTACCGCGGAAGATAGTGTTTTAAGAATATCAATTAGATATTAATATCTGTATTAATGTTATTTCTCCTTTTTCGTCTATTTTTTTTTTTTTTTTTTTTTTTTTGTACAGTAGTAGTTGGGTCATTTTGTAGCTTTCGTATTCGTTGCGGTCCGGCGTTTCTATTTTTAGAATAGTATCCGTGCAAAGCAAAGATGGACAGAAAAAAAGGCTAAAATAGTTTATATATGACATAATTTTCATATGCAAGAAACCAGTTATGTTCTAGTGACCATTTATTCTCTGAGTCAGAGCTGATCTCTATATATATTAGCTTCACTACTGAGAAAACTATGATTTTCTTATATTTACTGGACTTGGCTTTTATACCCCAAGAAGACAGAAAACTGCTTAAAAATCAAATCCAAAAGCATTGAAAAAGGAAATATCTTTTGTCGAATATTTAATTAAGCAATGTATGATAATATAAAACTGATATACTGGACATTTGAATCGTAGTTTAGATAAAATGACAAAAATAAAATTTATGATCGGCAGAAAAATGATCGGCGGATCGGATCGGACTTGGCTTTTATACCCGACCTATTTATACACCAGAAGTAAACGCTTGAATTAGCAAGCGCTCAATGTGATCTAGATTACCAGGGAGTATTTTGTCCCGGTAAAAATTGGTTTTCTACAGTCCTCGTTCTACGAGGTCATGTGGAGCAGTCTAGTAATGCCATATATATCAGCATATGGGCCGGCGAAACCTTTACGGGGCGAAACGTCCAGGGGTTCACACATCATGCTTCCGGTCTAACCGAAAGTAGAAACAATGTTTTCGTTTTCAGTGTCAAGGTTTCATTCAAAGATATTATTTTCAAACTCTTTACATTATAATGTATTGCGTCAGTTTCGAACCAATGCAAAGGCAATTGAAAGATTTAAATTTCACAAACAACATTGTGAAACCACAGGTATCCTAGAAACTTAGGTTTGTTAGACTTTCTTAGTTTCTGAATTCCTTCCTTTTTTCCCACTATCTTTTATATGCATGCCATAACGCGGTTAGCGGTTACCATACGGAATATCTTGATGAAACTTTATATCAGCAATGTGTATGAGGTTAAGATGGCGTGTCACATGCAAATATGACTGCTCTCCCGTTCATTCTATCTGAGTTACTTCCCCTTTCAAGGTTGGCAAAATGCCGGCAAATATATAGCCTAGACTCATGGGTTTTGACGCACTTAAGCATTATTTGATATTTCATCAATTTCACAGACAACTCCCAGTAGATTTGTTTTGTGTAAGACAATCATGGACTTCTCAAACATTATTCAATATCATTAAAATAAATTTGCATCAACTGCCTTCATAAATGTAGTAGCGCGGCAAAGCGAAGTACAAATAATCAATATGTTTGTAAATATATAGGGTGCATAAATGACCGGTCGAACTGGTCCAGACCTTTTAGCCTTTTTAGGTTATGACGCTCGATTAGAGATCCAGGGGTACCTGGTTTGATCCCCAGTCAGGGCACTCGACGGGAATATTTTCTTTACAGGTCTATTTTTCCTCCTACTACATAAATATTCCAAGTGAAATAGGACCACCATGGTGATTGTCTTTTTGGTTTACACTCATATGAAATGACGCATCTAATAGGCTGCTATTTTTCTTGCAAGATAGTAATTTAAGTTCTACAATAATACCAGGACCATGCTCAGGCAGCATCATTAGTCTGTTAGAACAAAATAAAATGACAAGAATCACTGTTGGATGACACCTGTATAGATTTTAAAAATCTGACCTCATTTTGCGAATTGCCGCCATTTTTATGTCTCAGTTTTAAGGGGTAGGGCAGTTGAAATGTTTCTTTCTCCTGCTTGCATGAACAAATTTGCCACCTGTCTTAATAAAATATGTTCTAAATAGATTATTTATTGTCAACAAAAACATTTTTCTTCAAATTATTTATGCTTGGCATCAAACAGATACACAGAAAATTACTATATGAATTTCTCTTCTTCCAGCTGCAAAATATTTTCATATTTATGACCTTATATTTATTTGAAAAGTAATATTGTGTATGCAATAGCAGTTTATCCACATATCATACTTGCGAATAAATGCATCAGGTGACACTGTGACACAGAAGCATGTTTGATTCAGATGTAGCTGATGTATCTTTAAAATTTTGAGCTTCGATTCAAAGGAAAAATGTTGCTTTAATCATTTCTTACAAAATGTTGACCATTCACGGTTACATGGTTGTAATATTCCAAGAAGCTCCTAGAATTTCTACTTAAACACCTGGATGTGACTCTTTTATGTTGCTCTACCCCAATCACAATGAGGCATTACAAAAAAGTTTCTACAAGTCCAAGAATAGGAAGAAACATGTAAACACGTCAAATTAGATGTGCGTCAAAATACATGACTGGACGATATATGAGTATTTTCCCTGCCAGTGGTATTTACTGGTAAATACCGTCAAATACTGGAAAATACTGGTCGATTGAATTGACCACCCTGGAATTTATTCAATAACCTGGTCTCAATAGTCCTAGGGGTAATTTCAATTATCCTTGTGATTGACAATATTTATACAAAAGCTAAACAAAAGTATCAACTTATTTAATAGCTTAAATTTATCAAACTATTAGATATGTGTAATATCTAGCCAATACTGGAAAATACTGGCAAATATTAGTCAATTCCAATTGATCACCCTGGAAGTTATACAATTTATGTAACCTACAGTCAACAAACATAAGGGTAATTTCAATTGTACTGGTCAATTGATTTTTATATTTATTCTTAAGTTTAATACTAGTATCAACTTATTTATTTAAGTTTATTTATATTTATATAAAACAGGAAATCATTGATGACATTTTATCATTTCTATCCTTGCCCCTTACTATCTTCTGCCCTCTTTAATAAACACTTTCTTGACACTTTGTTTTAACAATTAGACTATATGGTCGTGCTATAAGGTGTCAAAGGCCAGTTGCAAAGGTGAATGTTTACCTGTATTTTAATGCTACCGAGTTTAAGTCCAAATAATAAAGATGATTTTTTTTTAATTCAAGCTACTATAATAATGTATTTGTGAAATAATTTCAAAATTTTAGCCATTAATACACTTTTTAGCTCTTCAACATGCTTTAATTGTGAAATAGTTTAATCTTTATAGTGATGATCTTATATAAAAATTAGCAAAAACATCTTTAACGCAATTATTTTGATTATACATTATTTTAAGTCAGCTTGGTTAAGATTTCTGAAATTATTTCAAGGTGAGAAAGTTCACTTGACCAGTGTTTGCCAGTATTTGCCACTTTAGGAGTATTTTCCAGACTGGTAAATACCCGTAAATACCACTGATAAATAGCGGGCCCCCGTTGCCTAGTGGATAAGAGAGTTGACTCTTAATCCATTAGGTTTCTCACCGCTGTGGTTCGAGCCTCGCTCGGGTCATATGTGGGAAAGCCAAGTTCTGCTTACGGATGGTCAGGTGGTTTTTCTCTGGGTTCTCCGGTTTTCGCCCACCTTCGATGAACGATCGGCTCGATATAAGTGAAATATTCTTGAAAGGGCCGTAAAACCCAAATCAAAAAAACAAACAAAAAAAAACAGATAAATACCGGGTGTGGAATTTACCGCTCAACCTTGTCCCCTTTGATTAAATTTTTGACTGACCTTGTGTCTTCCATAAGTAGGTTACTGTATGTAATATCATGATGGAGCATTATAGCAATACTTATGAGGTTGAAGTGTTACAAATAAAAAGATTGCTCTCCCTAGCTCAGTTTCAGAGTTACTTCCCTTTGATGAAATTTTTGACACGCCTTCTGATTACCATACGTGACTGTAGTGTATGGAACATGAACTTTAAAGCAATGTGTCGCATGTTAAGACCATGTGTCGCATACAAAAATGATTGCTCTCTCTTTCTTAGTTTCTGAGTTACCTCCCTTTGATTAGCTTTTTTCAGACTTTCCTTGTGCACATCCTAACTCGGTAACCGTATGAAATATCTTGATGAAACTTTATAGCAATTTATATGAGGTCAAAACGGCATGTCACATGCAGAAATAATTGCTCTCCCTTTCTTACTTTCTGAGTTACTTCCTTTTGATTAAATTTATAACTGTCCTTGTGCGTACCATTAGTAGATTACCCTATAGAATATCTTGACGAAACTTTATAGCAATATGTATGAGGTTAAGAGGGTGTGTTTCGTACAAGAAAGAGTGCTCTCCCTTTCTCAATTTCTGAGTTACTTCCCTTTGATGAAATTTTTGACTGACCTTGTGGGTACCATAAATAGGTAACTGTATGGAATATCTTGATGAAACTTTACAGCAATGTGTATGAGGTCACGTGGTGTTGTGTACAAAAAAGGTTGGTTTCCGTTTCTTTGTTTACAAGTTACTTCCCTTTGATTATTTTTCTTTTCATGCTATCCTTATGCGTGCCATAACTAGGTAACCATATGGAATATCTTGATGAAACATTATCTGTTAACACTTTCAAACAACTTCTCCTCTGAAGCCACTGAGCCAATTTTGCTCAAATTTCATATGGAGCCTCCTTAAGTTGGGGGAATGAAAGATTGCTAATATAGTTGAGGTCAGTTGACCAAGATGGCCGCCATGCCCATATATGGTAAAAATTTTCTTCTCCAGAACCGAGGATGCCTTGGGGCTGAATCTTTGCACAAATCATCAGGGACAGAAGGTCTACCAAAGTTGCTAAAATAATGGTCGTACATTGACATTCAACCTTTTTACGGCAAGGTCAAGTTTGCTTCCCTATGCATTTGTATGGGCCCCATACATTTGTATGGGAAAAATGTTGAGAATTTCAAACAACTCCTATGAAGCCTCAGGGCCAATGTTGCTCAGATTTCATGTGGAGTCTTCTTGGGACAGGGGAATGAAAGGTTGCTAAAATGGTCGTAGTCCATTGACCAAGATGGCTGCCATGCCCATATATGGTAAAAATCTTTAAAAATCTTCTTCTCCAAAAAAGAGGATGCCCTGGGGCTGAATCTTTACACAAATCATTGGGGACAGGAGGTCTACCAAAATTGCATAAATGATGATCGTACATTGACGTTTGACCTTTTTGCGGCGAGGTCAAGTTTGCTTCCGTATGCATTTGTATGGGCCCCATACATTTGTATGGAAAAATGATAATTTCAAATAACTTCTCCTCTGAAGCTTCTGGGCTAATGCAGCTTACCCTCTGCAGAGGGTTTTTTACCCCCAAAATGTGCCTTGTACCCCTAAAATCAAAGAGAGTCTCTATATGCTGCTATACATTGGGGATACAAAAGTAAAAAAAAACAGAACAGATTTACCTCTAGTTTCAAAATGCAGTGGGAACCCTGGGCCAATGTTGCTCAAATTTCATGTGGAGCCTCCTAGGGGCAGGGGAACCAAAGATTGCTAAAATGCTCGCGGTTCATTGACCAAGATGGCTGCCATGCCCATATATGGTAAAAACCTTTAAAAATCGTCTTTTCCAGAAACAAAAAAGCCCTGGGGCCTAATCTTTGCGCAATTCATTGGGGACGGGAGATCTACCAAAATTGCTAAAATGATGGTCCTACATTGATGTTTGACCTTTTTACGGCAAGGTCAAATCTGCTTCCCCATGCATTTGTATGGCCCTGTACATTTATATGGGAAAAATGTTGAGAATTCATATTTTCGAAATCTCCACTAAATCCAGTTGAATATACACTTGATGATGATCATTAGGGCGCCTAGTAAACTCAAAATAGCTGAGTGATCCGATAGAAAATCCAAGATGGCTGCCACAGCTGCCATTTTGAAAATCAATTTTCGACATCTCTTTCCAAACCTTTGGTCCCTTTGAGCCAAAACTTGCTCTGTAGCAACAGGATGACTTCTCAAAACAAGCTAAACTTGTGTCAATCAGAAATCCAAAATGGTTGCAATGGTTCTGCTCCATTGAACAAGATGGCCGCCAGAGCTAAAAATAGAAAATTTTCAAACGACATCTCGTTCTTGGCCAATGGCCCTATTTCAAAATATTTGCAAAGAAGTTTTCCTCCAATGGCCCTCTACCAAAATTGCTCAAATGGTTCCACTTGGCTGAACAAAATGGCGACCAGAGCTAAAAATAGAAAAAAAACTTTAAAAGACATCGCAGCAGCAGCCAGTGTCCCGATTTCAAAGTAATTTCACAGAAATGTTTATCCTATGGCCCATAACCAAAAATGCTAAATAGTTCCACTAGGTTGAACAAAATAGCCACCAGAGCTAAAAATAGAAAAACCAAGAGATGTCAGCAGACAGCATAGCTTGCCTGGAATTGGGGTGATACTGGAGTGTCAGGGTGCTCTTTAGGACCAGTCAGACTTTGGTCTGCTCTGTTTGCTTAGGCCTATCTGTCCCAATACTTAGAATCATTACGGTAAGAGGAAGTGTTATGGCATTTTAGCTCTTGATAGGATTTCTTGTGCTATGATCAATTATAAAATTTCTAAGTCTGTGACCTTGATATTGAGGTCATAGGCATGGGTGGGGGTTGATGATGAATAAAACTTTGGACCTGTATCTATTATCATTCCAAATATGAACCAAATCTATCATATGGTTTGGAAAATATGAGCTCTTAAAACACTTCAGTATAAAATTTCTAAGTTCTTAACTTTGACCTTGAGGCCATGGGCAAGGGCAGTGAGTATTGCTGAATAAAACTTTAGACCTGAAGGCTGAAACTATCATTATGTCAAATATGAACAAAATCCATCATATGGTTTGGAAAATATGAGCTCTTAAAAAACTTTAATATAAAATAAGTCTGTGACCTTGACCTTGAGGTCATAGGCATGGGCAGGGTATTGCTGAATAAAACTTTGGAACTGTATCTATCATCATACCAAATATGAACAAAATCCATCATATAGTTTGGAAAATATGAGCTCTTAAAAATCTTTAACATTAAAAATTTCTAAGTCCTTGACCTTGACCTGACCTTGAGATGATGGGCTAGGGTATTGATGAATAAAAGTTTGGAACTATATCTATCATCATACCAAGTATGAACCAAATCTATCAAATGGTCTGGAAAATATAAGCTCTTAAAAAACTTTAACGTAAATGTGGACACCGACCCTGATGCCGATGTCAAAGCTTGGGTAGTACAATAGCTCTTCCTGGACTTCGTCTAGGCGAGCTTAAAACCTGTAAATGACATCTCCTCCCTGGCCTGATTTCAAAATGATTTCACAGAAATGTTCCTCTTATCTCCCTTTACCAAAATTGCCAAAATGTTTCTGCTCTGCTGAACAAAATGGTCACGAGAGCTAAAAATAGAAAAACCTTTAAACAGCATCTCCGTGGCCAGTGGCTGGATTTCAAAATAATTTCACATCAATGTTCCTCTTATGCCCCTATACCAAAATTGCTAAAATGGATCTGCTCTGCTGAACAAAATGGTTGCCAGAGCTAAAAATAGAAAAAAAACCTTTAAAGGACAAGGCCAGTAGTCGATTTCAAAATAATTTCACAGATATGTTTCTCTTATGTAATTTTACCAAAGTTGCTAAAATGTTTCCACAAGGCTGAAGAAAATGGCCTCCAGAGCTAAAAATTGACAAGAAGCAAGCTCTGCAGGGTCTTCTTTCCCTGCTGGTGCTTCACATTCTTTCCCTCTAGTGCATCACATGGTCTTCTTTCCCTGCTGGTGCTTCATATGGTCTTTTTTCCCTCCTGGTGTTTCACAAATTTCCTACTTTAAACTTTTGCCATAACAACCAAACAAAATGGTTGCCTTTGATCGATATATCCCAAGCCATGACACCATCACTTCCACAAGCTATCTTTTTTAGTTATGCCCCTTTGAAAAATTGCAATGAAATCTTGTAAGCAAGAAATCTCAAAGAACTATTTGAGCTGTTGTATTTAAACTTAATGTGCTGATAGGGGATAGATGACCCAATTAACTTCTGAAAAAATCTGAAATTTTTTTTTTACTTATTTTTTGACAATTTCAGCATTTTAACCTTGTAAGCAAGATATCTCAAAAACTGTTTAAGCCATTGCCTTGAAACTTGACAGGCTGATAGGGAATGATGAGTAAATGACCTGATTAACTTACAACAGTTAACTCAGGTGAGCATTGTGGCCAATGGGCCTCTTGTTTAAAGATTTTTCAGACATGACTTGGTTTCTAGATAACTTTTCCTATGTAAGTACAGTTTTCATTTTAGTGGACGGTAAAAGTTTTACAGGGAATATTAGTCTTTTGAGGTTACAGTAGACCAAATTTTGGTAGTCATTTATACTCTATAAAGATTCAGTTATGACTTTATTTCAAGCTAATTCCTTCTACAGTTTATATTGGATTATTTCAAGGTTACAGTACACCAAATTTTGATAGAATTATTATTATTCTTTAAAGATAGTTCACACATGACTTCATTTTCAGCCAACTCCATCCTTCAACAGTTTTCATGTCAAGCTGAAAGTTATTGGATAGTAAGACTATGAGGTGGAACAGCATACAGTTGTATATTCTTTTGAGGTTACAGTACACCAAACATTAAGAAAGTTATAACCCTTTAAAGATGTTAAAAAAGTTTGAAAACCTACACAATCTGATACATAGAGTTATGTCCCTTGATATAAGTAGCCATGTTTGCTGCATAGCTCCATCGGTTTTAATTGGATCTTCTTTAAACTTGCAGATGAGAGCGGCATGGATATGTTAAGAGTTATGTCTTCCAGATTAAAGAATGTTGTAGATATTAAGTGACCTTGACCTACTTTTTTAGCATAGGTGAGCTTTAAGGACCACCACGGTCATCTTGTTCCTATATATTGCATAGTACGGATGTGCTTGCCCAATGGCCCCCTTTTTCAGCACTGCCAAGTATATGATTGGCCACCTTTTTTCAGGAAAAAGTAAATGATTGACCCCATTTTTCTGGATTGGTATATAAAAGGCCCCACTTTTCCGATGTATCCCTTATTTTTTGTTCAGAGATTTTTCGAGGCTGCTTGTTTGCTTTGTATTCAACTGACTGCAATACTTGTCTAACTACCAGCAATAAATGGGTACAAAAATCAAAGGGCAGTATATGAATGGGTCAACATTTCAGACGAACTAGTATATGAATGGGTCCGTTTTTTCAAAGGCCAGGTATATGAACGGGGTAAGTTTCGAAATACTGGCTCGAACACCTGTACTACAATTACCAGGCCATCTTGAAAATCTTGAAATCACGTCTGCTACTGAACCCTAAAACAGATTGATCCCAAACTTGGTGGGAGGCATTGGGGCTACGTGGCTGCCATGTCAGCCATCTTGAAAATCTTCAAACAACATCTCCACCCAAACTGTGAGTCGGATTGAGCTTAAACTTGATGGAAGGCATTGGAGGATTAAGAGATTCAGAATTGCTAAAATATTTCCGTTCCAATATCCAAGATTAGATTATCCTTAGAATTGCTAAATTTGTTTGTTCCAATGTCCAAGATGGCCGCAATGGTGGAATGTCCAAAATGGCCAGAGTGGTGGAATGTCCAAAATGGCCGCCATGGTGGCCAGCTTGAAAATCTTGAAACGACATCTGCTTCGGAATGATAAGTCGGATAAAGCTGAAACTTGGCAGGAGGCTTTGGGTAGATATGAAGGTCTAGAACTGCTAAATTTGTTCCATTTGAACATCCAAGATGGCTGCCACAGTGACCATCTTGAAATTTTTCAAATGACAAGCCCTCTCAGATTGTAATGCTGATTGAGCCCAAACTTGATGGGAGGCATTGGAGTGACATAAATTCAGAATTGCTAAAATGGTTCTGTTCTAGTATCTAAGATGGCCCTCAAGGTGGCCATCTTGAAAATCTGCAGACCTCATCTGCTCCCGAATGGTAAGTCAGATGGAGCCAAAAACTTGGTTGGAGGCATTGGGGCAACATGGAGATTTAGAATTGCTAATACTATTTTGTTAGGATATCCACAATGGCTGCCACAGCAGCCATCTTGAAGATCTTCAATTGTTAGCTCACCTGGAGCTTTGCTCCAAGTCACTGGAGCTTTGCTCCAGGTCAGCTTATGCTGTGGTCTGTTGACCATGGACCATCCCTCATCCTTATGTCGGTCAGTAACTTTTCACATTTCTGACATCTTCATCTGAATTGTATCCATCTTGAAAGTCTTCATTTGTTATCTGCTCCCAAACCGTAAGTAAGATAGAGTGGAAACTTGGTGGAAGGCATTGGGGCGTCATGGAGATTTAGAATTGCTAAAATGGTTCCTTTCTGATATCAAAGATGGCCGTCATGGCAGCCATCTTGAAAATCTTCATGTCACATCTGCTTCCAAATGGTAAGTCCGATTGAGGTTAAACTTGATGGGAGGCATTGGGGTGTTATGGAAATTCAGACTTGCTAAAATCATTCTGTTCCAATATCCAAGATGGCCGTCATGGCGGTCATCTTGAAATTCTTCAACCCACATCTCCTCCCAAACGGTAAGTCAGATTGAGCCGAAACTTGATTGGAGGCATCAGGGTGACATGGAGATTCAGGATTGCTAAATCGTTCAGTTCCAGTATCCAAGATGGCATCCATAGTGGCAATCTTTAATCTCTTCAAACAACATCAAATTCTAGATTGCGAAAGGCAGTCTGATCTGATAGCCAAGATGACCACCATGGCACAGTGTAACATGATCAGCCTAACCCAGGTAGGCGATTTCTGGTCTACTTGGTCCTCTAGTTGTTAGATGTCACAGGTGCTTTCGCTTTTAACATTTGTCAGCCATTACTGTGGAGGAGTCAGTTAAGAATGCCTTCTGCTCCTGTTGCAGCATATAGATTTTAAAGTTGGTCACAATGGAAAAGTAAACAATGTGAGTCATGCCCCAATATATAAACTCTAATGTAACATACACTGCAGGTTTTTTTGTTTGTTTGTTTTTGTTTTTTTTTTGTTTTTTAAAAAAAATTTTTTAAAATTCCTACTTGGTAGGAAGCATCAGGGTGACCTGTAGATAAAAAAGAGCTAAAATTGTTCCAATCAGAAGTTCAAGATGGCCGCCATGGCCGCTATCTTGGAAATCAATTTTGCACTTCTCCTGAACCAAAAGGCCAATTTATCAGGTAATCAGGTGAGCGATACAGGGCCATCTTGGCCTTCTTGTTGTGTAAATATGTTCCACAAAGTCAGAAAATGTACCTTCCAACATGATTGTGAGCCCAGCCAAGATTCAGATCAGCCTGGGCATTTGTGCAGTCTGATCAGAAGCATATCTTGGCACATTTTGGATTGCTAAGCCAAAGATGCAAAATTTCATCATTAGGACAATGAATACTGCAATGGATGTGCAGACTGATTTGAGTCTTTGATGTATATGTCAGAAAGTACCTCTTCTCACACTGTGGCTCCTGTGTTGTTTTTGTTGCCAGGTCATGTTGCTGTAAAGTTTCTTAATGGAGAACCAACTGCTGGTGGATGGACAGTAGTAGTGGGCTTTGTGTTGGCTGGGGTGGGTGGCTATGAGTTTTATAAAAGAAATAAGAAACTTTCTGTTGTCCATGCATTTGAGGAAGAGAACAATGTAACTGATGAAAAGAGAAAGTACACATTGGATGAAGCTATAATAAGAAGTCGAGATCTTTGTCAAAGAATAAAGGTATAGCCAAATGTAAAGGTGTGCTTCTTTAGCTCATCAGCATGAAAATACAGGAAGTATTACTAGCTGTGTTTGCATCTCACCCTCTGTTAAAGTTTTGTACAGACAATATATTCTGTCAGGCATCATCGCTAGTTTCTTTCACCCTTAATCATAACTGCAGCAGACAACATTTTGATTTGGGTGTGTGTGTATTAATATTTCATGTGAATGATTTGCAAGCATATGATTCACATGAAAGGAAAAAGCAATGTGTATGAAGAATCTTGACAAACTCTGCATTTAATCAAAATTGGATGATGTTGTTGTGTGGATTTGTTACGCTACCAGGCACTCGAGGCACATGGAGGCAGAGATGATTGTTTTATGTACATGCATTTGTACAGCCTCACCCATACACACTTGGTGCTGCTGTCTGTCACAAAGCACATCCCTGTCCACTTTATACTCAACCCAGGGCACATAGAGTATGAGCTAGGCATACTAATGGTCTGAAAATTGTTTGGACCTGAGCAAGATTTGAACCCACGATATCCCACTTCAAAGTTGAGTGCACTAACCACTAGGCCACCCAGCCCACATCAGAATTTGGGTGATAAATCAGTAACTTATCAAGGTTTGAAATATCAAATCTGCTATAAATCAAAGCCATTTTGAATCTTTAATGACCCTTTATGACATCATAAAACTTTACTTAAATATGCAGAACCTAAATAGATAAGATTTGCAGCAATATTCTACCTCTATATGTGTAAATATAGCCTCTTCTATAGGCATATACATGTTGTATTTTGCTTAAAAATCATATTTTCTATCTGAAAGAAGATTTTATTTAATATTTTAAAATGTTTAGAACCTCATTAAATATTCTAAATGGGAGCAGCCATAATAATGGTTTTGGAATTTTAAAACATCTTTAACTTCCTTTTCATATCCAATTTTGATCAAATTAACATCAAAATGCATGATTTATCAAGATCTTTCATCTCAGTTGATAGTCAGAAGAATGCCAAATTATTTTTGAATGGCATTTTCAATGTTGCACTATTTTCAGACAACATTTTGAATGATGTTACATAAATCTAATGTGATGACGTCATAAATGAATAGTGATTTTATTCATTTACTTGGAAATAATTGATAATGTACTAATACAGAAACAGATATAGAAAACAAATAGTTTTAAATGTAGCTATGGCACCTATAGTTTGTGTAAATAATGGCTCTGAATCAGACTGTAGGAAACATTTGCAGTTTAGTAGTTTATAGTCTTTCTTCATGAATAGACTTACTGTTTGTTTGTGTTGAGGTTTTACGGCCCAGTCAACCCAATGGGGTCATGTCGAGCGCAGTCAGTTTACCTAACCACACATTTACTGGGCAGGCTTAGTCCTCTTAGTGGTTAACCAGTATTGTGCACATTCTTTCGCCAGAAACTGACAACTGCCCTAGACTTACTGTAGCAGTTCATATATAAGACCACTAAACATACTGTCTACAAGATGAGACCTGGAATCAAGGACTTATTGCAGCAGTTCATATTAGCAGTACATAACTCAAGATAAGGTGTTTTTCTTAAATAAAAAGGTATTGATATTATTCTTATTTCACCACAAAAATATGTGTTGTATGTACTCATTAGAAGTGCCTCACCAAGACACAATTTATAAGTACACATAACATATATTTCCCTTTAGAAATAAGAAAAAGTATTTTAGACATTCCTTATCTGGAGCTAGGATGGTATGGTAGCTTATTAATTTTTACCACTCTATAGGCAAATTTAGCAAATTATTATATTTTTCTTATTTTTACCAGCAAATAGGCTTCGGTCAAAGCCTCTTTTCTGGGAAAAATGACAATAGGCTTTGGCATTTCATGCAAGTTGTCTCCTTTGGTCAAAGCCTTTTCTCTGGAAAAAAAATGAAAATAGGCTTTGGCATTTTGTGCGTTGTCTCTATTTTCTGGGAAAAATAATGAAAATATTTCAAAGCTGATCTGCTGCAATTTTTACTGAGCTTACTTAGTGTTCAAGTTACTTTCTTTATTCAGGATGAGAGTGGTTGTCCAGGACTTACTGTAGCAGTTAATGTTAATGGTAAAACAGTCTGGAATGAAGGTATATACTTTAATAATTCATAGAAATATGGCTACAGATTGCCATTGATTTCCTCATATATTTTCTTCATTTATGTCTGACAGAATATCCAACCCTTGCCCTTAATCCAAATATGATTCCAGCTACATATAATTGTTTGGTCAACATGAAAGCTCATTGTCTCAGCAGTAGGTTTAACACAGAAAATCATACAAGTTAACTTTGATTTCCATGATGAAACACAGATGAGGATGGGACCACAAACTGAAAGGCCGAACAAAATAACAAAATAAAACCACCAGTAGTACCATGATGAGCCTGACCCGTATTGGTACCATGGTGAGCCTGACCACTAGTAGTATTCTGGTGAGTCTGACCACTAGTATTACCATGGTGAGCCTGACCACTAGTAGTACCATGGTGAGTCTGACCACTAGTAGTACCATGATGAGCCTGACCACTAGTAGTACCATGGTGAGCCTGACCACTAGTAGTATCCTGGTGAGTCTGACCACTAGTAGTACCATGGTGAGCCTGACCACTAGTAGTACCATGGTGAGCCTGACCTGTATTGGTACCATGGTGAGCCTGACCACTAGTAGTATCCTGGTGAGTCTGAACACTAGTAGTACCATGGTGAGTGACCACTAGTATTACCTTGGTGAGTGACCACTAGTAGTACCATGGTGAGCCTGACCACTAGTAGTACCATGGTGAGCCTGACCACTAGTAGTACCATGGTGAGCCTGACCACTAGTAGTACCATGGTGAGCCTGACCACTAGTAGTATCCTGGTGGGTCTGACCACTAGTAGTAACATGGTGAGCCTGACCACTAGTAGTACCATGGTGAGTCTGACCACTAGTAGTACCATGGTGAGCCTGATCACAAGTAGTACCATGGTGAGTCTGACCACTAATAGTACCATGGTGAGCCTGACCACTAGTAGTACCATGGTGAGCCTGACAACTAGTAGTACTATGGTGAGCCTGACAACTAGTAGTATCATGGTGAGTCTGACCACTAGTAGTACCATGGTGAGCCTGACCACCAGTAGTACCATGATGAGTCTGACCACAAAATAAAACCACTAGAAGTACCATGGTGAGCCTGATCACAAGTAGTACCATGGTGAGCCTGACAACTAGTAGTACTATGGTGAGCCTGACAACTAGTAGTACCATGGTGAGCCTGACAACTAGTAGTACTATGGTGAGCCTGACTACCAGTAGTACCATGGTGAGCCTGACCACTAGCAGTACCATGGTGAGTCTGACCACTAGTAGTACCATGGTGAGCCTGACCACCAGTAGTACCATGATGAGTCTGACCACAAAAAATCACCAGTAGTACCATGGTGAGCCTGACCACCAGTAGTACCCTGGTGAGCCTGACCACTAGTAGTACCATGGTGTCTGACCATTATAATTACCATGTTTGGCCTGACCACTAGTAGTACTGTTATATAACAGGGTGTTTAATTGTTTTAAACAACATGTATACTATGTTTCCATAAATAGCTTTATTTACTATGTTTCCAAAAATAACTTTCTAGAACAACATGTTTACATCCTTGATTCTGGACTGAGTTATTTTTGGCATGTCATGGAAGATTTAGAAGTTTCTTGATTGGAACTGGAAAGTAAGAGATGCTTGTAGTAAATTCTTTTTCTAGAACCTTCTTTGATATTATATAAGGAGAACAGATTTTCATCTGGGCATCTTTGTATACTTTCACTGGAAATTATTCTATACTGGACTACTTTACTATTTTATTCATTCTGGACTTAAGTTCTGAATTCAGGAACATTAAATTGTGGGATCAGAAACTGATATTCAAAGGATTTGTTTTATAAATTCTCATGGATTATTTCAGCGGGACTTTGTGACATAAACTTGAAAGGTACTGTCTACTTACATTCTTTTGTTTTGAATCTTGTCTTATTTTTTTATGGAATAAATATTGTTAATAATTTAAAACTTGTTGCTGGTTTCACTTTCATTTCTTTCTCGTTACGCCTGGCTCGTAACAGTACCATGAATAGTCAGATGACTAGTAGTACCCTGGTGAGTCTAACCACTGGTAGTACCAAGGTGAGCCTGACCACTAGTAGTACCATGGAGAGCCTGACAACCAGTAGTACCATGGTGAGCCTGACCACTAGCAGTACCATGGTGTGTCTGACCACTAATAGTACCATCATGAGCCTGATATCTAGTAGTACCATGGTGAGCCTGACCACTAGTAGATCCATGGTGAATCTGAATAGTAGTACCATGGTGAACCTGACCACCAGTAGTACCATGGTGTCTGACCACTAGTAGTACCATGGTGAGCCTGACCACCAGTAGTACCATGATGAGCCTGACCACTAGTAGTACCATCATGGACCTGACCACCAGTAGTACCATGATGAGTCTGACCACTAGTAGTTCCATGGTGGGCCTGACCACCAGTAGTACCATGATGAGTCTGGCCATTAATTGTACCATGGTGAATCTGATCACCAGTAGTACCATGATGAGTCTGACCACTAGAAGTGCTATGGTGGGCCTGACCACCAGAAGTACCATGATGAGTCTGACCACCAGTAGTACCATGATGTCTGGCCACTAGTAGTACCATGGTGAGCCTGACCACCAGTAGTAATCTGGTGAGTCTGACCACTAGAAGTACTATAGTGAGTCTTACCACTAGTAGTACTGTGGTGAGTCTGACTGCCAGTAGTACCATACTGAGTCTTACCACTAATATACCATGGTGAGTCTGACCACTAGTAGTACCATGATGAGCCTGACTACTATTAGTACCATAGTGAGCCTGACCACCATTAGTACCATGATGAGTCTGACTACCAGTAGTACCATGATGAGTCTGACCACCAGTAGTACCATGATGAGTGACCACCAGTAGTACCATGATGAGTCTGACTACTAGAAGTACCATGGTGAGTATGACCACCAATAGTACCATGATGAGTCTGACCACTAGTAGTACTATGGTGGGCCTGACCACCAGTAGTACCATGATGTCTGACCATGATGAGTCTGACCACCAGTAGTACCATGATGAGTCTGACCACTAGAAGTACCATGGTGAGTATGACCACCAGTAGTATTATGATGAGTCTGACCACTAGTAGTACCATTGTGAGCCTGACCACCAGTAGTACCATGATGAGTCTGACCACTAGTAGTACCATGGTGAGCCTGACCACCAGTAGTACCATTGGACGAACTAAAAACTGCTATTAGAAGGGAAATGCGAGCAATAAGTGGAAAAACTAAAAACTGCTATTAGAAGGGAAATGCGAGCAATAAGTGTACACACTTGTGCATCTGTAATTCGAAATTTCAAGGAACGTTTGGATTTAGTGATTTCTAAAAATGGACGTCATCTGGAACATGTACTATAATTTCGGACACCATGCATTGCTATATGTGTTGGGCAATTCACAGGTAATACAACTTGTCAAAAACTTATATATGTAGGCTTTACAATGATAGAGCACATGTCACAAATTGTTTGTTTACTAAAGAGTTATTATGTCAGAAAATGGTAGCAGATATTATGGGACCACTATTAGTTCCATGATGAGCCTGACCACCAGTAGTACCATGATGAGTCTGACCAGTAGTAGTGCCATGATGAATCTGATCACTAGAAGTACCATGGTGAGCCTGACCACCAGTAGTACCATGGTGTGTCTGACCACTAGTAGTATAATGGTAAATCTGACCACTAGTAGTACCATGGTGAGCCTGACCACTATTAGTACCATGGTGAGTCTGACCACTAGTAGTAACATGGTGAGTCTGACCACTAGTAGTACCATGGTAAGTCTGATCACTAGTAGTATAATGGTAAGTCTGACCACTAGTAGTACCATGGTCAGCCTGACCACTATTAGTACCATGGTGAGTCTGACCACTAGTAGTAACATGGTGAGTCTGACCACTAGTAGTACCATGGTGAGTCTGACCACTAGTAGTATAATGGTAATTCTGACCACCAGTAGAACCATGGTGAGTCTGACCACTAGTAGTACTATGGTGAGCCTGACCACCAGTAGTACCATGATGAGTCTGACCACTAGTAATACCATGGTGAGCCTGACCACCAGTAGTACCATGATGAGTCTGACCACTAGTAGTACCATGATGAGCCTGACCACCAGTAGTACCATGTTGAGCCTGACCATTAGTAGTACCATGGTGGGCCTGACCACCAGTAATACTATGATGTCTGACCACCAGTAGTACTCTAGTGGGCCTGACCGCTAGTAGTACCATGGTTAGCCTGACCATCAGTAGTACCATGATGAGTCTGGCCACTAGTTGTACCATGGTGAGCCTGACCACCAGTAGTACCATGATGAGTCTGACCACTACTAGTACCATGGTGAGCTTGACCACCAGTAGTACCATGATGAGTCTGACCACTAGTAGTACTAAGGTGGGCCTGACCTGACCACCAGTAATACTATGATGTCTGACCACCAGTAGTACTATGGTGGGCCTGACAGCTAGTAGTACCATGGTTAGCCTGACCACCAGTAGTACCATGATGAGTCTAACCACTAGTAGTACCATGGTAAGTCTGACCACTAGTTGTAGGTGGGCCTGACCAAAGACAAGTAAGATGAAGAATAAACCAGGTGCACAGCCAAGTGCACTCCCAGCTTCAGATTGCAAGGCCCCAGTTTGAATCCTACTAGAGGTGGCTTTCAGATTATGACTCTTGGCACTTCATTACACAAAGTTTTGTTTTATTATTACCCCTTCATTATCTCTGTATGACTTATATAATGTGGAAAGAGATGTAAAACACCAAGTCATCATTATCAAGAACAGGCCTTCTAGAAAAGGTTTAGGATTGGGCCATCATTTAGTCAACAGTCCACCTACTATGATACAGTTAGGTCAACCTTAGTTGGGTTAACTAGTAAGCATGCATTTGTCACATAATATTACTTATATCTTCTGCTTCTATACAGATCTTTTTAATTGTTCTGAAAATTCAGACTTATGAACAACCCTGGGACTTTAATTCTGAATAAAATGAAATGTATTTAATGCTTCTTTTAGGTTTGGGATTTGCTGACATAGAGAATAGACTGCTTTGTAAGCCAGAGACAATATTCCGCATTGCAAGTATTAGTAAACCTATCACTATGGCAATGGTTGCTAAGCTGTGGGAAAATGGTGATCTTAATCTTGATAAACCTGTTCAGTATTATGTGCCAGATTTTCCTGAGAAGACTTTTCAAGGAAAAAAGGTATATAGTATTTTTTTTTTTATTTTACGGATTAAAAAAAGGCAACCTAAAACAGCAAAACAAACAGCAAATGATAAACAGTGCCTGATGACCTTTCTAATCCATAATCCAAGATGGCCACCATTGTTTACTGAAATATAAGAAAACAGGAACTTTTACGCTTGCATTTTCTTTTATAACTGATATTATTTTAGATGCATTAACTATATTATAGTTTGTGAAGCTCATACCACGAGGAAAGATGTCTTAACTCTGTTGACTAGTTTTCATTATCATTTGGTCTGCACAACTGGAATTTTCTTACATTGAACCCTCATTACAATGACAGCATTTGTTCCCAAAGATGATGCCATTAAAATGAATTCCAGCTTTTCCTTCAGCAAAATATCTAAGGAACCACTTGAGTTAGGATTACGAAATTTTAGGAAGCTAGTAGGAACCCTTGTTTAGATGATCTGATTAAATTTTAGTGAACTTTGTTAGAGTTATGCCCCATTTAACATCGGCATTTTGTATCGATAAGCGTAGAGTTTACAAACACATTTTTATTTTTCTATTTGATAAATATTTGAGCCATAACATCAGAAAACATACCTTTGGACAGAGAAGATTTAGATCACCTAGCACATTTGAGCAGTGATCAGAATTTTCACTGGGTGCATTCTGTATAGCAAAGGATGCAAAGTTTCTTCATGCTGACAACAAAGACTCTGATCCACATGAATGCACAGGCTGATGTGAGTCATCATTGGGTGCACATGTCAGTTGGTGTTTTCTCGTGTTGCAGCCCATATATTCTTTATTAGCTCACCTGAGCTCTGCTCAGGATGAGCTATTGTGATCACTTTTCGTCCGTCGTCCGTCCGTCCGTGCGTCCGTCCGTTAACATTTTCAAACGACTTCTCCTCTGAAGCCCCTGAGCCAATTTTGCTCAAATTTCATATGGAGCCTCCTTAGGGTGGGGGAACGAAAAATTGCTAAAATGGTCACGTTCCGTTGACCAAGATGGCCGTCACGCCCATATATGGTAAAAACCTTTAAAAATCTTCTCCTCCAAAACCGAGAATGCCTTGGGGCTGAACCTTTGCAGGAATCATCAGGGACGGAAGGTCTACCAAAATTGCTAAAAGAATTGTCGTACATTGACGTTTGACCTTTTTACGGCAAGGTCAAGTTTGCTTCCCTATGCATTTGTATGGGAAAAACCTTTAAAAATCTTCTTCTCCAAAACCGAGCATGCCTTGTGGCTGAATCTCTACATATATCTTTGGGAACAGGAGGGCTACCAAAATTGCTAAAATAATGGTCGTACATTGACATTTGACCTTTTTACGGTAAAGTCAATTTTGTTTCCTTATGCATTTGTATGGGAAAAATGTTTAGAATTTCAAACAACTTCTCTGGAGCCTCTGGGCCAATTTTGCTCAAATTTCATATGGAGCCTCCTTAGGTAGGGGGAACAAAAGATTACTAAAATGGTCACCGTTCGTTGACCAAGATGGCTGCCATGCCCATATATGGTAAAAACCTTTAAAAATGCTTTGGGGCTGAATGTTTGCATAAAACATCGGGGACAGGGGGTCTGCCAAAGTTGCTAATATAATGGTCATACATTGACATTTGACCTTTTTACGGCAAGGTCAAGTTTGCTTCCTTACGCATTTGTATGGGAAAAAGCATTTAAAAATCTTATTCTCCAAAACCGAGGATGGCTTGTGGCTGAATCTTTGCATATATCATCTGGAACCGGCGGTCTACCAAAGTTGCTAAAATAATTGTCATACATTGACATTTAACCTTTTTACGGCGAGGTCAAGTTTGCTTCTGTATGCATTTGCATTTGTATGGGCCCCATACATTTGTATGGAAAAAACGTTGATAATTTCAAATGGCTTTTCCTCTGACGCCTCCGGGCCAGTGTTGCTCAAATTTCATGCGGAGCCTCCGTGGGCAGGAGAATGAAAGATTGCTAAAATGGGTATGGTCCATTGATCAAAATGGCTGCCATGCCCATATATGGTTAAAAATCTTCTTCTCCATACCCAAATAAGCCCTGGGTCCTAATCTTTGCACAAATTATGGGGGACAGGAGATCTACCAAAATTGCTAAAATGATGATTTTATGTTGACATTTGACCTTTTTACCTCCAAGGTCAAATTTGCTTCCCCATTTGTATGGGCCATATACATTTATATTGAAAGTATCCAAGCGACTTGTAGATCAACAGTAGTTAAAATTGTTCTGATTGGAAATCTAAGATGGCCATCATCTGATTTATATTTATAATATTTCCCTGCCACTGTGCTGTTTACATGTATAAAATCATGATTCTTCAGAAACCACTTAGCCAATTTCCACCAAATTTCACATTGATCCTTCTGTTGAAATGTGATTGATAGTTTATTCAAATGATCATGCTCTATTGACTGTCAGGCCCATACCCAGTCAGCATTCTACGTAAATCTATATCGGGCCGTCATCGGCCCGTCAGGGTAGCTGACGGGCCGATGACCGCCCGATGTAGATTTACGTAGAATGCTAGCTGGGTATATTCTTCTTCAAAACTAAGAACAGCTCAAATAATGATAGTTTCATTAGTTGCGATGATAGGATTGGAAAAATGTTGCATAACATCTGCATGTCTGCAGTGGCTATGTCACTCAGGTGAGCGAATCGTGGCCCGTGGGCCTCTTGTTATAATTTCAGGTTGTTATAACAACGAGACAGTTGGTGAGTCATCTGTCGGGAATAAGACATTATTACAAGGACTACTCCAGATACAAGTTGGATAAAACTAACAACCAGTCATCTGCATCTGACCAGCAGTCAAACACATCAAAATCCAACAGTGGCCATCCAAATAATGCCAAGCAACAGTCAAAAGAGGAACAGTCAAGAAGCAACACATCTGAACTGCCCCAAAATAAAAACAAATCAGAGGCCAAGACTGAGAAAATCAACAAGCCTGAGCCATCTAATGAAATGCAGCTGACAGAATATTACATCAAGAAGAAGTATTTATCAGTGAAAGAAAGTCTTGAGCTCTTCAAAAATGATCCTTTAGTGTTCCTACCAGGTAATATTGTATCCTTTCTTCAGTTTTAACACTTAGCAAGCCTTTTTCCTGGGAAAATAGAAGAAAATGTCATCAGTGGTTATCTGCTGAATTTGCCGATAGAGTGGTAAAGGTTACTATGCTTTGGTGTATCCCCTATATTGTAACATAATGAATTCATGCATTCGTGTTTGCTTTGCTAAAGTCTCTGAGTCATTAACTCATGACCCAAGGCTCGAGAACCCATATTGACACCTCCTCTCTATAGTTGCCATTTATCTGAAGTGAGAAGATACTAGCCCTACCTTTACCACTATCTGGGCAAATTCAGCAGACAACAAATTGATATTTTCCAGAAAATTGGCTCTGACATTTTGTGCAAATTGTCTCTTTTATGAGGAGCCTATTTTCTGGAAAAATAACATTTAATATATTTCAAATTATAGTCTATTGAAATTTTTATCCATCATGCTAAGCATTAATTTCTAAATTGGTTTGCAAACATGCATGGTGAGATGTTAAACCTGCTCTTGATTTGGTCCATGAAAGATTGTCTTATCCAACTTACCATAGTTGCTAAGCACAGCAGTTTAACCTGCTCTTGTGTAGGTCCATGAAAGACTGTCTTACACAACTTACCTGAGTTGTTAAGCAAAGCTATTTCATCTGCTGTTGTGTAGGACCATGAAAGACTGTCTTGCCTAACTTACTGAGTTGCTAAGCATAGCAGTTTAACCTGCTCTTGTGTAGGTCCATGAAAGACTGTCTTACCCAGCTTACCATAGTTGCTAAAGCACAGCTGTTTATCATGCTCTTGTAAGGGTCATTGAAAGACTGTCTTACCATACTTAGCTTTGTTGCTAAGACCAGCAGTTTAACAACTTGCTCTTGTTTAGGTCCATGAAAGACTGTCTTACCCAACTTCCTTTGTTGCTAACCACAGCTGTTTAACCTGCTCTTGTATAGGCCCAAGAAAAACGGTCTTGCCCAACACCTTAGTTGCTAAGCACAGCTGTTTAATCTGCTGTTGTGTAGGTCCATGGAAGAGGGTCTTACCCTAGTTGCTAAGCATAGCAGTTTAACCTGCTCTTGTGTAGGTCCATGAAAGAGGGTCTTACCTAACTTACTTTAGTTGCTAAGCAAAGCAGTTTAACCTGCTCTTGTGTAGGTCCATGAAAGACTATTACCCAACTTGCCTTAGTTGCTAAGCACAGCAGTTTAACCTGCTCTTGTGTAGGTCCATGAAAGACTATTACCCAACTTACCTTAGTTGCTAAGCACAGCAGTTTAACCTGCTCTTGTAAAATCCATGAAAGACTCTCTTACCCAGTTTACCTTAGTTGTTAAGTACTGCAGTTTAAACTGCTCTTGTGTAGGTCCATGAAAGTCTGTCTTACCCAACTTACCTGAATTGCTAAGCACAGCTGTTTCACCTGCTATTGTGTAGGTCTAAGAAAGACCGTCTTACCCAACTTACCTGATTTGCATAGCACAGCAATTTAACCTGCCCTTGTGTAGGCCCATGAAGGACTCTCTTAGCCAACTTACCTTAGGTGCTAAGCACAGCTGTTTAATCTGCTCTTGTGTAGAGCCATGAAAGATGGTCCTACCCAACTTACTTTAGTTGTTAAGCAAAGCTGTTTAACCTGCCCTAAGAGGTCCATGAAAGACAGTCTTATCCAACTGACCTTAGTTGCCCACCACAGCTGTTTAACCTGCTCTTGTTGAGGTCCATGAAAGACTGTCTTAGCCAACTTACCTTAGTTGTTAAGCTAAGTACATTACCTACTCTTGTGTAGATCCATGAAAGTCTGATCCCACATCTTAGTTGCTAAGCACAGGTTTTCAACCTGCTCTCGTGTAGGTCCATGAAAGACGGTCCTACCCAGCTTACCCTAGTTGTTAAGCATAGCAGTTTAACCTGCTCTTGTGTAGGTTCATAAAAGACTGTCTTACCCAACTTATCTTAGTTGCTAAGCACAGCAGTTTAATCTGCTCTTGTGTAGGACCATGACCCAACTTACCTAATGCTAAGCACAGCTGTTTAATCTGCTCTTGTGTAGATCGATGAAAGACTGTCTTACCCAACTCATCTTAGTTGCTAAGCACAGCTGTTTAACCCTTTCATTTCAACAGGCTGGAAAAATGGCTTTGATGATGGTGGAAGCTAGCTATGACAGCTTTAAATGGTTGTCTCATCAGAATCTACATTGTTTTCCATTTTAGCTCCCCTGAGTGGTGGCTTAGGATGAGCTTTTGTGATCCATCTTTGTCCTTTGTCCATAATCTGTTGTCAGCCATCCCTTATCTGTCATTCAACTCTTTGAATTGCCATTTCTCTGAAGTAACTGGGCCTTTTTTTTTATCTAATTTATATGGAGCCTCTTTGGATTATCGAAATTAAATTTAATTCAACTAGCAGTGACTGTCAAGCAAGATTTCTGCAATATCCATATATGAAAAAAAAAAAACATTTAAGAATCTTCTCCAGAATGAAGAAAGCTTTGAGGCTGAGTTTTGGTATAGGACAAAGGGAATGGGATAGTTTCTTCATAAACTGAGCCAAGATTGTGCTTTGACCTTCTTTATGATGAGGTCAAATTTGGTTCCCTATACATTTCTATGGGGAACATTTTGAAAGTTAATTTTCTCAAAATTAAAGACTAATGGTAGAAATTTACAAGATATGACTGAAGTAGCCAAACCCGTACTGTTACAATGAAATTTTTAATCCTAGGGTTTATTTGCCACTGTCTCTGAGTTATATCCATGTGTAAAGTCATGAACAACTTCCCTTTGAAACTAGACTTATTTTCAACAGTTTTCATCTAGTGCCTTCTGTCAATGAGAGTTGAGTGAAAATGATGATGATAATTTGGTGTTTTGATGATAATTTGGTGTTTTGTATCACTTTTAACAGTATTTAAGTCATATTGAGACACTGGAAGGATGATGAGAGGCTCTGTGTAATGAAGCACAGTACAATCATAAGCTGAATTCTGCCTCCGATGGGATTCAAACCCGGGACCATATGCATATTATCTTACAACATATTATCCAAGTAACAAAACCCTTAGTAATGATAAAATATCTATCAGAGCTTTTATTGTTCATGTGGAGAAAGCCATAGAATCTACAGGTAAAATGCAAAATACTGATCAGACTGTTGATATGCAGACAAGTATCTTTTCGACATCTTATGGAAAAATGTTTTTTGCTTGGCATTTTATTATAAATAAGAATATTCTGTTCTGATTGACCATGTCTTATCAGAAACCATGTGTCGTTTCTTTGTCTTGTTCCCAAATATTTATCCTAAAATTGAATTTTTTTTTTTTTATTTTGGAAACAAAACTTTTATTTTCTATATACACATTACAAATATCTTTCATGGTCTGGGTAATCATGAAAGTTTCTCCAGTTCTTTCACTCTGCCTGTTTCACATTTGTGCACTACTCAATCATTCTCTCTACTGCCCTGACAGCCTGGAGTCTGTCAACATGTATACAAATATAAAAGTATTTATTTTCTGTAAGTAATGCACCTTCCTCTCTATCACTCACACTTTTTAAAAAAATATTTCAGTTAGAAATTATTCAAGAACACCCAGGTTTTCTAACTAAATGTCTCTGTTTTGTATGAGCCTCCTACACGGGTCCTTTGGATAGATTATATCATCCATTATATATATGGCTCATATGACTTTTGAATGTTCCCTTCAGACTACACAAAGGCAAAGGCCAAACCCAGTCCCACTGCCTGAGATTGCCATCTCATTATCCCGTGTAGTGGCTCATACATAAATGCATACCTGCACAACTCATACATGCATATGTTGACATACACAAGAGCACACACACACACATGCATCCATGCTCATATAGAGACACATATACATAACATGTAAGCTCTTTGTTTCCAGTTTTCCTTCCATAGGGACCTGGTAACTATCCATAAAGGAGGTTATGGATATCTTGCACATTTTTACACTATCATGCTATTTTTTTATTTTTATTTTTCTATTTATGATTGTTTTACCATTAATCATTGATTGGGCTTATTATATTATGTTAAGTACTATCATTTAGTAATGACTGATACTGGCACCATTCATGTTGAAATTTTTCCTCATCATTCTGTTTAGTAGCTATATGAGCTTGTACTTTATACATGTATTTGAGTGATTTTAAATACATTCAGGTTCAGAGGCTGTTTTTTACAGCGTGGCAAGAACATAAAGTACTTTGCATACAGCAAAATGAAATTGATTTTGGCAATTTTTGTTCCTTATGAAAGCCAAACATGAAAACTTCTTCAGAAATGTCACAATCTATATTATAGTTTGAATTCCCCCTGATAGTTTCCACTTTGTTTTAATTGAGCGTGTACTGTATTTTTCAGAGCCAATCCATACCAGTTGTGTTTTATCAAAATTAATTTTTAGGCCTGATATATTTACAAATCTGTCTAGTTCTTTGAGTATGCAATTCAGTGCTTCACTAGATCCATCTAAAAACATAGAAGTGTCATCTGCATATTGTGAAATTTTAAATTCAGTGTTATCTATTTTAATGCCTTTGATTCTTTTATTTTTTTCTTATTTTTGTTGCCAGAAATTCTGCACATAATATAAAATTACACTCAACTATCAGCGCTTACAATTTCCACTGCGTTTCAATTACGCGCTTAATTTTCACCCCATTCATTACAATATTTGAACTCTGTAAATGACCTTTATTTTCAGTATTTCACCAATATAGTCACTTCGTATCGCTCTCAGCCAAACGTTCCATAACATGACTAGGTATTGGCTGATTTTCTCCCAAACAAATGCTGTTTTTAAATTTAACCGGGGAGGGCATTTTTTTGTGTGTGTCTTGAAATCTGATCTTTACGACCTGTCTGCAGTTTGTTCTGCAAAATAAAACAGTAACTAGCCTATTCAGATTCTGAAGAAGCCAGCTGATCTGGATATACACTGTTTGCAAAGTCAGGACATATCCGGGTTCAGCAGGACCAGGATTAATGTAAGAACATTATATCAACACGGTAGCAGAGAAACAGATAAAGCATGTTTTTTTTATGATAATTTTGGGATAATTCTATCTGTTTCGCCTTAAGACTATCTATTTTGCCATTCATTAGAATTGCCTCGTTTCTAATGAATACCTGCAACATATGTTTTTATAGAGAACTTACGAAAATTATCCCTAAATTATCACCAAATACCTACCTGATCTGTTGCTCTACGTAACATAAATAAACTGATAGCAGTTGATGTGTGTTTGTATCTGGTTTGGTTGTAAAAGGTGCTCTGATTGGCTCTTCAGCTGAAGGGAACTCCCCTGATTATAAACAGCTGCGGGGTAAGCAATTATCAATGAAATGGTGGAAGATAAAACAGAGGTTTGTCTGCAAAAAAATTGAGATAGCAAATCTCTGTGCAAGAGAGTATATAAAAATGTAAGGAGATAATGGGTCTTCCTGACGGCATCCATGCCCTGTGACATATGTCAACACTAAATTACATATGCAGTTATATGTTTGTAAAATGTGTTAATCCATTAATCCATCTGCATATGGTTGGACCAAAATTAAAATTTTTTAGAGCTTTTTGTATGAATGACGAATCAAAAGCTTTCTCAAAATCAATAAGTAGTAGAAGACCTGGAATATTGTTTTGCTCAGTATAATTCTTTAAAACATATATGAAACGTGTATTTTCGTCAATGTATATTCCTTTTAAAAATTCTGTTTGGTCTTTGTTAATTATTTTATCTATTACCTGCTTAAGTCTGTTTACTATAGCTCCAGAGGCTATTTTGTAAACAGTGTCTAACAATATTAATGGTCTCCAATTCTTGAGATGCTGTTTAGGTTTATTTTCTTTTGGGATACATATTATAAGACCTGTAATTGAGAGTTCTCCGTTTTCAAACCCTTCATTAGAGATCTAAGGCCAAAATAGCCTAACTGTTTCCAAAAAACTTTAAAGAATTCAGCGGTAAGTCCACTTATTCCCGGGCTTTTATCATGTTCCATTTTACATAATTTCTTTGTAAGTTAAAAGTCCTCCTATACTTATAATTAGATTCCTCCTCAGTAATTTTCATCATATTAGTGTCTCTCATATAATTTTCTAAATCAATATCTCCAAAGTATTATCCTTTGATTTATATAAGTTTTCATAAAAGTTTTTAGTTTCTAATAAAATTTCTTCTTGATCACATATTATTGTTCCATCCTCTTTTTCAATTTTACATATTATTTTTAAAATATAATTGTGTTTTTCTAATCCACAAAAATATTTAGTTGGTTTCTTACCTTCATAAATGTACTGAGCTTTTGATCTTAACATATGCCCTTTTAATTTTTCCTGACATATATTAATTAACTCTGTTTTAAGAATTTCAATTTGTTCAAATTTGTCTTCACTAATTATGTTTTCTAAATTCTTGATAGTTTTTAATAAATATTTTTCCCTAGCATCTTTCTCTTTCTTCTTATAACTTGCATAGGAAATTGCTTTTCCTCGAATTTCCATTAATAAAACATCTAAAAACAGCTGGTCAGTTATTGTAAGTTGTAATTTGTCAATTGGAATGTTGTCAATATTATCTAAATTATAAATAGGTACTGCATATTGTCTTTTTACCTCTGTAATCGTTTCATTTATCTGTTTCAAATATTCTATGTCACTTAATAAGGAGTTATTGTGTTTCCAGTAGGATTTCCCATGTTCAAAGTTTGTAAAGTTAAGTTCTAAAGTAATCATAGAATGGTCGGATCTTAACTGGATTCTACAGTGGATTTTTTAAAGATATTGCATTAAATTTTCAGAAATTAGAAAGTAATCTAATCTTGCTTGTTTACATGGATTTATTTTCTCCATGTAACTTTTTTTTTGTGTTGGAAAGTTTTCCCTGAATGGATGTACCAAGTATTTTGTGTTAATAATATCTAGAACCTCTTCTCTTGCTTTTGGATTATTCAAACATTTATAATTATTATAGTCTAAATCTGGATTCAATACACAGTTGTAATCACCACATATAATGATATCTGTATTACTTATTTCATCAATATAATTTGAAATTATTTTAAAGAAATCAGAATAGTCCTTGTTTGGTCGATATAGATTGATCAAGGATAATATTGGGTTATGTACATTTAAATCCATGATTATAAAATTTCCATTTCATCAGTTATTTTTCTATGTATTTTATAATCAAGATCTTTGTTAAAAAATATTGCCACACCACGGGCATTAGACTTGAAATTACAAAATATGCAGTTACTCTTACCCTACTGATCTATTAAGTTTATTTCATTTTCTTTTATAAAATGAGTGTCTTGTAAACAATAAATATCTTGTCTCATGTTTTTTCAAATATTCAAAGATGTCAATTCTCTTTCCAGTACCTTGTAGGCCTTGTGTATTATAGGAAATAGAAGGGAAGGCAATGATCAGGAACCGATACAATTATCCCACACCTCTGAGGGATACGGTTTTGCATCCGTTTGTCTGTCTATCCATTTGCGCATCAATCCATCAACATTTGCATCAACCCCAACATGGACCCTAATGTTTAAGTTCATTTCCCAAGAACTATAAAGGCTACAGTGATGATACTTGGTATAAGCTTGCACTTAGGGATGACAACTCAGACAGCAGTATCCGTATTTGACCTTGACCTATATTGCACAGTTTACCGACTTTGTAAATTTGCGTGGTGGGACATAGCCATAGCAGAATTCTTGTTCTTATTTTTGTATCACCTGCATTGCATGGCAGACACGTAGGGATCATGTTGTCCATCCATGTTATCATCGGTGGTGGCTTCATAGTCGTCGGTGTCATCGTCACACTTTTCGTTTCCACTCAATAACTTTTGAAGGGCTGCATTGATTTCATCCAAACTTTGCAGACCTTTATATCACTATAAAATACAAGTCTTGTTCGATATTGGTAATCATCTGCCAAATTTTGGCTGAGTTATGGCCCTTTTTCGACTTAATTTTTGTTGTTCGTTTCCGCTCAATAACTTCTGAAAGGCTGCATTGATTTCGTCCAAACTTTGCAGAACTTTGTCATCGGCGGCGGCGTCATCATCGTCGGTGTCATCGTCACACTTTTCGATGCCACTCAATAACTTTTGAAGGGCTGCATTGATTTCATCCAAACTTTGCAGAACTTTATATCACTGTAAAAGACAGATCAAGTTCAATGTTAGTAGTCATCTACCAAATTTTAGCCCTTTTTCGACTTAGTTTTTGTTAATGTGTTGATATTGGTTTCTGATCAATAACTTTTGCAGGGATGCATTGATTTTATTGAAAGTTTGCAGAAGGATATATCAATTTGTAAAATACAGGTCAAGTTCAATATTAGTAATCATCCACAAAATTTTGGCCAAGTTGTGGCCCTTTTTTATGCCCCCAACTTTGAAGAAGTTGGAGGGGCATATTGCTTCTGGGACAATTGTGCGTGCGTGCATCCATCCATCCATCTGTCCATTACGCTTTTTGATCCATAGCATAACTTCTGAACCGTGCATGCTAGGGTTTTGAAATTTCATATATGGATTTGTCATGAAAAAATAGCTGACACGTATTTTTTTCCCATCAGGATTATGCCCCTTTCCTTAGTTATGGCCTTTTGAAAAAATATGGATGAAATCTTTTCAGCAAAATATCTCAAAATCTATTGAAGCTAGAGCCTTGAAACCTGGTGAAAAGATTGGTATTGATGAGCAGATGACCTGATTAACTTTTGAATTAATTCTGAAAAATACTTCATGAGATATGGCCCTTTGTAACTTTGGGCATTTTTACATTGCACACTTTTTTATGCTTAGCATAAGTTTTGAAATTTCATGTATGGATTCCTCATGAGAAATTAGCTGACAGATATTTTTTTTCTTATCAGGATTATGCCCCTTTCCTGAGTTATGGCCCTTTGAAAAAAATATGGATGGAATATTTTCAGTAAAATATCTCAAAAACTGTTGAAGCTAGAGCTTTGAAATTTAAGGAATAGATAGGTAGCGATGAGTAGATGACCTTATTATCTTTTGAATAAATTCTGAAAAGTACTTTTTGAGTTATGGTCCTTTGTCATTTTGGGCATTTTATATTGCACACTTTTTGATGCATAGCATTAATTTTGAACTATGCATGTTAGGGTTATGATTTAGATTTCTCATGAAAAAATAGCTGACACATATTGTTTTTCTTATCAGGATTATGCCCCTTTCCTGAGTTATGGGCCTTTGAAAAAATATGGATGGAGTCTTGTCAGCAAAATATCTTAAAAACTATTGAAGCTAGAGCCTTGAAATTTAAGGAATAGATTGGTAGTGATTAGTGGATGATCTGATTAACATTTGAATAAATTCTGAAAAGTACTTCTTGAGTTATGGCCCTTTGTCTTTTTGGGCATTTTTACATTGCACACTTTTTGATGCTTAGCATAAGTTTTGAACTGTCCAGGCTAGGGTTTTGAAATTTCATATATGGATTCCTCGTGAAACAATAGCTAATACATATTTTTTTCTTATCAGGATTATGCCTCTTTTGCTGAGTTATGGCACTTTGAAAAAATATGGGTGGAATCTTGTCAGCAAAGTATCTCAAAAACTGTTGAAGCTAGAGCCTTGAAATTTAAGGAATAGGTTGGTAGCGATGAGTAGATGACCTGATTATCTTTTGAATAAATTCTGAAAAGCACTTCTTGTTATGGCCCTTTGTCATTTTGGGCATTTTTACATTGCACACTTTTTGATGCATAGCATAAGTTTTGAACTATGCATGCTAGTTTGACATTTCATATATGGATTCCTCATGAAGAAAATAGGTGCCCCAAATAGGTGACCCATATTTTTTTCCTATTCGAATTATCTCCCATTTTAGAGTTATTTCCCTTTTATATTTGTACTGTTGTTACCATCATGGGCAAGCAGTGTTGGAGTCAAGCAGTGTTAGAGTCAGCAGTTGGGGGTATAGTGTTTTACAAACACCAGCTCTAGTTTGACTTAGTTTTTGTTGGGGTGTTGATATTTTTTGTTTTCGCCCAATAACTTTTGCAGGGATGCATTGATTTTATTGAAAGTTTGCAGAAGATCATTGTAAAATACAGGTCAGGTTTCATATTGGTAATCATCCGCAAAATTTTGGCCTAGTTATGGCCCTTTTTTCGACTTAGTTTTTGTTGTTGGTGTAAAATACAAGGTAAAGATATTGTGTCCCCTCAATACCTTTTGAAGGGATGCATTGGTTTCATTCGAAGTTTGCAGAATTGTTTATCATTATAGCATAGAGGTCAAGTTTAATTTTGGTAATCATCCAAAAAATTTAGGTCAAATTATAGCTCTTTATTTACTTGATTAATAAAATTCAGACAAAGTAGTGGGGATTTTTTTTTCCATATCAAATGGTTGGTGCTTTAAGCAGGCGATATGTCCAATTCTCTGAATTCTAGTTAGATAAAATTTATTCAGTTTTTGATTCTCAATATTTGATATGATTATTACAGACATGTATACAAATTTTTTTTATGGTAGTAAAACCTTTTGGAGTTCCTTCACTATAACAATGGATCATGTTGGAGATCATGTTGAATTATTGATTTTATACTGAGGGTTTTGAGACAGGTATACCTTTAAACAGACCCTAAATTCTTTGATCTAAAGAACAAGGCAATTTTTATAGTTGCTGGGCCTTATAGCAAATAGCGTGCAGTTTGAAGGTAATCCATGCATGGATAGATTTAGAACTCCACCTTTTAAAGGTTTTTTATTTGCACTTGGAAAACATCTATTATACAGGTGAGCTATGCTGTCATGTGACAGCTTTTGTTAAGAACACTGAAGGTTCTTGATACTGTGTTCACTGTAATATATATTCACTTTTATTATTTTTTTTTTTTTTCCTTTTTGTCAGAGTTTCTGTTGAGGTGGACTTTTATGAATAGATGCTTTTTCCATCAAAAATATTCTGGTATTATACATAAAAGGTAAAGATTTTATTACAATAAACAATATCAAGGGATATACTAGGTATTTTCTTTTTTTTTTTTTTTTTTTTTCATTTTCTACAGGTACAAAATTTCTCTATACAACACATGGATGGACAGTTGTCAGTGCAGTTGTAGAAAGGGTCACTAAAATGTCATTTGAGAAATGTGCCAAGAAGCTGTTTAAAGATCTTGGTATGGATAATACTTTTCTGGAAGAAAATGCACCATTGATATACAACAGGGGAAGGTATTTATACCCAAAGACTTTTAAAACAGAATATATTTTTAGTTTACCTGAAGTATTGTGATCACTTTTGTACTTCGTCTGTCCAGCTTCTTCTCTTAAACCAGTGAAGTGATTAGAATCTAATTTGGCAAAAACAAAATGCTTTGAAAATAAGTTTGTGAAATTTATGCCAATTGGCCCTTTTGTTTGATTGCACAGCAACAGAAAAAGTTGCATAGATTTAAAATAGTTAAATTATTCAAATTACTTTTTCAAATTATTGGGGACTAGCATCGAGGATGGTCACGATCACCTTCAAGTGACTTCTTTCGTAAAACCTTCAAATGACTTCTCTGAAACTGTTTGTCTTGATGATTTCTAGGTCAATTTCAAAACTGGTTCATGTGGGGTCAAAAACTAGGTCATCAGGTCAAATCAGTGTAAGACATTGTTAACACTCTTGTGGTCACATTTTGAAGCAATCATCATGAATCTTGCTCAAAATGTTTATCTTGATGATTTCTAGGCCAAGTTTGAAACTGGGTCACTTAGAGTCAAAAACTAAGTCACCAGGCCAAATCAAAGGAAGACCTTGTTAACACGCTGGAGGTCACATTTTTGAAGCAATCATCATGAATATTGCCCGAAATGTTTGTCTTGATGATTCCGAAGTCAGGTTTGAAACTGGGTCTCGTGGGTCAAAAACTAGGTCACCAGGAAAAAATCAAAGGATAACCTTGTTAACACTCCAGAGGTCACATTTTTTAAATAATCATCATAATTATTGCTCAAAATGTTTGTCTTGATGATTTCTAGGTCTAGTTTAAAACTGGGTCACTTGATGTCAGAAACTAAGTCACCAGGCCAAATCAAAGGATCATCATAAATATTGCTCAAAATGTTCATCTTGATGATTTCTAGGTCTAGTTTAAAACTGGGTCACTTGATGTCAGAAACTAAGTCACCAGGCCAAATCAAAGGAAAACCTTGTTGACTCTCCAGAGGTCACATTTTTTGAAGCGATCATCATGAATCTTGCTCAAAATGTTTGTCGATGATTTCTAGGTGACATGTATTTCACTGTTTTTCCGTTTAGGTCAGTTTCTCAGTAATTATTGGTCCTACAGAGTGATATTTGGTACTTGTGGTGTTTAGGTCAATTTCTCAGTAAATATTGCTCCTACAGCCAGTGATACTTATTACATGCATACATCTTAGCATGGCCTCTTGAGTGCAGTCATCCATATTTGACCTTGGCCTCAGTTTCACAGTCCATTAGACATGCTACATTGTCTTACTTGTTAATAGAATCATTTTGAATTTTGATCAGAATGTTTGCCTTGATCAGTTCTAGGTCAGGTTCTCAAAGTGCAATGATACTCAGGTGAGGGTTACAGGGCCATCATGGCCCTCTTGTTTATGGTAAGGTCAAATTTGGTCACTTGGGCTTTTCTGTGGTGAAAAATGAAAACAGTGCGTTTTTAAGAAACTATTGCAGCCATTGATATCAAAGTTTGTGGAAGCATTCAATTAATGACTAAATGAAGCCATATTAGTGAAGGTCAGTCCTTGACCTTGGCCCAAAGTCTATGGGATCTCAAAATTAATATATATTTTTGTATGGAACCACATGGTCAGTTTAGGTCAGATTTCATATGTCAACTTTGGGGAAGAAAGTAGTGAAAATGTTGTTTCATTAGTTTGGTCACATGACCAAGATGGCCACCATGCCCATATATGGTAAAAACCCTTAAAAATCTTCTTCAGAACCAGTGAACCGATTTCCTTGAAATTTTGCATGCAGCATTGGAGATTCAGGTCCATCATAATTTGTTCAAATGATGACTCTGGGTTGACCTTGACCTTTTTTTAATGGTAAGGTCAAATTTAGTCACTTGGGGTTTTCTATGGGAAAAAGTGAAAACAATGCATTATTCAGAAACTGTTTACAGCCAGTGATGTCAAAGTTGCTGGAAGCATTTAACTAAATAACTTAATGAAGCCATGTGAGTATGAAAGGGCAAGGTCAGTCTTTGACCTTGGCTCAAGGTCAATGAGATTTCATTATTAAAATGTGTTTTTCTCTGAAACACATGGTCAGTCTAAGTCAAATTTCATATGTCAGCTTTGTGGAAGAAAGAAAATTTATTTTCATTCTTCTGGTCACATGACCAAGATAGCTGCCAATGCGCATATATGGTAAAAACCCTTCAACAATCTTCTTGTCCAGAACCAGTGGACTAATTCCTTTACATTTTGTTATATAGCATTAGGGACTTGGGCCCATTATAATTTGTTTAAATGATGACCCTGGGATGACCAGGACCTTTTTTTATGGTTAGCACTTGGGTTTTTCTATGGGAAATAGTGAAAACAATATATTTTTTAGAAAATATTGCAACCAGTGATGTCAAAGTTGGTGGAAGTTACATGAGTATAAAAGGTTAAGGTTAGTCTTTGACCTTGGCCCAAGGTCAATGAGATTTCATAATTAAAATGTGTTTTTCTCCAAAACCACATGGTCAATTTAAGTCAAATTCCATATGTCAGCTTGACAGACGAGAGAAATGAAAATTTATTTTCATAAGCTTGATCACATGACCAAGATTGCTTCCACGTCCATATATGATAAAAACACTTAAAAAATCTTCTTCTTTGGTCAGATGAGCCATTCAGAACCTAAGGCACCTATACATGTAGTTTTCATTCAAACGGTATAGCAGTTATGAAAGTTGTTTCATGCTTTCAACTTCATGAAGGCTGAGCATCTTTAAATGCCAGAGGTCAAGGGTATTCAGTGAATTTAATGTCGTTGAATTAACCAAATATTTCAAGGCTCAGGGGAGCAATCAGGACCTCATAGTCCTCTTGTTTTTTGAATTCTAAAAAATGGATTTCCCAACAACAGTTTTCCTTAATTTGTAAACTAGGTCACTGTGAAACTGATTCTGATATTCCTTGCTGTATAAGTATTTGAAAGGTGGATTATGCTAATATTACACACAAAGCATCCTTAGGACAAGCTGTTTTATGTCTGTAAAATATAGTAGGGAAGCCACATTCAAGATGTTAACCATGACCATATGTAAAACCTTAAAAACAGCTTCTCTGAAATTATGTTTACGTGTTATAATAAATACCTGGTTGTGTAATGGAGGAATTCTCATTTGTTGTTAATGGTACATGCTCAGCTGTTCCAGCTGACTATGAGCTCAAGATGTCTCCAATAGGCATTGGACATTGATTTTCATGTTTACAGTTTAATTGCTCTCAGTACTCTAGTTACCTTAAATATTAGCCTTATAGTACTAGTCCTTAAATTTCAACAAATCTGATTTACTACCTGCTGATGTGTCCAAAAAAAATGGTGGACAAAGGAATGCAATGTAGACCCTGATCAGATGCCATTTTTGGCAGCATCTGATCTGGGTATACACTGTTAGCAAAGGCCTGTCTGTCCCAGTACTTAGGGTCAGACCAGTCAATAAAGTAGTCGATTTTAGAAAGATACCCTTAATACCAAAACTAAATATTCACAATAAAGATGAAAACAGACAGGACTTGCAAAACCTGTTAAATTTATTGTTACCATTTTCTGAGATGCCAGTTAGCAAGCCTAGCAATTGTATCCAAATTTAGGATTTCATTGCTGTATATTGAAAAAGTTTTGTTTGTGACAGTGGTGATACAGCTTTAGATGCCCAAGGTAACTTATTAATTTTTTTTATACATGTGAATGCCTTAAAAACAAGATGGAGATACTACATGCCTGTCTAATATACACTTTACAGTTTTCCACTCATCCAGACATTGTTTGGACACATCAACAGATACTCAAATGGATTTGCTCAACAATTAAGACAAGTATGGTAGTGGGTTTAAAGGTGTCTAAATAATTAGGGTTATTATGGTATAAAAACTGTAAAGGTCCTGATAAAATTGCATGGATGCTCATACTGACAAACCTTGCTAGGATAAACAAGTACATATTTGCATGCCACATTTAAAGTTTCTTGGCCAATCTTTGTGACCTTGCTATGTTTCTGTTGTAGGCATTATGTGAAAAATACAAAAGGGAAATTAGAAAATGCTCCATATGTTGATCTCTCATACAAGTGGGCAGGAGGAGGTTTTATATCTAATGTGATTGACCTTGTGAAGTTTGGTGACATCATGCTGTATTGTTACCAGAGTGCTGGAGAGGGGAGGGAGAGTCAAAGTGAGGAGAAGAATAATGGAAAATCTAGTGGTAAACAAGTGGAAAACATTGAAAGGAATAAATCAAAACATTCAAATTTCGATAATCCAGACACGATAGAAAACAAGGAGATAGGTAAAGTTGAATATAAAAGTCATGAAAAGCTTAGAGCTGAGATGACAGATGGTATAACAAATACTTCTAAAATTCATGTGAGTAATACCTCAACTGACACAGTACATGGACTTGAAGTAACAGAAATCAAAGATCAATTACCAGGATATCTTAAAGCAAAAACAATGAAAATGATGTGGGAACCATTGAGGATGGCAAAGATGGACTGGAATGAGGGATTTTATGGAATGGGTTGGGGTGTATGTGAAAATAATCAAGAACATGGGTTGTGCAAAAAGCAGAGATTTTATATTTCTCATACAGGTGGTGCTATTGGTGCAAGTAGTGTGCTGCTTATCTTACCATCTCAGCATCAGGCTGCAGAATTCCCAGAAAATTCTCCACCTCAAGGTGTTGTTGTTGCCATATTAGTTAACATGACATCTGTTGGACTCAATAAAACTGCTCTTGAAATAGCAAAGATTTTCGAAAATATCCAGACTTGAAATAAGGTCTTTGATGTTTTAGTTTAATACAGAGAAAGGCTTTATCAGATTCAAAGGAATTTCTCCAAACTGATCAGGTGCAGAGGAATTTTTCCAAGTTAATCAGGTGGGGAGGATTTTTAGCTCACCTGAGCCTTGAGCTGTTGTGATCACTTTTCATCCGTCGGCCATCCGTCTTTCCGTGCGTGCGTCCTTCCGTCAACATTTTCAAACAACTTCTCCTCTGAAGCTGCTGAGCCAATTTTGCTCAAATTTCATATGGAGCCTCCTTAGGTGGGGGAACGAAAAATTGCTAAAATGGTCACGGTCCATTGACCAAGATAGCCGCCATGCCCATATATGGTAAAAACCTTTAAAAATCTTCTTCTCCAGAACCGAGGATGCCTTGGGGCTGTTTCTTTGCACAAATCATCAGGGACGAGAGGTCTACCAAAGTTGCTAAAATAATTGTTGTACATTGACGTTTGACCTTTTACGGTGAGGTCAAGTTTGCTTCCCTATGCATTTGTATGGGCACCATACATTTGTATGGGAAAAATGTTGAGAATTTCAAATGACTTCTCCTCTGAAGCCTCTGGGCTAATGTTGCTCAAATTTCATGTGGAGCCACCTTAGGTTGGGGGAATGAAAGATTGCTAAAATGGTTGCGGTCCATTGACCAAGATGGCCGCCATACCCATATATGGTAAAAACCTTTCAAAATCTTCTTCTCCAGAACAGAGGATGCCTTGGGGCTGAATCTTTGCACAAATCATCAGGGATAGGAAGTCTACCAAAATTGCTAAAATGATGGTCATACATTGACGTTTGACCTTTTTACGGCAAGGTCCAGTTTGCTTCCCTATGCAATTGTATGGGCCCCATACATTTGTATGGGACAAATGTTGAGAATTTCAGACGACTTCTCCTCTGATGCCTCTGGGCCAGTGTTGCTCAAATTTCATGTGGAGCCTCCTTAGGTTGGGGGAACTAAAGATTGCTAAAATGGTCGCAGTCCAAGATGGCTGCCATGCCCATATATGGTAAAAACCTTTAAAAATCCTCTTTTCCAGAACCAAATAAGCCCTGGGGCCTTATCTTTGCACAAATCCTCAGGGACAGGAGATCTACCAAAATTGCTAAAATGATGGTCCTACATTGACATTTGACCTTTTTACGGCAAGGTCAAATTTGCTTCCCATGCATTTGTATGGGCCCTATACATTTATATGGGAAAAATGTTGAGAATTCATATTTTGGACATCTCCTCTATAATCCAGTTGAATCAAAACTAGATGATGAGCATTAGGGTGCTTATGAGACACAAAATAGCTAAATGAGCCGATAGAAAATCCAAGATGGCCACCACAGTCGCCATCTTGAAAATCAATTTTCAACATCTCTTTTCAAACCTTAGATCGCTTTGAGCCGAAACATGCTCTTTAGCAATAGGATGACTTCTGGATCGAAACAAGCTAAAATTGTGTCAATCAAAAATCCAGTATGGCCACAATGGTTTTGCCCCATTGAACAAGATGGCCGCCAGAGCTAAAAAATACAAAATCTTCAAACGACATCTCGTCCTTGGCCAATGGCCTGATTTCAAAATATTTGCACAGAAGTATTCCACCAATGGCCCTCAGCCAAAACTACTAAAATGGCTCCGCTTGGCTGAACAAAATGGCAACCAGAGCTAAAAATAGAAAAAAACTTTAAAAGACAACTCCTCTGCAGCCAGTGTCCTGATTTCAAGGTAATTTCACAGAAGTGTTCCTCTTATGGCCCTTTACCAAAATTGCTAAAAAGTTCTGCTTGGCTGAACAAAATGGCCGTCAGAGCAAAAAATAGAAAAAAAAACCTTCAAACATCTCCTCCTTGGCCTGATTTCAAAATGATTTCACAGAAATGTTCCTAATATTCCCCTTTACCAAAATTGCCAAAATGGTTCTTCTCTGCTGAACAAAATGGTCACAAGAGCTAAAAATAGAAAAACCTTTAAACGACATCTCTGTGGCCAGTGGCAAGATTTCAAAATAATTTCATGTCAATGTTCCTCTTATGACCCTTTGCCAAAACTGCTAAAATGGTTCAGCTCTGCTGACCAAAATGGTTGCCAGAGCTAAAAATAGAAAAGAAAACCTTTAAAGGACAGGATAAGTAGATGAACCAAATGACTTCTGAAAAATATCTGAACTTTTTTTTTTTGCTTATGGCATTTTAAAAAATTCAGCATTTTAACCTTGAAAGCAAGATATCTCAAAAACTGTTTAAACCATTCATAAGAGTACTGGAAAACTTTTGTATGCCATCTGCATATCTGCAGTAGCAGTTTCACTCAGGTGAGCGAGTTGTGGCCTGTGGGCCTCTTGTTTTTAAGTTGATCAGGTGGAGAAGAATTTTTCCAAGTTAAACAGGTGGAGAAGAATTTTTTCCAAGTTGATCAGGTGCAGATGAATTTTTTCCAGGTTGATCAGTTGGAAAGGAATTTTTTCCAAGTTGATCAGATGGAAAGGGTTTTTTCCAAGTTGATCAGGTGAAGGGAATTTTTTTCCAAGTTGATCAGGTGGAGAGGAATTTTTCCAAGTTGATCAGATGGATAGGATTTTTATAGAAGTTGATTGTGTGGAGTTAAAACTTTTACAAGACTGACCTCTCAACTATTTTACTTTACAAATAGATATAGCAGGGTATATACCTCAGAAATTCTTACCTACATGATATAAACTGATACCTAAAAGGAATGCTGTGCTGTTTTATAATCATTCTTTAAGTCATATACTAATGGTTTGATAAAAGGACTTTCGACAATTCTTTGATGTTTTTTCATAACATTATAAATGTTCATCTGTAGCAAATACTTTTATGTGAGATTTGTCTCCTTCTGGCTGTCAGTATCTTAGGTGATTGCCATGAGTCCTCATCCTTGTTTCATCCTAGTGATTTAAGTTTATTTACATATTTTCCTGTGATGTTTCACTGATTGAGTTTGGGAGCCTGCCCCATTCCCCCACCCCCTCCCTCACCCCCAGTTGTTTTTACTACTGACCAAGTTGTTTTTACTACTAACGTGGTGGTTCTGGTGTTGTCTGTTCTTTGCATGGCTTTGTGATTACTCACTGCAGGGATTTATTTCATGTTTGTCCTGGGCCCAGTTGTTCAAAGTGTCGTTAGCTTAACGAGCTCATTAAGGGTCATTTCGTTAACTGTTTTAGTGGATTCAATATACAATATTCTGATATTTTTTGCTGAAAAAATGTGAGTAGCTTTTGCACTGCAAAAGCTATTCACATTTTTTCAGCAAAAAATTTCAGCATATTTGCGTATCACTCGATGTAAATTTTAACGAATCGTTAACTAACGACATCGTTAGCTTTGAACAACTGGACCCTGATTGTTGTTTTAGTTGTGTTAATTGGATCCAGTCTAGCATTGTGATCAACTTGTTGGAGAAGAGGGAACTGGATGTTTTGCTTTTCATAAATTTGTGGCTTGTGTACTGTCGGATTTACCAGCAAATGCTTTTGTGGATATATGTATACTGAAAGGAAAAAGAAACGCAGGGTAGAGTTTTTTCCTTCTTATTTTAACCATTTTTTACGGTGTTTACTATAGCCATACACTTTTACAGATTGTCCGGTGAATGTGAACTGCGGGTATACGAGTCTTTGGTCGATGTGCTATCCACCCAGTGTGTGAAATCATTCAACCGTGCACTACACAGTGCATTGCACGGACAATACGGAAAGCCAAAATTTCGTGCAAAACAAGCATGTTTAAACCTTCAGCACAAGATTTCCTCACACCATTTGGTACACTTCAACGATACACAACGCTCTTCGATTCTTTTTTCAATCATGGTACGATTGACTGATGTTCAGAGGGGTAGGGCAATTGCGTTGCTGATGCAGGGTCAGAGGCAACAGCAAGTTGCCAATCATTTTGGGGTTAACGTCTCAACAATTGAACATCTTGTTAGATGTTTAAGGGAGACAGGGCATTTAGCAGACTGACCGCCGTCTGGGCGTCCACGCGTGACGTCGCGACGTCAAGACAGGACAATCCGTCTGGCACATTTGCGGAATCGTCATCTCACTGCTACCGAAACTGCCCTTAATACAGTAGGTACGCATAATCGACAAATTTCTCCGAAGACTGTTGGAAGTCGATTGCTTGAGATTGGTCTTCGAGCTTGTTGTCCATATGTTGGTCTGCCTCTGACCCAGGCACGTAGGTTGCGTCGTATGGCGTGGTTGACGGCGCATGCGCCCAGGCTATTTCCGATGAGGCAGTGGAGACGAGTTCTTTTTACGGATGAGTCTAGGTTCACTCTCTATCGCGCAGATGGTCGACGTCGTGTGTACCGACGTCGCGGAGAACGCTTTGCTGACGCCTGTGTTGTCGAACGGGATCGGTTTGGGGGTGGCTCCGTTACGGTCTGGGGAGGCATTGCTCACGGGATAAAATCACAGTTGATTATTGTTGCGGGCAATATGACCGCAGTAAGGTATAGGGATGAGATCTTGCGTCCTGTTGCAGTCCCGCTTGTGCAACAACGTAATCTGATTCTGCAGCAGGACAATGCCCGACCACATGTTGCCCAAGTTTGTCAGGATTTCCTGGCAAACAATAACATCGCACCACTAGCATGGCCACCGTACAGTCCAGATTTGACCCCAGTAGAGCACGTGGGCTGGACAGAAGGGTTAGGAAGCGCCGAAATCCCCCCGCAACTCTCGCACAACTAAGGAATGCGTTGATCGATGAATGGAATAACATCCCAGTGCGAACTGTCAATGCTTTGGTTAACTCTATCCAAAGGAGAATTAGGGCAGCAACGGCAGCAAGAGGGGGGCACACCCGATATTGATTTTCAGTTTGATTTTGATTTCAAGATTTGTGGGGTAGCTACCAATGAACTTCAATAACTCGAGACTTGTTGATCACAAACCAATGAAATTTGGAACTTTTGTTCCATACATGTACCCTTTTGTAGTCATAGTAAAATATTTAACAAACTTTTTCAAACTTGAATGAAATTTAGGAATAAAATTTACCCTGCGTTTCTTTTTCCTTTCAGTATATATAGATATACAGGGAAAATAAGCCAGGGCCCCTGGCGACCATGTTTTTTGACATATCATGATGGTCACCAAAACAACATTCCTGCCAAGTTACATTGAACTCTGTCCAGTGGTTTCTGACAAGAAGATTTTTAAAGTTTTCTATATAGATATGTATAGGGAAAATAAGCCCGGCCCCCTGGCAGCCCTGTTTTTTGACGAATCATGATGGCTTGAACAATCTTGGTAGAGGGTCACCAAAGAAACATTTCTGCCATATTATATTGAAATCGGTCTATTGGTTTATGACAAGAAAATTTTTAAAGTTTTCTATATAGATATATAGGCAAAATAAGCTCCGCCCCCTAGCGGCCATATTTTTTGACAAATCATGACGGCTTGAACAATCTTGGTAGAGGGTCACCAAGGAAACATTTCTGCCATGTTATATTGAAATCGGTTTAGTGGTTTCTGACAAGAAGATTTTTAAAGTTTTCTATATAGATACATAGGGAAAATAAGCCCTGCCCCCCCGGCGGCCATGTTTTTTGACAAATTATGATGGCTTGAATAATCTTGGTAGAGTGTTACAAAAGGAACATTCCTGCCATATAGTGAAATTGGTCAAGAGGTTTCTGACGAGAAATTTTTTTAAAGTTTTCTATATAGATATATAGGGAAAATAAGCCCTGCCCCCTAGTGGCCATGTTTTTTTAACGAATCATGACGGCTTGAACAATCTTGATACAGGGTCAGCAAGGAAACATTTCTGCGAAGTTATATTGAAATCGGTCCAGTGGTTTCTGACAAGAAGATTTTTTAATTTTTCAGTTAAAAAATCTATTTTTAGCTTCTGTGACCTAGATGTGCAATGGACCGGAACCATTTGAACAACTTTGAAAGAGGGACCAACCAAGGATTATTCCTGTGAAGTTTGGTCAAAATCCAATCAGTGATTTAAGAGGAGATGTCATTTGAAGAAATTGTTTACGGATGGACTCATGGGCAGACGCACAGACAACAGACAAAATGTGATCACAAAAGCTCACCTTGTCACTACGTGACAGGTGATCTAAAAATCATTTCTACACATAGTGCCTGTAAACAAACATAAATATTTATATATGTTCATAAAACCAGTGCATGCAAAAAATGTGTTTTTCCTTCAAAACCCTAATTTCAAATTGATCACCCCTGCCTCCTAAAACAATATGTACATTGTTGCTTTGCTATATTTTAGCAATACTGTAAATGATCATGTAGATAAGGTTCTACCTATGAGCAATTAGTCTGCATCAGTTATCTGTTTCTGTCACAAGAAGGTTCCAAACTTTAGGAATATATCGGGCAAAATCACCAGAGGCTTTATGCAAGGAAAACCCCACAATGAAGAATTCATATGAAATCCTGAGAACATAAAATTTTAAAGAGGTAGACTACCTACATTGATATTTTAGTATGATAGTGGGCTAAATCAAGAATGGTTATCCTTGTGCAAACACAAGGGTCATAAGTTTTATAATGCTTGGGTCAGGAATTTTCATGTCCACATCTAGGTTGATCATAGGTTTTATGCCTAGCCTAAGCATGCCAAAAACTAATAAAAAAAAATTGTACCAGCAGCATACTTAGGGTCTAGCATAGAGGCCTAATCCATGGGAGACTTTTGTTAAATTGACCTTTATATGTACACTGAGCCATATCACAGACCATGAACCAAGTCTTATGACTAATTGACTTTACCATTGCTGAGTGGTGTCATAGACTATGGATGAAGTGTTGTGATTATTTTACTTGATCATCATAATTTACTTAGTGTTATGTTGATATAGCATAAAGCCTAGAATTGATGTCAGTATCATGTAGCCTAGAATTGATGTCACAGTGTGGATGTATCATGTAACCTAGAATTGATGTCAGTATTGATGTATCATGTAGCTTTAGAATTGATGCCGGTATTGACGTATCTTGTAGCCTAGAATTGGTGTCAGTGTTGATGTATCAAGAAGCCTAGAATTAATGTCAGACAAATGATGTATCATGTAGCCTAGAATTGATGTCAGAGTGCTGATGTATTATGCAGCCTAGAATTGATGTTAGTGTTGATGTATCATGTAGGCTAGAATTGATACCAGTGTTGACATTTCATGTAGCCTAGAATTGATGTCAGTGTTGATGTATCATGAAGCCTAGAATTAATGTCAGTATAATGATGTATCATGTAGCCTAGATTTGATGTCAGAATGTTGATGTATCAGCCTAACTTGTGAGAGTGTTGATGTATCATGTAGCATAGAATTGATGTCTTTGTCAATGTATCATGTAGCCTAGAATTGATGTCAGTGTTCATGTGGCATAAAGCCCACAATTGATGTCAGTATCATGTAGCCTAGAATTGATGTCAGAGTGTGGCTGCATCATGTAGCCTAGAATTGATGTCAGAGACTTGATGTTTCATGTAGCTTAGAATTGATGCCAGTGTTGACGTATAATGTAGCCTAGAATTGATGTCAGTGTTGATGTATCATGAATCGTAGAATTGATGTCAGAATAATCATGTTTTGTATAGTCTAGAATTGATGTCAGAGTGTTGATGTATCATGCAGCCTAGAATTGATGTCAGCATTGATGTATCAGAGGGTTGATGTATCATGCAGCCTAGAATTGATGGCAGAGTGTTAATGTATCATGTAGGCTAGAAAAGATAGCAATGCTGATGTATCATGTAGCCTAGAACTGAATGTCAGTGTTGATGTACCATGAAGCCTAGAATTGATATCAGAGTAATGATGTATCATGAAGCCTAGAATTGATGTCAGAGAGTGTTGATGTATCATGTAGCCTAGAATTGATGTCAGTGTTAATGTATCGTGTAGCCCAGAATTGATGTCAGTGTTGATGTATCACATAGCCTAGAACATATGTCAGAGTTGATGTGTCATGTAGCCTAGAAATGATGTCAGAGTGTTGATGTATCATGTAGTCCTACAAGAGCCAGATTATGTGGAGCAATCTTGTCAGTCTGTGCCAAAATCAGAATGCCTATGGCATTTTTTTCTTCTGTATCTGTTCCTTTTTGCTGGTTGTTACTTAATGAAGCAATTACAACTTCTTTCTATGGTTGTATACAGGAAAAAAAATGTCTTGTTTTTTTTTTATGCCCCCACCATTCCAAGAATGGTAGAAGGGCATATAGTGTTTACCCTGTGTGTGTGAGTGTGTGTGGTGTGTGTGTGTGTGTGCACACATTTTGTCCGGTCCATAAATTTGTTATTCCTTGATAGATTTTGAAATGACTGCAGAAATGTTGATCTTTATGAGACAGTGTGTCACACGCAAGACCCAGGTCTGTAGCACCAAGGTCAAGGTCACACTTAGAGGTCAAAGATCAAAATAGGGTCTTTTTTCGTGTCCTGTGTATAACTTTGCCATTCCTATCCATCATGACCCAATGTGTCGCGCGCAAGACCCAGGTTTGTAGCACCAAGGTCAAGGTCACACTTAGAAGTCAAAGATCAAAATAGGGTCTTTTTTTTGTGTCCTGTCTATAACTTTGCCATTCCTAGATGAATTTTGAAATGACTTGGCAGAAATGTTGACCTTTATGAGACGGTGTGTCACACGCAAGACCCAGGTCTGTAGCACCAAGATCAAGGTCACACTTAGAGGTCAAATGTCAAAATAGGGTCTTTTTTCATGTTCTGTCCATAATTTTGCCATTCCTAAATGAATTTTGAAATGACTTGGCACACAAGACCCAGGTCTGTTACACCAAGATCAAGGTCACAGAGGTCAAAGGTCAAAAATAGGGTATTTTTTCATGTGCGGTTCATAACTTTGTCATTCCTAGATGGATTTTGAAATGACTTTGCAGAAATGTTGACCTTTATGAGACAGTGTGTCCCGCGCAAGAACCAGGTCTGTAACACCAAGGTCAAGGTCATATTTAGAGGTCAAATGTCAAAAATAGGATCTTTTTTGTGTTGTGTTACACTTAGAGGTCAAAGGTCAGAATAGGGTCTTTTTTTCGTGTCCTGTCCATAACTTCACCATTCCTAGATGAATTTTGAAATGACTTGGCAGAAATGTTGACCTTTATGAGACAGTGTGTCTCGTACATGACCGGGTCTGTAGCACCAAGGTCAAAGTCACAGAGGTCAAAGGTCAAAAATAGGGTCTCTTTTCATGTCCGGTCCATAACTTTGCTATTCCTAGATGGATTTTGAAATGACTTTGCAGAAATGTTGACCTTTATGAGACAGTGTGTCATGCGCAAGCCCTAGGTCTGTAGCACCAAGGTCAAGGTCACACTTGTTAAAAATAGGGTCTTTTTTCAAGTTGTGTCACACTCAGAGATCAAAGGTCAAAATAGGGTCTTTTTTCGTGTCCTGTCCATAACTTTGCCATTCCTAGATGAATTTTGAAATGACTTGGCAAAAATGTTGACCTTTATGAGACAGTGTGTCGCATACAAGACCCAGGTTGTAGCACCAAGGTCAAGCTCACAGAGGTCAAAGGTCAAAAATAGGGTCTTTTTTTGTGTCCAGTCCATAACTTTGCCATTCCTAGATGGATTTTGAAATGACTTTGCAGAAATGTTGATCTTTATGAGACAGTGTGTCACGGGCAAGACCCGGTCTGTAGCACCAAGGTCAAGGTCACACTTAGAGGTCAAATGTCAAAATAGGGTCTTTTTTAGTGTCCTGTCCATAACTTTGCCATTCCTTGATGGATTTTAAAATGACGACAGAAATGTTGACCTTTAAGAGACGATGCATCCCACGCAAGACCCAGGTCTGTAGCTCCAAGGTCAGAGAGGTCAAAAAAGGGTCTTTTGTTTGTGTCCGGTCCATAACTTTGCCATTCCTTGATGGATTTTGAAATGACCTGGCAGGAATTTTGACCTTCTGATACCAAGTGTCGCCTGCAAGACCCAGGTCTGTAGCTCCAAGGTCAAGGTAACACTGAGAGATCAAAAATAGGGTCTTTTTTTTTTCTTGTCCAGTCCTTAACTTTGCCATTCCTTGATAGATTTTGAAATGACATGGCAGGAATTTTGACCTTCTGATACCAAATGTCGCCTGCAAGACCCAGGTCTGTAGTGCCAAAGTCAAGGTCAAGAGATCAAAAATAGGGTCTTTCGTGTTCAGTCCAGTGCCATTCCTTGATGGAATTTGAAATGATTTGGCAGAAATGTTGACCATCATGAGATGATGTGTTGTGCAAAAGACTCAGGTCTGTAGCTCCAAGGTCAAGGTCACACGTCAAAAATCAAAAATAGTCTTTTTTTCATGTTCCGTCCATAACTTTGCCATTCCTTGATGGATTTTTAAATTATTTAGCAGAAATATTGACTATTATGAGACCATGTGTCGGCTGCAAGACCCAAGTCTGTACCTCCGTCAAAGTGATACTTAGAGGTCAAAGGTCAAAAATAAGGTCTTTTTTTTTGTGTCCAGTCTATAACTTCACCGTTCCTCGATGGATTTTGAAATGACGAGGCAGTATTGTTGACCATCATGTGACAATGTGTACACGCAAGACCCAGTTCTGTAGCTCCAAGGTCAAGGTCACACTTAGAGGTCAAAGGGAAAAAATAGGGTCTTTTTTTCGTGTCTGGTCCATAACTTTGCCATTCCTTGATGGATTTTGATATAACTTGGCAGAAATGTTGACCATCATGAGATGATGTGTTGCGCAAAAGACCCAGGTCTGTAGCTCCAAGGTCAAAGGTAAAAAAATAAGGTGGGGGGGGGGGTTGTGTCCAGTCCATAACTTTGCCATTCCTCTATCAATTTTCAAATGACTTGGTGGAAATGTTAACCATAATGAGTTGATGGATAAGACCCAGGTCTATAGCTCCAATGTCAAGGTCTCAGAGATCAAAGGTAAAAAAATAGGGTCTATTTTGTGTGTCTGGTCCTTAATTTTATCTTCCTTGATGGATTGAGAAGTTACTTTGCAGAAATGTTTACTGTCATGAAACAATGTGTTTTTGCAAAACTTAAGTCTATTGCTTCAAGGTCAAGGTCTCACTAAGAGGTCAAAGGTCAAAAATAGGGACAATGTTATATGCATTTCTGTTATCCTAATAAGTTATAGACACAATGGTTATATATCAGCCAACTATATGACATTAGTTCAAGTGTAAAAGTGTAACGGTCATGCTGACCTATATTTTATGGTCCAGTGATTTTACCTAATATCTTGAAGACTATTTGTTGGAGAAATGTCATACTAGCAATACCAGGGGTATTACTTCCATTTGACCTAGTGATTGACCTCAAATATATCTAGATTATTGTGACCTATATTACATGCTTCAGTGATATATACAGACATTCAAAACCCAATTCAGCCTATGCATCCAACCAGTCTTATCAAATCTAGTTTTGTTGTTCATTGAAGTAGAATGGTGGAAAGGACATATCATGTTATCCCTGTCCACATCCGAGATGGAGTTAGCAATTTGCGTTCAAGTTTTTTAGGCATTAACAATTTGCGTTTAAGTTTTTCAGGCAGGGCATCCGTGTCCTTTGGACACATTTGTAGTAGTAGTTGTTTGTTTTTTTTGTTGTTTTTTTTTGTTTGTTTGTTTTTCTATTGAGTTATGCAAATACACAATATGTACCTCTGTCAAGTTAAGTTTGAACACCCAAACTTCAAAAGTTATTTCTTCAGAGCAAAAAAGAAAAAATCATGAAATACCAGTTATAAGAAATACCTTGCTATGAACTAAATATAGTTGTCACAGTGAACTAAGAAGTGCCGTTACTGTGATGTCACAACACTAGTATTGTGTCACTTCTTCGTATTGTGTGATTCAGTAATGGCACTTCTCAGTTTCATGTCAACACAGTAATGGCAGTTCTTAGTTTCATGTCATCACAGTAATGGCAGTTCCTAGTTTCATGTCATCACAGTAATGGCAGTTCTTAGTTTCATGACATCACAGTAATGGCACTTCTTAGTGTTTTGTCATCACATTAATGGCACTACTTAGTGTCATGTCGTCATAGTAATGGCACTTCTTAGTGTCATGATATCATAGTAATGGCACTTCATAGTGTCATATCATCACAGTAATGGCACTGCTTAGCATTGTGTAATCACAGTAATGACACTTCTTAGTGTCATGTCATCATAGTAATGGCACTTCTTAGTGTCGTCATCACAGTAATGGCACTGCTTAGCATTGTGTATTCACAGTAATGACACTTCTTAGTGTCATATCATCATAGTAATGGCACTTCTTAGTGTCATGTCATCACAGTAATGGCACTGCTTAGCATTGTGTAATCACAGTAATGACACTTCTTATTGTCATGTCATCATAGTAAAGCCACTTCTTAGTGTCATGTCATCACAGTAATGGCACTGCTTAGCATTGTGTAATCACAGTAATGACACTTTTTAGTGTCATGTCATCATACAAGGGGTGTTCAAATATGAATGCAACTAGGCCAATATCTCACTTTTAACCACGATTTGCACGAAATATGTACATGTTAGATGGTTGTGTAAGCTCTCCATTGATACAATACATGTGTAAATCCGTTCAGTCTAGCTTTGACAATTGCTCGATTAACACTGTCTACTCGTGTACACTAAAGCTAAAATGGTTGGGAAAAGGTCTCCTTTCACTGACCAAATACGGTCCTATATCAAGAACTGCTGTATTCTTGGTATACAGGCGAAATAGATATTTAATGAAACAAAGCACCCATTGTACGCGAATATCTGAAACAGGAAAAGGTTGTCGAGCTTCCGCACCCTCATTATTCGCCAGATCTTGCCCCTTGTGACTTTTTCCTATTCCCGAGGCTCACAAAACACCTCGCTGGAAGAAAATATAAAACGCACAAAAATCTCGGTTCGGCTATTTTTCAACAGTATACCTTGAAAAGATTATGAAAAACGCATTTGAAAATTGGATTAAAAGACTGAAACTTTGTGTATCACATGGTGGCGAGTATTTTGAAGGATTGAGATAAAGATTTTGGCATTGTTTATTAAGCGCTTCAGAAAATTAACCCAGTTGCAGTCATATTTGAACACACCTCATAGTAATGGCACTTCCTAGTGTCACATTATCATGGTAATGACACTTCTTAGTGTCATGTCATCACAGTAATGACACTTTTAGTGTCATGTCATCATAGTAATGACACTTCTTAGTGTCATGTCATCACAGTAATGGCACTTCCTTGTGTCATGTCATCATAGTAATGACCCTTAGTGTCATGTCATCACATTAATGGCACTTCTTAGTGTCATGTCATCATAGTAATGGCACTTCTTAGTAATGACACTTCTTAGGGTCATGTCATCACATTAATGGCATTTCTTAGTGTCATCAACATAGTAATGGCACTTCTTAGTGTCATGTCATCACATTAATGACACTTCTTAGTGTCATATCATAGTAATGGCACTTCTAAGTGTCATGTTATCACAGTAATGACATTTCTTAGTGTCATGTCAGCACAGTAATGGCACTTCTTAGTGTCTGTCAGCACAGTAATGGCACTTCTTAGTGTCATGTCAGCACAGTAATGGCACTTCTTAGTGTCATGTCATCACAGTAATGGCACTTCTTAGTGTCATGTCAGCACAGTAATGGCACTTCTTAGTGTCACGTCAGCATAGTAATGGCACTTCTCAGTGTCATGTCATCATAGTAATGGCACTTCTTAGTGTCATGTTATCACAGTAATGACACTTCTTAGTATCATGTCTTCACAGTAATGGCACTTCTTAGTGTCATGTCAGCACAGTAATGGCACTTCTTAGTGTCATGTCATCACAGTAATGACACTTCTTAGTGTCATGTCATCACAGTAATGGCACTTCTTAGTGTCATGTCAGCACAGTAATGGCACTTCTTAGTGTCATGTCAGCATAGTAATGGCACTTCTCAGTGTCATGTCATCATAGTAATGGCACTTCTTAGTGTCATGTTATCACAGTAATGACACTTCTTAGTATCATGTCTTCACAGTAATGGCACTTCTTAGTGTCATGTCAGCACAGTAATGGCACTTCATAGTTCACTGTGGCTTTTAGTCCACAGCAAGGCATTTTTTAAATATCATGTTGGGAGACTGTGTTATGGATGTGACAGTGTTCTACCAAAACATTTAAATGGCCACGGCTCGCTCACCTGAGTGAAACAGCTATGGCAGATATGCAGCTGTTATGCAACATTTTTCCAGTCGTCATTGCAACTAATGAAAAGATCATCATTTGAACAGTTTTTGGTTTTGAAGAAGTTGAATGTTTTTATTATTATTATTTTTACCATACCATTAACAATATCATGATTTTATACACGTATACAGCATTGGAATGGGGGAAGATAACCCTCGCAGAATAAAAGTTTGATTGTAACTTAAAGCTTTTACTTATATATCGCAAGTTTTAGACACTTCAGCTATTTTTGTCTTTGTGTGTGCATTCATTGCTCTCAAGAGGTATTTCAGTTGCTTGTAACTACCAATGTCTATGTCCCCTTACAAGACCAGACAAGACAAGCTCAACAGGGTCTTCTTTCCCTGCCTGTGCTTAACAGAGTCTTCTTTTCCTGCTGGTGCTTTACAAATTTCCTACTTTAAAATTTTGCCATCAAAACCAAGCAAAATGGCCTCTGGTCATAATATATATAAACTGGATAGACAATCATCAAGTGATCAATAACTGCAAAAAGTGGCTCACATCACTTCATATGGAGAAAATGCAATTAAACCATTTTCTCGTAGTAAGTAATAAGTCTATTGGAGCATTCTGTTGCCATGGCAACCAAACCAAGAGGCAGATCATCATAATTTTAACTATTTTGACTTGTATGTACCCAAGCAACATTTGTACCAAATCAGAGTCCTACTGCTTCAGTGGTTTTGGAGGAGTTGTCATTAAAAAATCCTTTTTTTAAAATTTAATGTTGCCATGGCAACCAAACAAAATGGCCAATGGTCATAAAACACATGAAATGGGTAGACAATCATCAACTGCTAATTGTCAAATATAGTTCACACCATTTTACTGGTTGTGGAGAAAATGCAGTTTACCGGTAACCATTTTCCCATTATAAGTCTATGGGAGCTTTCTGTTTGCAATGGCAACCAAACCAAGACACATACCATCATAATTTTAGCTACTTTATATTGCCCTTACCCAAGCAACATTTGTACCAAATTAGAGCCCTAGTGCTTCAGAGGTTTTGGAGTTGTCATTTAACCCTCATCCTGTGGTTTGTGTAAGTATATGCTTTCAGAGGTTAGGCCTATTTGAGAGCAACTCAGCACCTCCAGAACAAATCCTGTCATTTAGTTTTAGGTTGTCAGACAGGGAAGGGAATGCATCTTATCACAAACCTTCATTTGTCTGTATTCATGTTCAATCAGTGCAATGATTTTCCAAAATCATGGTCAAATTCCATCACTTTCATTTTTCCATTTTTTTTATTTTTTTTTTTTTTTTTTTTTTTTTTGATCTCTCCCCGATACAATCTAAAAGACTCCTATGCCAACCACACAAACTCTACTTAAACACTTTCCAATGATAAGTAGCCACAAATGGTAGCAAGTTGTCAAATCTTTCCTGCAATGACCATTACTAGTCTCTTGGAGTTTTCTTTTTTTTTTTTTAAGTCTGTGAAGCAAACATCGGTTTTTAACAGGACTCGCTATCACATGAAACTTTCACAGCAGGATAAGGGTTAAAAAAATTCTTTTTTAAAATTACAGTCTTACTGCTTCAGTGGTCTTGGAGGAGTTGTCATTTAAAAATTCTTTTTTTTTTAAATTTAATGTTGCCATGGCAACAAAACAAAATTATCACTGGTAATAAAATACATAATTTGAGTAGACAATCATCAAATGTTAATAACTGCCAAATATGGTTCACATCCCTTTACTGGTTATGGAGAAAATGCAATTTAACCATTTTGCCATTATAAGTCCATGGGAGCTTTCTGTTGCCATGGCAACCAAATTAAGAGGCAGATCACCATAATTTTAGGTATTTTCAAACCCCTGCCCAAGCAACATTCTTACTTAATTAGGGACAAATCACTTCAATGGTTTTGAGGGACTTGTCATTTGAAAGCTTTGTTTGTGTTGAGGTTTTACGGCCCAGTCAATCCAATGGGGTCATGTCGAGCGCGGTCAGTTTACCTAGCCACACGTTTACTGGGCAGGCTTAGTCCTCTAAGCAGTTAACCAGTATTGTACACATTCTTTCGCCAGAAATTGACAACTGCCCTTCTTAAATCAGCAGAAGGGAGTGAATGACCGTAGAAAATATTTCATGATCAGTCTCTACGAAAGAATGTTGCCGACCTCGGCGGGGTTGAACCTGCGACCTCCTGGTCTCCAGTCGGACGGCACATCCAACTGAGCCACCAAGGCCACATTTGAAAGCTAACAGATGGACAGACGCACAGATGGATGACGGACAAAAAGTGTTTACTATAGCTCATCCTGAGCATTTTGAAATTTATGTGCTAAATGGTTAAAAAAAAAGCAGCTTTGGCAGAAAACTGATATGAAGCCCTTTCAAAAACAAATTGGTCGCCATACTGGTATTATGGATGACGATGATTTGATGTTATATGTCATAATTTGAGTAGACAAGGATGGTGGAAGGATGATAATGAAACTCTTTGCAATGAAGCGCCGCACAGTCAGGAGCTTAATTCCGGCTCTTGCGGGATATAAACCCAGGACCTTGTGATCCAAAGTAGGAAGCACTAACCACTTGGCCACCAGAACAATTCCTGGTAATATAGCTTTAAGTGATGAAATGGAAAACAAGAATATAGGCTATCTGGATACCAAGATAATCCCCTGTCTCCAGTATTGTAAGTCAAGTGCTGACCTTGAAATTGAGGTTAAGGTCGCTCAAAACTAATCTTCACTTCACACTGTCACCTGAAGCCATCCATTGGTTCAGGAGATTGTGCAAGCTGTTTTTTATTATTATTATTATTATTTGTGTGTGTGGGAGGGGGGAGGCATGTTGTTTAGTTAACTGTGACCTTGAAAATTATATAAAGGTCACCAAAATCAAACCAGCTCTTATGCATGTATTGGAACAGACAGGGGCGATTGAAAAGTCTCATGGACTTAGGCAAAAGAATACAAGCTGCAAGCTTCACTGAATTAGTGATCAATTTGCACAGAAAGCTTGAAGTAATTTGTGTAGTGTATGTATGTGTTTTGTTTTAGGTGCAAGCAATTTAATATTGAGCATCCATCATTTCTTATAAAATGGACAAAACCTGATTCTGATTTTATGGTGATTTTTTTACATGACTTAATTCATGTATAGAGCACTAGGATGTAGGGGTAGATAATACTCAAAGGATGAAATTTTGACAAGAGCAGAATGCTTTTCTCACTTCCATTAATGTTTGCAAAATCATAAAAAAAAATCACTTACCATTCTGATTTTATTTTTCTTTTCATTTTACCCCTTATATAGCTTTGTAATAAGGGCAGACAACACCTAAGGGACAAACTTTTGATAATAAACTGGTCCAGGGGTTTCAGAATTGTTCAAAGGTGTTACCAAATGGACAGTGGGCAAGAATAGCTTTTGGCTCTGATGAGCTCAAACGATGGCAGTGGCCATCATTTTGCCTCTAATAATGACACTGAATAGTGAATACTGTTAACCCATTCCTGGGGACCCCAAGGACATTTTTCTACACAGAAGACTCAAGACTGCTGGATATTACAGTATGTAGGTTGTGGGCGGGGGGCGGGGGGGGGTGGGGGGGGGTGGGGGGGGGGGGGGGGTGCTGCGTTGACCAATAATGTTTTTATTTTCTAAAGCGGACTCCTTCTACCTTGGGCTATGAAATTATCACATATTACTTGCAGTTATCTTGTGTTGAGGTTTCACAACCCAGTCAACAATATTTCAGTCAGTCCAACAGTGGGAGAGATAATGACAACAATTTGGTGCTTAACATCCCTTTCAATATTCTTTAAGTGATGCTGAGACAATAAAAGGGTGATAATGAAAGGCTCTATGCAATAAAGCGCTACAGAGTCAAGATTTTAATTCTGGGCAATCTGATCATTCATTGTCAGCATGAAGTAACTTTGCAGCCTTGGCTAGCCAAAATGTGCTTAGTGAAGAATTTGATCAGACTACGCAAAAATGCAAAATGATCTGAATCTGTGCTGGGCACACTTCTGAAGGTACTTTTCTCTCACACTGTACCTCAATTATAATGTGCTGGAATTAAGAATCAAAAGAAAACAACAAAGAAACGTGAGTTTTTATTACCAAGAATGTTATAACCATATACCATTTCTACCATAAAGCAATTAATAATAAATATACTATTTAACATTTAAAGCACCAAGCAAAATTTGAAGCAGATGACAATCTAAATCTATCTTTATATGATCTCCAACCTCTCATGAGGGTTACTGAGGTGTGTGTGCGCATGGTGTGTTAGTAAGGGAAGAGAAAAGTGAAATAAAATAGTGCTGATAAAAAGATTTAAAAGCAAGGTGAGATGGAGGTCAGAGATGACAGAATAAGTGTTAGTAAGAAGAATTTAAAATACTTTTTTTTTTCCACAGAAAATGATTCTGGACATTTCATAAAAAAACTAGAACAGTGTTTTCGGAGGAAAACGTATGTCCCCCACCAGTTTGAACAGACCTATCATTGAAAAAGGTTGTATCTATAATTTATCTTTTTTTTTGTGTGTGTGTGTGTGTGGTCGATGGGGGCCATTTTCCAAAATCTAAGCCCTAGTGTGACCTTGAAAATGGGGTCAAGATCACCAAAATCTAATCAGTTCTTGTCCCTGTCTCAACAATATAGCTGTACAAGTTTAGTCAAACTTCATCCATTCATTCTGGAGAGGGTGCAGACAATCCATTTTTCAACAATCTGAGCCCTCTTGTGACCTTGAAAATGGGGTCAAGGTCAACAAAATCTAATCAATTCTTTTTCATGTAGCAACAATATAGCTGTGCAAGTTTGGTCAAAATCGATCCATTCTTTCAATGAGATAGGGTGCATACAAGCCATTTTTCAACAATCTAAGCCTTTGTGTGACCTTGTAAATTGGGTCAAGGTCACCAAAATCTAATCATTTCTTTTCCATTTCACAACAACATAGATATACAAGTTTAGTCAAAATCCATCTGTTCATTCTGGAGATGCAATGACATGGTACCCACTGTCTATACATCTGAGGTCAGTAAATGACAAAGTTCAAAAAGAACAAAAAAGTGACAAAAAATATGGCAAGGATTATGACCCAATACTAATGTTAAAGTTGGTATCTACAATTCTGAGAGCGCTAAATGTTGTGTTTAAGGACCGCAAAAAAAAAAAAAAAAAAGCACTGATCAGACAAGAAGATTGCTTAATTGGCTTAATTGGGTTTTCCCTCTCATAATTTAAATTTAAATCCACTTCAGACCCCTTTTACAAGAAGAAACTAATTTTGACATCCGAGATGTATATGAATTCTTAGTGACCTGGTAAAAATCAATATTAACAGAAACATGCATATTCTCTATGCAATTTAACCTGCTTTCCACACAAAATTTAGCAGTTAAATGCTAAATGCTAAATGCTAAATGATAGTATGAAAAGACTTTTTTGAAATGGACCAGATAAATTTTACTTTCGAGCAAAAATGGTTCGGCCATTTTGAACAGAATACAGCTTTAAGAAAGTCAGTGTAGATTTATTATTGCTTCAAAGCTGTTCCTTTGCTCCTACACGTTTTCGCGATGAGTGCTATAATACCTAGTTTTTTTAGGTCTTCAAAACCATCATTTTTCACCAACACTTGTGTTTTGTAAACAATTCCAGAATGGAACGACGCCAAAGAAAAAAAATCTGGCAGACACTTAACATAAACTCGTAAGAGCCACAACGTGAAAAAATGTCCCTTCTGGCTATGTGCGCCCATCGAAGACTCAAATCAACCTGCGCATCCGTGCAGTCTGTTCAGAGTCTTCGTAGCCCGCATGGAGAAACGTTGCATCCTTGGCCATCCAGATTGCGCACACTGAGGATTCTGATCAGACTGCGCGAATGATACAAAGCTGTAAGAGGAGTTGCACTCTCAAGAGGTACCAACTGTTTATATATAAAGGGTGAAAACTGACTAAGTTCACAATGTGGAAAAAGTGACAAAAAATGTTCTAACAATTATATCCAAACCACATACACATCCTCATACCATGAAGAAAACATATGCAAAGTTTAAAAACAATCGGTACAAAACTGTAGGAGGAGTTGCGCTCACAAGAGGTACCCACTGTCTATATGTTGAGGTGAAAAATGACTAAGTTCACAATGTGGAAAAAGTGACAAAAAATAATCTGACAATTATATCCAAACCACATGCACATCTTCATACCATGACGAAAACACATGCAAAGTTTCAAAATGATCGGTATAAAATAGTAAGAGGAGATGCGCTCACAAGACACCCAGGGTAAATGTTGACGGAAAGATGAACGGATGGACGGACAGACGGAAACTTGCAAGCCTAAGTCGCCCATGCTAAAGCAAGTGTGACAAAAATGCTGTCTGCTGCAGTTGTGATTGGTGCTTTAAGAGTTAACCCATTTACTGATGGGATATAAACACTCAAAATACACTGTAAATATGAAAACAGTAAAATCTCTAATAAAACAGAAATATTTTCTGATTCTTAATAAAAAGACAATGTATATCAAATAATTATTAGTCATAAATCAAAACAGACACTGAAATAAAATCTACTCAGACACTGTCCTTGTAAAAAAATTTCTTACAATTTTCCTCACTTGACTGCTGCACAAAGATTTTTTTTCCACGCAAGACACCCCTCTACAGAACTAATGCTAAAATCCATATGTAATCCATGTGAAAGCCTTCCTATGAGTAATTGTGTTGCTGGTATCTTTAAGAATATTCATATAAGAGCCAAGGAACTGAACTGAATCCACACTTTTCCAAGAAAATATAACCTGCCCTATGAAGAAGTAAGAGGAGACGTTAAATGGCCACCACACAACACTGAACACCAGTTGTACTGAGGATAACTAGGTTTTGTAAAGAAAGATTCTTCAGAAGCAAGGATTACAGCAATCAGACTGCTTTATTCAGTCTGTTCATGAACAGTAAAACTTTGCCGTCTGCTATTGCAGGCATCAAAACTGAAAAAGATTCTCTGAGAAAGCTCTGGTTTGCTTGCACTCTCAGGTCTTATAAAAGGGAAAAGAACCCTTTATCTTACATAGGCAAGCTTTACTACATTTAATATCATACATGTAGTAATCTAAATATAGAATTCAATAAATGCAATCATCTTTAATCACCCCATTGATTAAGTTGATACAGAATAACCTCTAAGCAGTTAACAAGTACTTTGTGCACCTATTTCTGCCAGCAAAAGAGGGAAATCACTAAAGAAAACATTTCATAACCAATCTTAGTCAATGGAACATTACCATTTAAACATTTACAATTACCCTTTGACAGAAGCCTCAGTATAAAATTTTGTGAAAAGTGGCTATGTAGTTCAAAGGAGAAGAAATTTCATATTTTATACATGTATGCAGCCCAAGAGCAAGGGCAGATTACCCTGGGGTGGGGGATAAAACTTTGATCGTAAGTGAAGGCTTTTGCTACTTTGATCATATATTGTAAGGTTCAACCATTTGACTTCAAAAGTTTGGGAAAATATGTTTTCAACGTTTTCCAGGGAAATAAATTGAATTAACTGATTGACTGAATGAGTTGGGGTTTAATGACACGTCAATCCTTGTGGGTCATTTTGTGGTCTCCAAGAGAAAGGGAGAAGAGAGATAGAGGAGATAGTAGAGGAGGTGAAAGAGATGGACAGGGGAGAAAGGAAAATGAATGAAAGTGAAAAAACAGAAGAAATAAAAACCTTCCCCGTCTACCCTTACCAGCTACAAGGATAACAATGCCCAACTGTAAGCCAATATCAGTTGGACATTCCCGGTGACGCAAGATACTGGACACCTTTGCCTCACCTAACCACCCCTGAAGTAAATTTAACTTTGCCCCAAAAAAGGTCAAAGGTCAACCTTGGGTCATCATTTGAAAAGCTCTGGTAGGGCTCAAAATCTCAACACTATATTATCAAGACTCAATCTCAAACCATTCTTGGTTCTAGAGAAGAAGATTTTTAGTGTTTTTACCTTGTGCATGTATCGGCATGGCAGCCATCTTGGTCGACAGAGCATGACCATTTAAACATTCTCAATCCTCCTTCAGAAACTAGAGGACCAAGTGGGCCAGAAATCGCTCACCTGGATTAGGCTGATCATGATATGTTACATTGTGCCATAGTGGCCATCTTGGCTATCAGATCAGATTGCCTTTAGTAATTCAGAATCTGATGTTGTTTTAAGAGTTTCAAGATTACCACCATGGCCGTCATCTTGGATACTGGAACAGAATGATTCAGCAATTCTGAATCTCTATTTCACCCCGATGCCTCCCATCAAGTTTTGGCTCAACCTCACTTACTGTTTGGGAGGAGATGTGATTTGAAGAATTTCAAGATGGCGGCCATCTTGGACATTGGAGCAGAAGGATTTTAGCAATTCTGAATTTCCATATCACCCTAATGCCTCCCATCATGTTTAAGCTCAATCAGACTTACCCTTCGGTAGCACATGCGATTTCAAGATTTTAAAGATGGCTGCCATGGTGGCTATCTTGGATATCAGAATGGAATCATTTTAGCAATTCTAAATCTCTATGCTGCCCCAGTGCCTTCCATCAAGTTTCCCCTCCATCCAACTTACTGTTTGGGAGCAAATAACAAATGAAGACTTACAAGATAGCCGGAGGAGATGTTGTTCGAAGATTTTCAAGAAGGCTGACAATTTTAGCAATTCTGAATCTCTATGTCAATTCGATGCCTCCAATCAAGTTTTGACTCAATCAGACCTATCGTTTGGGATTAGATGTCGTTTGAAGAATTTCAAGATGGCCGCCATATCTTGGATATCTGAACGGAAGGATTTTAGCAATTCTGAATCTCTATGTCACTGTGACGCTTGCCATCAAGTTTTGGCTCAATCCAACTTACTGTTTGGGACGAGATGTCATTTGAAGAATTTCAAGATGGCATCCATGGCGGCCATCTTGGATATTAGAAGGGTACAACTTTAGCAATTCTGAATTTTTATGTTGCTCCAATGCCTCCCATCAAGATTTGGCTCAATCCCACCTACGGTTTGAAAGATGTCGTTTGAAGTATTTCAAGATGGCCGTCTTGGATAGGGGAACAGAACGATTTTAGCAATTCTGAGTCTTTATAACTCTCCAAAGCCCCCAATCAAGTTTCAGCTCAATCTGACTTATTGTTTTGGATTAGATGTCATTTGAAGAATTTCAAGATAGCCGCCATGGCGGCCATCTTGGATATCTGAATGGAGATGTCGTTTGAAGACTTTCAAGATAGCCCCCATCTTGGATATCGGAACGGAACAATCTTAGCAATTCTGAATCTCTGTGTCGCTCCAATGCCTCCCATAAAGTTTTAGCTCAATCTGACTTATGGGTTTTTAGAGGAGATATCTTTTGAAGAATTTCAAGATAGCCGCCATTGGAACGGAACAATTTTAGCAATTCTGAATCTCTGTGTCACTGTGATGCTTCCCATCAAGTTTTGGCTCAATCCAACTTACAGTTTGGGAGGAGATGTCATTTGAAGAATTTCAAGATGGCCGTCATGGATATCGGAACGGAACAATCTTAGCAATTCTGAATCTCTATGTCGCTCCGATGCCTCCCATAAAGTTTCAGCTCAATCTGACTTAAAGTTTTGGAAGAGGTATGGCCTCAACTGGACTTAGGGTTTGGGAGGAGATGTCGTTTGAAGAATTCCAAGATGGCCACCATGGCGGACATCTTGGATATTGGAATGGAATGATTTTAGCAATTTTGAATCTCTGTGTCACTGTGATGCCTCCCATCAATTTTCAGCTCAATCGGACTTAGGGTTTAGGAGGCTGATGTTGTTCGAAAACTTCAAGATGGCGGCCATCTTGGATATCGGAACGGAACGATTTTAGCAATTTTGAATGTCACTGTGATGCCTCCCATCAAGTTTCAGCTCAATTGGACTTAGGGTTTAGGAAAAGATGTCGTTTGAAGAATTTCAAGATGCGGCCATCTTGGATATTGGAACGGAACGATTTTAGAAATTCTGCATCTCCATGTTGCCACAATGCCTCCTACTAAGTTTCAGCTCAATCCAACATGGTTCTGTAGGAGATGTCAAAAATGTGAAAAGCTAATGACAGATGGACGGATGAATGACAGACAACAGGCCATTGCATAAGCTGACCTTGAGCAAAGTTAAAAAAAAGACTCCACATAATATTTGATGGAAACTGGCCATCTGGATACAATTTTGATTGTACCTAAAAGGTTTTGCTATTTCAATCATATACTGTACATTTCAACCATAAGTCCCTGACTATCAGTATCTGTGATCTGGTCCATCATGGTCCTGTTTGTGGTTTTCTTCACCATTCAGCCCTTTGCTTTGTTTCATCACAGTGTTTGTGATTATATGTGTTTCATGAGGTAGAGGACCCCTACTAAAAGAACTAAGGGTGAGGTTTTGCACAAGTAAACACCCACCCCTCCCTCCTTAGTACTTTTTTCTACTGATCATATATGTATATGACATGTATAATGGCATGGTGGCCACCTTGGTTGATGCGAACTCTCAATATCCGTTTGGCAGAAAGCGCAATATGAAACTTGGAGAAAAATTTTACTTCTTTGATTTAACATTGTAAGTTTCAATACATTTTGAGAAAAAAAAATTTCAACATTTTCCCCAGACAAATATATGAAGAAGTAAATTTCACCTTGCCATTAAAAGGTCAAAAGACAATTATTTGAATAAACTTGCCAGTCATTGTATTTCAGATGCTATAAACGAAGATTCAGTTTCAAAGTGTATTCATACAGCCCTTTTAATAAATACCCACAGCATGTTTTCATGGAGAAATAAAAAATATATAAACCCTCTTCAGTTGTTCAATGTTTCTGATCTAGAAGTATAGCAAAACACTGTTACAGTAACTAGAATCTGGCCTCAACATATGTTTTCAATAATAAGAAAACTATTTATCTAGCTACTTCACTTCTCTAGAACTTTGGAACAGACCTGTTCACTAATGCACAGACTGTTCTGTTGCTTTTTCCTGCTTGATATTGTGATCTTTTATATACTGTCATGCCTCAATGGACACCCTAAGTCAATAAAAACAACAAAAATCATGAGAGCTTAGAATAGAAAACATCTAAAATGTGTACAGAAGCTAGAAGCAAGTGGCGAAACTGGACAAAAAGCTGTGAATGGCTAAGAGCAGATAACTCTTGAAGATCACTATGAATTAGTTGCACACTTCTAGTATATATTATTATTCTGTTAGATTTATAAATTTGTTATGTCTGGTTCAGGGTCACCACCTACTGACTGGAGTATAAAGTGCAACAACATCAAAACATTTAGCTTTTAAATAGTCATAAAACAGTTCTCTTAAACTTTTGTGTCAAAGGGAAATTCACATGGGGAATCAGAAACACATAATAATAGCTTTTTTCTAGCATTCACTGAAATTTGAACTGGCATGATCCTTAGAGCCTGCTTCTATGTCCACCCGGCAAATTGGACATTTCTTATTAGTTGTCAGCCACTGGTCAACACACACTATATGGAATAGATGCATGCAAGGCAGTCGTCTGAAAATAAAAATACACATAAAATTATCATTATTAGGAAAGATGGGTGCTGGTTTGGTGTTTTAAACCCCTTCCAACATGAAGTCTTATCAAGATGATGGAAGGATAATAATAGAAGAAGGCTCCATGAAACAATGTACAGTGACAAGCTGAACTGTGCCTCCAGTGGAATTCGAACTCTGGGTCCTTGTGATAGGAATTTGGGAGCTCTTACCACAGCCACATGGAAACTTATTGTTAAGAAGGAGCAGTAGATGATAACACTGGGATAATTTTCTCTATTTCTCTATAAAAACCTATGTTGTGGGTACTCATTAGAAGGGCCTCAATGCAGCACTTCTAATGAGCAAACACATTTTAATGGAGAAATATGATTATCTCAGAATATTCGTCAACTAATCCTACTTAACAACTCCTTTGATTATGTGAACAAGTCTGTTTATCATGATGTGGCTATTATTCCGTGGATAACGTCATGTCATAAAAATGATATGGCCACGTTACATTACACTTTGTGACTGGCGTGTATTGTCATCAAGCAGTCTGTGACAAAGTTATGTTTCCTGTTGAAAAATGGTTCAGCTTCTACGGCCATTAAATACAGTTAAAAGTCATAGGATAAACACACTCTTTCATTCCTGGCCATTTCATATGAAACTCGCTGAAGGCTTGTTAGATAAATTTCACATGAAATAACTACTCATGTAAGATCCTATATGTACTGTATATCCATATCATCCCCAGAATTCGCAGTATGCAGGGTAAAATACTATTTGGTAATTGTTTTGCAATTTTATTGTTTTCAGATTTAAATTTAGTTTATGTTAGCTCTCTAAACAGTTCACATAGCACATACCTACACGAGTACACTTAATAATCAAGTATCTATGCAGACAACATCAAAATTTAGAAAAGTCTAATTAAATTCAAACACCTTTTAGCCTGTTCATATCTTTCCCCATCATTTAGTGAAAACAAGCAAATTCCATAGGGAATTTATGTCCCCCGCCTTATTTTTATTTGAGCTGTTAAAAATGGGTAAGTTGACCAGAGGACCACTGGTCCTGTATCACTTACCTAAGTATTGAAGCAAGAAACCAGTGATAAAAAATAATTTCAGGATTCTGAAAAATCCACATGCATATCTTCAGACCATCCTTAAAGCATCTGTAAAGTTTTAAAAGGATCGGCTTAAAACTGTGGTAGGAGTTACGGGGACAAGGTACCTACTTCCTATACCCTTCTGTAGTATTAGAACTCAAAAAATGTCTAAGTTAAAAATGCAGAAAAAGTGATAAAAAATTATTTCAGGATTTTGAAAAAAACACATGCATATCTTCAGCCCATCCTAAAAGCCCATGTAAAGTTTCAAAAGGATCGGCCAAAAACTGTGGGAAGAGATAAGGGGACAAGGTACCTACTCCCTATACACTTCTGTAATATTAGGACTCAAAAAATGTCTAAGTTTAAAATGCGGAAAAAGTGATAAAAATTACTACAGGATTCTGAAAAAGCCACATGCATATCTTCAGGCCATCCTAAAAGCCCATGTAAAGTTTCAAAAGGATCGGCCAAAAACTGTGGGAAGAGTTAAGGGGACAAAGTACCTACTCCCTATACACTTCTGTAATATTAGAACTCAAAAAAATGTCTAAGTTCAAAATGTGTAAAAAGTGATATTAAATAATTTCAGGATTCTGAAAAAACCACATGCATATCTTCAGACCATCTTAAAAACCGCTTTTAAGTTTCAAAAGGATCGGACAAAAACTGTGGTAGGAGTTACGGGGACAAGGTACCTACTCCCTATACGCTTCTGTAGTATTAGAACTCAAAAAATGTCTAAGTTAAAAATGCGGAAAAAGTGATAAAAAATTATTTCAGGATTCTGAAAAAAAAACAGGAAGTTTTTTAAAAGTAAAACATATTTTAACGAGTAATACTTAACCTATAGATAATGTGCTATTCTATTCTGTTATTCACCCCCTCCACAGAAAAACGACCTTTCAGTCGTGATAAAGTCTTAATTCAGAAGGTCCCTTTAAACAGTTACCTGTATGACGTAGTTCCTCCCGCTCAAATGATCACGTGTCAGTTTCTTTTATGTGTAAAACAATACACAATTAGGAGAAAAGAGCGAGGGAAGGGAGGTGGGACGATAAATACTTATCTATAGGTTAAGTATTACTCGTTAAAATATGTTTTACTTTTAAAAAACTTCATTTTAACTTCGTAATACATTAGCCTATAGATAATGTGCTAGAATTTGCAGAATAGGAGGGAGGATTTCTCCTAATAAGTTAGTCCCAACTTCTGTCTTAAGACTTAGTAAAAAATTTATTTTATATATATATAATGAGGACATAATTAGTGCTTAAGGCAATAATAAGGTCCTTTAACCAAGGATAAAGTAATCCAGGGTTAAGATATATATAAAATAAAGGTATAATATAATATAATTAGTACTTTTCTAGTATAGCATCAGGGATAGGAGGCTGTTGACGTTGTCTACGCATCCATAGCTGGTTGCTGTTGCCCCCCCACCACTTTTTGGGCCACTACAATGGGGCCCAAACTTTGAAGATTCTCTGCTTGTTGAGACATATCTCTGAGATAGAATTTTGCGAAAGTTGAAGAAATATTCAAAACCGCTACTTGAAGTATATCATTGAGAGGAACTTTGTCGAAGAAAGCCCAAGAAGAGGAAAGAGCTCTCACTACATGAGCTTTGATTTTAAGGAAAGAGATGTATTGTTTAGTGAGTTTCCTATAGGCAAGTTTAACAGTGTAAGATATCCATCTCGAGATAATATCTTTAGAAATATCCTTATTGCCTTTAATAGGAAGAAAGAGTCTAGTTCTGTTCTGGCGATAAGAGCTAGTCATTTTGAGATAGAATTTCAGAGACCTAACGGGGCAAAGAAGTCTGTCAGTATGTTCCCGTTTACATATTCGAGCAAGACTAGGAACAACAAAAGGATCTGGTTTAACAGAAGGAAGCTGGGTTTTTGCTAAAAAGCCAGATTTAAGAATCAAGGAAACTGAACCATCAGATTGATTAAATCTTAAATGTTGTGAATCCATAGCCAGAGCATGTATTTCACTACATCTTTTAGCAGTGGCAAGAGCTAAGAGAAAGGCTGTCTTAATAGTAACGTGAAATTTAGAAGCCTTATCAAGAGGTTCAAAGGGTGGTTTTTGTAGACATACTAAAACCCATGATAAGTCCCATTTAGGTGTAAGAGATCTTTGTACTGGTCGTTGAAGTTCAAATGATCTGATAAGTTCAGATAAGACTGGATTAGATCCGATTCTATTACTGGTTTTGAATTTTAAAGTGTTAGAGATCATAGATCTATAACCTTTAATAGTACTAATCTGACATTTCTTTTCCGAAAAAAGAAAGATTAAGAAATCGGCTATAACTGTAATAGGGGCCGAGATTGGAATAAATTTTTTGTATGACACCAATTAGAGAAGATGGTCCATTTTGCATCGTAGACTTTTTGTGTAGATGCTCTTCTTGATCTGGAGACAAAATCTGCAACGTTTTGTGAAAATTTCTTATCTCTGATTGATTGTTTGATAACTCCCAGGCGTGAAGGTCGAGAATTGGGAGGTTTTGATGGACAAATCTTCCTTTGGATTGAGTCAGTAGTCTTGGAATTAGTGGCAGACGAATTGGGGCTGACACTAACAGAAGAAGAAGTTCTGAGAACCACTGTTGTTGTGGCCAGAACGGAGCTATGAGAACTATTCTGCACTGATGTTGTCAGATTTTCTCTAGAACAGCAGGTATCAGAATAAAAGGAGGAAAAGCATATGCATGAAGATGATTCCAGTCCATGGACAAGGGCATCTATCGCTAGTGCTTTGTAGTCTTGTACTGGAGAGACATATAATGGGAGTCTGTGGTTGAATCTTGTCGCAAACAGATCCACATTTGGGAAGTTGAGCATCTGGAATACTGAATTCGCAACTGTTTGATCCAGAGCCCATTCTGTCTTGATAGGTTTGTCTAGTCTTGAGAGGCAGTCTGCAAGAATGTTGAATTTGCCTGGAATGTGACCAACTCTGATAACTAGTCTTGTTCCAAGCACCAATTGAGTATTTTCCAAACTTCTACGCAAAGATTGGGGGAATGAGTGCCACCCTGTTTGTTGATATATGAGACCACCATTGTGTTGTCTGTGGATATCATGATGCAAGAATGGTGAATAAATGTTTTGGCTTGTTTCAGTGCTAATCTTAGGGCCATCATTTCTAACATATTGATATGGAGCTGGGATTGGTTTTCTGTCCAGCGACCATGAAAGGACAGTGTTGTCAGCTCTAAATGAGCTCCCCATCCGTAATGACTGGCATCCGTATAAAGGAAGAATTCGGGGTCTGGAGGATGGATAGAAGTCCCTGTCTCGAATCGAATGGGGTTTATCCACCATTGTACGTGAGATCGAACCATACCGTTTATCGAGATTGGTGATCGAGAGGAAGAATATGAGGTTTCCAGACAGACAGCAGGCACATCTGAAGAGGACCTAAGTGCAGTCTGCCTAGGAGAACAAGGTCTGCTGCAGCACTGAGTTTGCCCAAAAGGGAAAGGAAAGTTTGTGCCGATACATGTTTGGCTGACATTATTTTCTTGATTGTCATAATTAGGTTCTGTACACGATCCGTTGGAACCCTGACTAAATTTTGTTGCTTCAGAAATTCCATACCTATGAAGGTGAATTTCTGAGCAGGAAAGAGATCTGACTTCTTGAGATTTGGCAGAAAACCTAGGCTTTGGATAGTTTGAATGCAAAAGCTTGTCTGAGTAATCAGTCGGTTGCAAATCAGATTTTTGATCAGCCAATAGTCTAGGTATGGAAAAACTGATATGGCACGTTGGCGTAGAAAAGCTGCAATAATGTCCATCAGTTTCTAAAAAATTAAAGGACTTAGGGACATTCCGAACGGTAGGGCCGAAAAGTGATATACTTGATCTTCGTGTATGAAGCGAAGATACTTCCTGGATTGATGATGTATCGGCACCGTGTAGGTATGCATCTGTTAAGTCTATGGAGACAGCCCAATCGTTGAGTCTCATCGCTTGTCTCACCAATTTGACTGTTTCCATTTTGAATGCTTGTTTCTCTATGTATCGGTTTAATAAAGAAAGGTCTATTATCAAACGTAACTGTCCGTTCTTTTTCGGCACAAGGAATATCCGGGAATAAAAGCCGGGAGTTCCTGGATTCTGTACCCTTTCCACTGCCCGTTTGTTACGAAGGTTTGAGATCTCTTCTCTGAGAAACGGGGAGGAGGATTGACTCATTCTGATCGGAACAGATGACAAAGGAGGAATTTTGATGAATGGTATCCTGAATCCATTTCGTACGATAGAGAGGACCCATTTGTTGTCTGTTATTTCCTCCTATTTTTCTGCAAAATGGGCCAATCGTCCTCCCACTGGAACGTCCGCGAATGGAAGAGCAGGCAGTGGAAAGGGTGGGCCTTCATAATCTTTTATCCTGCCGTCAAATAAGGATTTCGAGTTAATAGGAGCATTCCTTAACTCGTATGTGGAATTGTCGAGAAGTAGTTTAGATGAAGCTAGGGCTGCGTCCCTCCTAGCTTGGAATAATTCAGTAGTTAAAAGTGTAGACATGGCAGTAGCATGTTTAATCGATTTGGGTACGGCCTCCAGAAGTCTGGAAAGGGCCGCAACCGACATCGATTCCTGTTGTAATGAGAGGAAGGCAGCTGAAGAAAATAGATCAGCATGAGAATTAATGGAGACTAGTTTTCTAGTCTTCCTTTCCCATGCTTCCAGATTCTTCAGCGGAATGGAAGCGCTTCCTTTATTAGAAATGTCTAGGAGAGACGCATCCGCTTCTAATTGAGGGATATTGTCAGTTGGCAAATATTGGTTTTGGCTCTTGTAGAATTTAGTCGGAGCAAGAGCCGAAACCAAGTTTTGCGAGCATATCCAATCTCTTGAACATTTGTCCGAGTCTAGTCTATTTTGAATGTATTTTGTTGTATTTTCTACTAATTTGGATTGTGAAAGGACAAGTAATGAAGTGGAACAAGACTCCATTAATTGTTCGATCCCAGAGAGAGGTTTTAATGGTGCTTGATCCTGCTGAGTTTTGGGGCATAACTCAGGAGGAAGAAACCGGAAGACCTCGTTAATCGCACGATCGAAGGACCAGACTTCGGATTCAGTTTCCGAATCTGACTCCTTGTTGAGTGAGATTCAGTTGAAACTGATCATAATTAATAGGTTGATTAGTGACTGGACTAAAATAAGTCTCCTCAGGTTGTATTGGAGTTGGCGTTTGAACAACCTGGGGAGATTTATGAGCCCTTGTATATCTACCGATGTCAAGTTGAGATTGGGAGGAATTTGATGAAGAAGAAGGCGTCATCGATCGTCTTCTTCTCTTTTTATGAGAGTGCTTAGATCTCTTTGAATTTTTCTTTCGCCGAGAAGAACTCAAAGAGTCTGATCTAGAAGTAGAAATAGAAGAAGAGGACGATCAATGTCTTCTTCTCTTTTTAGATTTATGCTCTCTTTTTGACTGATCCTTCCTTGAAGGTCTGGAGATAGATAAATCAGATGAATTAGGAGGCTCAATCATTACACTCGGATCTGAGACCTGCGAAAAATCAGGTTCGAGTGGAATTATCTGTCTAGAGGAAGAAGCTGGATTAGGAAGTTCTAATCTTTCAGAACGTTCATATCCAGGAATTAAAACATTGGATAGTCTGCGGACACTACCATGTGAAATATGGCTACTTATGGATGGAGCGTTGCTTTGTATAGGCACATTAATAGGTATGTAACCAGGCGGAATTTGTGTTTGTGGGTCATATGCGAATGACTGTAAACCAATGCCTGGTTGACTGAAGCCTAGTTGACTGGTGCCTGGTTGACTGGTGCCTGGTTGACTGGTGACTGGTTGACTGGTGACTGGATGACCGGTGACTGGATGACCAGTGACTGGATGACCGGTGAAAGATTGAACGGTGATAAGTTGCCCGGTGACTGGATGACTGGCTGACCGGTGACTGGTTGACCGGTGACTGGTGACTGATGGGCTTAATGCCCAGTCAGACTCTAAGTCCTCCGGGCTGCCACCTTGATGGATCCTGCCCCGAGAAGTATAGCTATTAGGGGCGGTGCTCCCATCAACTGTCCCGCTGTCAGACATGTCTGACTGGGACTTTTTGGTTTTCTTTGATTTCTTCTGTTTTCTTCTCTGCGTCATTACTGCCTTTCTAGTGGCATAAAGACGTCTCCTTTCAGCTAGATTCCAAACTTTGGCTGTCCAGGAACTGCAAATAGAGCAAGGAGAGATACGTGTGCAAGAATTACAAGATAAACAAGATGGATGTGTATCCCATTTTGCTTTTAAATGACCACAGTTGCCGCGGGCAAAATGCATCAACTGACGTGGAAACAAAGGAAGAAATTTATCATTGAGAAAACAAGAAATCTAAAATCGATATTTCAAAAATAAGTACATGGATAGTAGGAGTGAACATAGAACCAGAGAAAAGCAAGGATATAAAAATTTTAACCGTGTAGAATTAATTTTAATCCAATTTTCTAACACAGATAATAATCCTTGAACAATTCACAGTCCACAGAAAAGAAACTGACACGTGATCATTTGAGCGGGAGGAACTACGTCATACAGGTAACCGTTTAAAGGGACCTTCTGAATTAAGACTTTATCACGACTGAAAGGTCGTTTTTCTGTGGAGGGGGTGAATAACAGAATAGAATAGCACATTATCTATAGATTAATGTATTGCAAAGTTAAAATAAGCATATCTTCAGGCTATCCTAAAAGCCCATGTAAAGTTTCAAAAGGATCGGCCAAAAACTGTGGGAGGAGTTAAGGGGACAAGGTACCTACTCCCTATACACTTCTGTAATACAAGATACAAGATACAAGATTTATTTAGATAACCGACATAACAGACGGTGTCCTCCAAATATTAGAACTCAAAATATAAAGTTGAGTTAAGGGGACAAGGTACCTACTAAAAATTTCGGAACCACGCACCATGCGCCACGCACCATGGAAAGCTGAAAACAGTGTCCCTCTGCTTTTCTTCGAAAAGGCGGGGGACAAAAAGAGGGGTTGGTGGTATCTTCCTTGTAAGGTAAATTTATTTTTTCAGGTTTGGTGCTCAAAGTAAAAGACCAGACTGGTTCTCTTTGAAATGACCATATAAATGTTGAACACTAATTCTGTTATAGGACTGTCTTTGGATATTTACAGGTGTTGCCAGACTTATGTTTTGTCATTTTACCAAAGTTAAGCATATGGTCAAATAAAATTTGGCTAATCTACAATGAAGGTAGCAAAGTTTTGTGTCTTTATTCAATTTATAACCTGCCTGTATAACTCACCTCACATCTTCACCATCTTCAAACTCACTCAAACAAATGGTACATTTCTCCAGCTCATTACTATCATCATCTGTCACCCTTTTTATCTACAATAAAAATGAAAACATTTACTGACATGCACACCTCACTTATTAATGTAAAATAATAAACATAAAAGTGTCAAAAAGCTGTGGCCCTCCCCTTCCTCCCTGTACCCCTCAAACAAGTGACAGGAAGAGCTACGCAAGTAGAGGCATCATACGATGGGCAAGTAATAAGATGTAGCACATATACTGACTCCTGTACAATTCAGTGCTCCGGATGTAAACTAAGTGGAGTTACTTAGAAACCAAAAATTTACTAAAATTTTCAAAGGGACATAACTCTGCTAATTGGTTGCCTGTCACCTCAACAATATGCACTGCTCCACATCATGGTGTAATTATTCACAAACTTTCAGCTTGATTGGATGTAAACTTAGGAGGAGTTAGTCTGAAACAAAATGTTTACAGAAATTTTCAAAGGGGCATAACTCTGTTAATATTTAGTGTACTGTTACCTTGAAATAATATGGACTGCTCCACACCATGGTCTAACAACAAATTAAGTTTCAGCTTGATCAGATATAAACTGCAGGAGGAGTAAGCCAGAAACAAAAAAGTTTACAGAAATTTTCAAAGAGGCATACCTCTGCTATCATTTGGTGTACTGTGACCTTGAAATAATATGGGCTGCTCCACATCATAGTGTAACTATTTACAAAGTTTCAGCTTGATTGGATGTAAACAATAGGAGGACTGAGCCACAAACAAAAAATTTACAGAATTTTCAAAGGGGCATAGCTCTGCTAATATTTGCTTGACTGTCACTTCAAAACAAAATGCGCTGCTTCACATCATGGTCTAACTATAAATCAAGTTTCGTTTGAGCAGATGTAAACTGTAGGATGATTAAGCGGGAAACCAAAAGTTTACAGAAATTTTCAAAGGGGCATAACTCTGCTAATATTTGGTGGAATGTAACCTCGAAACAATATGCACTGTTCCACATCATGGTCTAACTTTAAATTAAGTTTCAGCTTGATCGAATGTGAACTGTAGAAGGAGTTCGGAAACGAAAAGTTTACAGAAATTTTCAAAGGGGTATAACTGCTAATATGAAGTTTTTAAAAGTAAAACATATTTTAACTAGCAATACTTAACCTACAGATAATGTGCTATTCTATTCTGTATTTCACTCCATCCACAGAAAAACGACAGTTCAGTCATCATACAGTCTTAATCCAGAAGGTCCCTTAGGCTGTTAACTGTAACTCTTCCCGCTTAAATGATCATGTGTCAGTTTCTTTGACGTATAAAACAATAGAAACAATTAAGAGAGAGCTGCCCGGGGCAGGGGGGCAGGGGGGTGGGGGGGTGGGGGGTGGGGGGGAGGTGGGACTCTTTTATCTATAGGTTAAGTATTGCTAGTTAAAATATGTTTTACTTTTAAAAACTTCATTTTAACTGCACAATACATTAACCTATAGATAATGTGCTAGAATTTGCAGATTAGGAGGGAGGCGCTCTCCTACTCTAACACAAATAATATATAGAGTCCCTATACTTCTAGATTAAGACTCAGGAAACTCTAAGGAATCAGATACATTCTATTTCCCTATTGTAATTATAAGAATGATTTAGATTCACTCATAACATATCTTTAAGGTGTTAATACCTTTTATGTTAATAGAAGACTCTAAAGGTTGCTAATTCTGGAGCCTAAGAGGCCTAATTACTGCCCCCCCCCCCTCCCCCACCCAACTTCTTTTTTTTTGAATAGGAACAGTTGGCCCCAAAAAAGAATTAATGAGTCATTGAGACATAACCTCAATATTGCATTTCAACTGCAACCTCAAGAATACTGTTTGAAGTAGTTGCGGTCATGGTACCAAAGCCATAATCCAAACTCATAAATCCATAAACGAATGACGAATCAGAATGTTCAGACCAACAGACATGGACCCCAGAACAAAGGGTGTAATCAGGCATCCACGGATAGTAAGCATTACTTGGTAAGCAAGCTTCGCCCACCATGCCCATAGGCCTGAACGAAGGAAATATCGGAAGAAGTGTATGTCCGGGATTTGAAATCAAACTAGTCTAACAGATGTCTAGACAACAAGCTGTCTACCTTTAGTAGTGCTGGCACGATTAATCAAAATATCAGTTAATTGGCCGATAGATGTGGCAAAAATGATTATCGATCGATGTAATTGAACAATCAATTACATTATAATAAGATTCTGTCACTTTCTGCAATAGATTATAAGAAGTTTCCCTTGTTTACCACTTCTAGCTGCGTTGAAACAGAAGCATTAAAGAGCATTCAGGATTGGGTGAGCTAGTTGAAACGTGTTGTATTCCGAAGTAAGTTCTGACACCTAAGTTCATGCTTTGGAAAAAAAGGAACATTTATTTAGTTCAGTAACCTTAAATAATTCAATATTTACATAAAAACATTTTCAGATATTTTTTTCATCCTATTAAGGTCTCTTTCCATCTGTTACTTGCTACATAATGCTTCGGTTATGGTACTGTAGGTATTAAGGTCTCTTTCCATCTGTAAATCACTATATACTGCTTCAGTTATGGTACTGTAGGTACTACCATTCACCAAACACGGGCGCTTATCTGAATCTGAATTGAACACATTAAAAAATTATCGGTAATTTCCGTCAAATTTTGCCGATAAAATTATGACGTGACACTGACGCAACATTTTTCTTCCTCTTGAAAAATGGCAGAAAAACAAACAAAGAAGAATTATGACTTCCCTGGAAAAGCAAAAAGCTCTGTGTGGAAGCATTTTGGTTTCCATGCAATCGAGGGAGAGGGGCCTCTGCAATTCAATAGAGATTATGTCATATGCAAACACTGTGATGCTGCGATAAAATTCACTGGAAACACCACAAATCAGCAACACCACCTGGATGAAAAGCATGGCACTTTTGTTGATCAGAAATCTTCCGTGAGGCAACCCACTATTGCTCAGTGTGTGGGAGCTCAAACTAAGCTAGGGTTCTATGCCCAGAAAGCCATGGAAATAAGAACAGCCATCGGTGAACATGTCGTCCTAGATTTGAAACCATTGTCCTCTGTTGAGTCCCCATCATTGATTGTGTTGGAGTTTAACGACACTTCAACCCTTGAGGGTTATTTTGTGTCGTGAGTCCCCATCATTCAGGACCATCCTAGCAAAGGCTGAACCTAGGTACACTGTACCAAGCCTGACGTATTACAAAGACACATTTATTCCAAAGTTGTATGAGACCACAAAGGCAGAAATCATGCAAGAGCTTAAGGGTGCTGTTGGTGGCGTATCTATCACTACCGACTGTTGGACTTCTTACACTACACATACATGACAGTAACAGCACATTTTGTGACCAAACAGTATGAACTTAAATCGTACGTTCTTCAAACACGCAAGCTAGATGACCAGCATATGGCTGAAAATTTAGCATCTGAGCTGCAAAAGTGCACAACCGAATGGGGCCTTGACAAACCTACAGTCATAAGTGACAATGCTACTAATATTTTGAAAGCTGTAAGGATATTGAACTGGAGAAGTGTTCCATGTTTAGCACATACTATTAACTTGGCAGCTAAAAGTGGTCTTTGGGTGCAACAGATGTCGAAAATCTTGGCTAAGTCCCGGGACATAGTTGGGTATTTCAAGCGCAATGCATATGCAACTACAATTCTACGAGGGTCGTGCAAAAAGTTCTGTCACTAATAGGCTTCCTTTGTTTTATCCCAGGTATATTTTAAAATGCTTCACTGCATTTGAATGGTGTGTTGAATAGCTAACGATACCCGTTTATTTCGTGCAAATTGCTTTCCAACTGACCGAGTTATTTCAAATTGAAATAGATGCAGTCATACACACTGACCAATTTACTTGTTACATTGGAACATGGACCAGAAGACTGGAATTCATAGCTGTATTAAATGCCACATTAGGCTTAATATAGATTCAAAGATTCAAACAGATATTTAATGAATTGTGTGGTATATATGGACCTCAGACCATTTCAATGTGCACAGTTTTTAGGTGAGTTAAAGCTTTTAAAGCTGGGAAATTTTCTGTTGAAGATGATACCTATCCTGGAAGGCCTAAAACCTCTGTTACCAAGGCTAACATCACTGCTGTAAAGATTGTGGTCGAACAGGATGTGCGATTGTCTGTCAAAGATACAGCTAGTTGTACTGGCATATCAGAAGGCAGTGTGCAAACAATTCTGAAAAAGCGTTTGGACCTGAGAAGGGTTTGCGCTAGGTGGGTACCTCATTTGCTCACCGAGGAGCAAAAGACACAACGCCTTAAATGTGCCCGGGAACTTTTGAAAACATACAAAGGCTGTAATAGTCGGTTATTTCTAACTTGCTAACAGGTGATGAAACCTGGGTGCACATGTTTGAGCCACAAAGAAGGGCTGATAATAAGCAATGGAAGCGAAAAGATCAAAAACGCCCATGTATTGCCAAAAGAACCATAAGTTCGAAAAAGATGTTGTACGCAATTTTCTTTAATTCACTTGGGCCAGTCGTTCAAGTGCCTTGTCTATCTTGTCATACAGTCACTGGCCGATTCTACAAGAATTCTGTATTGAAGAAAGTGAAAGAGTTTTACAATAAGAAACTACCAAGCAAAGGATGGTAAGGAGTCCACCTTTTACATGACAATGCCTCCTCTCATAAGTGTGACGTTAATTCTTTTTTGGCTTCTGAAAAGGTGAAAGTTTTAAACCATCCACCTTATTCACCTGACCTGAGTCCCTGTGACTTCTTTTTATTTCCAACGCTGAAGAAAATGCTTTCTGGAAATAAGTATATGTCTAGAAGTTCTTTTGGCAGTGCTATTTATCAGTATCTCCTACAGATACCAAAAGAAGACTATTTATCTGCTTTTCGTGACTGGGTAAAAAGGTTACAAAAATGTGTTTCAGTAAAGGGGGAATACTTTGAAGGTTTGTAATAAAAATATGTTTGATAAAACATAGCACAGAAGTAATCCGAACACAGTGACAAAACTTTTTGCAGGACCCTCGTACACAAGAAACAATCGCTGTTGCAGATGAAAGAACTGAATCTGATGCAAGACATTGATACACGTTGGAATTCAACGCATGACATGCTAGATCGGTTGCTTGGCCAAAAAGCCCCTATTCATGCCACATTCACAGACTCTAACATTAAAAAGGATTGCTCTGTACTCTTTACCTCGGATGAACAGGTCAAACGCAGAAGAACAGCTACTGTTAGTTGTCCTGAAGGAGTTAAAAACTGCCACCACCGTCATTTGTGACCAAAAAAGTCCCTCAGTCAGCATGATATTACCTGATCTGTTAAAGTTAAAAAAGTCTCTCAGAGTATCTGAAAGCGATTCCACATTGGTGAAAGCTGTCAAAACTGCAGCTATAGAAAACCTTGATACACGCTATCTTGATGACAATTTGAATCTGCATCTGGTTGTATGTACTTTGCTTGATCCTAGATACAAAGACATGATTATTGATGAAAATATAAAAACTGCTGCAATCAACTCATTAATTGAGTTTGCAATAGGCATACAACATGAGATCGATGTTCAGTCTGTGCCTGTGAAATCTGAACCTGCCACTGCTCCAGAAACGATCCCTTAACTTCCCACTCTCCAACCTGCACTGATGAAGCTGGCTGTCTCACCAAAACAGGAAAATGAAATTGAGGTCGAAATTCCTTCAAAGAAACTTTAAACCGAGTCGGTACCTGAGGACTCTTTTCTTGATGACTGGTTTTCAGACGTAGTGTTTGTCAAGGAAGAGAACAAGGTGTCCGATAGGTCGGAAATGGTAAGAGGGGAGATAAAAAAAATACATGTCATCAGATCGGGTATCTTCAAAAAGTGATCCCCTTGTATGGTGGAAAATGCAACGCTTTGTCTTTCCCACCTTATCAAATTTGGCAGCAAAGTTTCTGGCAACATTTGCGACATCAGTGCCGAGTGAGAGAGTGTTTTCTGCAGCAGGATATACAGTAAATAAACAAAGAAGTTCACTGGCTTCGGAGAATGTTGACAAACTTACATTTCTAAACAAGAATTATAAACTTAAAGAGCCAATGAGGGGCTCCAATTAATTTTACCTGTTTGTGCGTTGGACAGAGTCCTCAATTAAATTGATAAAAATTGAGTTTGTAGCTAGAACTGATAAAACTCGCACTTTTTATAGCTTGAATTTTCAGTAGATAGGTCAGACAAGCTTTTACACTATGAACCAGTGTAATATTGCCGTATTTAATATTTAACCTCTCAGCTAAAATTTCAAGCTACCTAGTACAGTCAGTAAGGGCATTCTTGGTGTTAAGTGTTTGTTAATTTTTGAAGTTATTCTAGTTCATGGTGTTCTCATTAAATTTAGTTTTCATCTATTATCTTAAAATGCTTCAAAATCCATGGTACATAAATGAAGTGTGTTCTTGGTGAGAAGGTTAGCTTTAGATCCGGGGAGTGCCACAATCATAAGAAGTAGCCAGAGCAAGGCACCAGGAGGTCGAAAAATATCACAAGAAATAACTACAACAACAAGCAGTATCAGGTCCTCTATCATGATAACATGCCTATGTAATTTTGACCCCCTCGAACCCCTCTTTTATACAGGAAAACTGGGGTTTTCAAGGGTATACATTATTTTCTTGTATCACAATTTTTTCATCTGATTTTTTTTTATTTTTACGGCCATAAAAATCATAATTTTGCATAGGCGGTTTCATAATGTCTTCCTTTAGTGAGGTGATTACTTAAATGCTAAAACATACACAGGCATAGTCCGATATGAACTGCTCCAAAATTATCAAACCTACAACATTGCATTTGGAACAGTCAGTACTAAATACCGGCAAATAAGTACTTTGATACCAACATTTGACTGCGATTCCAGTTATCGACCATCCGTATTCGTGCCGCACATTTTGCCCTGCTGGATTAACACAAAATAAATTTTATCTTTTTATATACATGTATATAAGATCTCTGCCTTCGAAGTGTTTAGACCTAAGAAATAATTGACTGTGACAGTTTCTGAACAGTTACATAGCCAATTAATTAATTAAGTAGACAAACTGTATATAATATGTAATTTAGGCAATAATAATCAGTCACATACTGGATAAATTAATGCCTTTACTGAAAATCTATCCATTTGTCTATTCCAAAGGTCCGAGTAAACTTTGATTAACATGGACTCGTGTTATAAGTGTAAATAGTAGAGGCATTAGAGCTGGTCGAAGCAAACTTCCTCAATAATAGATAATGTAGACCTATACTATACGTAGATTAGGTCTAGCTGTTTATAAGTTTCACACCTTTCTTAAATAATTTCCGATCTTAATCAAAGTAAAATTATTGTTCCCAGATGAAGAATCTTCAGCGTAATAAATTCTACAACTGAGACAAATTTATCTGGAACATTACTATCATAGTCTTAGATGATCCAGAAGGAAAATGAATGGCACAGTAAAGAGCATATTGAATTATATATGCCTTATTAAATGATTTTCTTCTTATTAATTATTTTATTCCAGAGTTCAGACAGGGCACGACTGACCTAGACTCTTTATATAATTAATCAATAGATCAATTCCAAATTAGTAAGTATCAGTTATCTAATTCGTCTAGATTTTTGATACTTTATGAATGTAATAATAGAAAGCAGAGAGGATCGACTGCTGCTTTCTACATCTAACTTATTCCCTAGACTGTATGCTGATACACATCGCGAGCATGTAGAAAAAACTTGGGAGGAAAGAAGAAATAATTTGATTCCGTGTATATTTTCTTCTTTGAGAATAACAATAATTTTATGGAATTCACCTTTGCCTTGGAGCCAAATAAGGTGAATACCCAAAGAAGTTAATCTCTTTCTAGCGAATAAAGGGAGAGAGAAGTTATTTTAAATATAGATAAAAGCACCTGCTATACTTAGTCAATGAATTGCAGAATTGCAAATTTGATTGTAACCGATCATTCTTAATTCATTTACCAAGAATAAATAAATATATATATATATATATCTAGAATTCTAAGTCTAATTCAGAAATGACTGGACAGAATTCTACGATATAAGAGGCTACTAGGTATTCAAACCCATTGCTGTCATTCTATAACCTGTAACCCAAGGTTTGATTTGTCTATGATGCTCTATGAGCAGTAATATGTTGTTCGAGGACTAGTGACTACTAGTTGGTCACTAGTAATCCGACATAATGACCGGACACTAGTCTACGTAACTACTGCCTGGTGAAATTCGCTAAAATCGGACGTTAATCTCTTTCTAGCTAATGACAGACAGAAAACAAACATAAGTTAATTTAAAATATTAATAAAGAATTACACTCCTATAATAAGTCAATGAATTATTTAAAATTCTAAGTCTAATTCGGGAAAGACTGAATAGAATTCTATATATAAGTGGTTACTAGGTATTCGAACCAAACAGTCATTTTATAACCTATATCCATTGACTTGACTTGTCTATAAAGCTCTATGAACATTAATAGATTGTTCGGGGACTAGTGACTGTTACCCAATCACTAGTAATCTGACACAATGACTGGACACTACAACTCGTAACTATTGCCCAGTAGACATCACTAGTAATCCGATACAATGACTGGATACTAGTACTCATAACTATTTGCCAGTGGTATACATTAGTAACTGGACATATGACCGGACACTAGTACTCGTAACTGTTTGCCGGGTGAAGTCACTAATAATTCGACACAATGACCAGACACTAGTACTCGTAACTGTTGCTCGGTAGGAGTCACTAATAATGCGACACAATGACCGGACACTAGTACTTGTAACTGTTGCCTGGTGAAGTCACTAATAATTCGACACAATGACTGGACACTAGTACTTGTAACTGTTGCCCGGTAGGAGTCACTAATAATGCGACACAATGACCAGACACTAGTACTCGTAACTGTTGCCCGGTAGGAGTAACTAGTAATCCGTCACAATGACCGGACACTAGTACCCAAGAATAATTGACTGGATGATAAATGCCCGGTGATTTTATCCCTGCCTGGATGCCCGGTGACTGGATGACCGGTAACCAGTGACTGGTAAGGAATGCCGGGTGATTTTATCCATGCCTGGATGCCTGGTGACTGGTGCCTGGTGAAGCGGATGAATGACTGGTGACTGGTGTCTGGTGCCTGGTGGACTTAAGACTTATTTTGGATACTTAAGCATCCATAAGATGCCACCTTGATGGGTCTTACCCCGGCAGTATAGCCATATGGGGTAGGGCTCCCATCAGTAAAGAATTGTCGTATAGCCCATTAGGGTTGACAAGTTCTTTACTAATCAGCTTCTCCACCACAGAAATCTTCGCCAACTCGTAGTTCTCTGCAAGATATCCAGTAATAGTCCAGGTATAGCATGTCGCACCGCTGAATAACCTGGAACAACAAGAGCTCCGCCAAGCGGGGCATTATACGCCCGTGGCAAGTAAAAAGATGTAGCACAAAAACTGGCTCCTGTATAATTCAGTGCTCCAGATATAAACTGTAAGTGGAATTACAAAAAAAAAAAATTTTTTAAATTTCATTGGGGTATATCTCTGCTGATATTTGGTGAACTGTAACCTAAGCGACCAAGCTGGCCCAGGAATTAAGGAAGAAGTGACTTCTCCCTCCTGGGAAAATAGGGAGAAGTTTGCTGCTTCTAGGGAGAAGTGCTTTCTGATGGAGGACACACCACAGAAGCATGACTATAAGCTCATATAAGCCTTTGGCTGATTTGTTTTTCCTATACTTCAATATCAGACCAAACAATAACAAAACAAAAATAAACAACGAAAAAAAAAAAAAAAAATGCTGCAAGAAATTTTTTTGCAAACCTTTAACTTGTTTAATACTGATTTTATTTGTGTTCTTCAAGGGAGCCAAAATCAGAAGACTATTAAAAAAAAAAAAATCCAAAAAGAATTATGTATTCATAAAGATTTAATATTGGCAACCTTTCCTTGCAAATCTAATAAAAGAAGAAGAAAAAAAAATCAATATCTTGCCCATATGACCAAAACTTTAGTTATTTGCAAAAATTATACCTATTATAAAATAAAATTTGCACACTAATACCTCTAAACAATATGCTGCGAAAAGTTTACAAAAACTTTCAAAGGGGCATAAATCTGCAAATATTTGGTGCACTGTAACCTCGAAATAATCTGTGCTGCTCCACATCATCGTGTAACTATTTATGAAGTTTCAGCTTGATCGGATGTAAACTATAGAAGGATTTAGCCAGAAACAAAAAATTAATAGACATTAATAGAAATTTTCAACTGTTTAACTCTGCTAATATTTGGTGGACTGTAACCTTGAAACAATATGCACTACTCTGCATCATGGTCTAACTACAAATAAAATTTCAGCTTGATAGGATGTAAACTGTAGGAGGATTTAGCCGGAAACGAAAAGTTTACTGAAATTTTCAAAGGGGCATAACTCTGCTAATATTTGGTGGACTGTAACCTCGAAACAATACGGGCTGCTCCACATCATGGTCTAACTATATATGAAGTTTTAGCTTGATTGGATGTAAAATGTAGGAGGAGTTAACCGGAAATGAAAAGTTTACAGAAATTTTCTAAGGGGCATAACTCTGCAAACATTTGGTGGACTGTAACCCCGAAACAATATGTGCTGCGCCACATCATGGTCTAACTATATACCAAGTTTCAGCTTGATCGGATGTAAACTGTAGGAGGAGTTAGCCAGAAACGAAAAAGTTTACGGACGGACGAACCTTCTCACGAATGGACATTTAGGTGGCTAGGCGTTAGCATAATGACTACATGTGGCAAATTCTCTTAAGCGGCAAGCCATGTAAGAGCAAATTTTTGCCACTTAAATGTCAAATCTACAGAATAAAAGCCATATGCACTCACAAATGACTACTTAAGTGGCAAAATGTCCAAATTTTTTGCCCCCTAAGTAGCCGGACGTGAGTGCAGACGGACGCCATATCCTGTAACATAAAATGTCCTGTTTTTCAAACGGGCATATAAAAAGAAACAATTTGAATTTTTGCTATAAGAACACGACTTCCGAACCGACCACATATGAGCATTGTGCGGATTATAGCGAGAGTCGGGAAAACCCATGTCGTGAAGAGCCAGTCAATAAATGCAAGGAATCAACAATCGAAAATTTAAAATAATAACATGGATAGTGAGAGGAGTGATAAAGAAACAAAAGAAACACAAGGATACAGAAATTTATCCATGAGGAAAAGAAATAATCTGAATTTCTTTCACAGGTAAAAACTCCTTGTTGATTTTCTTTGTCCACAGAAAAGAAACTGATATGTGATCTATTTAGCGGGAAGAGTTACGTCATACAGGTAACTGCCTAAGGGACATTCTGGTTTAAGACTACAACTGAAAGGTGTGAAAAACAGAATGGAATAGCACATTATCTATAGGTTAATGTATTGTGCAGTTAAAATGAGTAAGTTAACCAGAGGACCATTGGTCCTGTATCACTTACCTAAATATTGAAGCAGGAAAAAAATTGAAGCTAAAAATGTGGAAAAAATTTTTAAAAAATCAAAAAACATAATTTCAAGATTACAAGAACACACGTATATCCTCAGACCACAAGCAAAATGCCTGTAAAGTTTCAGAAGCATTTGCTTAAAGCTGTGGGAGGAGTTGTGCTCATAAGGTACCTACTACTATATGCACTTCCATAGTGCTGAAGCATGAAACAAGAGGACCATGATGGTCCTATATCGCTCACCTGAGCAAACAGATTTGCATACTTAATGTTGAAGTTTCAGCCAAGTTCACTGCTCTAAAATTTTATGTATAAATTTTATAACCATGACGAATCATGACAGCTTGAACAAACTTTGTAGAGGGTAACCAAAGGAACATTCCTGCCAAGTTAAACTGAAATTGGTTCAGTGGTTTCTGACAAGAAGATTTTTAAAGTTTTCTATTTAGATATAGAGGGAAAATAAGCCCCACCCACTAGCAGGCATGTTTTTTGACAAATCAGGATTGCTTGAACATTCTTGGTAGAGGGTCACCAAAGCATTATTGAAATTGGTCAGGAGGTATTTGACAAGAAGCATTTTAAAGTTTTCTATACAGATATATACCGAAAATAAGCCCCGCCCCCTGGAGGCCATGTTTTTTAACATATCATGAAGGTTTGAACCATCCTGGTAGAGGGTCACAAAAGCAACATTCTTGCCAAGCTACATTGAGCTTGGTCCAATGGTTTCTTACGAGAAGATTTTTAAAGTTTTTTATATAGACATATAGAAAAAAATAAGCCCTGCTCTGTAGTGGCCATGTTTTTTGACAATCATGACAGCTTGAACAACCTTGGTAGAGGGTCACCAAAGAAACATTCCTGCCAAGTTATATTGAAATCGGTCCATTGGTTTCAGACAAGAAGATTTTTTAGTTTTCTATATAGATATATAGGGAAAATAAGCCCCACCCACTAGCAGCCATGTTTTTTGACAAATCATGATTACTTGAACAATCTTGGTAGAGGGTCACCAAGGAAACATTTTTGCCAAGTTGTAATGAAATTGGACCTGTGGTTTCTGAAAAGAAGACTTTTAAAGTTTTTCTATATTGATATATAGGGAAAATAAACCCCGCCCCCTGGCGGCCCTGTTTCTTGATGAATCATGACGGCTTGCATAACCTTGATAGAGGGTTACATAAGAAACATTTCTGCAATGTTTAATTGAAATCAGTCCAGTGGTTTATGACAAGAAGATCATTAAAGTTTTCTATGTAGATATACGGGGAAAATAAGCCCCGCCCCCTACCAGCCATGTTTTTTGACAAATCATGATAGCTTGAACAATCTTGGTAAAGGGTCACCAAGGAAACATATCTGCCAAGTTATATTGAAATCGATCCAGTGGTTTCTGACAAGAAGTTTTTTCAAGTTTTCTATATACATATATATAGGGAAAATAAGCCCCGCCCCCTGGCAGCCATATTTTTTGACAAATCATGACGGCTTGAACAATCTTGGTAAAGGGTCACCAAAGAAACATTTCTGCCAAGGTATATTGAAATCGGTCCAGTGGTTTCTGACATGAAGATTTTTTCAAGTTTTCTATACAGATATATAGGGAAATAAGCTCCACCCCCTAGCGGCCATGTTTTTTGACAAATCACGATTACTTGAACAATCTTGGTAGAAGGTCACCAAGGAAACATTTTTGCCAAGTTATAATGAAATCGGTCCAGTGGTTTCTGACAAGAAGATTTTTCAAGTTTTTCTATATAGATATATAGGGAAAATAAGCCCCGCCCCCTGGCGGCCATGTTTTTTGATGAATCCAAATGGCTTGAACAATCTTGGTACAGGATAACTAAACGAACATTTCTGCCACATTATATTGCAATCATTCCAGTGGTTTCTGATAAGAAGATTTTTTAAATTTTCTATATAGATATATAGGGAAAATAATCCCCGCGCCCCCTGGCAGCCATGTTTTTTGACGAATCCAAATGGCTTGAACAATCTTGGTAGAGGATCACCAAAGGAACATTTCTGCAAAATTATACTGAAATCGGTCGAGTGGTTTCTAACAAGAAGATTTTTTAAAGTTTTCTATATAGATATATAGGGAAAATAAGCCCCGCCCCCTGGCAGCCATGTTTTTTGACGAATCCAAATGGCTTGAACAATCTTGGTAGAGGATCACCAAAGGAGCATTTTTGCAAAATTATATGGAAATCGGTCCAGTGGTTTCTGACAAGAAGATTTTTAAAGTTTTCTATACAGATATATAGTGAAAATAAGCCCCGCCCCCTGGTGGCCATGTTTTTTGACGAATCCAAATGGCTTGAACAATCTTGGTACAGGATCACCAAAGGAACATTTCTGCAAAATCATATGGAAATTGGTCCAATGGTTCCTGACAAGAAGATTTTTAAAGTTTTCTATATTGATATACAGGGAAAATAAGCCCCGCCCCCTGGCGGCCATGTTTTTTGACGAATCCAAATGGCTTGAACAATCTTGGTAGAGGATCACCAAAGAAACATTTCTGCAAAATTATATGGAAATCGGTCCAGTGGTTTCTGACAAGAAGATTTTTAAAGTTTTCTATACAGATATATAGTGAAAATAAGCCCCGCCCCCTGGTGGCCATGTTTTTTGACGAATCCAAATGGCTTGAACAATCTTGGTACAGGATCACCAAAGGAACATTTCTGGTATGGAAATTGGTCCAATGGTTTCTGACAAGAAGATTTTTAAAGTTTTCTATATTGATATACAGTTTTCTATACAGATATATAGTGAAAATAAGCCCCGCCCCCTGATGGCCATGTTTTTTGACGAATCCAAATGGCTTGAACAATCTTGGTACAGGATCACCAAAGGAACATTTCTGGTATGGAAATTGGTCCAATGGTTTCTGACAAGAAGATTTTTAAAGTTTTCTATATTGATATACAGGGAAAATAAGCCCCGCCCCCTGGTGGCCATGTTTTTTGACGAATCCGAATGGCTTGAACAATCTTTGTAGAGGATCACTAAAGGAACATTTCTGCAAAATTATATTGAAATCGGTCCAGTGGTTTCGGACAAGAAGATTTTTAAAGTTTTCTATATAGATATATAGGGAAAATAAGCCCCGCCCCCTGGTGACCATGTTTTTTGACGAATCCAAATGGCTTGAACAATCTTGGTAGAGGATCACCAAAGGAACATTTTTGCAAAATTATATTGAAATCGGTCTAGTGGTTTCGGACAAGAAGATTTTTTAAGTTTTTAATTAAAAAATCTATTTTTAGCTCTTGTGACCTAGATATGCAATGAACAGGAACCATTTGAACAACTTTGAAAGAGGACCAACCAAGGATCATTCCTGTGAAGTTTGGTCAAATTCCCACCAGTGGTTTAGGAGGAGATGTTGTTTAAAGATTGTGGACAGAGGGACATCCGGACGATGACGACGACGACGACAACGACACCGCCGCCAACGACGACGACGGACGGTGAGTGATCACAATAGCTCACCATGAGCCTTCGACTCAGGTGAGCTAAAAAATCTATGTTAAAAGTTAAAAATGTGAAAAAAGTAAAAAAAAAAAGTAACTTCAAGATTGTGTAAAAAGCATATGCATATCTTCAGACTATGGTTAAAACATCTGTATAGTTTCAGTGAGAATGGTATAAAACTGTAGGAGGAGTTGCACTCACAAGGTACCAACTACATATATACTTTCATAGTATTGAAGCATGAAAAAAAGTCTAAGTTAAAAATGTGAAAAATTTGAAAAAAATTAAATCAAGATTCTGTAAAAACCACATGCATATCTTTAGACCATGGTTAAAATACCTGTGAAGTTTCAGAGAGATTGATATAAAATTGTAGGAGGAGTTGCGCTCACAAGGTCCCCACTACAAACTCAGAACCATGCAAAAATGTCTAAGTTAAAAATGTGAAAAAAGTAAAAAAAAATAATTTCAGGATTCTGTAAAAAGCACATGCATATCTTCAGACCATGATAAAAACACCTGTAAAGTTTCAAAGGATCGGTCCAAAACTGTGGGAGAAGTTTCGCTCACAAGGTACTACATATACACTTTCATAGTATTGAAGCATGAAAAAAGTCTAAGTTAAAAATGTGAAAAATTTGAAAATAACTACTTCAAGATTCTGTTAAAAGCACATGCATATCTTCAAACTATGATTAAGATAAATGTGAAGTTTCAGAAGGATCGGCATTAAACTATAGAAGGAGTTGCGCTCACAAGGTCCCCACTACAAACTCGGAACCATGCAAAAAACGTCTAAGTTAAAAATGTGAAAAAAGTGGAAAAAAAAATAAATTAAGGATTCTGTAAAAAGACCATGATGAAGACACTTGTAAAATTTCAGAAGGATCGGTCCAAAACTGTGGGAGAAGTTTCGCTCACAAGGTACTACATATACACTTTCATAGTATTGAAGCATGAAAAAAGTCTAAGTTAAAAATGTGAAAAAAGTGAAAAAAAAATAATTTAAGGATTCTGTAAAAAGCACATGCACATCTTCAGACCATGATGAAGACACTTGTAAAGTTTCAGAAGGATTGGTTAAAAACTGTAGGAGGAGTTGCACTCACAAGGTACCTACTATAAACTCGGAACCACGCACCATGAACCACGCAACACGGAAAGCCGAATATTATGTCCCCTCGCTCTTCTTCGAAAAGGCGGGGGACAAAAAGTGACAAAAAATGTTCTTACAATTATACCCAAACCACATGCACATTCACATACCATGAAGAAAACATATGCAAAGTTTCAAAACAATCGGTACAAAACTGTAAGAGGAGTTGCGCTCACAAGAGGTACCCACTGTCTATATATTGAGGTGAAAAATAATTAAGTTCACAATGTGGAAAAAGTGACAAAAAATAATCTGACAATTATATCCAAACCACATGCACATCTTCATACCATGACGAAAACACAAGCAAAGTTTCAAAATGATCGGTACAAAACTGTAAGAGGAGTTGCGCTCACAAGACACCCAGGGTAAATGTTGACAGAAAGACGAACGGACGGACGGACGAATGGACGGACGGACGGAAACTTGCATGCTTAAGTCGCCCATGCTAAAGCAGGTGCAACAAAAAGTTTACAGACGGATGGACGGATACCAGACCCCGTAACATAATATGTCATGTTTTGCCGGCCTCGGTGGCTCAGGTAGATGCACCGCCGAGGTCGTCAACATTCTTTCATTGAGATTGATCATGAAATATTTTCTACGGTCATTCTCTCCCTTCCCCTGATTCAAAGTGGGCAGTTGTCAGTTTCTGGCGAAAGAATGTGCACAATACTGGTTAACGCTTAGAGGACTAAGCCTGCCCAGTAAACGTGTGGTTAGGTAAACTGACTGTGCTCAACATGACCCCATTGGGTTGAATAGGCCGAAAAAACCTCAACACAAACAATATGCCACGTTTTTCAAAAGCTGCAGTTAGTGAGCAATAATAATCAAGAAAGATCAAGTCTGCAAGCCACAAATTTCTTGGCCAAATTTTGTAATGGCATTTTAAAACGGTAGCCACTGAACAAGTCATGTCAACTTGTCACCAACCCATCTGGTTAGGGGCACAAACGGCCTTTTAGCTGATGTGAATTTTCCCAATGCTCTGAGACATGCTGTCTGTTCATGCAAGCACATGTACAAATCACATACACATATGCACACAAACATGCACACGCACATGTGCACACATACCAAATACTCACCTTTTTATATTTATGAGGTAGTGTATTTTGCTCTATTGTGTCTTGACTGGCTCCCTGATTCACATTCCCTAATCTCTCTTCTAAATGTAGCAACTCCTGGTGGGAAAAGAAGGAACATGTCTGCTTTTAAAAGAGGAAGTAGGCATGTTATGGCATATACCTTAAACCAGAGTCATACATTCATAAATTGTAAGAAATAAACCATATTTGCCCTTAGAATTTGAACACACAAGCCTGAGCATAAAGTGTAGACCCAGACAGCAGGACACAGCATCTGATCAAGGGCTACACTGTTTGTCACCCGTCCAATAGTTTTAAGGCACATTGCCAGATAGACAATTAGACTTGTTCAAATTTTAGGACCAGTTGTTTGAATACTTAGGGCAAATAGGAAATTACTACCAACAAGTATTCAGTGGAGAAATGTTATGCGTGTTAGGGCTTTACAACTACAGAATCAGTTTTTCCACTCCTACTTTTTCTTGCAACAGATCAAGTATGAAATAAGAATTCTGTAGAGGTTAGTTTTGCTGCTGCTAGGGTCTACCGGCTCTCGGAAGGGTCAGACTAAGAGAGATATAAATAGTATTGGACAGTAGGATTGGGACACATAGAAATTTCATACCCAGGTACCCGAGTCCTAATTACCCACAGGTACCTGGGTACCAGTAAACTTAGATTTTAGACTGTCCATGACTAGAATGCATACATTCGAATGGCAATAATAATTAATACATAGCATCACAATTTCTGTCTGTCTGTCATTAGCACATGTATGCAAGTTAGGGTAAGAAAATGTAGGGAAGTGTTCCTGTTATAGTGTACAAAAGTGGTTGCTACAGTGTTGCATATGAAGAGACTCAATCAAACCGAGTCTCCGATTTTCATGATTTTTGTTTCCAAAGGCAATCCTTTTTTACTTTTATTTGGCTAAATATGGTGGCAATTTCCACAAGCTAATCAATTTAACTCTGCTCAATTTCCATGTAATTCTTTATTATTTACAAGTTCTATAACTGGCATTCGGTTAACAGGTTGTAAATTTATACCTGGGTAATTGGTGTAGCCGACTCGAACCTTGGGTACTTGGGTACTCATCCCAGCCATATTAGACAATTGCCCAAACAGACTGAGTGGGTACCTATGTTGTGATTGGGCAAATGGAATTTTACACCCTAATGAATACATATATTTGCAAATCTGTGAACTTTTACATTTTTTCAGCAGTTTTTAGATACATCACCAGGTAGTCAAATTGACTTGGTTTAAATTTTAGGATAAATATGGTAAGAAGTCAAAATATCCCAATATGTAAGGTAAATACAGTAATCTCTAGTTTTATGGAAGAAGATGAGAAGATACAGTATAAACACATGTGCAGTTAGAGCACTTGCAATAATCAGCTTAGCTGGATACTTATACACCTGTGTACATTTAAACATAGTTTGAGATAAGGCTCTTTTTTCAACCAAAAATGAAGTTTTTAAAAGTAAACCGTATTTTAACAAGCAATACTTAACCTATAGATAATGTGCTATTCTATTCTGTTTTCACACCTTCCACAGAAAAAAACGACAGTTCAGTTGTCTTATAGAGTCTTAATCCAGAAGGCCCCTTAGGCAGTCACCTGTGTGACGTCACTCTTCCTGCTCTTTTGATCACGTGTCAGTTTTGTGTTAAGGTTTTACAGCCCAGTCAACCCAATGGGGTCATGTCGAGCAAGGTCAGTTTACCTAACCACACGTTTACTGGGCAGTCTTAGTCCTCTAAGCGGTTAACCAGTATTGTGCACATTCTTTTGCCAGAAAACTGACAACTGCCCTTCTTGAATCAACAGAAGGGAGAGAATGACCATAGAAAATATTTCATGATCAATCACTATGAAAGAATGTTGCCACTTCAGTGGGGGATGAACCCGTGACCTCCTGATCTCCAGTCGGACGGCGCATCCAACTGAGCCACCAAGGCCGGCTCACGTGTCAGTTTCTTTGATGGTAAAAGCCCTAAAAACAGAGCTAAGCGGGATAGGGAGGGGGGATTGTCTTTTATCTATAGGTTAAATATTGCTTGTTAAAATATGTTTTACTTTTAAAAACTTCATTTTAACTGCACAATACATTAACCTACAGATAATGTGCTAGAATTCGCAGATTAGGTGAGAAGGAGCTCCCTATCTAACAAAGAAGTAAATAGATCCCTCAATTTCTGGATTAAGGCTCAGGAAACTCTTGCAATAAGATAATTCTTGATATAAATCCTAAGAATGAGCCACTTCAAGGAAATGTCTCTACGAGTGAGTTTCCGGTAGGCAGTAGTAATAGTATAAGATATCTATCTCGAGACAGAGGATTTAGAAATACCTTGTTTGCCTTTAATTGGTAGAAATAGTCTAGTTCTATTTTGGTGATAAGAGTTAGTCATTTTAAGATAAAATTTGAAGGCTCTTATCGGGTATAAAAGCGTATATGAGAGTTCTCTTTTGCATATACGAGCAAAATTAGGGATATTTGTTTGTGTGGAGGTTTTACGGCCCTGTCAACCCAATGGGGTCATGTCGAGCGCTCTCAGTTTACCAAACCACACGTTTACTGGGCAGGCTTAGTCCTCTAAGCAGTTAACCAGTATTGTGCACATTCTTTCACCAGAAACTGACAACTGCCCTTCTTGAATCAGCGGAAGGGAGAGAATGACCGTAGAAAATATTTCATGATCAATCGCCACGAAAAAATTAGGGATAACTATAGGATCTGGGCAAATGGACGAAAGCTGATTCTTTGCCAGAAACCCAGTTTGAACTATCAAAGATACTGATCCATCAGACTGACTGAATCTTAAATGACTTGAATCCATTGCCAAGGCATGAATCTTGCTACATCTTTTGGCAGTGGCAAGAGCTAAAAGAAAAGCTGTCTTTAACATTACATGAAGCTAAGAAGCCTTATGTAAAGGTTCATATGGGGCTTCCTGGAGACAGACTAAGACCCAAGATAAATCCCATTTAGGGGTAAGAGATCTTTGTACAGGTTGTTGTTATTCAAAAGATCTTATTAATTCTGATAAGACAGGATTAGACCCGATTCTATTAACAGTCTTAAACTTGAGAGTATTAGATATCATAGATCTATAGCCTTTAATAGTACTAATTTGATACTTTTTCTCAGAGAAAAGGTAAATGAGGAAGTCAGCTATTACAGTAAGAGAGGCCGAGACCACATTAACCTTCCTTCTATGACACCAACGGGTATATACAATCCATTTCGCTGCATAGACCTTCTGAGTTGATGTTCGTCTTGATTTGGAGACAAAATCTGCGTTTTGCGAAAATTTTTTGTCTCTGATTGATTGTTTGATAACTCCTAAGCCTGAAGGTCGAGTAATGGGAGATTTAGATGCTGAAACTTTCCTTTTGCATGTGTCAGTAGTTTTGGAAAGAGCAGAAGACAAACTGGAGCTGAAACCAATAGTTGTAGTACCTCTGAGAACCATGTTCGTTGGGGCCGAAGAGGAGCTATAAGAACTATTCTGCACTGAGATTGACTTACCTTGTTCAGGACAGAAGGAATCAATATTGTTGGAGGAAATACGTAAGCATGAAGATGATTCCAGTTCATGGAGAATGAGTCTATCGCAAAGGCTTGATTGTCCAGAACTGGTGGAAGTTTATGACTGAAACGTATTGCAAACAGATCCAGATTGGGATAGCTGAACATTGGAAAATTGAATTCGATATCAATTGATCCAGTGGCCATTCTGTTTTGATAGTTTTGTCTATCTTCGATAATCGGTCTGCCAAAACATTGAATTTGCCTGGGATATGACGAATCCTGACGAGTATAAGTTGTTTTAGGCACCATTGGAGGATCTTCCATACCTCTACACAGAGGTTGGGAGAATTCTCCTTCTTGTTGATATATGAGACCACTGTTGTGTTGTCGGTAGAAATCATGACACAAGAATGGTGAATACATTTTAAGGCTCTTATTAGTGCAAAACAAATGACCATTATTTCTAACATGTTGATATGGAGCTGGGATTGGTCTTCCGCATCCAAAGTGACTGGCATCTGTATAAAGAAATACACTGGGATCTGGAGGGTGAATGGGAATTCCTTGAATGAAACGATTGGTGTCCATCCACCATTACAAATGGAATTTGATCATACTACTGATCGTAACTTAATGATCTAAAGGAAGAGTGTGAGGTTTCCAGACCGATAATAGGCACATTTGCAGAGGTCGTAAATGCAGTCTGCCTAGTAAAATGAAGTCTGCTGCTGCACTGAGTTTGCCCAAAAGAGAAAGGAAAGTTTGTGTCGAAACTTGAGTCTGAGAAAGAAATATTTTGATAGTCAAAATAAGAGCTTCAGAATAAGAGCTTCCACTCGGTCTGCTGGTACCCTGACTTATATTCTGCTGAGTCAGAAATTCCATACCTATAAAGGTGAATTTCTGTGCTGGTATCAAATCTGACTTCTTTAGATTTGGTATGAAACCTAGATTTTGTACCATCTGAAGACAATATATTGTGTCAGAGATTGGTCGATTGCGAATCAGATCTCTTATCAGCCTATCGTCCAGGTATGGGAAGAGAGATATGGCAAGTTGATGCAAGTGCGCTGCTATTACTTCCATTAATTTTGTGAAAATCCACGGAATTAGGGACATTCCGAACGGTAAGGCCGTTAACTGAAAGGCCTGCTGTTCATAGATGAACCAAAGGTATTTTCTGGATGTCGGATGTATCGGAACATGAAGATATGCATCCGTCAGATCTATGGAGACAGCCCAGTCATTGACCATTATCGATTGTCTTGCCGGCTTGACTGTCTCCATCTTGAAAGGCTGTTTGTTTATATACTGATTTAGTGAAGAAAGATCTATTACTGGGCGTGACTTTTCATTCTTTTTTGGCACTAAAAACATCCGGGAATAAAAGCCGGGCGTTCCTGGATTCTGTACCCTTTCCACTGCCCATTTCTTGAGAAGTTCTACGATCTCTTCTTGTAGTAACGGGGAGGAAGATTGACTCAGACTTATCGGAACTACCGAAAGAGGAGGAATTGACTTGAATGCGATCTTGAACCCATTTCGGACGATAGAGAGGACCCATTTGTTGTCTGTCAATTCTTCCCATTGTTCCACAAAGTAGGCCAACCTTCCTCCCACTGGAATGTCTGGGCGTGGTAGGACTGGCAGTGGAAAGGGTTGGTTTTCAGAACTTTGTGGAAGATTAGGCTTGCTTAGAGGAGGGGAACTGCTTTGGATTTCCACTCCTCTTAGCATAGTCTTTTTTACTGGCTGAGTATGACTGTGTCTGACTTTTAGGCCTGTAAGGCTGCGTTTGCTTAGGCCTGGAAGGTTTAGTCGGCTGCTTAGGTCTCTTAAAGACCGGAGAAGTCAAATAAGTCACTTTTTGTTGTTGTATGTTACCAGCAGCTGAGGAAGATGCCAAGAACCTTTGCTGCTGGGCCTCAAAATTGCCCTTAGCAACTTCTTTCATCTTGTTACAAAGTCTTTGAATTTATTGGAGTATTGTGCAACTCATAGCTAGAAGTCTCCAACTGGAGTTTAGACGTGGCCAGCGCCGCATCACGTCTAGCTTGAAAGATCTCTGTAGCTAAGATCGTAGACATAGCTGTAGCGTGTTTATGGACTTAGCTACGGCTTCAAGTAGTCTAGAAAGAGCTGCAAACATATGTATGCAGCAGAAAAAAATAAATCTGCATGCGAATATATCGCAATGAGTTTGCAAGCTCTTTTTTCCCATGTTTCAATGTTTCTATCGGAATGAATCATCTTCCTTTACTGGATAAATCCAGCAAGGAAGTGTCCGACTCTAATGGTGGAATGTTATCTGTCGGGAAAAACTGATTCTGGCTCTTGTGAAATTTAGTCTGTGTCAGGGAAGATACTAAATTTTGTGAGCGTATCCAATCTCTGCCACATTTCTCCATGTCTGTCTTATTCTGGAGAAATTTGGCAGTGTTTTCAATTAACTTTGACTGTGGCAATACTAATAATGCAACGCCATCAAATGGTCAATGCCAGAGAGAGGTTTGGCTGGAATATGTTCCTCGATTGGCCTTGGACATAATTCTGGAGGCAAAAGCCTAAAAACTTCATTTATTGCTCTATCAAAGGACCAGATCTCCAGTTCAGAATCTGAGCATGAGTCCTTTGTACAGCATTTGATGTTTGATGTTGTTCAGGTTGAGGTATTGTCGGGACATTAGTTATCTCTGCAGGCTGTAGCATAATCGGAGTCTCTACAGCCTGCGGACTATGTCTATTTCTTTTGTATCTGCCATAATCATTGGACTGATTATTAGATGGTGAATTTGTGTTGAGGTTTTACGGCCCAGTCAACCCAATGGGGTCATGTCGAGCGCGGTCAGTTTACCTAACCACACATTTACTGGGCAGGCTTAGTCCTCTTAGCGGTTAACCAGTATTGTGCACATTCTTTCGCCAGAAACTGACAACTGCCCTCCTTGAATCAGCGGAAGGGAGAGAATGACCATAGGAAATATTTCATGATCAATCTCCACGAAAGAATGTTGCCGACCTCGGCGGGGGGTCGAACCCGGGACCTCCTGGTCTCCAGTCGGACGCGCATCCAACTGAGCCACCAAGGACGGCTCAGATGGTGAAGAATAAGAAGAAGAAGAAAATGTCAATCTTCTTCTTCTTTTCTTGTGAGGTTGTTTGGATCTTTTAGACTTTCTTTTATGAGAGTTTGAAGATGCTGACCTAGAAGAGGAAGAGGTAGAAGATGATCTATGTCTCCTCCTCTTCTTAGAAGTATGTTTTCTTCTGGACTGGTCCCTCCTGGAGACATGTCCAGAATGAGAAATCTGTCAAGTCTGTCTGTTGTCCAATCTCCAGTTGTTGTCAGGAGGCTCAATGACAACACTGGGATCGGACATATTACTGAAGTCCGGCTGGGGTAATAGAACTCTTCTTGAGTTATTTGTTGGGTTCTGAATTTCATGTCTGTATGAGTGTTCAGAACCCAAATTTGATCTTTTTGTTGTGAACTCCATGCCAATGGCATGAGTATCACCAACAGAAGGCATATATGTTGATGACTGGTGACCGGTTGACCGGTGAATCTTGACTTCTGCCTGGAGTCTGTCTTTCTAAGTCCAATGACCGGCGACTGGATGACCTGTGATTGACTGACTTGTATTTATCTAAGTACTGACCGGTGGCTGGTTGGTGATGTCTTTTTGTCTTGTGGGTGAATGACCGATGGCCGGTTGATTGGTGACCAATCACCTGTGGTCGGTGGACTTGTACTTCCCTGGGTACAAGAACCCTTGAAGTTGCCACCTGGATGGGAACTACCCCGGGCAGCAAGGCCATGTGGGGTGGTGATCCCATCCATTAAGTTTTCGTCTGATGACTCAGACAAAACTTGCTGCTTCTTGTTGTGCTTTCTCTTCATCACCAACTTTCTTGACGAATAAGTTCTTCTCTTCTCGGAAAGTTTCCAGGTCTTATTTGTCCAGCTGATAACGTTCATTCCCTGAAACAAGAAGAACATCTTAGACATTTATCAGGATTATCTCAATGCGCTTTGATATGACCACATTCACCATGAATAATTGTCATGAAAGTTGCGAAAACTCATTACAATGAACAAGCTAAAAATGAATACAAGAAATCAAAAATCAATTTACAAAAAAAAAATAAGATGAATGGTAAAAGGCATGATAGAGGAACATGAGAAAAAGAAAGATTTAGAAATTTGACCAGAGAAAAAGGAAGAAAACAGATTTTTTTCACTGGAGAAAAATCCTTTGTTTACTTTCTCATCAACAGAAAAGAAACTGACACGTGATCAAAAGAGCGGGAAGAGAGACGTCAAACAGGTGACTGCCTAAGGGGCCTTCTGGATTAAGACTCTATAAGATGACTGAACAGTCGATTTTTCTGTAGAAGGTGTGAAAACAGAATAGAATAGCACATTATCTATAGGTTAATATATTGTGCAGTTAAAACAGTTGATATTTTTCATACTTATAATTCTTAAATAGGTTTTCATGGGTACTGGTCAGAAGCGCCATACTAACAAGTACCAGCAGCATATATGTTTGTGGACAATTAAGAATAATAATTATTTGGATGACCACCTTATGTGGAGTTTGATTAGCACTCAGCACTCTGGGTAAAAATTTCAGCAAATGACATTTTGAAATACTTTTTTTCACAGAAAACAGGTTTTGACATTTCATGCCAATTGTCTCCAGTGTAGACAATTTGCATGAAATGTCAAATCCAGTTTTCTGGGAAAAATTAAAATCAAAGGACTGATAGTCCTAAGAGTCTGCTAGCTTGAGAAGTATTGATGGAGTGCTGTGTATCTTCTATGCAAACACAATACATGCAAAAAAGATAGGTGGCATTCCAATGCTACCAATACTACACCATAAGATGAAGCTCTATGGAATATATCAAGCATCTGGGCATTGTACTTCCTGAAAAGAAGACTTTATTTAAAAACTATCAAATGTACATCAAGCGAAGACTGCATATGGGTTGAATAAGAAAGTCATAGCGAGTGTTGTCTCTAAATCAAGGAAAGGATACTCGTATAATTTATCTCCTGCAAACAGAATTTCATTCATGTTGTTCACATTCCACATGTTGGTACAGATCCTTTTCTGTACAGCTTTCACCAAAAATACTAAACAACATGGTAGGCATTGACGCCCTCTTGAATCATGACTAAATATCTAATCTCCTTGATGGATACTTCCTTGCAATAATACAGATGCATTTTCTTGTAGAGTTATATGATTTGATCATGATTGACCTGGATTTTGCTCTATATCCATATTTTTACGCTTGCTTACAACCAGTGGCTTCATCCAATATTAAATTTACATTCAGAGACAAGGCTTTGTGAGAAAATTTACTATTCCTTGAAAAACAACCAACATGAACACTCTGTACTACATGCTTTCACTATCAATTTCTCAAAATCAGTCAGATGGAAATGCATTCTACTTTTTTTAATGTATAAATAAGAATGGGTCTTTACTGAGGCATCTGTGTAAGACAGATATACATATATAATCTTACCATGTACTGAAAAACTAAATACAATTATTTCTCTTCTGTTTTGTTTCTTCACAAAAAGTCCATTTTATTATCTGCATATATAGGCCAATGCAGTAATTGGAGTAATAAACCTCTTTATTTTCCAATGAAGTTTATCACCTGATTATTCCAAATGAGTGTATCTCCAGCAGCAATTTCCAATTTCTAGAATTATTAAAATTCAACTAGATATGCTCCAGTTCATACAAATTCAACACCTGATGTAGCTCCACGATGATTCTAGTACAATTTTATAAATTTACTCTATCAACTTATTATTAAGACAAGAGCAGATTAAATAAATTTGAAATGGCTATGTTCAGTCCAGATTAGCGTTAATAACTGATTGTCATTTGCTAGTGCTTCACCTAAGCATCAACAGAATAGCCCGACCAGCTATGCCTACCCTTTTCAAGGGATTTTCAGATGTCCAAAAAAGAAGGGTCATAAACCTATAAATGGGCCAGCAGTCGTAAAACAACTCCGTGTCACTGAGGTGTGAATAAAGTTGAATATAAAATGTAATTTTAAGTTAAAACTTATTTTTGATAGACTATCAACTTACACCATTGGTCTCTTTGCTATATTTTAGCGTCAGTTTGAATCTTGGTGTTTAGGCGCCCCAAGATAATCGCTTGAAGTAAGGTTAATGTCTTAAACTATCACAAAAAACAAATTTGGATACATAAAACTAATACTCTGGTGTAATTTCAGCATTCAGTTAATAAATACAATGAAATAATTTAGTGCCGTGCGGTGCCTTGGGGTATCGTGGGGTGCCATGGGGTGATTAGTAGGACCCCGTGCCGAATTAACGCGTGACAAAAGTAGCGCGTGTATTACTACACCGAATTTTGAAGTCTATGTTTCAAATTGCATTATCTAAATCGATTTCAGTTACAGTTATGTTAGCGAAATAAAAAAAGCCATGCAAAATTCCGCTGCTTCACATTCAGTTCACCGTAATAGTGTCGCATTGCGTCTGATTAAGAAGTAGTGCGCGTATAAATATACGCATAAATAGCTGTGATGAGAATCCGCTCGTAAAACCCCATGCGATTGCAAAGAGCCTGCTAGCTGTCGCTAGCAGACTCAAAAAATCATCATTTTGTCATTTGCTGAATTAGCCAATTGAATGTGGTAAAGGTTAGTAAGAAGAAAGTTACCTCATAGGTAGGTGGTCTATGCGGACTGAACATCATTCTACCAAGCTGAAGTCTCATTCTAGTACCAAATGAAGGCATCTGAGGCATGGGTGGGAAGGCTTCAAGGGGAGGCATATCAGGAAAACGATGCTGCAAACAAACCCAATGATCTGTTAAAACAATTGGTACAAGATGCAAAATGAATTAAGCTAGCCATAGAAAATATCCCAATTTTATCATCTCACAGGACTTATAAAGGAGGAGTATTTGGTGATAATTCTGGGATAATTTTCTCCTATTCTTTATAAAAACATACGTTGTGGGTCATTAGAAGCACCTTTCCAAGGTATATTTATATTTTTATGGAGAAATAAGAGAAATTATCCAAGAAAAATGATCTTGTTATTTGATCATCATCACTTAGTGCTATGTTATCTGTAGTTGTAAAAACATCTGAACTAGCCCCAAACAGGAGGAAGACATTTGCAATTACTATTACAATCTCACAGTGAATATTTCTGATGGCAATTCCAATTTTCTTAAAAACTTTTTATTTTTATTTTTTTGTATTGTTGACAACACCACCATGAATCAACTTTGTTTATTCCAGCCAATATTTCTCCTTTCACCCTCGAATTTGTGACAGGAACTCTTCCATCTCTGAATATGGACACATCCATTGTTGCAAATAGAGGCTACGAGATAGCTACTCTCCTTTTACCATATTTCAGAGAGTCGTTTTTGCTTGGCGAGTGCCAAGAAGTAAATTCGCAAATTTTTGTCATGCTTTAATGCAAAACCGTTTGTCGTAACTACCGATATTTTTTATCATAGTCATTAATTAAAACAAAAGGCCCATGGGCCACAATACACTCACCTGATAAAAACAGCTATTGCATATTTGCAAATGCCAAGCAACATTCTTCCAGTATACCCACAAAAACTGGGTCACAAATTTGACCATACCATAAAAAGGTTAAAGGTCATCCTAGTCTAATCATTTTAGCAAACTTGGTAGACCTTGAGTCCATGATGCTTTATAGCAAGATTCAGCCTCAAAGCTTTCTTAGTACTGGAGAAGAAGATTTTTAAATGTTTTTACCATATATGGGCATTGCAGCCATCTTGTTCAATGGTGCAGAACCATTTGAACAAATTGTCAACATCCCTTTAACAGAAGGCTCCATGTGAAATCTGGTGAAAATTGGTCCATTGGTTTCAGAGAAGAAGATATTTAAAGATTTGATGATTTTATACCTGTATACAGCCAAGGGGCAAGGGCAGATAACCCCTGAGGGTGGGGGTGGGAGGATGCAAAATTTTGATCCTGACTAAAATTACTACTTTACTACTTTTTCCGCCATTAGTCTTACATATTGAAAAAAAAAAAAAGAAAAGATTTTTCAACTTTTCCTCCATACAAATCTATAGAGATGCAAATTTGACCTTGCTGTAAAAAGGTCAAAGGTCAACTTACGATCATCATTTGAAATAACTTGGTAGAGCTTGAGCCAGCAATGCTATATACTAAGATTCCGCCCCAAAGCTTTTTAAGATGGTGGCTGTGGTGGCCAGCTTAGATTTCCGATCAGAAAGATTTTAGTCATTTTCGATCTACAAGTTGCCCTGATACTTCATACTAAGTTTCAAGTCAATTGACCTTTAGGTTCAGGAAAAGAAGTGCAAAATTGGTTTTCAAGATGGCAGCTATGGCAGCCATCTTGGCTTTCCAACTGAAATGATTTTAGCTATTTTTGATCTGCAAATCACCCTGGTATTTCCTACCAAGTTTAGAGTAAACTGGCCGTTCAGTTCGGGAGAAGAAGTTTAAAATAATTTTCCAAGATGGCCACCATGGCCGCCATCTTGGATTTCTGATCAGATCTATTTTAGCTATTTTTAATCTGTAAGTCACAAAGATAGCTCCTACCAAGTTTCAAGTCATTTCTGTTCAGGAGCTGAAGGGCAAAATAGATTTTTTCAGATCGGAACGATTTTAGCTTTATTTTACCAATAAGTTACCTGGACATTTTCAACCGTTTCGAGGCAATTGGCCTTTAAGTTCAGGAGACATAGGGCAAAACAGATCTCAAGGTGGCCATCATAGCGGCCATCTTTGATTTCCGATCCGAACAATTTTATCTACTTTTGATCTGCAAGCTGCCCCATTACTTCCTACCAACTTTAGAGTCGATTGGCCTTTCAGTTCAGGAGATGAAGGGCAAAATAGATTTTCATGGATTTCAGATCTGAATGATTTCAGCTAGTTTTGATCTACATGTTGCCTCGATACTTCCTACCAAGTTTCCAGTCAATTGGCCTTTGGATCAGGAGAAAAAGGGCAAAATAGATTTTCAAGATGGGGGCCATGGCAGATATTTTGGATTTCCGATCAGAATGAATTTAGCTATTTTTGATCTTGATCTACAAGTCACTTTGATACTTCCTACCAAGTTTGGAGTCAGTCGGCACAGGCGTGTTGGAGGAGTAGTCTTTTGAAGCTAATTGTTGATGCCGCATGATGGATGACCTCATTGCTGATCACAATAGCTCACCGAGCACTTAATGCTCCGGTGAGCTAATAGAATGCCAAGGAAGAAATTTTCCAAGTGATGTCAACAGTAACCTGGATCTGCTAAAGTATCTGTATGGGTCTACAGTAATGAAAGGGTAAATGGCTTTATCAGCAGTCTGGTCAGAGCTCTCATCGTTAACATGGAGTTAAGCCACAAGAGCAGTGCAAGCGAAAGCTTTTAGTGTAGACAGATAGTGAAGATCCAGTCAACCTGCACATTTGCAAAAGCTGACTAGGTCCTACTGCTGTCTGCCTACAGTAACATTACCTACCGCAGAAAGGAAGAGAACAGACAGGACTGTGTAGACATGCAAGTTAGTCCAGACCCACTATATAGACTGCTCCTACCCTACTAACACACACGTGTGACCCTTGTGTAAATAATTAGAAGCTTGCCAAAGCTGTAGAGGAAAGCTGTTGGATCAGTCAATACATGTATGTGAAAGTTGCAATAAATCCCAATAGCTATTTATTATGAAGCCTACAGTTTCTAGGCTATCTAGACAAAGTGACCAGTGGGTCAAGTATACCCTCGGCTGGCACCATCACTAACAGTATCAGTCTTTCCTCAATGACCTTGACTTTCCATTTTAGGTAACACTTATGGCCGTATAAGGCAAAATCACAAGAGACCAAAACTAGAGCAAGTGCCAAGTGGGTCATGACTACACCCAACAAATGCCATTTCTTAATTATGAAATATATTTAAGTCAATGACAATGATATAAGGAAAAACCAATGGACCATGAAATAAAAGTCACTGACCCACATATAGTTTACAAAGTCAATCTCTAAGTGACACTGATCTATCATCCCAAGCAGAACTTTTCTGGAGTAAATAGTCTTCAAGACATGAAGCAAAATCGCTGGACCATAAAATATAGGTCTATACTTGAGAGGTCAACCTGATGTGTTACATTGATCCATTATACCAACTATGATGTTAATCCAATAAATAATCTAGAAGATATTTAGCAAAATCATTAGACCATGAAATATATGCTGATTTATATTTATTTCAAGATCAAAGTTTGGGTCACACTGAGTCACTATCTGTAAATATGACATTTAGGAATCAAATAGTAGGAGATATACAGTACAGCTCAGGTAAAAGAACCAAAAAACTCTTTATTCCGAATATCGGCGTTTCACGAACTTCCCAAAAACACTCGGAATCAAACCGAGTAAACGTTATATTCGGCGGACACCACTCGCAAGTCCGCCGAAAGTATGTGTTATGCGAAGTTACGCAAAATTACTCGGAATGGTAATATTGTACCCGGAGGCAATATTTCTCGCAAAGTGATGCGAAATTCCTCGGAGTAATTTGACTAAATACCTGTCCGATTTTTATATGTTTATTTATTTAATAAATAAAGTTATTTAGATATTTCTTTAATAAATATACTTTTATTCATTTATATCTTTATTTTTCCATCATATAGTACAGTCTGCTTGAAGGTGATATCGTCCACACTCACGGGGATGCGCAGGTGATCTGAGTGTGCACTGATCACAAAGGTCTTATTGTCCTAAAAGTGTTTTCCAAATTTCCACATTCCGATCCCCCAAAATTAGATCCATCCCCTTGTTTTCTTAAAATATCAACCAATGCTGCCCTGTCCCCTGAATATATTTGGGTGCTCCCTAGGTCCAAAGATACACCACCCCCCCCCCCCCCCCCCGGTAGCCCCATTCATTCCTCGAGCACGTAACATGGGCCTCAACAAAGCTCCATATGAAAAAGTACCGGTTTCTTTGGCTTAGTCTAGTCCGGCCACACGTGGGTCCGGCATGATCATTTTTACTTAATGTGCCGTACAAAACAAAACAAACACACAAAAATCGCAAAGAGAATCAAACATCTGGCCCCAATCGACGAATTACGTATTTATATTTGGTATTCCTGTAACGACCTTTTCCCATGCAACAACCGCACGCTCTCAATATAAATGATGTACTGTGATAAAAGACCGGGAAATTCTCACTCGCGTGCAGCAACCGCACGTGTCAATATGAATTTACTTAAAGGGGCGCTTCTGCTATCAAAGAGGCATTGAATCAACAAGATAGCACATGTGAAAAGAGTGTCTGTCAAACAAAAACACACTTTATGCACACCAGGCTAATGACAATTCAAACGAGTGAGTGAGTTTTTTACGTCCTACTAACAGCTAGGTCATACGGAGATGTGGACCTTGGTTTAAAGTCCAATATGAAAGGCTTGAGAAGCCTGGGATCGAACTCATGACCCCTGGGTGACAAGACGAGAAGCTTCACACTACACCACCGAGGCACAATTTCCCAATATTTCATACTGTTAAATATCAAATAAAAGGGCTGCAGACATTTCACCATGCCCCGCCACTGCACTTACATCAAGCAAGTGCCATGGCTCTGTTAATAAACTAATAAAGTCCCAAGAAAATATCTCAAATAGTTTTCAAGTTACAGAGCGGACAATAAAAAAAAAAAAAAAAGAAATATTACAGAAACCACTAAAATATTTTAGGTTTTCAAAGGGCCATAACTCCAAACGTAAGCTCTAGCGTCAGAAGTATATGAAAGAAAAAAAGGACAGTTATCAGTTTCTGCGGAAATGATTAATAGCTTATGAATAAGCCCACCCTGGAAAAGTGTGCATGCTCGACAAGACCGAAATAGTGTAGACTGGGCCGTTTAACTTCAGTTCAAACAAAAATTACGTCGATACAAAGTTCTCATGTCTGAAGTATGATCTACTATGTACGTTCACCCAATCGGACAAAACGTACAATACTACAATGTACGTGCGACCAGCAAAGACTCAGGTCAGTCTCTGCATCGACCCACTATGTAAAGCAAGCTTCTTGCATACTGTACGATCAGCGAAGGGTCTGATTAGAATGTGCTGTTGCAATTGCACTGTTTATCCCGCTTTGGATAGCCCGGCTATCGAAGGTAAATACGATCAGCGAATGCTTTTATCAGAATGTGCAGTTGGCAGATTGACACGAGTCTTCGCTCGCCGCAAAAGACGTTTTGTTAAACCTAGAGATTGTAGGAGGTATATACGATTAGCGAAGGCTCTAATCAGACTACTGATGTGCAGGCTTAGAGTGTGCAGGCTGATCCGTCTCTTCGTACAAGTTTTGTTCTAGGTTTTGCCATGCACAAACTAATGCGCGATTTGTTTGTGCAAACCATAACGCCTAACACTCTGCGTAAAATTTTCAACCGACGACATTTTGAAATATTTTTCTCATTCTTCCAAGAAAACAGGATTTGCATCTCATGCAAATTGTCTCCATTGCATGAATGTCAAACCCTGTTTTCTTGGTAATAAAAAAAAAAAAAAAAAAAAGTAAATAACGATGTTTTTTTCTTTGTCGTCTGCTGAATTAGCCCAGATAGTGGTAGTTCGATACCCGCGAGCATCAAGTGTTATAACTTAGTATTGGTTTCTAACCAGAAAGACTCTGCCTAGAATGTCCGCGAGGGCATATGACAATATTATGGACAAATGTCATTTTGAAGATTATTTCCCATGCGTCTTATACTCGTTTAATAAATTACGGTCTTGGTTTTGCATATCGCATGTTGAAGACACAAAAACAGAACTTTTTACATGGAAACGAAAGTTTTGAGGATTGCTCTATAAACCAATAAAGATAATGTTATTAATGTATATACTGTAAGAGAATAACATAACATAATATTCATTTGTACCCTGATAAATGTGGGGTAACATCCTCACACCACAGGTTTTTTTTTTTTTCTTTTTTTTTTTTTTTTAACTCTTTTAAGGGAGCTAACTGCAACTGACTATCAGAAGGGAGTTAACTGCAATTGCTTTACGAGTAAGGCCCACGCGAAATGGGATTGGGAACAGCATTTTTTTTATGAATCGCGCCAGTACAGAGGGGAGTGGGGGGGCGGGGGGGAGGGGGGGGCATGCTTATACAATAAGCGGTTAACCAGTACACTGAACCCCATTCCGCTAGAAACTTGTAACTGCCAATCTTGACCGTAGCAAATACATGTGTTTCATGATAAGTGGGGATCGAATCGCGTTCGATTCCCACCGGTGCGGTAAGATTCTGGCTCGTCCATTTTAGGTACATCTGGCTATGAGATTTAGATATGCTCAGAGAAAAATGGTTAAACTGTTTTTGCAAACAGTGAATACCCTGATCAGACGCCGCGTTCTCTCATCTCAATATGACAAATATTTTCTTTTATTTTATTTTTTGTTATTGTTGATTTTTTTTTTTTTTTTTTTTTTTTTGATTTGGGTTTTACGGCCCTTTCAAGATTATTTCACTTATATCGAGCCGATCGTTCATCGAAGGTGGGCGAAAACCGGAGAACCCGGAGAAAAACCACCTGACCATCCGTAAGCAGAACTTGGCTTTCCCACATATGACCCGAGCTAGGCTCGAACCACAGCGGTGAGAAACCTAATGGATTAAGAGTCAACTCTCTTATCCACTAGGCTATGGGGGCCCGTTTGTTATTGTTGAAAGAGACATAAGACACCAAGTCACCGTCATCATTAAATGGTGATTTGAATGGACAGTCCTAACCCTGGTCCAGTCATCAACTGTCCAGGCCTCGATCTGAGCAGTGTAGATATATTCCAGCGTGTCCGTTTCTGTCTCCCTTGTCAAATGAAATGTATTCCTACTTTAACCCTCGAAGCGCTTAGCATATTCAGCTGACGGCATTTTCATTTTTTTTTCTTCTCATTTTCCTGTGTAAATTAAGCGTGGCGTAACATGTGAATCGTCTGCTAGGCAGATGATTCACATGAAATGTTCAGCCTTATTTTCACTGTAAAATACTAAAACAGATCGACATCTCCTCTAGAATTTTCAGCAGTGCTTCGGGGGTTCAAACTATTTTCTTGGCAGCCGCAGCATATCCAAAGTGACACGGGAAAAATGGGCCAGCGTGGATAAAAGTGCTTGTCACATGAAAACGAATATAGGAAGACTAAGGCGACCACCACCCTTAATCCAAAACTAAAACTGGGCGATGAGAAATCATCCAAGGCTTTGGGCCAAATACGTCGCCGGCCTTGCGCATTGGAGCTACCAGCTGTTGTTCGGATATACCCTTTGATACTCGCAGCTGAAACATATGTAAGTGGGTACATTTTGCAGTCTGATCCTGCTGCTGCCAACACTAGTTAATTTATTGTATTCGCAAGTGTAACATTTTTTGTTTGATTATCGTCGTGTGAGAGAAGGATCTGAGTGGCCAAACTTACCTGTACAGAATAATCTATCGCCACTCGCAAATACTCGCAAACACTCCGAATATCATGGGTACACTGAGGTCCGCTGAATGTCCTCGGAATATCGAGCGCATAACTTTGAGTAAAACTATTTCACTCGGAGTGGTTTACTCCAAACCACTCGGTGGAAAATCGTGGATTGTAAAATTGGTCCGCGAAATGAAAAAAAAAATTGGTTCTTTTACCTGAGCCGTACTGTAAGACAAGATCAATTGGCTATGAAATATAGGTCAAAAAGACCTACATTTATTTTGAGGTAACATGCTGTGTCATACTGACCCATAATCCCAAACTATGATAGTCATACATCAAGTTGTCTTCAAGATGTTACATAAAATCACTTGACCATGAAATATAGTTCACAGTGACCTACATTTACTTTTAGGTCAACTGTTTGATCATACTGATTCATAATCCCAAATACTGATGTTCATACATCAAATAACATTCAAGATATAAGGCAAAATCACTGGACCATGAAATATAGGTCAATGTGACCTATATTTATTATGATGTCAATTGTGGTGTCACACAGAACAAATATCCCAAATACATTAATCCATGGAATAATCTTCAAGGTATAAGGCAAAACTGCTGGAGCATAAAAATTAGGTCACAATGACCTTGACCTTATTACACTGAATGTTGGTGTGATAAACATGTCTGATGCCCATCCTTCCTTATTAAGAAAATGTTTGCATAAACAAATTGCAATATATTTATTTACTTTATTGAGGCATACTAGATTTTGACCTCTGACCCCACCCCCAGCCATGTTTGTGTTGAGGTTTTACGGCCCAGTCAACCCAATGGGGTCATGTCGAGCGCGGTCAGTTTACCTAACCACACGTTTACTGGGCAGGCTTAGTCCTCTAAGCGGTTAACCAGTATTGTGCACATTCTTTCGCCAGAAACTGACAACTGCCCTTCTTGAATCAGCGGAAGGGAGAGAATGACCGTAGAAAATATTTCATGATCAATCTCAACGAAAGAATGTTGCCGACCTCGGCGGGGGTTGAATCCGCGACCTCATCCACAGATGTAGAATGGAAGAGAACCCTCCCAGGTACCACCACCACCAACCCCCCTTCCCCCTACCAAATATGAATAGTTTCTGATAAATGGTTGCAGAGATACAAGTAATAAAAAAAACTTAGAAGTAAAACTTAGTTATAGCAGGTGTTAATGGACGGAATCACAGACGGACAGAACCGATGAAAACTATATACCCCTTTGGCATACTTCGTATGCCTGGGGTATAATAAAGGTCAGATTAACCTATATACATCTATATATATATATATATATATATATATATATATATAATTCTGCTATTAAGACCACTTGAAATTACGATCATTCTGCTATTAAAGGCCCATATTCCTCAAAAATAGATATTTTATTATCCAAGAAAGTTTTAATAAATTCATATTTGGTATATTAAAAATCATAAAATGTGGTACCTGACAGCCTGTAAAATTTCAGTTAGTCTCTCATTCTTGAGATGAAATGATTTTTTATCATGTCCCTGAAATAATGTTGCCAACATTAATTCAGAGACACCATAAAATTCATTTCATTTTTTATCCAATTCAAAAACGAGAGACTGAAATTTTATAGGTGCCTCATTTTATGATCTTATAAAATACTATATATCAATCTATTAAAGCTTTTTTTTGGATAAAAATGTCTATTTTTGAGAAATATAAAGCCTTTAAGGACAGGTTTTGCCAGACCAAATGGTTTCTTTCTTATCACTCTATATTCAATATTAAGGTCAACCCACTAATAAGACCACATTTAGGCAGTCCAAAAGGTGGTCTGAAAAGTGGAATTTTACTGTAATACTGAGTTCCATCTTGGTGCCACACAGAACCACTGTCCCAAGTATGATGTTCATACATCTAATACTCTACAAGGTATAAGGGAAAATTGCTGGGGCACGACATTGATTGTGTTGGGGTTTATCGACACGTCAAACCTTGTGGGTCATTTTGTGTCATCTCCCAGAAAAAAGGGAGAAAAGAGATAGAAGAGATGCTAGAGGAGATGAAAGAGAGGGACAGGGAAGAAAGAGGAATGGGAATGAAAGTGAAGAAACAGAAGAAATAAAAACATTCCCCCTCCACCCTTACTTGCTGCAAGGATAGCAGGCCTTGTCCACCTGTATGCTAATATCTGTTGGACACCCAGGGACGTAAGATACATGACACCTTCACACCACCCCACCACCCCCTGCTGGGGCACAAAATATAGGTCACATGGACCCACATATATTATAAGACCAGTCTTGGTGTCACATGGAACTAAAAATATGAAGATCTTTCTAAATTACTGACATACAATACAATTAGCAAAAGAAGACTTAAAATATATTAAATGAGTCCTAGATTTTGACCTCCAGCCCTGCCCAGGGGCATGACCTGTGTGGGTCAGTATTAATGTAATAAAATTTGGAAACTACTTGTACAAAACATAAACTAAATCCATCAACAAACCCTGATAACATAACATCTTAAAAACTTTGATGCAGGCGTGCACTACCACTATGGAAAGGCGAAAGAACATAATTTCTTATTGTACGAATGGGCAGAAAAGCAAAAACTATATATCCCTCATGTGGGGTATAAAAAAGTGTGCACTTTTATTTAGAGAATGAGAGTAAATACATACCAGTACAGGGACACCATAATGCATGCCTGGAACAGCAAATGGGTGGAGTCTTGGTGTTCCATGATGATAATGATGTAGATGATGATGAAGATGTTGATGTTGTGGGGGACCAACTGGAGGCTGAGGTGAGCTGAAACATACAAAAACATTCCTTAACCCTTTCATCCCTGAGTAGTGATACCTGGGCAAACAATGTAGATTCAGATGAGACAGCTTGTAATGAACTGTCTCATCAGGATCTATTCTGTTTGCCTGTTTTTTTTTTTTTTGTTTTTTTTTTTTATTTTAGACTGAAACCCCTATTGCATCAGTGGACATGTCCAAAGTCAATGATGGATGAGTCCACTTCAGAAACTCAAAGTTGAAGGGTTAAATAGTATGCATAGGTGTAATGCCCCTTACCCACATCACAGGAGCCTGAAGTTACATTTTTCTTTTTCTTTTACAAATTTCAATGAAAATCAAAGGACAGATACTTCACAGTCCATAAAGTAGGTTTTTGGCAAATATCTTTTTAAGTAACCAACATGCAGATTACATCATATGCTCTTATTACTGCGAATGCTAATCCTCCGCGGCACATAACACTGGCTTCAGCTTGCCTATACACCACAGCGGTTTAAATTAGCAAACAACCCTTCCGATCAGTCATTGGATACATTCGCCATTTTGTTTTCAGATGTCATGTTGAGATGAATCAGTATATGCAATCTGAATGGCTTTGAGGTTAAAAAGAAGTGATAAATTTCAAACAATCAGATTGTGAATACAAATTACCCCAGATTTGCATCAACAAACAAGATGGCAAATGTATCAAGTAACTGTTCAGAGGGCTTTAGCCCAATTTACTGTTGCATAAATGATCCACTGCCAACTGTAAGGTGCAGAGGAGAATTGCTGTTCCCATTTGCAGTAACAAGAGCATATTACTAGTCTGTATGCGATTACTTGCACAATATCAACCCGGAATGTTTATGAGCTGTAAAGTGTCCGTCCTTCGATTTTCTTCTAAAATCGTATAGCCACTTACATGAAAAAGAATATAACTTCAAGCTCCTGTTACCCACTTTATGCTTGTGCATACGGAAAAATATTTGCAATAAAGAGGGATCAACTAACATAAAAAAGTACTTTCCTCCTTTCTCATACGGCTGCTCTAAAAGGAGAATATTTGCTCCTAGAGGAGGGAGCAAGTTCTTTTCTTTAAGAGCAACCCCCATTTTGGTATCAGTACTATGAAGATTTTTCTAGATTTTTTCTGGGTGTGCACGAAAATAATTACTTTCAGACTATGCAACTGAAATGTACTTGCTTTATTTACCCTATATCTCAGGAAACTATAATTAGAACAAGTCCATTTTGCTACCTGTTACTGTCTAAAACCATGCGGGGTCATTTTGTGTTATTTCCCAGAGAAAGGGAGAAAAGAGATAGTAGTAGAGATGAATGAGAGGAACAGAGAAGAAAGAGGAATAGGAATGAAAGTAAAGAAACAGAAGAAATAGAACCATGCCCCCTCTACCCTTACCTGCTGCAAGGATAGCAGGCCTTGCTCAACTGTAATATCAGTTGTACTGTAATATCCAGTTAAACTGTAGGGGGAATTGTGCAATTAGAAAGTGTGACCAACAGACAGACACACAGACCAAGCAAAGACACATAAGAATCTAAGAATCATCAAGTTGTTCACACAATGTTAATACCATTTACCTCTTTTTTCTCATTGCATTTTAGTAATAAACTGGCTGGCATATCAGTTAACTTTAACACTTTCTAGACTAATTCAGCAGATGACAAATTGATGACATTTTTCTTATTTTCCCAGAAAATAGGCTTTGACATACATGTAAATTGTCTCCTAAGGAGACAACTGAGAAACAATTTGCATGAAATGTCATAGCCTATTTTTTGGAAAAAAAAAGGAAACGAACGAAAATATTTCAAAATGTCATCTCCTGAAATTATTTTTCATTTTCCCTCACAACTTAGACATTTTGTATGTTATCTGTATTAGCTCTATCAATGAATAAGATGAGCAGGATTCAATGTAGACAACAAGTTATTCTGTCGACACTGGTATGGTCATGTTGAGCTGGTCACTTATCTTGAGCAGGCTTAGCAGTTAACCAGTATTCTTAACTGTTATAACCAGTACTTTGTGCACTTTTGCCAATAACCAACAGCTGTCCTTCTTGAATCAGCCAGGGGCAGAATGACTCCAAGAAAATGTTTGGCCAAGCTGGGATTTGAACTTGCGAGCCCTGGATGCAGAGTCAAACTACTGAATGAACTAAGGAGCCTGGCAAGTTGTCCTATAATTCATTAATTAACAGTATCAAAGAGATACAGAAGATTCCTCCCAAAGTTAAGAGCAAATGTATACAAATGCTGTATAAGAACCAGAAAATACACAACCCTATTATAAGAAAAGTCTCAAGGAGGAAGAGAGTTTGCTCCTACATATAACAAGAACCACCTTGATGCTCATGTCCAATTGGCAAGTCTGCATTCACATCAATGTCTGTTTCATGTACATACCGGTATTTTAGACCTGAAGTAAGATGAAGACCCTGATCAGACAGTGTCAATGGACACCCATGTTTTGTGTTTGTTGTTCACATATCTGTATACTGTAACTCACTCCCTTTGAGCCTATTTCAGCCGTGAAAAATTTTGGTCCTCCAAATAAAGAGTCAACAATATTAACTCTCTGCGTCAATTCTGCAGACAACAAATTGATGGTGTTTTTTCTTTTCCCTAAAAAAAGGACCTGATATTTCCTGCAAACTGTCTCCATTGGAGTCAATTTGCATGAAATGTTGAATCTTGTTTTCTAGGGAAAAAATACCTGCTGAAAATTTTGCACAGCATGCTTTGCTTTAATCTCTCCCACTGTAATCTTAAAGCAAAAAGTGGAACCATTTTAACAATTTTAGTTGCCATAAGTGGAACACTTCTGTGAAATTACTTTGAAATTGGGCCACTGGCCGCGGAGGAGATGTCCTTTAAAGGTTTTCTGTTATTAGCTCTGGCCGCCCTTTTTGTTCAGCCAAGCGGAACCATTTTGCAAATTTGGAAGAGGGCCATTGGAGGAACACTTCTGTGCAAATATTTTAAAATTGGGCCATTGGCCAAGGACGAGATGTCATTTGAAGATTTTTCTATCTTTAGCTCTGGCAGCCATCTTGTTCAAAGGAGCAGAACCATTGTGGTCATCCTGGATTTCCTATCAACATGATTTTAGCTGGTTTTGATCCAGAAGTCATCCTGTTGCTACAGAGGAAGTTTCGGCTCAAAGCGACCAAAGGTTTGGGAAGAGAGGTCGAAAACTGATTTTCAAGATGGAAGCTGTGGCAGCTATCTTGGATTTTTGATCCATTCAGTTTTAGCTATTTGGCTTCTACTAGGCACCCTAATGCTCATCATCAAGTTTCAATTCAGTTAGAGATGATGTCCAAAATATGAATTCTCAACATTTTCCCATATAAATGTATAAGGCCCATACAAATGCATGGGGAAGCAAATGTGACCTTGTCGTAAAAAAGGTCAAAGGTCAACGTAGGACCATCATTTTAGCAATTTTGGTAGACTTCCTGTCCCTGATGATTTGTGCAAAGATTAGGCCCAGGGCTTGTTTGGTTCTCAAGAAGATTTTTAAAGGTTTTTACCATACATTGTATATGAGCATAGCCGCCATCTTGGCCATTGGACCGCAACTATTTTAACTGCACAATACATTAACCTAAAGATAATGTGCTATTCTATTCTGTTTTCACACCTTCCACAGAAAAAACGACCTTTCAGTCGTAGTCTTAATCCAGAAGGTCCCTTAGGCAGTTATCGGTGTGATGTAACTCTTCTCGCTTAATTGATCACGTGTCAGTTTCTTTTCTGTGGACAAAGAAAATCAACAAGGAATTTTACCTGTGAAAGAAATTTGGATTATTTCTTTTCCTCACGGATAAATTTCTGTATCCTTGTGTTTCTTTTGTTTCTTTATCACTCCTTTCACTATCCATGTTATTATTTGAAAATTTAGATTGTCGATTTCATGTATTTATTGACTGGCCTTTCACGACATCCGTTTTTGCGACTTTCGCTATATCGGCACAACGCTCGTGTGCGGTCGGTTCAGAAGTCCTGTTTTTGTATCCAAAATTTTAACTTGTTCTTTTTGTTCCAGGTTATTCAGCGATCTGCATATCCTGCAGAGAACTACGAGTTGGCAGAAGATTTCTATGGTGGAGAAGCTGATTAGTAAAGAACTTGTCAACCCTTATGGGTTATATGACAATTCTTTATTGATGGGACACCACCCCACATGGCTTTATTGCCCGGGGTAAGACCCATCTAGGTGGCATCTTATGGATGCTTAAGTATCCAAAATAAGTCTAAGTCCACCAGGCACCAGTCACCAGTCACCTGTCATTCATCATCAGCTTCACCAGGCACCAGTCACCAGGCATCCAGGCATGGATAAAATCACCAGTCATTCCTTACCAGTCACTGGTCATCCAGTCACCAGGCATCCGGGCAGGGATAAAATCACCGGGCATTTATCTCCAGTCACCAGTCACCGGTCATCCAGTCAATTATTCATGGGTACTAGTGTCCGGTCATTGTGACGGATTACTAGTTACTTCTACCAGGCAACAGTTACGAGTACTAGTGTCCGGTTATTGTGTCGATTCGTGACTTTTCACTGGGCAAACAGTTACGCATACTAGTGTCCGGTCATTATGTCCAATTACTAGTGTATACTACTGGGCAATAGTTACGAGTACTAGTGTCCAGTCATCCTGTCAGATTACTAGTGACTTCTACCAGGCAATAGTTACGAGTTCTAGTGTCCGGTCATTGCGTCGGATTACTAGTGACTTTTCACCGGGCAGTAGTTACGAAGACTAGTGTCCAGTCATTGTGTTGGATTACTAGTGACTGTCCCCGAACAATCTATTAATGTTCATAGAGCTTCATAGACAAGTCAAGTCAATGGATACAGATTATAAAATGACAGTGTTGGATTCGAATACCTAGTAACCACTTATATAATAGAATTCTGTCCAGTCTTTTCCGAATTAGACTTAGAATTCTAAATAATTCATTGACTAATTATAGGAGTGTAATTCTATTAATATTTTGAATTAACTTATGATTTCTCATTTTCATTGGTTGGAAAGAGTTCGGATTTGTAGCAATTTTCACTGGGCAGTAGTTACGTACACTAGTGTACAGTCATGTCAGATTACTAGTGACCGAGTAGTAGTCACTAGTCCTCGAACAACCTATTACTGTTCATAGAGCAACACAGACAAGTCAAACTTTGAGTTACAGGTTAAAGAATGACAGGGATGGGTTTGAATACCTAGTAGCCTCTTATATCATAGAATTCTGTCCAGTCATTTCTGAACAGACTTAGAATTCTAGATATATATATATTTATCTTTGGTAAATGGATTAGAATTATATTATTTAAATATTTAATTGGCTATGTAACCGTTCAGAAACCATCACAGTCAAATTTTCTTAGATCTAAACAGTTCGAAGGCATAGATCCTACATATAAAATGCTTAGAGGGTAATTTACATAACAATAGTTTACCTCAAAATAGCAGATACAATTATACTCAAATTAATCATCCCTTTGTCCTACTCTGTACGTTGAAGGTTAAGACAATGGGGAAAATAACTTATATATATAAAATGCTTAGAGGTAATTAACGTAAGGAATAGTTTACCTCAAAATAGCAGATACAATTATATTCAAAGTAATCATCCCTTTGTCCTACTCTGTACGTTGAAGGTTTTGACAATGAGGAAAACATTTACTTACGATCGTTGACGAAAATCCAAACATTTCATTACCTATTCATATTAGGACTATATTTACTTGTCCCCCTTTTATGGTTAGATTCGTTTAGGGAACAACAGTTCTTCTGGTTATAAGAATTCAAGTTCCGTTGGCGAGTAATGGAAAGAATACTATCTTGATATCTCGTTCACTTCAAGATAAAGGTTCTTTATATATATAAATCTCCATTCCGAAGCTGGATATTTATACTTTAGATATGATAATCATTTCAAGACGTTTCAATGGGTCATGAAATGCACTGTCTCAATTCATAATATAGAGTTTGTTTATATAAACTTCACAATGTAGTAAGTTCCGCACCTATGTTTCCTATCTTACTATTTCGTGATACGATTTCAAACATACCGAAAGTTGTCTGATTATTCATTCGGTAAATGAACTTTTGCTTAGCATTTAACGCTCTAAGCCATTAAAATTATTTGACAATAGTTGGAGATAATATATAATAACCGATATATATATATATATATATATATATATATATATATATATATATATATATATCTTCTTTAATTTTATGCTAAACTAGCTTTTTACATTAGACTGACCTTTCTCGCTACGTCCCAGGTCTAAACCTTACTAACACTATTGACCTTTCACGTTACGTTGCAGGTCAAAAATCTTTCCTAAACACATTTAACAGCAATTTCTCAGTATTCAGTGCGTAACGACTATATGAATACTCGGTAGTAATTTCAACACTTCGTTCATTAAGCTAAGCTAAAGACAAGTTTTAGTTCTTAGAATGGATACTATCCTACGATTCAGTTCAAGGAGACACATCCATACAGATCCCATTTCTGTTTATTTCTACCATACAATTTAGATGACTAAGAATTCATTTTTCTATCTTCGAATACAGAAATAATGAGTGGTTGTTCTTGCATATTTGGTTAAAGATGGAACAAATTATATCTTCAACCTATAAGACTTCAAATTAATAATAATTACCTATATTATTTTAAATTAATCTATGATTCATGCATAGATCTCTTCATAGATATTTTCTTCCTGAATTTCTATACGAGCACAAAATCGAGTATTTCAGGAGTTATCTATTGTCTAGAAATGGGTTTTTACACTATACATTTTCAATTCAAAAGTTTTTGAATGTTTATCTATAAATTCCGGGCAGTCATTTCTCTATTTTCCTTGGACAGTCTTTCAGTCACGGTGAAGGACCTATCCTTTATACACTTTAAAACTGGTAAAGGTAGTTATTCCTTGCCCGAATAAAATAGTTACGCTTAATGATTAGCAGGAATTTGCCTTAGTAGTATACTCTTAATTTGGTGTTTCTATATCTATTCTCACTATTCCTAAATATTCATGCAGAATAGTAACTTTATCTCTGAACCTATAAGTTTAGTGTTATCAGAGATAATATATCAATATGATTGAATTAAATTCCTAGAGACTGTTTGTCGCCCAATTACGTTCTTTCTAGAGTTCTTTCCCTTTGTCGGAACATTCTGATTCTTCATTACAAAGTTTATATTTGATTTTTGCTTGGATACCATGATTATGTACTTCGGAGTAGATTCACGGTATTCTATTCCTGGCAATAGAAAAGATTCTATCCAGTTATTTCCTATGGCTAAATCTCAACGTATAGCAGGTTTCTGCCAATATAAGGCTGTCTTACAGCTGACTGTTATCAGCCTTTATTCTTCTCTCTTATATAAGTCTATCAAACTCTACGGATGATGTTAGCACTCTCTTCCTTTCTTAATTTTTCCAGGACACGATATGTCCTATGACAAGTGTTTATTCTATGACTTAGGCTGTCTTTCTTCTCCGCAGATTTAGGCAACCTCTGTATTTTCTCTTTGCCTAGACTAAAAATTTGTTTATGCATTTAGTCTAGCAATAGTTAAAGACACATTTTTTTCCTTCTTTGGCTAGACCCCCCCTTCATGATCACCCCCAATAAACAGTCCTGATAACACAGTGCACATCAAAGGCTTATCTTATCTAAGTGATTATGAAGCCATTATAAGGACGTTAAGTCTCTTTAGGTGGGGCCCTATAAGGGTTAATTCATGTAATTGAGCAGTATTCAATATGTTACATTAGAACTAAATAAATTCATTTGCAAATTTTGCATTTAATTTGTTGATTTGTATTGTTTCACTTTATTTATTTTTTTTTTTTTTTTGATAGTTTTTTTTTTCCAAAATAAAAGTGTCATTTTTTTCTTGCATTGTGAAAAATACAAATAAACTGAAATAGAAATATAAAATAGAAAGTTTAATTTATTTATTTATTTACTTATTTATTTATTTTCTAAAGTAAATAAGAACACTGCGCAATTATTCCATAGCTGCCTAAAAACTAAATATTTTAGCTTCAATCAAATTGAATCTGCAAATATTTTGTCTTGAGACTAATTATGAGAGTTCACTAGGAAAGAAGAACAAAGGAATACTAAATAATATTTATACATGAAAGTAAAACATAATGGAATTATTAGAAAGTTTTCTTCAAGAGCCTATAAGATGTTTTTTGTTTTTTTTTTCACAATATTGATATGTTTCTTATTATTCCATGTCAGAAAGTTCTTAGACAATTTAGAATGTGCATTTTATGCTATAAAGCTTCTCTTTTCTTAAATAAATACTATCTATCTTACTAATTTTCTGTATTTGATCAAAAAAAAAAAAAAAAAAAAAAAAGAAGGCATTTGATGATAAAATTAGCATATAGGCATAAATATCTGTATTTCTCCATAAAATATGTTGTGGGTATTCATTAGAACTGCCTGGGAGAGGCAATTCTAATGAATTTCAACCAGCTATATTTTTATTGAATAAACAGAAAAAAAAATCATCAAATTATCACCAAATTACCCATCTTATCTGTTTCTCTGTCTTCATCATAAACTTTGCTGACATCAAATCTTATTTCCCCTTATCAGGCCCCTACCTGTAAGGGTGGCCAAAGTCACCAAGAATTTCTTATCTTAATCTCCTTATGGTCATTAGCGTGTTATGCAATCCAAAATGTGTCTTTAAACCATAAAGTATGTATATACTTTGATTTCCTGATGGATAACCAAAATTTGGTTAAGACTATTCCACCTACACAATTTATTATTTCCCTTTTATTCGATATTAAAAAGGGAATAATTATACAACATTATGGTTATCTCAATTTCATGACCTGTTTATTGGAAACGGTCATATCATTCCAATTAACAGACTCTAATGAGATCTTAATTCTAATAGCTTAGACTATTACAATTAGATAATCTTTACATGTCTAGAATTTATCCGAAAATCTCAAGATATGTAGGTTATCTATAGGAAACTCTTTTAATTTGTGCCTTAAGATAGACAGCTTATTGTCTAGACTTCTGTTTGACAAGTTCCGTTTTGAATATATTATCAAACAATATTCTTGAGCTTGCATTTGAAATGCAATATTGAGCTTATGTCTCAATGACTCTTTATTCTTTTTTGGGGCCAACACTTGTTTCCCAAAAAAACAAGAAGGGGTGGGAGGGGCGGGGGTGCAATAATTAGGCCTCTGAGTCTTAAGAACTGGCATCATCTAGAGTCTAATATTAACATACAAGGTAGTAAGACCCTAACACATTTACGATATGTTATATACGTGAATCTAGACCATTCTTACTATTACAAATAGAGTTAGAATGTATCTGATTCCTTAGAGTTTCCTGAGTCTTATCCAGAAGTGGTGGGATTTTCTACAATTAAGCTAGAACTGGAGAGCTCCTCCCTCCTATTCTACGAATTCTAGTACATTATCTATAGGTTAATGTATTGTGTAGTAAAAACAAAGATTTTAAAAGTAAAACATATTTTAACTAGCAATACTTAACCTATAGATAATCATGACTCCCACCTCCCTGCCTTCGCAGCTCTGTTCTATCTGTTTCTATTGTTTTAACACATCAAAGAAACTGACATGTGATCAATTAAGCGGGAAGAGTTACATCACACAGGTAACTGCCTAAGGAACCTTCTGGATTAAGACTACGACTGAAAGGTCGTTTTTTCTGTGGAAGGTGTGAAAACAAAATAGAATAGCACCTTATCTATAGGTTAAGTATTGCTAGTTAAAATATGTTTTACTTTTAAAAACTTCATTTTAGCAATCTTTCGTTTCCCCTGCCCCAAGGCGGCTCCACATGAAATTTGAGCAACATTGATCTGGCGGCTTCAGGGGAGGTTGTTTGTAATTCTCAACATTTTTCCCATACAAATGTATGGGGCCACTACAAATGCATATGGAAGCAAACTTGACCTGGCTGTAAAAAGATCAAACGTCAATGTATGATCATCATTTTAACAAATTTGGTAGATCTCCCATCCCCGAAGATTTATGCAAAGATTCAGCCTCAAGGCATCCTCGGTTCTGGAGAAGATGATTTTTATAGGTTTTTACCATATATGACCATGGCGGCCATCTTGGTCAGTGGACAGTAACCATTTTAGCAATCTTTTGTTTCCCCAACCTAAGGAGGCTCCGTATGAAATTTGAGCAAAATTGGCTCAGTGGCTTCAGAGAAGAAGTCATTTGAAAATGTTGACAGACGGATGGATGGACAAAAAGTGATCACAACAGCTCATCCTGACCAAAGCTCAGGTGAGCTAAAAAGATTTCAAAATGTCATCTGCTGAATTTGTTCCCTAGTATGCTATGCGTTAAGTATATAAGTTAATAACAAGAGGCCCATGGGCCACGGGTCGCTCACCTGAGTATGAAGTCGATTGGCCAAGGGGTGTAGGAGAAGTAGGCTTTTAAAGCAATTGTTGATGCCGCACGACGGACATAGACTGACCACAATAGCTCAACATGAGCACTTCGTGCTCAGGTGAGCTAAAAAGAGGAAGAAGCCAGGTACAGAAGTCACAGTGGGAAGCACTAAAACCTTCTTACCTCTGCAGGTTCTGTGGGTTGCCAACAGGTCTTGGAGAGTCCACGCCACAAGAACTTGAAGATGGGTGTGGTATACTGGGTTGAGCTTCTATCAAACCAGGAGGCGGGACCTGTAAGATCATGGAGTTAATATTTATTAGAGAAAAGTTCAAAATAAACTGGGCTGTAGACATACAGCTAATAGAGTACAAGAGACTATACAAATGTGATAAGTCATTGGAAAAGGATCATGCAAACAGCATACAGGAACAGCAAAGACTGAGGCGAGCCTGTACATCTGTTCATTCAGGTAAGTGGACTTAATGTGGCCTAGCTAAGGGGCCGGGCATGCACAGTGAAAGACTGATTCAACAGAAAGTCCAAAGAGCCTTTTTTTGGGGTGTGGCTCATATGTTACCAGAAACTTCTATAATTACATGTACTATCGATCTCTGAAAGTGTTTTTTTATGTATTTATTTTAGTTAAGTTGTGGGAAACCAGCCACCACCAGTGTCAAGAGTTAGGTTTCATTTTGTCCTACAATGAATACTATTCACAGAAGTAACTTGGCAAAAATATCTATCTGTCATGGAAAAACATTGTTAATTATATTTGTATATTCGATCTTCCCATACAAGTTGTAAAATAAGAACAACTAAATGCAAGTTTACTGCTTTGACACTCTATCAAGTGCCACCAATTAAATACACACAAGGCTGTTCACTCTTCACCCACACATACAAATTCTTGTTTCCAAGGTGATATCACAGACGAGCCCGAGCAAATAGTGTAGACCCAGATCAAATGCTGCAGAACGCCACACTGTTTAACTCATCCAAGAAATATTAGATGCATTAACAGGTAATGCACCAGTCATTTGTATCCACGCCTCCCCCCCCAACCCCCCCCCCTACCTACGGGGACGGGCCGGGGATGGCCGAGCTAATAAGCAGGGTTATTATTTTTTGAATGTCCCCACAGTGCCATGTAAGTGCCAGGATTATGATTTTGCGCCAATATAGCGGGGACTATAGCGGTGGAACTAGCCGAAGAAAGAGTGTGTTTTATGCATATTTTATCAATGGCATGGCCGCCTTTTATCAGAGCACTAAAGACAAGATCTCGCTAGAACATGATAGCGGTTCCAACAGAAAACGTAAGTGAGAAAAGTTCTACAAATATTTATACTCATCCCATCTCTCTATCCTTTTTTTCTAAATTAAAATTAGATAATAGATTTAAGACGGGTTAATTATACCAAAAATTCTGATCATCTGACACTGTAGTGCTTGAAAACCTTCCCTGGAGATAGATGTAATATGTTTTTGTGGCTGAAGTCAATTGACAAGGTTTATATAGACAACCTCGGTCATCTGGGTATTTCCGAAGTCACGTGATATTTACCTTCGCAACAAAATCCAAGGTGAAAGCAGTGGCCATTTTATATTGCTGTCTGTTTGGTTTTAAGCAAAGACTGAACAATTATTTCTGACTATTTCTGCTATTTCTATCATAAAATACCTATAACTCACTTTCTAAATGGTTGCACAAACAATAAATACACATGGTTTAAAAAGAGCACGTTATTTTTTGGTTTTTTGAGTGTGTAGGCCTATATTTGTTAAACTATCTAGAAAGACCCTTGATGAAGGAGCATTTGTAAACTATAGCGAATCTTTATTACCCTTATAAACCTTTTCCTGTTCATTCTTAGTCCTACAAATTACAGGACTTAAAAAAAAATGCTTAGGGTACTCTGGCAAGGTCAACTTTGATAAACCTTTCATCTTGGCCTTAGGTTGCACATTTTCTTGACCTAAATCACACATTCGAATAAAGGCGGTCACGCTGGTGAAGTGACTAGAAATTATGAAATGAAAATCCATAACCACCCATCCAATGAAGCGAATATTTTCCGGCACATGTTTATATAAAAAAAAATGTAACAAATATTGTGAATGCATATACGGAAAATAAATCTGTTTCTTCTTTGAAAATAAGGTCCAGGTCTTGTAAGCAACTCACATATTATCAAATCTGTGGGGACTGGCACTTGCCAAAAAAAATATGTTTCTGCAAAATACTTTTTGTGGGGTCTTAAAATCATGGTGAGTAGCAAACTTTGATAAAATTGATTGTTTGGAATTGTACTTTAAGCAAATGATGGCAAACTACAGCGTAATGGCTGAACGGCTGCCATCACTTTTCAAGGGACTTTAGCTATCACTCAACGCTCATGATGGCTAGTTATAAAAGCATGAAAATCAATTTCAGTAATCTGTACTTGCAACTGTGCTTTTAAAGAAAAGTTCCTTTTCATTGATTATCTTCATTTACGTTCCAACTTGAGTTTCATATATATATGTATGGCCTTCGCATATGACCTGCAATGTAATAGGATTGGAAATGACCATGAAATAAACAAATAAGCAAAAAAAAAAAAAAAAGGAAATTTTAAAATGTTCTCTTGTTGTTGTTTTTTTCCAATTTATACATGTATCTGTATATAATATAGTTTATAAATTTTGATAACTGATTAAGGTTGAGGACTGTTCTCTTGAAAAAATAGTTCATTAAGATGGAAAAACTTGACCTTATTATTGAATGAATGATGGTTGCCATGCAATGTTTTCTCCTCCAAATGGCGGGTATTTGGTTGCTACAGATTGTTACATTACGCCAATGTTGTCTGTTGATGAACAGCCTTTTTAATATGTCTGGCATAACTATATTTTGTCTTCTGTGAAAATGTAGGATCCCTCTGTAAGAAAACTTATAACAGTGGAGTTGGATTCCTCTTTCAGTCAGATTTCAGAATGATCTGAATATTTTTATCCTTATGAAATTTGATGTCAAACACTGCAGGATGAAGGCCTACAAGTATTTAACCATTTACGTAGATTACTGAATGTTCTTTAACCTGCACAGGGGGTGTCCTTCCCTGCACATGGGGAGTTGGGGAGTGGGGGGCGGGGAGTGGGGTTGGGGAGCTCCAGTTAACGTCCCATCCCGAATGCATGAATTTGGAAGACTCCACATTTAAATAACACTGTTCAGTCTTCTTCAGAATAGTCAGTTATTGTAGAAATTCAAGAAAGTACTGAATTAAAAAGGGACATGTACAAGAGAGGAAAGCTCCAGCTATTCTGAATAGCCATAGCAAATGTCCTGCACCAAAGACTGTTGAATTCAGGGCAACTTATATTTAGATAACTAGAGCTGGTGTTTGTAAAACACTATGCCCCCAACTGCCTGACTCTAACACTGTTTGACTCCAACACTGCTTACCCATGACGGTAGCAACAGTACAAATATATGATTTCAATGTTATTTTATCAAAGGGAAATAACTCTAAAATAGGAGATGATTGGGATAAGAAAAAAATACGGATCACCTATTTTTTCATGAGGAATCAAAACATGAAATTTCAAAACATTAGCATACATGGTTCTAAACTTATGCTATACACAATAAAGCAACGACATTAAATGGCCCGAAATTGCGAAGGGCCATAACTCCAACATTTCATTTAATTGGTTCAAAATTTATTCAGGTGATCTCCTCCTCAATCCCAATCAGTATACCAAATATCATGGCTCTAGCTTAAATACTTTTTGAGATATCTTGCTGAAAAAGTCAAAATGCCTAGAACTACAAAGGGCCATAACTACATCAATTTTTCATGGAATTCCCTAAAAAACAAACCAGGTAATCTCCACATCATCCCCAATCAGCATATAATATTTCAAGACCCTAGCTTAAGTGCTTTTCGAGAAATCTTGCTGACATGGTCAAAATGAGCAGAACTGCAAAGAGCCGTAACTTTATCAATATTTTCATGGAATTCTCTCAAAATATAATCGGGTAATGTACACATCATTCCCACTCACTGTATCGAATTTCAAGAACCCAGCTTAAATACTTTTCAAGATATCTTGCTCACAAGATTTAATTCTGATTTTTTTCAAAGGGGCATAACTTTAAATAAACATGCTAGACAAGAAACAAAATACGGGTCGGCTATTTTTTCATTGGGAACCCAAATACAAAATTTCAAAACCCTAGCGTGCAGGGTTCTTAAGATATGGCATGCACAAAAAAAGCTTGATGAACGGACAAACAGTCGGATGGACAAATGAAGGCAAAATAATATAATAATATTCATTCGAAACTGGGGGCATAATCAGGTCATCTACTCATCGCTACCAATCTATTCATCAAGTTTCAAGGCTCCAGCTTCAATAGTTTTTGAGATATTTTGTTCACAAGGGAAACATGCCCAAATTTACAAAGGGCCATTACTTATGAAATATTTTTCAGAATTTACAAAAAAATTAATCAGGTCATCTACTCATCATTACCAATCAATTCACCAAGTTTCAAGTCTCTAGCTCTAATAGTTTTTGAGATATTTTGCTGACAAGATAAAAATGCCCAAAATAACAAAGGGGCATAACTCAAGAAGTATATTTCAAAATTTCTTCAAAAGTTAATCAGGTTGTCTACTCATCACTACCAGTCTATTCATCAAGTGTCAAGGCTCTAGTTCCAACAGTTTTTGAGATATTTTGCTGACAAGGTAAAATTGCCCAAAATTACAAAGGGCCATAACTCATGAAATATTTTTCAGAATTTCTTCAAAAATTAATCAGGTCATCTACTCGTCACTACAAATCCATTTACTAAGTTTCAAGGCTCTAGCTCTAACAGTTTTTGAGATATTTTGCTGACAAGATAAAAATGCCTAAAATTACAAAGGGGCATAACTCAAGAAGTATATTTCAAAATTTCTTCAAAAGTTTATCAGGTTGTCTACTCATCACTACCAGTCTATTCATCAAGTTTCAAGGCTCTAGCTTCAATAGTGTTTGAGATATTTTGCTGACAAGTTAAAAATGCCCTCAATTACAAAGGACCATAACTCATGAAGTGTTTTTCAGAATTTCTTCAAAAGTTAATCAGGTCATCTACACATCACTACAAATCCATTTACTAAGTTTCAAGGCTCAAGCTCTAACAGTTTTTGAGATATTTTGCTGACAAGGTAAAAATGCCCAAAATTACAAAGGGCCATAACTCAAAAGGCATTTTTCAAAATTTCTTCAAAAGTTATTCAGGTTGTCTACTCATCACTACCAGTCTATTCATTAAGTTTCAAGGCTCTAGCTCCAACGGTTTTTGAGATATTTTGCTGACAAGATAAAAATGCCCAAAATTACAAAGGGCCATAACTCATGAAGTATTTTTCAGAATTTCTTCAAAAGTTAATCAGGTCATCTACTCATCACTACAAATCCATTTACTAAGTTTCAAGGCTCTAGCTCTAACAGTTTTTGAGATATTTTGCTGACAAGGTAAAATTGCCCAAAATTACAAAGGGCCATAACTCAAGAAGTATTTTTCAAAATTTCTTCAAAAGTTAATCAGGTTGTCTACTCATCACTACCAGTCTATTCATCAAGTTTCAAGGCTCTAGCTTTAATAGTTTTTGAGATATTTTGCTGACAAGATTGCATCCATATTTTTTCAAAGGGCCATAACTCAGAAAAGGGGCATAATCCTGTCAAGAAAAAAAATACGTGTCAGCTATTTTTTCATGAGGAATCCATATATGAAATTTCAAAACAGTAGCATTCACGGTTTTAAAGTTATGCTATGCATCAAAAAGCGTGACGAACGGACGGACGGACGGAAGGACGGACGGACGAACAACCCAGAAGCAATATGCCCCTCCAACTTCTTTGAAGTTGGGGGCATAAAAAGTAGTCATGCTCTATTCACCCTGGCTAAACTATTGACACCAGATTTTCAGGCATTTGCAGGATTTCAGACTTACAGAGCTTGGCTTTTTCTTGATTTCAGGCATTTAGATTTTGATTTTTCCATGTATATGCTGTTTAAAAGGACAATTTAAGGCTGCAAAAGCTGGCCTTTCACTAGGAAAAGCTTGGTCAGTCATGAGGCCTGTAACATTTAGAAGCTCCTTTTTCATGTCCCCGGGGGTGGGAAAATAGCAGGGCTGTTACTTTTCATTTGTCCCCACAGGACAGTGGTTTTAGCAGGGCTTTGATTTTGAGAAAGTCGTTATCCCTGCCCATCCCCGTAGGCGCGGGGGCCGTGGATACAAATGACTGGTTCATAACAAAATGGACTTTTTCAAATTTTAAGACCAGTATGGTAAGGAGTTACGCTGTCCCAATATTTAGGGTATACAGTAGAACCTCGATAATTCAAACTCCAATAATTCAAAATTCTCAATAATTCAAAATCATTTTGAAGTCCCAACTGATATATATGTATGCATTTTAACCCTCAATTATTCAAAGTCTCAAAAATTCAAACAAATCTGTTTGGTCCCTTCGACTTTGAATTATCGAGGTTCCACTGTATATGGTAATGCTGTCCAAACTGCCAACAACAGTTTCAATGTGTGAATTTTCTATATAAATATTAATTCAAAGTGGTTAGTTTAGTAAATGCAATTAGAATGTTTTGTGTTTATTAAAGCAGTAGTGTATGTAATTTGTTCTTTTTTTTCATTGTCTTAAAATGCTGTAAACTGGCATGATAGGTATCCATTTTTTCTGCTTGATCATTTCTTGAGTCAGGAATTATAGATGATATTTACTTCAAAGAATTTCAGTTCTTTGCATAACATTTGTGCAAGTAATTTACTGCAAGTTTTTTTCAAATCCGAAATACATAATTTGATGCCAGTTTACAGTATCACTGCTGACCACGTGAAAAAATCATTAAGAGGTATTAGATTCAAATAAATAAAAACCTGCCATTCAGGGTTACTTGATTTTTGGCCTGGACTTGGCTTGCTAAGCCAAAGGCCAAAGTAGACATACCACAATATCAACCGCTGCCAAAGCATTTACAGAAAAACCCGAGTAAAAGTGCAAAGTACCGCTTGCATCTACGCTTAAAAAAAAACAAAAAACAAAAAAACGAGAAAATAAAAATACATGGTTATTTGCCTTTTAGCATAATAATTAGATTTAAGTTTACAACAAACTTTGATAGATGTGCGATGTTAATCATATGACTCAGAAGTTTGAGCCTTGATGAGCTTATTCATAACTGCAAATTAGTAAGCTGTAACATTGAAAGAAAACACGACTGTTTATGGAGACAGCCGGTCTAGATAGCTGATAGTAGAACGGAAAAGTACGAGTAATTGCGTATCTGGAAAGCTGAAAACAAAAAAAAAAAAAAAAATGTTAACCAATTTTGATATTTGAAACCGTATTGTGCCTCAAACCTTTTCATAACTTTCGGGATTAGAACCATTTTTCACACATGCATAAATAAGGTTGGTCTTTTACCATTACCACTCTCTGGGAATATTCAGCAGACGACAAACTGATAATGATTTCTTTATTTTTTTCAGAAAATAGGTATTGTCAAAAGCTCAGGAAAACAATAAGCAAAATATTTCAATGTGTCGTCTGCTGAAGTTTTTACCCTGAGTGTGTTGTGGGTAATCATTAGCATGGCCTCAATGAGGAATTCTAATGAAAACCCACAACATATGTTTTGTTGCTAAAAAACACTAAAACGCTAACTATATCTCTGGAAAAAAGGGGGTGGGGGTGGTAGCAGATGAATATTTTTCTTAGTCATCCATGAAAACATATGTTGTGGGTATTCATTAGAAGTGCTCTGCCGAGGCACTTCTAATGAGTACCACATTATATGTTTTCATGGAGAAAAGAGAAAAATATCCATACTGTTTGACTGAAAAAAAGTATCTTATCCAGAGCTATGGAATAATAACTCACTGAAATTTTTGAATAAACGCGTATGAAAACATATTGACAACAGAACACTATTCCGATGCCCAGGCCTACAGCGCTTTGATTTTATTTCTTACAGCAATGATTTTATATCATCTTGTTGATTTTTGCTTAGGACAGGTAGCTAACCCCATAAAATAAATCACATTATGCAAGTTATATTGGTATTACTACCAGTATTAGAATAATACAAATTCCATAGATAAAACCCTCTATTTAGCTGAATCAGTTGATTGTCTAACAAATGGAACAAACTGACCTCTCCAGCAGGTCAGCAACCCAAAACATAAACACTAAAGAACCTACTGGAGCAATTACTGGTTTTCCGACACCTGATGGGCAGCTGAATCTATTCTCTTATCTGTGGATAGCCATGCCTATAATCTGAGGTGCCAGGGAACCACAAGTTGCAGGTTTAAAGTCATATATCCAAGTTTTGATATTTTCGATTATTATTTTTTTTTTTTTTAAAGAAATAAAAGAACACTATGATATCATGAAAGCCTCATTAATATTCATGAGCAGTTTGAAAACTGTTTGGAAATAAGATAGAAACTGCTCAAGTTCACATCGCTATAACTTGGGAACTACAGTGGAGCCTCTATGAAGCAGCCAACCTGGGGAATGGCCCATTTTGGCTGCTTAAGGGAGGTGACAGCTCAGCGAAGGAACTCACTCACTAGCAATTTTTGGACGCTTGAGGACTGATAAAGCCCAACAGTGGGCTGTTGGTGAAATACATACTATGATTATGATAGCTCCTTCAGCATAGTGGTATCTATCTATATTTATTTATTTATTTATTGCTCCATAATAACAATTACATATTGTTTATTCTGATTAATTTTTAGAATCAAAATCACTGTTTGCTCAAGAAGAACTCAGAAGCATGCTAAATATGATACCATAATAACACTAAGTATTGGGACAGATAGGCCTTTGCAAATAGTACAGACCCAGATTAGACACCGCAGAATGTGGCGTCTGATCAGGGTCTACACTGTTTGCCATATTTCAACGTTTCTTGAAATTATGTACAACTCACACCAAACTTGATTCTATCAGCTTAATTGCTTTAACACATTCGTCTACAGTCAGCACTTTACGCCTTTTCGAAGCCATCCATGTTTATACACAAGTCAATTGAATAGGAATAGTGAAACTGAAAGTAGAGTTGTTTATTTAATCGAAAGACATAGGTGTCAATCATTCTGAGCAATTTGCACTCAGTGATTTGACCATCCCAATTGTTTCTGGAAAATACTAAGTCCGTGACCTTGATTTTGACATGTTTGTTTGTGTTGAGGTTTTATGGCCCAGTCAACCCAATGGGGTCATGTCAAGTGCAGTCAGTTTACCTAACCACACGTTTACTGGGCAGGCTTAGTCCTCTAAGCGGTTAACCAGTATTGTGCACATTCTTTCGCCAGAAACTGACAACTGCCCTTCTTGAATCAGCGGAAGAGAGAAAATGACCGTAGAAAATATTTCATGATAAATCTCCACCTGGGTGTGTGTGGTGGGGGGAGGGTGGGGGGTGCAGTATCAGTCTTTACACCAAATAGGAACTAAATCCATCATGTAGTTTAGAAGTAATGAGATCCTAAAAAACTTTGGCTTAAAATTTTAACATCAAAATTCTAAGTCTGTGACCTTGATATGACCTAGGGTGGTGGGGACTGGTACTGCGTAAAAATCTGGACCAATATGTATCATCATACAAAAGATGTATCAAATCTGTGATAAGGTTAGATTTAATGACGTCTTAAAAACTTTAACGAAAACTTTAACATTTAAATTCTAAGTCTGTGACATCGACCTCAAGGTCATTGTCATGAGTGCTGATGGTGCTGATGAAAACTTTTGACCAGTATCTATCATGATACCAAATAGGAACTAAATCCATCATTTAGTTTAGTAGTAATGAGATCCTAAAACCTTTGACGTAAAATTTTAACATGAAAACTCTAAGTCTGTGACCTTGACCTTGATCTAAGGTGGTGGGGATGGTACTGCACAAAATTTTGGACTACTATGTATCATCATACCAAAGATGAATCAAATCGGTGATAAGGTTAGGAAATAATGAGGTCTTAAAAACTTTAACGAAAACTTTAACATTTAAATTCTAAGTCTGTGACCTCAACCTCAAGGTCACGGTCATGGGTGCTGATGGTGCTGATAAAAACTTTTGACCAGTTTCTATCATGACACCTAATAGGAACTAAATCCATCATTTAGTTTAGTAGTAATGAGATCCTAAAAACTTTGACTAAAATTTTTACATGAAAACTCTAAGTCTGTGACCTTGACCTTGACCTAAGTTGGTGGGGATGGTACTGCGCAAAATTTTGGACTACTATGTATCATCATATCAAAGATGAATCAAAATGGTTATAAGGTTAGGAAATAATGAGGTCTTAAAAACTTTAACGAAAACTTTAACATATATATTCTAAGTCTGTGACCTTGACCTTGACATGATCTAGAGTGGTGGGTATGGTACTGCCCAAAATTTTGGACCAATATGTATCATCATACCAAAGATGAATCAAATCGGTGATAAGGTTAGGAAATAATGAGGTCTTAAAAACTTTAACGAAAACTTTAACATTTAAATTCTAAGTCTGTGACCTCGACATCAAGGTCACGGTCATGACTGCTGATGGTGCTGATAAAAACTTCTGACGAGTATCTATCTTAATACCAAATAGGAACAAAATCCATCATTTAGTGCAGAAGTAATGAGATTATAAAAACTTAGACATAAAATTTTAACATGAAAATTCTAAGTCTGTGACCTTGACCTTGACATGACCTTGAGTGGTGGGGATGGTACTGCGCAAAATTTTGGACCAATATGTATCACCATACCAAAGATGAATCAAATCGGTGATAAGGTTAGGAAATAATGAGGTCTTAAAAACTTTAACGAAAACTTTAACATACTTAGACATAAAATTTGAACATGAAAATTCTAAGTCTGTGATCTTGACCTGGACATGACCTAGAGTGGTGGGGATGGTACTGCGCAAAATTTTGGACCAATATGTATCACCATACCAAAGATGAATCAAATCTGTGATAAGGTTAGGAAATAATGAGGTCTTAAAAACTTTAACAAAAACTTTAACATTTGTGGACGCCGATGCCAATGCCAACGCCAACGCCGGGGGTAGTACAATAGCTCTTCCTGAACGTTGTTCAGGTGAGCTAAAAAGTCAAAGGTCATCCTAGGATCAACCACTGAACAAACTTGGTAGACCACAAGTCCCCGATGCTATCTACCAAGATTCAGCCTCAAAGCTTGCTTGGTTCTGGAGAAGATGATTTTAAGTGTTTTTACCATATATAGGCATAGTAGCCAACTTGTCCAGTGGTACAGAACCATTTGAACAAATTGTAAATACCCATTTGAAAGAAGACCTCATGTGAAATCTGGTGAAAACTGGACAAGTGGTTTCACAGAAGAAATAGCTTTTGGCTCAGATAAGCTAAAAACTCCTTCAACAGAAGGCCTCATGTGAAATCTAATGAAAATTGGACAAGCGGTTTTGGAGAATACGTTTAAAGATTATACACATGTATATAGCCCAGCAGCAAGGGCAGATAGCCCCCCGGGACAAAATTTTGACTGTAACTAAAAAGTTTTACTCCTTGAAGGGGAATGCAACCTTAAAAGGTATTGTGCTTTAAAGAAGAGAACTTTACAAACAATGATTTTTGACACAAATTTGGATTTTTGACACAAATTTGATCAAAATCGGCGGAAAATTAAGCAAGTTATAGACAACTGAATATTTTAACATTGGTGGCATGGATGCCGCCATTTTGAATATTTAATGAGGTTTCATAAAAATTAAAATTCGTTTCATAAAGGTAGTTATTCTCAAAAAGTTGGTTTATTTTGGGGGAAATGATTGCTTGTCACTAGAATTAAAAGATTATAGAAAATCTGTAGCAAAATTATTCATAAAAACCTTTTATAATTTGGTTTTGCATATTTAATTTGGGCTGTGTGATGTCACAAAGCCTACAATATGGCGGCATCCATGGCAGCTATTTTAAATATATTAAAACCACCATAAATTCTTTATTTCTAGGCCGATTTTGAGAAGTCTTGCATCAAAATAAATGGCTTGTTAAGCACTTTACTCCAAGATATACTTACAACTTATATTGCGTTCCCCTTTAAATCATACATTGTCAGCCATTAGTCTTAAGTACATTTTGAAGAAAAAAAGATTTTTCAACATTTTTCCCAAACAAAGGTATGCACATGCAAATTTGATCTTGCTGTAAGGGTCAACGGTCATCCTAGGATCATCATTTGAACAAACTTGGTAGATATTGAGTCCCCAATGCTATATACCAAGATTCAGCCTCAAATCTTTCTTGGTTCTGGAGAAGAATATTTTAAAGTTTTTTTTTACCATATATGGGTATGGTGACCATCTTGTTCATAGTGTGGAACCACTGAACAAATGGTCAACATCCCCTTTGACAGAAGGCCCAACGTGAAATCTAGTAAAAATTGGTCAAGTAGTTTCAGAGAACATGTTTAATGATTACACAATTTTATACATGTATACAGCCCTGGGGCATGGACAGATAACCCCCGGGGGACAAAATTTTTATCGTAACTAAAAGGTTTTACTACTCATACTAAACATTGTAAGTTTCAGCCATTAGGTCTTTACTACATTTTGAGGAAATCAACATTTTTCCCATACAAATATATGGGGATGCAAATTTGATCTTGTCGTAAAAATGTCAAATATCTACCTACAATTGCCATTTGAACAAATTTGGTAATCTAGAGTCCCCGATGCTATATACCAAAATTCAGCCTAAAAGTTTTCTACATTCTGGAGATTTCTACGTTCTGGAGAAGATGATTTATGGGCATGTATGGGCATGGTGGCCATCTTAATTGACAGACCATGACCATTTGTACAAAAGGCCTCCTTTGACTGAAAGTTCCACATGAAGTTTGAAGAAAATAGTCCCAGGGTTTTTAGAGAAGAAGTTGTTCAAAGGTGTGGTTGGATAGATGGATGGATGGCAAATGATCACAATGACTCAAACTGAGCCTTTGGCTCAGGTGAGTTAAACAAGAGGCCCCTGGGCCACAACGCTCACCTGAGTTAACTGCTGTAAGTTAATCAGGTCATTTACTCATCATTCCCTGTCAAGTTTCAAGGCAATGGCTTAAACAGTTTTTGCGATATCTTGCTTACAAGGTTAAAAATGCTGAAATTTTCAAAGGGCCATAAGTCAAAAAGATATTTTGCTTACAAGCTTTTCCTACGCCAAAATGCCTGAGTCCACAAAGGGGCATAATTTGGTCAATTTTTCATAAAATTATACCAAAATTTGATCAGGTCATCCAAACAGCCTGCAAAATTTCAAGAGCCTAGCCCAAGCGGTTCCCGAGATATTTTTTGCTTACAAGCTTTTCCTATACCACAATGCCTAAGTCCACAAAGGGGCATAATTTGGTCCATTTTTCTTTTAAATTGCTACATACTAAATATCTTAGCTCTGGGCCTTATGGTTTCAGAGAAGATTATTTTAATTTTTTTTCCCCCCATTTTAAGTCTATGGGAGCTTGTGACCAATTTGGACCCTAGGGGCATGGTTGGCAGAATTTATGTAGGTGACCACTTAACATTGCTACATACTAAATATCTAAGCTCTGGGCCTTATGGTTTCAGAAAAGAAGATTTTTGAAGTTTTTCCCTTTATAAGTATATGGGAGCTAATGAGCCTCGGGCATGGCCAATCTGGGCCCAGGGGCATGATTGGCAGGATTTATATAGGTGACCATTTAACGTTGCTACATACTTAATATCTAAGCTCTGGGCCTTATGGTTTCAGAGAAGAAGATTTTTTAAGTTTTTGTTTTTTTCCATTATAAGTATATGGGCGCTAATGAGCCCCAGGGCATGGCCAATTAGGGCCCTAGGGGCATGGTTGGCAGGATTTATGTAGGTGACCACTTAACGTTGCTGCATAGCTCTGGGCCTTAGAAGATTTTTTAAGTATTTCCCATTATAAGTCTATGGGAGCTAATGACACCTGGGGCATGGCCAATTTGGACCCTAAGGGCATGGTTGGCAGGATTTATGTAGGTGACTACTTATCGTTGCTTCATACTGAATATCTAAGCTCTGGGCCTTCTGGTTTCAATGAAGATTTTTGGAGTTTTTGCCATTATAAGTCTATGGGAACTAATGAGCCCCGGGGTGTGGCCAATTTGGACCCTAGGAGCATGGTTGGCAGGATTTATGAAGGTGTCCGCTTAACATTGCTAAATACTAAATATCTAAGCTCTGGGCCTCATGGTTTCAGAGAAGAAGATTTTTTAAGTTTCCCATTATAAGTCTATGAGAGCTAATGAGCCTCGGGGCATGGCCAATTTGGACCCCAGGGGCATGGTTGGCAGGATTTATGTAGGTGACCACTTAATGTTGCTACATACTAAATATCTAAGCTCTGGGCCTCACGGTTTCAGAGAAGAAGATTTTTTAAGTTTTTCCCATTATAAGTCTATGGGAGCTATATGTTGCCATTGAAACCAGAATTCCAATCCGATCAGCCCAAAATATTATACAGCCTTCCCCCCACCTGATAATTCTTTACATGAAATTTGATCAAGATTGGCGATTTGGTATAAGAGATATACTTATCTGAAATTGTGGATGGACGACAACGGACGATGGACGGCGGAGCACTGGCATATTAATAGCTCACTTGAGCTTTTGGCTCAGGTGAGCTAATAAGCTGTGGGCCTCATAGTTTCAGAGAAGAAGATTTTTTAAGTTTTTCCCATTATAAGTCTATGGGAGCTAATGACCCCCGGGGCGTGGCCAGTTTGGTCTTCAGGGGCTTGATAGGCAGGATTTATGTAGGAGACCACTAAACATCGCTACTTACTTAAGCTGTTAGCTCTCGGTCTCGTGGTTTCAGAGAAGAAGATTTTTGAAGGCTTCTTTTAGCTATATAGCTCTATATAAACATACGACCCCCCCCCCCCTGGGGCATGGCCGGTTTGGAGCCCAGGGGCTTGATTGGCAGGATTTATGTAGGGGACCACTAAACATTGCTACATACTAAATATATAAGCTGTGGGCTTCATTGTTTCAGAGAAGAAGATTTTTTAAGTTTTTTCCATTATAAGTCTGTAGAAGCTAATGACCCCTAGGGTGCAGCCAATTTGGACCCCAAGGGCATGGTTGGCAGGATTTATGTAGGAGACCACTGAACATTGCTACATACTAAATCTGTTAGCTCTGGGCCTCATGGTTACAGAGAAGAATATTTTTAAATATACCTTAGCTATAAACAATGATCCTCTTGGGGTGTGGCCAGTGGTTTGATTGGGGCTTGATTGGCAGGATTTATGTAGGGGGCCATTAAACATTGCTACATACTAAATACATAAGCTGTGGGCCTCATGGTTTCAGAAAAGAAGATTTTTTAAGTTTTTCCCATTATAAGTCTATGGAAGATAATTTTCCGCGGGCCATGGCCAGTTTGGACCCTAGGGGCTTGATTGGCAGGATTTATGTAGGAGACCACTAAACATCGCTACATACTTATGCGGTTACCTCTGGGCCTCATGGTTTCAGAGAAAGGGATTTTTTAAGTTTCTTTAGCTATATAGCTATATATAAACATATGACCCCACTGGGGCATGGCCGGTTTGGAGCTCAGGGGCTTGAATGGCAGGATTTATGTAGGGGACCACTAAACATTGCTACATACTAAATATATAAGCTGTGGGCCTCAAGGTTTCAGAGAAGAAGATTTTTTAAGTTTTTCCCATTATAAGTCTATGGGAGATAATGACCCCCGGGGTGTGGACAGTTTGAGCCCCAGGGGCTTGACTGGCAGGATTTATGTAGGGGACCACTAAACATTACTACAAACTAAACTATGGGAGCTATATATGGGCAGGGCAGCCATCTTGATTTATGGTCCATGACCATTTGTACATGTTTGCAATCCCCCTTTAACACAAGGCTCCACAAGATTTTTTTTTTTTTTTTATTTTATGCTTAACGACGCGTCAACCCATATTGCGGGTCATTTGCGTCAAGGCTCCACAAGAAGTTTGAAGAAATTTGGCCCGGGGGTTTCAGAGAAGTTGTTCAAATGTGTGGATGGACAGATGGGGAGTGATCACAATAGCTCATCCTGAGCCTTCGGCTCAGGTGAGCTAAAAAAAATAACAACCTGATCCAATAATGCCACAATGCCAGTTGTAAACAAGAAAATGGACAATGGGTGAAGGGCTGCTAATCCTATAACGCATTATTTTAGTATAAAGTTGGACAGACAGACTTGAGAACAAAGGGCTGATAATCCCACAATGAAAAATATGTCATGCAATACAATTCAGCATGTTGATCATTCCTGTTAGGGTTCATGAAAATCTAACAAAACTGAAGAAACAGTTTGCATCACAAGGCTGGACAAACAGACTTAAGTGCCAAAGGCAGATTACCCTTCAACAAAAATATGTCACTACTACTCATTATCCTGATTTTTTTGTGAAGATTCATGAAAATCTAAAAAGCCTGCAGCAAAAACGTTTACATCACAAACTTGGACAGATGGAATGACTGACCAACAACCAACTAACCCACTGTAATACTGACTCCTATATATCCTCTCCCAAACTCCTTGAGAATATCCTCTATATCGTCTCTGAAACGTTGTTTGTTGCGATATCCTATATATCCTCTCCCAAACTTTGTGAGAATATCCTATGTAACTTCTCTGAAACTGTTTATTGGGAAATCCTATGTATCTTCTCCCAAACTATGTTTGTAGGATATTCTACATATCCTCTCCCAAACTTTATGGGATATCCTATATAACCTCTCCCACTTTGTTAGAGGGAATATCCTATGTATCCTCACTCAAACTTTGTGCGGATATAAATCTGAAAGGGCCACAATCACTGATCATCCCCACTTCAAGGCATCCTTGATATTACATGAAATGACCTTGAAACTGGAAGAAAAGAGGAAGAGAAACAAAAACTCCAATGTATGAATAAGAAGTTACCTGCATCAAGTTGGCTCCTGACACAAGCTGTGGGTGCGCTCTGTGGTGTGCCCTTGCTGGAATCATATGATGGACGTACTCAAGAAGACGCTGATTCTCTGGAGGCTGTATCTGTTGATGTCTCACAAGATGTGGATTCTGGAGAGGAGGGAATGGGGATGGAGGAATGTGGAATGGGGCAGGGTGGTAGTGGTGGTGGTGGATATGGGCTCTAGGTGGATGATGTGGAGTTGGCTGGTGGAGGTGTGGCTGTGTTGTGTGCCCACAAGAAACTGAAAATAGAATAACAATGGTTTCTAAAAATAAAATAACAATCAATGTAGCTAAATACACAGGTAACCCTTGTCCTGCTGAATAAATTAAGATGCCACGCCCTTTTAAAATTTTCAGCCAATTAGATTACTTGATCCAGGTTGTTGATATAAATTCACATACTGAATGGCAAACAGTGCAGATCCAGATCAGTTGGCTTCTTAGAAGCCAGCTGATCTGGATCTACACTGTTTGCAAACGCAGGGTATATACAGGTTCAGCAGGACTAGGGTTGTCAATATCAAAGTACTGGAGTAAAATCATGTCTAATATTGTATTCTTCCATATCACTGAAGAACATTATTGAGTCAATTTGATAATAATGGCCTTATTTTAAGCTAGAAGCATCCAAAATTCTGAGTTAAGAACCAGCAAATTCACATTCTCAACCCCATTATCTTTTTGCTATTTTTTCCCAATTTTATAGCAATGTGTAGCAGACAGCTGACCTACATTTTAGTTTCACTTTAGCTGGTCAAATTACATTTGTTTCCCAGCATTCAAAATCTACAGTGATAGCCCAAAAGTGAGTGTCAAAACCAAAATAAGATTTTTTTTTTATATATAGATTTTTCAAGTTTGTTTGTTTTATAGAGTGGGGTGGGGTGCAATGCATAGTATTGTATTGCAGTATACTGTATTGCATTGTTTGTTTGTGTTGAGGTTTTACGGTGTAGCAGGAGGAGAAATAGACCTGTAAAGAAAATATTCCCGTGGGGTCGAACCAGGTACCCCTGGATCTGTAATCGAGCGTCATAACCATGAGGCTAAAAGGTCCGGACCAGTTCGACTGGTCATTTATGCACCCTATATATTTACAAACATATTGATTATTTGTACTTCGGTTTGCCGCGCTACTACACTCCTCCATCCTACAATGAAACATTTGTATCAAATGTTTTCTACTATTCCCAGGCTCTTTTGTGACGCCGTTGCCATTGCATCGCCCTTGAGCTCCGACGGTAGTCATCCTGGTCATGGCACCAAATGTAGTAGGAGGAGAAATAGACCTGTAAAGAAAATATTCCCGTCGAGTGCCCCGACCGGGATTCGAACCAGGTACCCCTGGATCTGTAATCGAGCGTCATAACCACGAGGCTAAAAGGTCCGGACTAGTTAGACTGGTCATTTATGCACCCTATATATTTACAAACATATTAATTATTTGTACTTCGGTTTGCCGTGCTACTACAACGGCCTAGTCAACCCATTGGGGTCATGTCAAGGGCTGTAAGTTTACCTAACCACACTTTTACTGGGCAGGCTTAGTCCTCTAAGCGGTTAACCAGTGCTGTGCACATTCTTTGCCAGAAACTAACAACTGCCCTTTTTGAATCAGCGGAAGGGACAGAATGACCGTAACAAGAGCTCCGCCAAGCAGGGCATTATACGCCCGTGGCAAGTAAAAAGATGTAGCACAAAAACTGGCTCCTGTATAATTCAGTGCTCCGGATATAAACTGTAAGTGGAATTACAAAAAAAACAACAAGAGGACCATGATGGTCCTATATCGCTCACCTGACTAAACAGATTTGCATATTTACTGTTGAAGTTTCAGCCAAATTCACTGCTCTAGGATTTTTGTATAACCTTTATAGCACTAACCACCCCCATCCCCCTCCACCGCACCCCTGGCCATGTTTTTTTACAAATCTTGACAACTTGAACTGAATCTTAAAAGAGGGTCACCAAAGGAACATTTCTGCCAAGTTATATTGAAATTGGTCCAGTGGTTTAAAAAGTTTTATATAGCTATAAAGCCCTACGCCCTAACGGCCATGTTTTTTGTCGAATCATGACAGCTTGAACAAACTTGGTAGAGGGTCACCAAAGGAACATTCCTACCAAGTTATATTGAAATCTGTTCAGTGGTTTCTGACAAGAAGATTTTTAAAGTTTTCTATTTAGATATATAGGGAAAACAAGCCCCACCCCATGGCAGCCATGTTTTTTGACGAATCATGATTGCTTGTACAATCTTGATAGAGGTTCACCAAAGCAACATTCAAGCCAAGTAATATTGAAATCGGTCATGGGGTATGTGACAAGAAGAATTTTAAAATTTTCTATGCAGATATATATGAAAAATAAGCCCCACCCCACTGGGGGCCATGGTTTTTGACGTATCATGAAGGCTTGAACAATCTTGGTAGAAGGTCACCAAAGCAACATTCCTGCCAAGTTACATTGAACTCGGTCCAACTGTTTCTTACGAGAAGATTTTTAAAGTTTTCTATATAGATATATAGGGAAAATAAGCCCCACCCCCTAGCGGTCATGTTTTTTGATGAATCATGACGGCCTGAACAATCTTTGTAGAGGGTCACCAAAGAAACATTCCTGCCAAGTTGTATTGAAATCGGTCCATTGGTTTCTGAAAAGAAGATTTTTAAAGTTTTATATATAGATATATAGGGAAAATAAGCCCTGCCCTCGGCAGCCATGTTTTTTGACGAATCATGATTACTTGAACAATCTTAGTAGAGGGTCACCAAGGAAAGATTTCTGCAGTTATAATGAAATCGGTACAGTGGTTTCTAACAAGAAGAGTTTTAAAGTTTTCTATATAGATATATAAGGAAAATAAGCCCCGACTCCTGGAGGCCATGTTTTTTGACAAATCATGATGGCTTGAACAATCTTGATAGAGGGTTACATTAGAAACATTCCTGCAAAGTTACATTGAAATCGGTCAAGTGCTTTCTGAAAAGACTATTAAAATTTTCTATATAGATAAATTATATAGGAAAATAAGCCCTGCCCCCTAGCAGCCATGTTTTTTGACAAATCATAACGGCTTGAACAATCTTGGTAAAGGGTCACCAAGGAAACATTTCTGCAAAGTTATATTGAAATCAGTCCTGTGGTTTCTGACGACAAGATTTTTTCAAGTTTTCTATATATAATTATATCGAAAATAAGCCCCGCACCCCCTAGCGGCCATGTTTTTTGACAAATCATGTCGGCTTGAACAATCTTGATAGAGGGTCACTAAGGAAACATTTCTGCCGTTATATTGAAATCGGTCCAGTCGTTTATGACAAGAAGATTTTTAAAGTTTTCTATATAGATATATAGGGAAAATTAACCCCGCCCCATAGCGGCCATGTTTTTTAACGAATCATGGCGGCTTGAACAATCTTGCAACAGGATCACCAAAGGAACATTTCTGCAAAATCATATGGAAATCGGTCCAGTGGTTTCTGACAAGAAGATTTTTAAAGTTTTCCATATAGATATATAAGGAAAATAAGCCCCACCTCCCTGGCGGCCATGTTTTTTGACAAATCCAAATGGCTTGAACAATCTTGGTACAGGATCACCAAAGGAACATTTCTGCAGAATTATATGGAAATCGGTCCAGTGGTTTCGGACAAGAAGATTTTTAAAGTTTTCTATATAGATATATAGGGAAAATAAGCCCCGCCCCCTGGTGGCCATGTTTTTTGACAAATCCAAATGGCTTGAATAATCTTGGTAGAGGATCACCAAAGGAACATTTTTGCAAAATTATATTGAAATCAGTCCAGTGGTTTCGGACAAGAAGATTTTTAAAGTTTTCTATATAGATTATATAGGGAAAATAAGCCCCGCCCCCTGGCGGCCATGTTTTTTGACGAATCCAAATGTCTTGAACAATCTTGGTAGAGGATCACCAAAGGAACATTTCTGCAAAATACTATTAAAATCGGTCCAGTGGTTTCGGACAAGAAGATTTTTAAAGTTTTCTATATAGATATATGGGGAAAATAAGCCCCGCCCCCTGGCGGCCATGTTTTTTGACGAATCCAAATAGCTTGAACAATCTTGGTAGAGGATCACCAAAGGAACATTTCTGCATAATTATATTGAAATCGGTCCAGTGGTTTTTGACAAGAAGATTTTTAAAGTTTTCTATATAGATATATAGTGAAAATAAGCCCCGCCCCCTGGCGGCCATGTTTTTTGACGAATCCGAATGGCTTGAACAGTCTTGGTAGAGGATCACCAAAGGAACATTTCTGCAAAATTATATTGAAATCGGTCCAGTGGTTTTGGACGAGAAGATTTTTAAAGTTTTCTATATAGCTATATGGGGAAAATAAGCCCCGCCCCCTGGCGGCCATGTTTTTTGACGAATCCAAATGGCTTGAACAATCTTGGTAGAGGATCACCAAAGGAACATTTTTGCAAAATTATATTGAAATCGGTCCAGTGGTTTCTGACAAGAAGATTTTTTAAGTTTTTAGTTAAAAAATCTATTTTTAGCTCCTGTGACCTAGATATGCAACGGACCGGAACCATTTGAACAACTTTGAAAGAGGACCAACCAAGGATCATTCCTGTGAAGTTTGGTCAAAATCCAATCAGTGGTTTAGGAGGAGATGTTGTTTAAAGATTGTGGATGGACGGGTGGACGGACGGACATACGGACGACGACGACGATGGATGGTGAGTGATCACAAAAGCTCACCTTGAGCCTTCAGCTCAGGTGAGCTAAAAATTAAAAACATTTCATTGGGGCATATCATTGCTGATATTTGGTGAACTGTAACCTAAGCGACTAAGCTGGCCCAGGAATTAAGGAAGAAGTGACTTCTCCCTCCTGGGAAAATAGGGAGAAGTTTGCTGCTTCTAGCAAGGAGTGCTTTCTGACAGAGGACACACCACACAAGCATGACTATATTATAAGCTCATATGAGCCTTTGGCTGATTTGTTTTTCCTATACTTCAATATCCGACCAAACAATAACAAAACAAAAATAAACAACCAAAAAAAAAATGCTGCACGAAATTTTTTTGTAAACCTTTAACTTGTTTAATACTGATTTTATTTTTGTTCTTCAAGGGAGCCGAATCAGCAGAGTATTAAAAAAAAAAAAAATCCAAAAAGAATTATGTATTCATAAAGATTTAATAATGGCAACCTTTCCTTGCAAATCTAATAAAAGAAGAAGAAAAAAAAAAAATCAATATCTTGCCCATATGACCAAAACTTTAGTTATTTGCAAAAAATATACCTATTATAAAATAAAATTTGCACACTATTATCTCTAAACAATATGCTGCGAAAAGTTTACAAAAACTTTCAAAGGGGCATAAATATGCAAATATTTGGTGGACTGTAACCTCGAAATAATATGTGCTGCTCCACATCATCGTGTAACTATTTATAAAGTTTCAGCTTGATCGGATGTAAACTATAGAAGGATTTAGCCGCAAACAAAAAATTAATAGAAATTTTCAACAGGGTTTAACTCTTTATGAAGTTTCAGCTTGACTGGATATAAACTGTAGGAGGATTTAGCCAGAAACGAAAAATTAATAGAAATTTTCCAAGGGATATATCTCTGCTAATATTTGGTGGACTGTAACCTTGAAATAAAATGCGCTACTCCACATCATGGTCTAACTACAAATAAAATTTGAGCTTGGTAGGATGTAAACTGTAGGAGGATTTAGCCGGAAACGAAAAGTTAACTGAAATTTTCAAAGGGGCATAACTCTGCTAATATTTGGTGGACTGTAACCTCGAAACAATATGTGCTGCACCACATCATGGTCTAGCTGTACGTGAAGTTTCAGCTTGATTGGATGGAAACTGTAGGAGGATTTAGCCAGAAACAAAAAATTAATAGAAATCTTCAAAGGAATGTAAAATGTAGGAGGAGTTAGCCGGAAACGAAAAAGTTTACGGACGGATGGACGGACGGACGGACGGACGCCATACCCCGTAACATAATACGTCCCGTTTTTCAAACGGGCGTATAAAAAGGGATGCGTAACAATCCCAACCAAGATGTGGTTAAGGTCAATGCATATTCAAATTTTGATCAATTCCATTGATTTGTTCACAAGATACATGTATTAAGCCGAAACCAAATCCTCATGATAACCAAGGGCAATAACTGTGTTGTAAATTTGCAAAAATGGACACATAACCATCCCACCTAGATCCAGTCAATGCCTTTGAATATGCAAAATTTGGTCAAATTCTGTTAAGTCCTTCTCAAGATATTGAGTGGAAATGAATTCAGAATGATAACCAAGGGACATAATTCTGTTGAAAATTTGAGAAAATGGGTGCGTAACAATCCCAACCTAGATGTGGTTAAGGTCAATTCATATGCAATATTTGATTAAATTCCGTTCATTTGCTCACAAGATATAAAGTGAAAACCAAATCTTCATGATAACCAAGGGCCATAACTGTGTTGTAAATTTGCGAAAATCGACGCGTAACAATCCCAACATGGATCGGTCATGTCATTGAATATGTAAAATTTTGTCTAATTCTATTAATTCATCCTCAAGATATTGAGTGGAAAAGAACTCGAGTGACAGAATCACTGAATGACTGAACCATTGACAAGTTGAAAAAAGTATACCCCCATACTTTCATACTTTTTATGTGGGGGTAATCACTGGACCATAAAAACTCTTCAGGATATAAGGCAAATTACTCAATCATGAAATATAGGTCATGCTGACCTTCACCTCAAGACCTATAAGTCAATGGTACAAGGTTGACCGATGTCTGACCAAGTATCTGTCTAAGTTGTTTTCATAGTAGGGCAGCAGAAAAAACAAACTCCTTTTACAGGTGTCCTAGATTTTGACCTTTAGCCCCAACCCGGGGTATAGACCCTGGGGTCTATGTCATGAAATGAAATCCGACCCTCCAGGGTACCTATGACACAAATGCTTTCTGATAAGAAGTTGTTGAGATATGAACTTTTGAAAAACTTGAACATACTAGACATGCATCCGAAGTACACAAATTAGCCTGACCTTTGGACCCGAGTTCCACCCCTGGCCAAGACCTAGAGGCAGCTCTAGCACAGCATTGAAGGTTTGCATACCAAATTTCAACTTTCTTGCATAAAAGGGTTCTCAAGTTATAACCTCCAAGAGAAACGTGGAGTATGTGTTGATATACAATCTGACCTGTTATACATTTTGACCCCTAGCCCCACCCCCAGGAGCAACACTAGCACAGAGTTGAAGGCTTAGGTTTAGGTGTAAGTAGCATACCAAATTTCAACTTCCTAGCATAAAAGCTACCTAACTTTGAATGGTTATACATTTTGACTCTTAGCCCCATCCCCGGGCATAACCCAGGGGCCACTATAGTCACAGATTTGGAAGGTTTAGGTCTAGGTAACGTACAAAATTTCAACTTCCTAGCATAAACACTGTGGTATATCTAAAACAGCACTTTTGGGTTTCGTCCTTCCTCCCGTGTCACCATAAACAAATCAAATCTTACAAATTTCTTGAACATATGAACTATTCTGTGATTTATTTTATATTTTTGTTAACTGTGAATGAGAAATATTACCCTTCTGTCTAGAAAACATGCAGTTTCGATATATTAATACTCTTAAATAGTTTAAAATTAAAAGAATTAATTGTACGGTTTTATGAAAAATGGCCGGTTTCGCCATAAAATAAAGTCCGTTATTGACGAAACTGGACTTTTTTGACAAAACCGTACAAGTAAAGTTTTCGTTTTTATAAGACTTTAAAGCTTAAAACTATCAAAGTTTCATGGTTTCTACAAATAACAATGAGTTTTTGTTCTCAACTTATTAAGAAAGTACAAAAGAAATCCCAACAGTAACCATATTTCCCAAATGTTCACAGATAACATTTTTTTTTTTACTGTAACACCGGTTTCTAGCATAAAAGGTACCTAAGTTTGACCTGTTAAACATTTGATCCCTAGCCCCATCCCAGGGCATGACCCAGGAGCAACTCTAGCACAGATCTAAAGGTTTAGGCACGGGCAAGTAGCATACCAAATTTCAATTTCCCAGCATAACAGGTACCTAAGTTATGACTCTGATTACCAATATGACAGACGCATGTATGCATGTACGGACGTAATATCACTGAGAAACGCTATATGCTCCAATCCTGCCTTTGGCAGGCAGAGGCATAAAAAATGGAAGAAATGCAACTGGAAAAATTTGTCTGTTTCAAAATTGGTAAAGAAAGCAAGAAGGACATAGCAAAGAAACCTTCACTTGGTAGACATACCATAACTGATGATGATTTTCAGATGGAAGTACAGATCTATAATCAGAGATGCTTCTAGGAATTTCCAAAATGGGGCCAATGCCCACATTCCATCTCTGAAAATGTGCCAACTCATTTCCGATGTGCAGAAAGATTTTTGCTTTCAGAAAATCGCCAAACTTGTAAAATAATGAGAAGTCGCAAAAACTATTTACACCAAAGATTTCATTTTTTATTATACACTCACTTAGTCACTTAGCGTAAGTCTTTGCGGATTTTACCTTTCAAATAGCACTAAATATTTGTATAGCTCCTAATAGCTATAATGATGTATTTATCTTTGACTGCAAAGTAAGACTGTAAATATCGCTTTTTGTCGGCCATTATTCTAACATATGGATGACGTAAAGTATTCTCAGTACCGTGCTCATGAGAGTTCAGCCGAATATGACTTAAATGTTCACGGCACTAATCATCATCCAATCAACTGGCTTTCTTGCATCATAAATGGTCCGGTAAAGACCAGTTTTCATCGATATTTAACCAATGACAAAGCTGGAAATCAGGAGTTTTTTTATTTAATGGGCACAGTATGTTAAATTCTGTTCACCTGTGAATTGTATCAGAAGAATCACCGAGTTTCTTTATCCACATTGCATAGCCTGAGAATCATGACATGGGGCTGACCCAATGATTCTGATTTGAATTTGTGCCACAAATATTGTTGTTTTTTTCTTTGTGGTTTTTCTTTCTTTTTTTTTTTTTTTTTTTTTTCATAACTGCCACTAAACCATTATCTGTTTTTGGAGAGTTGATGGGGAGAAATGTTTGTTATTAGATACCATATTACATTCAGTTTACATTAGATGCCATAATACATTCAAATCCCTGCACAAATGCTTTTTGTTTGTATTGAGGTTTTACGGCCCAGTCAACCCATTAGGGTCATGTCAAGCGCGGTCACACATTTTTCCTTACCATACACGCTTAGTCCTCTAAGTGGTTAACCAGTACTTGTGCACATTCTTTTGCCAGAAACTGACAAATGCCCTTTTTGAATCAGTGGAAGGGAGAAAATAATCCGCAGAAAATATTTCATGATAAATCTTCACAAAAGAATGCTGTCGGACCCGGAGGGGGTTGAACCCGTGACCTCTTGATCACCAGTCAGACATACATCCGACTGAGCCACCGAGGCTGGCTGCACAATTGCTTATTCATAGTATTTTAAAAAGAAAAAAAAATAACTTTAACCTTCAGGTATATTTTTCATTCAATCAATATGGTCTGTAAAAATTTACTGTACAACTTAAAGCCACCAAACGATGATGCTGTGCTGTCATGAATCTACCTATTAGGGTCACATCAATGATGATAACATGAGAAACATGATGATAACATGAGCACATGAAGATAACATGAGAAACAATCTAAATTTTTAAAGGTCAAGGTCAGTAGTGTTTATTTTTATATTCTGCACAATAAAACAGCATTGGGAATCTTAAGTTTTGAAAAATTGTTTGAAGATGAAATGGTAATTTGGTTAAAATTGGAGACAACTAAAATGTTAGCAGGCAGTAGTTACTGTCACTCAAATTCTTCAGAGGATGATAACTGGAGAAGAAAAAAGCATGTATAAGGCAGAGAACCAGCAAATTCATAACAGAAATGCACAGAATGAAACGATTCAAAGAAAGAAAAGCAAAAAAAGAAAACAAAAAAAAAACAAGAGGGCCATCATGGCCCTATATTGCTCACCTGACTCATGTTATACATATATGTACAAGTAGCATTGCTAACAGAGATGTGGTTCTGAGGGTCATGGTGACCTTGGCCATGATCTTTGCCCTCAGGGTCATCTTCTGGTCAGAAGAAACATCCCTACTACATCTGAGGGTCCTAGCCCCAAGCACTGCCAAGTTATAAGCTTGTTTTGTACAAGAGGTCACTGACCTTGACCTTTGCCATTAGGGTCATCTACTGATCAAGACCAACATCCCATCTAAGTTCAAGGGTACTAGCCTCAAGCACTGCCAATTTATAAACCTTTTAGTACTAAAGGTCATGGTGACCTCAACCATGACCTTTGCCCTCAGTGTCATCTACCGGTGAGGACCAACATCCCTTCTGTTTGAGGGTCCTAGCCCCAAGCACTGCCAAGTTATCAAGCTTTTTAGTACTAAAGGTCCTGGTGAACTTGACTTTTGCCCTCAGGATTATCAACATCTCAGTACTAAGTTTGAGGGTCCTAACCATAGGCAATGCAGAATTATAAGCTTTTTTTTGGTACTAAAGGTCATGGTGACCTTGACCTTTGACTTAAAGGTCATCTACTCTTCAGGTCCATCCTCCCTATTAGTTTGATAGTCTTAGGCCTAATCATTGCCAATGGCTTTCTGCTCTATGTAAAACAAGTGACCCCCTCTCCTCTCGGCAGGGCCTCTTTTCACCCCAGAGGCATAATTTGAACACTCTTGTCAGAGGACCTCTTGGCAATGCTGCATACCAAATATCATAGGCCTAGGCCTTGCACTTTCAGACAAGAAGTTTTTCCCTATATAAGTCTATGTAAAACATGTCCGCCTCAGGGTGGGGCCATTTTTGGCCCCAGAGCTATAATTTGAAAAATCTTGGCAGGGTCAACTAGGTGAAGCAAAGTACCAAAGTTTCAAATGAGAAGATTTTTTTAATGTTTTCTCTATATATGTCTATGTAAAACATGTCGGCCCCAGGGCGGGGCCTTTTTGGTCCCATGGCAATAACTTTAAACCAAATATCAAAGGCCCAGGCCTTCTGGTTTCAGATAAGAAGATTTTTGAAGGTTTTCTCTATGTAAGTCTATGTAAAACATGTCAGCCCCGGGGCGGGGCTATTTTTGGCCCCAGAGCAATAACTTGAATAATCTTGGTAGAGATCCACATAGGTGAGGCTATGTATCAAATATCAAAGGCCTTGGCCTTCTGCTTTCAGACAATAAGATTTTTAAAGTTTTTCCTTATATGGGTCTATGTAAAACAAGTGACTCCCATCGCAGGGCCATTTTTGACCAAAGGCCTATAATTTGAACAACTTTGGTAGAGGTCCACTAGATGAAGCTACATACCAAATATCAAAGCCCTGGGCTTTCTGGTTTCAGACAAGAAGACTTTTTAAGTTTTCAGTTAAAAAATCTATTTTTAGCTCCTGTGACCTAGATGTGCAATGGACTGGAACCATTTGAACAACTCTGAAAGAGGACCAACCAAGGCTAATTCCTGTGAAGTTTGGTCAAAATCCAATCAGTGCTTTAGATGTCGTTTGAAGAAATTGTTGACAGACGGATGCACGCACGATGGACAAAATGTGACCACAAAAGCTCACCATGTCACTATGTGACAGGTGAGCTAAAAACACTTACTCACCAGAGAAATCAGGTGGGCTCAAAATATAAAGAAATTTGGAACAGCACTATCATAAACTGTAAATGTGATTTAGGATAATAATACAAGAGGGCCATGATGGCCCTATATCGCTCACCTGAATCATGTTATACATAGCATTGCTAACAGAGATGCGGTTGTAACGGTCATGGTGACCCTGACCATGATCTTTGCCCTCAGGGTCATTTTCTGGTCAGAAGATACATCCCTACTACATTTGAGGGTCCTAGCCCCGAGCATTGCCATGTTATATGCCTGTTTTGTACTAGAGGTCACTGTGACCTTGACCTTTGCCATTAGGGTCATCTACTGATCAAGATCAACATCCCATCTAAGTTCAAGTGTTCTAGCCTCAAGCACTACCAAATTATAAGCTTTTTAGTACTAAAGGTCATGGTGACCTTGACCATGACCTTTGCCCACAGTGTTATCTACTGGTGAGGACCAATATCCCTTCTAAGTTTGAGGGTCCTATCCCCAACCATTGCCAAGTTATCAAGCCAACCAAGGCTCATTCCTGTAATGTTTGGTCAAAATCCAATCAGTGATTTAGATGTTGTTTGAAAAAATTGTTTACGGATGGACACACGCACAGATGGATGCAAGCACAACAGACAAAATGTTTTCACAAAAGCTCACCCTGTCACTACGTGACAGGTGAGCTAAAAACAGTACCTTGTCCTAACCATAAACTGTAAATGTGAATTAGGATAATAATAAAACAGTACCTGGTCCTTGGCAGGTTGAATGTGCAGTAAGTGATCCATGGTTTCCATGGTTACTATGACTTCCATGTCCTCCATGACTATGTCCTCCATGACCTGTGAAAACATGACCACCATGATCTGAAATACAGACTGAATGTGTGACCAAATACACACAAAAGAATCAAGGGCTACGAGTCACTGACCTAAGAGATAACAGGCATAGCATAGCACATTCACTTAAGCAACAATTTTCCATCACTGCTATGTTTAGTATGCCAACAAAACAAAATGATCAATGTGCACAAATGCTTTTTAATTGTGTTAAGTGTCAATATGGTTTTGAAAAGATATCAAATATCTAAGATACAGTAATCAAAATATCAAATTTCTAAGACACATTAATCAAAGATATCAAATGTCTAAGGCACAGTGATCAAAGATATCAACTATCTAAGACACAGTGATCAAAAATATCAAATATCTACAACACAGTGAGCAAAGATCTAATATCTAAGACACAGTGATCAAAGATATCAAATATCTAAGACCCAGTTATCAAAGATATCAAATATCTATGACACAGTAATCAACGATATCAAATATCTTAAATACAACGATCAAAGATATCAAACAGCTAAGACACAGTGATTAAAGATATCAAATATCTAAGACACAGTCATCAACTTACATGGTCAGTATCAAGCAAACATGAAGTAAGGCTGTAAATGTGCAAAAAAGATTCTTGACCATATGACCATATGGGTTTGTTGGAGTTTTATGGCCCAGTAAACAGTTAGGGTCACGGCAAGCTGATCAGTTAACCTACACACACTTTTCCAGGACAGGCTTAGTCCTCTAAGCAGGTAACCAGTACTTGTGCACATACTTTCACCAGTAAGTTACAACTACCCTTCATGATTCGGTGGAAATGGGGAGAATGATCATAGAAAATATTTCATGATCAACCTCCATGGAAGTTATATGGCCGAGCTGGGATTCCAACTTACAACCCCCGGATCCGCAGACAGAGTCTCTACCAACTGCACGATGGAGCCTGTCTCCTTTTGGGTTTGATTAAGCAAACAAGAGCTCTGCCAAGCTGGGCATTATATGCCTGTGGCAAGTAATAAGATGTAGCACATAAACTGGCTCCTGTGTAATTCAGTGCTCCGGATATAAACTGTAAGCGGAATTACAAAAAAAATTAAAAAATTTTCATTGGGGCATAGCTCTGCTGATATTTGGTGAACTGTAACCTAAGGGTCCAAGCTGGCCCAGAAATTAAGGAAGAAGTGACTTCTCCCTCCTGGGAAAATAGGGAGAAGTTTACTGCGTCTAGGGAGAAGTGCTTTTGGACGAGGACACACGACAGAAGCATGGCTATAAGCTCATATGAGCCTTTGGCTGATTTGTTTTTCCTATACTTCAATATTAGACCAAACAATAACAAAACAAAAATAAACAACCTTAAAAAAAAAAAATGCTGCAAGAAATGTTTTGTAAACCTTTAACTTGTTTTATACTGATTTTATTTTTGTTCTTCAAGGGAGCCAACTCAGAAGAGTATTAGAAAAAAAAAAAAAAAAAAAAAAAAAAAATCCAAAAAGAATTATGTTTATAAGTTTTGATATTAGTCAAGCTTCTTAATACTGTATAATTTAATAAATGTATTTATAAAGATTTAATAATGGCAACATTTCCTTGCAAATCTAAAAAAAAGATGTTAAAAAAAAAAAATAATAATAACTTGCCCATATGGCCATACCTTTAGTTATTTGCAAAAAAATATACCTATTATAAAATAAAATTTGCACACTATTACCTCTGAACAATATGCTTCGAAAAGTTTACAAAAACTTTCAAAGGGACATAATTCTGCAAATACTTGGTGCACTGTAACTTCAAAATAATATGTGCTGCTCCACATCATCGTGTACTATGAAGTTTCAGCTTGATAGATGTAAACTGTAAGAGGATTTAGCTGGAAACGAAAAATCAATAGAAAATTTCAAAGGGGTTTAACTCGTCTAATATTTGGTGGACTGTAACCTTGAAACAATATGCGCTGCTCCACATTAAGGTCTAACTACAAATCAAGTTTCAGCTTGATTGGATGTAAACTGTAGGAGTTAGCCGGAAACAAAAAGTTTACAGAAATTTTCAAAGGGGCATAACTCTGCCAATATTTGGTGCACTGTAACCTCAAAACTATATGCGCTGCTCCACATCATCGTGTAACAATTAATGAAGTTTCAGCTTGACTGGATATAAACTGTAGGAGGATTTAGCCAGAAACGAAAAATTAATAGAAATTTTCCAAGGGATATATCTCTGCTAATATTTGGTGGACTGTAACCTTGAAATAATATGTGGTGCTCCACATCATGGTCTAACTACAAATCAAGTTTCAGCTTGATCGGATGTAACCTGTAGGAGGAGTTAGCCGGAAACGAAAAGTTTACATTTTCAAAGGGGCATAACTCTGCTAATTTTTGGTGGATTGTAACCTCGAAACAATATGCGCTGCTCCACATCATGGTCTAACTATAAATGAAGTTTCAGCTTGATCGGATGTAAAATGTAGGAGGAGTTTAACCAGAAATGAAAAGTTTACAGAAATTTTCAAAGGGACATAACTCTGCAAACATTTGGTGGACTGTAACCCCGAAACGCTATGCGCTGCTCCACATCATGGTCTAACTATATACCAAGTTTCAGCTTGATCAGATGTAAAATGTAGGAGGAGTAAGCGGTAAATGAAAAAGTTTACGGACTGAGGGACGCCATACCCCATAACATAATACATCCCGTTTTTCAAACGGGCGTATAAAAACCACATATATTTATATGATAATTTACCATTTCCAGTCTTTATGCAATAGACGCACGTAAAATTGCCAAGAGAATAAAACTTTGAACTTACCATGTCCTGTATGAGACATGCTCATCCTGTGGCTATGTGGATTGGCTGGGTGTAAGTGAGAGTGTGGGAGAGAACTGTGAGTGTGACAGTGGCCTCCACCATAGACACTTCCACAACTGGCAGCATGTCTCTCCGAACAAGGCTGGGGAGCAGCAAAGGAATGCTGAAAGCACAGATCTTCAAGATAGCAAATATGCAAGTGTGTAAGAGAAACAACCAACAGGTAGCTTACAAGTCAAATATCATTTTATGTTAAATCACTGATGTCTGAATATTTTCCAATTAATGTATTGATTTTGAATTTCAAGTTAAGATTTCAGTCCTGTTGAGCTGTCTACACACACACACACACACACACGCACATGCACATGTGCATGCACACACACACACACACACAGACAGAGAGAGAGAGGGGGAGAGAGAGAGAGAGGGGGGAAGGTACACCAAAAACTAGTGATGACAGGGATAATTCTCCAAGAATTTCATCAGGAAGATGCACCAAAAGCTAGTGATGACAGGGCTAACCCTCTAAAACAGGAAGGTGCACCAGCAGCTAGTGACAGCAGGGCTAAACCTCCTAAAGTTTCATCAGGAAGGTGCAACAAAAGCAGGACTATAATATACAGCTATGTCCGGGAACCATAATCATAGATGTAAGTCTGATGATCTGACTCCAAATACAGACTGGACAAAACAGAATGGTATGTGTGTCTGGGTGCTTGCAAATACTACTTTACTAATTTTCTTGCATTGTAACTTATTAACTAATTGATGGATATCCAACTGAAAATTCTGAAATACCCAATTGAAAACTACATATGTATATGATGATCACCCAATCGAAAATGCAAATACCCAATTCATAACCAGAGGACAAATGGTCCTGTAGCTCATCTAAGACTACTTGTTCTGAGCAAGTTTATGGTAACAATTTCAAAGACTGAAACATATGGGATTGTAGTTGTAACAGTTTGAAAAATCTTTGGTCTCTGTATCCTATAGTAACTTGGTATGGAATTTGGCTTTAATTGATTTGGCCAAACATAAAATATGGCTATGTCATAGTCCAAACAGGAATTTAGCCAAATCCGGAAACTGGCTAGGCCAAACAGGAATTCTTATTTGGCCTGGGCAGATTTCAGATCTAGCTTAATTAATATTTTGCTTAGCCAGATTCCCGATTGGGGGGAGACTGGATATAATTTTGGATGAAGAACATCTTCCATAGCTATCTGTATACCAAATATAAACTAAATGAATAGTATGTTTCGAAAAAACTAGCCGCGAAAAAAAAACAAGATCTTAAGAACTTCGAGATAAACTTTCAGATAAAATTCCATTCAAAGTCCATGACCTTGACCTCTAGGTCATAGGGTGGGGATAGTGCTGAATAAAATCAATTTGACATTAATTTCTAAGTCTGTGACCTTGACCTCTAGGTCATGAGCAGGGATGGGGATAGTGCCTTGTACAATTTTGGACAAATATCAATGATCATGCCAAATCCAAAGTGAATCCATGTAAGGATTTAGAAATAAAGAGAGATCTTAAATAGTTTGACACAAAACTTTAACATAAATTTTCTAAGTCTGTGACTTGCCCACTAGGTCATAAGCAGGGGTGGGGATAGTGCTGAACAGAATTTTGAACCAATATCTATAATAAGGCCAAATATAAAAGTAAATCCATGCAAGGATTTAGATATTAAGAAATCTTAAAAAACTTTGATGCAAAACTTTAACATAGAATTTCTAAGTCTGTGACCTTGACACTAGGTCATGAGCAGGGGTGTGGATAGTGCCCAATAAAATTTTGGACCAACATCTGTAATCATAATATAAACAAAATCCATCTCAGGATTTAAAAAATATAAGGTCTTTAAAACTTTGACGTAAAATGTAAACATTTTTTTTTTTTTGGAGGGGGGGGGGGGTTAACACTGACGCTGTCACTAACGCTGACACTGGGGTAGTGCAATAGCTCTTCCTGTACTTTTGTACAGGCACGTTAAAAAAGTGGTGGGTATTTACCCAATATTCACAAATCCTTATTTGGAGTTCTACCCTCCGAAAGCTTCATCAGGAAAATACACCACTGTCCACACTATCACTCACGATTTTGAATTGAAAATTTAAGTTTACTTTGGTAAAGTTGATATATGTCACTTGAATTTTATCATAATTAAAAAACTAATTCTTATTCAAGAATGACTAAAACTTTGTTCACAAAATAATGCAAAAAATGAAAGTGCAAGCTAAGGTTCATGCAAAATGATGAACTCAGCAAGGAAAACTTTCTCCTTAGCTAAGGACTGAAAGAAGCATAAAGACTTGGCACAATATTGGGGAGGAGGGGGGTGGGGGTCGGGAAACTTCCATCACCAGTATAGAAAGACTTTTATTTTATTGCAAGCGGTGAAATCCCTGTATATCCGAAATAAATGAAAATGATATTTTCACACAGTGAAAGGATACAGCATTTTCACTAGTGAAAAATAACATGGTCACGTTATTTTCATTCCTCGTTTCGGATTATTTCGGTTGTCTTCGTTGTTTCCCTAACAGACGTCAATCCCACTTCGTTTTTTGAACTCCTCTAACTTTTTTGTTTCTGAACAAAATTATCAAGTGTTAGTGTTCATTTTCTTAGTTAGAATGCAAGGAACATTTTGGTAACAAGATTATTTTTATTTGCCGAAACTTTTTGTTTTTGTCTCTCCAGCACTTCACATACTTCACTTCACTGAATGCAAAGCCATATGACATTCATGTTTTGTTTGGTGATGTTATGATGTCAGAAGTGTGCATTGGCATGTAAAAAATAAAATAAAAAGAAAATTTACTCTTTTTCAGTGAACACCATAAAAATTTTCATCTTGTGTAATAAAAACATTCATATTTTCACTCATGCTTCGCACTCATGAAAATACTGATGTTTTCATTGCACTTGATGAAAATATTTATGGTATTTACAGCAAAAGAGTAAATATCCTCTATGTACTTACCCTAGAACATGAGACCGGTTCAGTGAGTTGAGATGAGCCACATCTACGACTATCAGACGTGTGAGATGGGATGACTGGAGAATCATCAGAGCTCTCAGATACAGATGCACGATTCCAAGTTATCTCTGCTTCGGGAGGTATTATCCTGCTTGTGGAGGAGCTCGAGGAAGCTGGATTCCACATTATCTCTGCTTCAGGAGGTAACAACATGTTAGCAGAAGAACTTGGGGAAGTACTTGTAGGTTCTAAAATACTAGCTGTTCTTTCAGTGTTGCCATAGTCACTGATGGCAGAGGTGGATGATGATGTCACTGTCTGGTGCTCTTCACAATCTGACTCAGTAAGGTCTACGACCACAGTTGCTCGGCCTGAAAGGTCTGGCCGTTTTCTAGCTGGTCTAAAATAATCCAAATATATTTCAACAGGTAATCTACAATATGTGAAGTTCAAAGTATGTTTGTGTAGTATACATAAATCCAAATATGATGGTTTATCTTAATTCACCATGAAAACATTATTTTGTGGGTAATCATTAGAAGCACCATGACAGTATGCTTCTACTGACTAACCACGTATTTTGTGAAGAAATAAGAAAATATCAGCAATATTTGGCTGAAAAACTGTGTCCTGTCTGCAACTATTGCTATCATATGAAGAGTGTCAATTAAATTGTGACTGAATTTCATACTTTTATGTGCTCTTTGTTGCAACCTTTATAGATTTTATTTGACTTTACCCCAGCTCGTGTTAAGTGCTGCATGGTGGCTGTAAAGTCTTACAGTACAGTTTTTTTCTTGGGATCACTGAGCCCATTCTGGTATCTTGGAAAATTGAGTTCTGCCCAAGTCAGTGCTAGGCCCTGCAAACTACACAGCCATCAAATGAAGAGTCTTACTTATAATGAGACTTCAGTTTTCATACTTTTTACATATCCAAGGACAATCTTTGTAGATGTTTTTGCTAGACAACCTCACATCCAAGCTTTCTTTAAAAGGTTTACCATATTAGGGCATGGTGGCCACCTTGAGCCAAAGGCCACAATCATTTTGACAACCTTGCATTCTCCTGATTCAAGGATGATTCCAATGAAATTTGGTGAAAATTGATCCAGTGGCTTCAGAAGAGGCCTTGGATAGATTGACAACAGATGGAAAGTGAACAGGACTGAGAGAAGTGATTGTTCTTACCTGCTGGTTTCAATTTTAACAACCTCAATGTCACTGTCATCTGAAGCAGATGCTAGGTGAACATCCTGGATAACTGGAGAGGATGGTCTGACATTTTCATCATCCTGGAATCTTGAAGAAGCACTTTCAGATTCATTACTTGTAAGGTCTATACTCCTGTCAACACTGGCAAAAGATTTATGAGCACCTTTACATTTTATAACTGAATTATGCTTATCCTTATGACTTTTCTTACTTGATAAATTCTTCAAATGGCATGGCTGAGGCTGTACCACACTATGTTGGTGTGTGTCCATATGTAAAACCCTTGCTTCTGAACTTCTGTAGTCATTACTACTTGAAGATAACCCAGGCAAAGGTATTCCTAAATTTGGAGAGGCACACCTGCTGTCTTGAGACACTGCAGACATGCTACTTCTACCATTTTCTGAGTTCGTTTTACAACACGATCCACTGAAGTTATCTTCTGAGACACCTCTATCAAATCTTCCATCTACTTCACTACTTTCTCCCTTTACTGCTTTTGGCCTCACAATTGTATTACTTTTGCTGCTAAACTTGTCTCTATGAGTATGACCTGAGCAAGGGTTGCCATTAACATCGTGGGTATGATGCAGATGAGGGACAGTCATTACATCTATATCCGAACATTCCTCGCTGTCACTATTAGTGTCCATACTTTCTTGGGTCCTAAATCTTGGATGACAGAGCCCACCACTTGTAGACGGTTGTGGACTGCCCCTAAAGGAACCTTGTCTAGTTATGTGAAATGTATCTCTCATCGAATTCTCATCTAAAACCACTGTATCACTTGGCAACATTCCTTGACTCTCTAAATAAGGTGAACTACATCTAGGATTTATTCTAGTCCTTATTTCTCCAGTACCAAACTGAGGCTGCCGCCTCCTAAAATTCTCACAAACTAAACCAGAATGGGATTCACAATCAAATCGAGGCTGACTGGTTTGTGGACATTCAATTTCATGACCAGACTGATTATCTCCAAGATTTAAGTGAGTTGAACTTTTCCTGTGGGTTTCATGTGTACGACTAGGGTGAGTTGCATTTTTTCTCCTTATCACATCTTGCCTACCACTTTTGTCATCTCTGTGCATATGTGAAAGTTCTGGTTTTACATTCTGTTTCCTTTTGTGATGGTGAAGGCTTCCCCGAAGACCAGGGTGAGGTAAATTAAACAAAGCATAAGGATTGGTTGAATCAAACATCATATGTTGTTCAGACACATCATCATTCCATGCCTCCCTTGGTCTTTCACCCCAAGCCACTCTTGGGGAAGCTAATGACTCATAAGGAAAATTTGGGTTGCGCTGCAGATGATCTCTATTAGAATAATGATCCACTGGACATTCCTCTGAGTCACTCTCGTCAGAACACATTTCTACTACATTATCCCCCCAGCGAGTCTGATCTTCCACCTCTGGACCTAATCTTCTTAAATGATCAGCTTCTGAAGTCAAGTGAGCCAAATGGTCCATGTAAGAGCGGAAGTTCTCACTCATATTGGATGGTAAGGTTTCGTTACTGTATCTTCTGCTTTCTGCTCCAACTGCTGGAGTTATAGGATCTATCTGTACAAATCCTGAAATGTGAATGTGAAAACAATCATACATAAATAATACTTAGCTCCAGATAAAAGAGGGTAACCACAATAATCTTCTTATTTCTCTACAAAAATGTATGCTGTGGGTGCTTATCAGAATTTGTTTGTGATGAGGTTTTAAGGCCCAGTCAACCCATTAGGGTCATGTCGAGCGCCAGACCCAGCAGGGCCAAACCCACAACCTCCTGATCACCAGTCGGACACCGACCAACTGAGCCACCGAGCTCTGCTACTCAATAGAAGTGCCTTGGTATGTTTTTTCTGGAGAAAAAAAAAAATTCTTGTTGTAAAAAGCACATTATCTGGAGCTATAAAAATGAAGTTTTTAAAAGTAAAACATATTTTAACTAGCAATACTTAACCTAAAGATAATGTGCTATTCTATTCTGTATTTCACACCTTCCACAGAAAAAACGACAGTTCAGTCATCTTAAAGAGTCTTAATCCAGAAGGTCCCATAGGCAGTTACCTGTGTGACGTCACTCTTCCCCCTGTTTTAATCACGTGTCAGTTTCTTTGAAGGATAAATTTGTTTGTGTTGAGGTTTTACGGCCCAGTCAACCCAATGGGGTCATGTCGAGCGCGGTCTTTGAAGGATAAAACAATAAAAAATAATGAAACTGAGCTATGCGGGAGGAAGGAGGGATTCTCTTATCTATAGGTTAAGTATTGCTAGTTAAAATATGTTTTACTTTTAAAAACTTCATTTTAAGTGCACAATACATTAACCTATAGATAATGTGCTAGAATTTGCAGATTAGGAGGGAGGAGCTCTCCTAGTTCTAACACATATAATATAAAAAATCCCTATACTTCTAGATTAAGACTCAGGAAACTCTAAGGAATCAGATACATTCTATTTCTATATGTAAGAGTTAGAATAATCTAGATTCACTAATAACATATCTTAAAGGTGTTAATACCTTATATATATATATATGGTAGACTCTGGGGGCTTCAGTTTTTCCAGCCTCAGAGGCCTTAATTCCTGCCCCACCCCTCCCAGCCCCCTTCATTTTTGGGTAACAACATGAATAACTGAATCAATGAGACATAACCTTCAATATTGCACTTTAAAAGGTAATTTTAAGAATACTGTTTGATAATGCATTTGAGCCAACTTATAAAACACAAGATGTCCAGACAGACAGAAAGATGTCTATCTTTGAGAGGCGAATTACAGTCGACTCTCGTTATCTCGACCCCTCTTATCTCGATCCTATCACTTATAGTCCCGATTATTTTCCCTATGTATTGTATTTCAGCTTCGCGTATGTCAAACTACTTTTATGTTGACACTTCGGCTATCTCGTCCATCATTTTCAGTCCCTGAATATATTTTTCATAGTTTTTACTACCGCGTATCTCGAACTCGGACCATGACGAAGGAAAAACAATAATGTAAGATGTGGCGCCGCCGGTCTCTCAGTTAATGAAAATCATAATAGGCCATTGATAAATAAATCAATAGTTTAATTTTCCACTTTGTCCAGGTAATTACAAACAACACAAACAATGTCTAAAATCCGTAATTATGAAATCATGTGCGTGTCGAGTCGGGTTTGACACGCGGCACTCAACACTGTCTCGTGTCATTGATTTGTAAGATAAAAAGCGGCTCAGAATAGTGTTATGGAAGATTAATCAACCAAGTTTCTTTAATTTATTGTTTAGATATGCTCTTCACTATTGAGTACTGTCCGTCTGAATGATATAGCATCTTCAAGAAAAGTCAGTGCGCGACAGGTTCCGACTCAGATCAGTCTGTATTGATCAGGCTAACTAAGTCTGAATCTTCGCTTGTTACTCTTTGGTCAGGCGGTGCTCTTTGGTAAGCCCAGATAAGGCTCATGCCTATAATGGAAAATTCGGTGGCGTGCAGGCTGATCCGAGTCTTTGACAGTCGCACAGTCTTCTGATAGGAGTTGTCGTGCACGGCCTCAAACAGACGAATCACACGTGGGTACCGATGTTTACCCTTCCGACCCTGTAGACTGGTACGGATACCCGCACAAATAGTGTAGGTCCAGATGAGACGGTTCATAACGAGCTTTCTATGCAGGATCTACAGTTTGCCACGCTGAGACGGTTCGTTCATGCTAGGGGAGATGATCCAAACTAGCTTACAGCTGCCGCTTAACATTGTAAGTGTTTTATGCAAAAGCGGAAACCAGTCAACACTTTATCGAGTCGTCTATGCGAAAGGGAGTTAATCCAAACCAGTTCATAACGTATAGTTAACACAACCCAGAAAGCAGTAATTTTATTTATAGCTCATATGGAAATCCAAAGTTGCAAGAGTATTAAAAGACAACAAGAGACGTTTGAAATTATTATTCTTAACATTTATTGATGATATTATTCCAAGAGAACCATTGCATCTCCTAAAACAAACAGTAACAATGTAAACTGAAGTACGCGTAAATTATTTAAATTGCCATATACATGTGCCTTCCAAGCACGTTTTGGTGAACAGAGAGGCGAACAGTCGTCATGCCTATGACGTCACAATTTGGTTGTCTCGAACTACTGATAACTCGAACATTTTTATTAGGTCCCGTGAAGTTCGAGATAACGAGAGTCGACTGTATTTAATAAGGAAATGTCTTCTTGGATGAGTTTCCTACAGATAACCTATATCTCTCAGAATAAATCCTAGAAATGTAATGATTATCTAATTAGTAAATAGTCTTAACTATTTATTAATATAAAATAGTTGGAATCTGATTAATTGGAGCGATCTGAATGTTACCAATAACCAATTCATAATTCTTAAATAACCATAGGACTTTATAAATTATTCCCTTGGCATTTCAATCTAAATATGTACAATAATAATCTGGGTAAATGGACTAATCTACTTCCTGTTGTATATCCAGTTTATCCATCAATGATAGCGAAAGTATGATTGATAATCTATATATATTATCTATAACCAGGGTGACTGTGTTAATGTATCTTAGTCACGGCATTGAGAAGAGTGTACTTCTGCACATGAAGATAACCTGAAAAAATTTTTTAACACTAAACTTTTACTAGAGGAGATTTAGGAAATGTTTTGCATCCTTGGTAAAATTTAACAAAAAGGAAAGACTGCTAATATCATTACGTAGAGTTTGGCAGCCGTAAAATTTTTTAATAAGAGGAAAGACTGATGATATAGCGAACTGTATAACAGCCTCCTAAAAAAAGCACAATCACAAACCGCAGCCCTTCCCAGACACCAAGAGGAAGAGGAAACCAACAAATCCAAACAAGCACAAATCGAACAAATGTACGAAAAGCACTAAGATTAGCTCTCTCTTCCCCAAGCGAGGTAATCACAATGCTAAAAGGACTGAAAAACACAAGAACAAAATGACACAAGGTAAGACATAAAACAAATCGCCTCGTAGAATAAACCACAAATCAACAAAGAGTAAGACTAATACCAGGACCACCGCCTTAGAACGGTCAGTAGAGTAAACCACCATGGGGTTTAAAGCACTTTTACAGCTAGCCAACTTCACCCTGGGTCCCAATGCTACTCTTAATACAGAAATACATAAAAATTTGGTTCGCATAAAGGCTCCCAACTCAGTCAATGCATCAAAGCTAAAACATAAAAATCAAAATAATCACTATAATAAACAGAGACCAGTACTCATGGCTAATTCTACAGTATGCCAGAGTAAACGAAAACCAACTGTTGAACCACGGTGGGCCAAGCCAAAGACATATCGTCAAGCCCAAATCCACTGGTTAAAGTTTTACGAAGAGGCCGTCATTAAGTCTGAGGCCCGAACCGCCGTTGTGCAATTAAAGAGTGAAGCATAGCCATCAACAATGATTGGGTTGACAACTAGGCAAGCAGTCTCCCGCATAATATCCAGGTTATAGCCAATTCTTTTATAATGGTTAATAAGTTTTCTGAACTGCTCCGAAAAGTAAGACTTTCCTACAATTTTTCTAAATTTGTACACTAAGTCACTGTAAAATTCTGGTTCCGATATACCTTGTTGCAGAAGTGTTTTCAGACTGACGCTTTATTTTTCTACCAAGGCACTGTGTCTGTGATAAAATTTCGAAAACGCCTTACGAAGTTTAAAATAATGATAGCCCTGCCTAAGAAGTTTGGCAGTAAGGGCTTTATTACGTTTAAAGTCACTAAGATTTGAAGAAGCTCTGGCAAATCTAATAAGCTGAGATATGTATACCCCATATGAGGTACGCAAGGGACATCACCATCCAGAAAAGGGCAACTGACTATATCAAAATCAAAATCGTCCCGTTTATCATAAATTTTGGTGGAAACTGTACCATTAGATATACACAGATTCAAATCCAAAAAAGGTGCCTTGGTATCGGAAGAATTTGCTTTATTTAATTGGAGTTCTGTAGGGTATATGTGGTCCACCATTTGGTCAAAGTCAATATTGTCAATATTTAATAAATCATCAAGGTATCTTGAAGTTGAATTGAAAGCCATAAAAAGAACTTTAAAAGAAGATCTTACAATATCGATAAAAATATAACAAACTTAGAAAGAATTGGCTAGAATTGATTCTATTCCCAGATCAAAGTATTACATATCATAGATCTAATTCTTAGATATTTCTTAGTCAAAATCCGAAGGTATATCAATAATTGACCATGACAAAAAAAAGAAGTAATTATCAATTCAAACTTCTTCAATGAAATAATAAAGATATAGTAAAAAACAGGGATCAGGCTACAGGGCAACAGGGGCGAAATAGTTGCCCTTGAGGGCTCTAAGTCGCCCTGGGAAGCCCTGAGGGCGACAAAAACTTCGCCCTCGATTTTCGCAACTTTTGAAAAAGCTAATACTTGTGCAAAACGAATTTTTTGTTAGGAGAAATCCAGTAAAAATTGAACAAACATGCAAAGGTAAAATTCTTTCGAAAAAATGTTGTTAGAAGTATCAGAAATGCCACAGAATAAAAGTCTAATGTGGTTAAACAAGTTTTGGAGGAAAACTGTTTGCCTACTAAGTGACCAAAAGATGGTTTTCGTCAATGTCATTAGTTTTCGTGGGTGTCCGTTTTTTTCATAAATGAACCATTTATGTGCTGAAAATTGGTCAGAAACAGAATTAAAAATGCTAAAAACTAAGTTTAAAAGTTGACAGACATTTTAGCTAACAAATTTCTTTTTATCATTATGTTTATAGCTTATCAGATCTTGATGTTTTGACTGAGAAGATCAATTTCCAAAAAAAATATGGGTGCAGATATGATGCATTTGCCCTACTCACGTCTGTATTTCTGTGGATCATTTAATTGGTTTAGAAGTAAGAATTAACAGATCTACAGTAAAAATTGTTTCCTTTTTTGTTGATTCCTAAGACAATGCAGTAAAGCGAGTCGAGAGTCCTTAAGTGTTATGCTCAATAAGGTGATAGGTTAACTGAGTCTTGACTTCTCCCTCATCCTATAAAACTTCTCCCTGTTTTGTCTGAAGGGAGAAGTCACTTCTCCCTAAATTTCTGAGCCAGCTTGACCCCTGAAAAAAGGTAAGAGAAAAGTCCAGGGAGTGCCACAATCACAAACCGCAGCCCTTCCCAGACCCCAAGAGGAAGAGGAAACCGACAAATCTAAACAAGCACAAACCGAACAAACGTACGAAAAGCACTAAGATTAGCTCTCTCTTCCCCAAGCGAGGTAATCGCAATACTAAAAGGACTGAAAAACACAAGAACAAAATGACACACTGAAAGACATACAACAAATCGCCTTGTAGAATAAACCACAAAGCAACAAAGAGTAAGACTAACACCGGGACCACCGCCTTAGATATTTTGACTCCACTAATGCTTAAAACTTCCCCCATAAGACGAGAATTGGAGTGTTTATTATGCAAACTTCTACTAATCATGGTATAGTTTATAAGTATACATGTCAAGTCAAAATAATACTAATTTTAATATCTCTGATAACCAAGGTCGTAGAGGTTCAGAGACGTAATTAACTATTCTGCATGTATATAACTGGAATAGTGAAAATATATTATATTATCATTGATAATATATAATCATTGATAATATATAAAAATGATAATAGAATATTCCTGTTATGGATAAATCATTTATCTTAACTAATTTATCCAATTAAATAGATAATTTGGTTTATAATAACCTATAAGATGTCCCAGTTTATGGATGAATCCTTCATCGTGATGGTTAAATCTTCCAAAGAAACCGGTTATAAGTATATATAACTCTAAGGGTATAATAATAAACAATCCATTTTGTTATATATATAGAAATTAGTCTTGAACATTTAAATAGTTTTAAGACAAACTTCCTTATAATTGAAATGATTTTCAATACTTGTATCTCATTTCAGGAAGAAAAAGGGGGGACTCCCCTACACCTATACATAGGTTGGGAGAGTTAAATACGTCACAATTGTGTTATCGATAATTCTTAACACAAGAGTGAAAGATGTATTGTATGGCTTTTATTTGCTAAAAATTTTATGCCATACTTTTTTATAGATAGATGTATATTGATTTTTGATCAGAAATGTAAAGGATAGAAACTCATTATTTCTCTTTTCGAAGATAGAAAATGAGTTATCGATAATGATTGTGTAAATGAAATAAGAAAGTAACTGGAACCTAATGGATGTATTCTCCCTAAACGGAGCAATAGCAGTGTATCCATTGATATAAACTGAAAGATTGTCACTATTGTGACTTGACAATCCCAGAACATATGAAGGTTCCCATGTGACTAATCAGACATAGTCGATTGAACTGAAGTCTGAGTCAATTGTATGTTGAAGTATGTGTATCAACAAGATTTTAAAACCTATAAACAAACCGTGAATAGGTCAATTCTAACTATTAAAATCAAGCCCAAACTTAACATGATTGATGACAATATGAAGATAGATATTATCCTATCACATATAATATCTCCAATTATTGTCAAATAATTCTTTAATGGTCCGTTAACGTAACTCCGTAACGATAACGTCCATTTACAATATGTATAAATGTACATTCTGAAACTGTCGCAACCAAAAAATTAGGAAGATCCGACAGTAAAACGTAAATACTAAAAACGGAACTTCCTTAAATGGAAAACCTAATCATATAAGAAATCCATTATAATTTTTTTAGACAGTCCAGTCTTATAACGACTTGGTTGTCTTTTATATTTTAATTAGAAATATCTGTCGTCAGATATTGCAATGTTACTTTTAGAGAACAACATATCCAGGAGAGATCCAGATTTGTACCCTTTCCATTACTTGTTAACGGAAACGTTCTATTCTCCTAATAACGAGAGGATAAACTGGTTCCTATTATCGGAACATACAATAGATAAGAAATATATAGTATTTAGTCCTAAAATATTATTGAATAATGTAAAGGACTTATTTTCCTCATTGGTTTGTAAATATACAAATCTTCTCCCATTGTAATATCTGTTGACACATAAAGATAGACAATGAAATAATTGGTTTTATGACTTATAATTGTCATTGCTGTTTAGAGGAGGTAAAACTACTCATTCTATTAATTCTCCTCTTAGAGATTTCCTTGTATCAGACTAAAGGAATAAAAATGTTAGACCTACGAGGGTGAGTCAATAAGTAACCAGCCTAACTTATTTCCGCTTGAGATCCACCTCTTTAATTTCGATGTAATTGCCCTCTAGTGTGATGCACTTAGACCAACGGTGTTCAAGTGCCATCAGCCCAGAACTGAAAAAGTCAGGGTCCTTTCCATTGACCCACTCCTCAACTGCTGTCACGACTTCTTCATTAGACCGGAAATGAAGTCCACGGATATCCTTTTTCAAGTTTGGGAATAGGAAGAAGTCGCTAGGAGATAGGTCAGGTGAATAGGCAGGATGTGGTATTAATTCATACCCGTTTCGCTCTACAGCATCCATTGCAACTTTGCAGGTGTGGACTCTCGCGTTGTCCTGTTGCAGCAAAACACCTTTAGATAGTTTACCTCGGCGTTTTTCACAGTTGGCGGTTCTCAGCTGGTCTAAAAAGTTTGCATAGTACACTCCAGTTAATGTATTTCTCTTGGGTAAAAAGTCCAACATAATAATGCCTTTTGCGTCCCAAAATACTGTGGCCATCACCTTGCCAGCAGATGGTTGCGTCTTGAACTTCTTTGGCCTCGGGGACCTAGGCCCTACCCACTGACGACTCTGAGCTTTATTCTCTGGCTCATAATAATGAACCCGTCTCATCTACAGTCACCAGACGCAAAAGAAAATCATCTTTTGACCTAAAACACTTCAACAAGGCGCTGCATACTGATGCTCTGGTTGCCATTTGCTCATCGCTAAGGGATTTGGGGACCCAATGGGCTGTTAGCTTGCGCATACCTAAACGATCATGTAAGATTGTTGAAACGCTACCATGTGAAATGCCTAATGCCTGCGCTATTTCTTCCACCTGAATTCACCTATCAGAGTATACCAGATCCCGAACTTTCTTACACATTTCTTCGTCGGTGGCATCCAGTGGGCATCCAGACCTGGCTTCATCGTCTAAAGATGTTCTACCACGTTTGAATTCCCCTACCCAGAATTTAACCTGAGTATAAGATGGTGCAGAAGACCCATAAACATTGGCTAACTCGCCGTGTATTTCCTTGCCTGTTTTACCTTTTAAATACAAGTACCGAACTGCAGCACGGTACTCAACTTTAGATGAAAAGCATGCCTTTGCATCCCTAGCCATGTTTGACATTCAATATCTTATTAAAGAATGACTCGATACGCGTGCAATTTTGTACCCATGTATAAAACATATATTGAAACAAAGCATGAAAATCGTGACTGTCTCGGTCCATCGGAAATGGTATAGGCTGGTTATTTATTGACATGCCCTCGTATACTATACATCTGTTTAGGTCTCGAATTATTATCGGTTGTATAGGTTTCTAAACGGGCCTGTAGCCTAAATAAAATTCATTAATTTCGAAAGAAGCCAAAATCTATATTTTGCAATTAGATTTCGTAACTTCTTGAAGTAAGGCAATAATAATAACTAATAATAACGTATCAATTATGACTGACATGGACTCTTGTTACCGTTATAAATAATAGAGGAAATAGAACTACTCGTTGTGTTAATACTCCTCATAGAAATTTCCTTCTTTTCAGACTTAAGGATTAATTGTAGACCAATACTATATGCTTGCTAAGGTCTGATATTTTTATTGGCTGTATGGGTTTCTAAATGTTCCGGTAGCCAAATATGTTGATTTATTATTCTCAAGAGAAGTGAAAATCTATATTACTGAACTTCTCAATCTGAGAATAAAATTAACTTGAACATTTCTCCTCTAGACTAAATGATCCAGATAAATTAAGTAAGGCAAATAATAAGAACATATCCACTTAATAAATGCCTTAATATAATTATCTCTTAATTATTTACCGTTTCCAAGAGTCTGGACAAGACATGACTGACATGGACACTGAGATGTTAATAATTGTCAACAAAATAATTTAATATGGGACTAATAGCCTAAATTGCTGACTGTTTCCCATATTCTACGAAATATAATATTTACCTCCACTAGACTTTCTATGCTAATCGTCAGAATCTAGAGAGGCTATTTGATTAAAATAACTTTATTATCATTTGATTAAAATAACTTTATTATTTATTTACATAACACATACTAGAAGTCAAATTTTGACTATTGGTGTGTATGTTTAACCAATTTATCCTTTATAATTCTGGATATACTTGGAAGTATTCTATCGATTAGATAGGAAAAACTAATAAGGAAATTTAATGCGATCCGTAGTTCAATTCCTGACAGAATTAATAGAGAGCATAATCTTCCGAAAATTCTCGGACACATGTTCAGCAAATTTTGTAAGATTGCATAGTCCAGAGATCCATCAAGAGAGTTGATCTCTTTCGATACCTATTTAAGATGAACAGATCTATAATCTTTTAAGTATTGTCCGATGTTCAATGATAATACTGAATTCTAGTAACTTCGTGAAAAATTAACCCATTATTATTATTCATTGATTTCAGAAATTCGTTCGTAACTGATAGTTCTGATTCAATGATAATTAAGAATATCTAGCATTCTGAGGCACAGAATTCCTTTGATATAAATGGCTACCCGGTATTCAAACCAATCGCTGTCATTTGATGACCTGTACCTGTTGAATTGACTGGTGCCTGGTGCCCAGTGACTAGTGTCTAGTTGCCTGGAGACTAGTGACTGGTTTGTTTGTTTGTTTGTGTTGAGGTTTTATGGCCCAGTCAACCAAATGGGGTCATGTCGAGCGTGGTCAGACCGTAGAAAATATTTCATGATCAATCTCCACAAAAGAATATTGTTGACCTCAGCCGGGCTGAACCCACGACCTCCTGGTCTTCAGTCGGACGGCGCATCCAACTGAGCCACCGAGGCCGGCACTAGTGACTGATATCCAGTCATTAGTAATCCGGCATAATGACTGGTACCTGGATGACCAGTGACTAGTTTGTTTGTTTGTGTTGAGGTTTTACGGCCCAGTCAACCCAATGGGGTCATGTCGAGCGCAGTCAGTTTACCTAACTACATGTTTACTAGGCAGACTTAGTCTCCTAAGCCGTTAACCAGTATTGTGCGCATTCTTTTGCCAGAAACTGACAACTGCCCTTCTTGAATCAGCAGAAGGGACGGAATGACTGTAGAAAATATTTCATGATCAATCTCCACGAAAGAATGTTGCCAAGGGGGTCTAACCCACGACCTCCTGTTCTCCAGTCGGACGTGCATCCAACTGAACCACTGAGGCCGACCCGGTGACAGGTACCCGGTGACGTGCCTGGTATCAGATGACCAGTGATTAATTGCCCAGTGCCTGGTTGACTGGTGACTGGTTGACCGTTGACTGGTTGCCTGGTGTCTGGTAGTACAATGCCTGGCTGACTGGAGATAAATTTCCCGGGTTGCCTGGTGCCTGGTAGGCCAGTGCCTGGTTCACTGGTGCCTCCTGAAGCTGATGACGAATTACCGGTGACTGGTTGACTGGTGACTATTGACCGGTGACTGGTGCCTGGTGGATGTATATTCTGGGTACTCTCCACACCCATGTCCCCACCCAGATGGGCCTTACCCCTGGCAGTATAGCCCTGTGGGGTGGTGCTCTCATAAGTAAAGAGTTGTCGTATAACCCAAAAAGGTTGACAACTTCTTTGCTAATCAGCTTCTCCACCATAGTAGATATTCAGCCAAGTAAGTCTTCATTGTCTGCAGGATCCCAATACTAGTCCAGTTATTACAGATCAAGTCAATAAATTACCTGGAACAAAAAGAACAAGTTAAATATTTGAATTATTATGCACGACTTTCGAACCGAACACGAAGCTGCGTTGTGTTGATGAATAAGAGAGTCACGAAAACATATGATGCAAATCGACGATAAAAAATAACAAGATATTGAAAATCGATTTAATGAGAATAATAGAATCTTCAGTGAAAGGAACAATAAAGGAACATAAGAAAATAGGAACTAAGCAAATAGATCGGAGAAAAGAAAGAAATTTAGATCTTTTATCACCCGGTAAAAAATCCTGTTTATTTTATTTGTTCCACAGAAAAGAAACTGATTAAAAAAGTGAATAAAAGAGCAGGAAGAGTGACGTCACACAGGTAAGGTCCCCTTCTAGATAAAGACTCTTTAAGATGACTGAACTGTCATTTTTTCTGTGGAAGGTGTGAAATACAGAATAAAATAACATTATCTATAGGTTATGTATTGTGCAGTAAAAATGGCCAATCTAGAATCTACCACCTACACTGGGACCAAAATTCAGCAGATAATAAATGTCCTTAAATTTTGAACGATAAGATAAATGTCTTCAAATTTCAAGCACTCTTACCTATTTTAACCTAAATTTTGTTAGTTTTTTTGTTGTTTTTTTTATGCTAGCATTTCACATTAGTGGAATGGCAAATAGTGCAGAGGCTGATTATAATGCTCTTCTGCAGGAATGGTCTGATGTGGGTCTGTATGATTTGTATGTGCCTTTTTGTCATAAATGTTTATATATAAAATTTTAGCACATCTATTTTTCCTTAGTTTTTGATACAGTGTAACTTTTTCTACGGAGATCATCCAAAAGACTGCTATAAATTTAAGGAGAGCTATTATTAATGATTTTGCAGTCTTATCCACTGACAATGATTACGGTAAATGTCCTAAAATTTCAAACAAAATTAAATAATTTCAGTTCTTGCTGTTCGAAATTTTAGAAATTATGATTTGCTAAAAAATTTACTGTTCCAAATTTTAGGACAGATTCACTTACAGCCAAAATTGACCTGGCTATCGGACGCTTTCGAATACCCGAAATGACAAAAAAAGACCTTCACGATGAAAGGGTTTTCTTATTTGCTATGTGTGATTGGTAAACTGAATGTGAAATTGTATGAACTAATAAATAATTACCACACTGATGTTTGTTTTCAATTCCATCCAATTAATTCTATGTCGAATAATGTTTCTCATAACAAAACAATTAATTATCCGGTACACTAATTAATCGCCAGATACGTTTGTTCGGCACTCCGGGAATGTGCAACTTTCTTAAAATGAAGTTTTTTAAAAGTAAAACATATTTTAACGAGTAATGCTTAACCTATAGATAATGTGCTATTCTCTTCTGTTTTCACACCTTCCACAGAAAAAACGACCTTTCACCAGAAGGTCCCTTAGGCAGTTACCTGTGTGACGTAACTCTTCCCGCTAAATTGACCACGTGTCAGTTTCTTTTATGTGTAAAACAATAGACACAATTAGGAGAGATAAGCGAGGGTGGGCGGAGGGAGATAATTGATTATCTATAGGTTAAGTGTTACTCGTTAAAATATGTTTTACTTTTAAAAAACTTCATTTTAACTTCATAATACATTAACCTATAGATAATGTGCTAGAATTTGCAGAATAGGAAGGAGGTGCTCTCCTAATTCTAACACCAATAATATCTCACCACTTCTGGTTAAGACTCAGGAAACTCAAAGGAATCAGATACATTCTAATTCTATATTTAATAGAAAGAATGATCTAGATTCACAAAATAGCATATCTTTAAGGTGTTATGATCTAACAACCTTATATATATTAGTAGACTCTAGAGGAAGCCAGTTCTTAAGTCTCAGAGACATTACATTGCCTCCCCACCCCCCCACCCCACCCCCCTCTTTTTTTCTTTTTGGGAAACAACAATTGGCTTCAAAAAGAAAAGGGAGTCATTGAGACATAACATAAATATTCCATCGCAAAGCAAGCTAGGAATATAGAAATATTTTCAAAACAAAATTTGTAAAACAAAAAGCCAAGACCATACACTGTAAGTAGTCTATGTAGGGTCTTGAATAAATAAGGAAAAGTCTACTCGGTGGAGTTTCCTATAGATAACTGACATATAACCATAATATGTAATTATTTCCCTTTGATCAAATTAAAGAAGGGGAGATAATAAAAATAGATGGAGTTAACTTAACTATAACTAAGTTATCCATCAGAAGAAAAAAAAGGTATAGACAAACATAAAGGTTAAAACTATTGCTAGACTAATTGTATTACGAATTTTTAGTCAAGCAATAAAATAATACAGAGTTTGCATATAACTGCTGGGAAGAAAAAACAACCTAAACCATTGATAATTAGTTTTGTCATAGACATATAAAAACGTTTGATGTCCTGACAAAAAAAATAAAGAATAAACTGTCAACATCATAACTTAAGAGTTTGACAGAGAATAAGAGAGATAAGAATAAGGTTGATCGCAGCAAACTGAATGACAGTCATAGTTTGGCTAAATCTTACCGTATTGATAAGATTAAGCAATAATAAATAAGCTGGATAGAATCTTTCTATACCATAAGATTGCCATGAAAAGTACTCCTGAGTAAATAATCATGGAAATCAAGAAATGTTAAAAAATCCACTTTGATACGAATCAAAATGTTCATAAAAAGAGAAGGACTCAGAGAAAAAGTAATAGTGTGATAATCTCTGAAGAAAGATTATACAATAATACTGATTAATAATCTCAAAAAACACTTAATTTATAAGTTAAGAGATAGTAATACTATTCTATACGCATATTTAAGAATAGTAAGAAATATATTAATACTAAATAAAAATTATACTACTGAACAAAATTCCCGCTATAAATAATAGGTTAAGCATAACTATTTATTAAGCAAGGAATTATTAAACATAAAACTCTCTATAAAATTACTGCCCGGAAATTTTATAGATAAACATTCAATCAAATTTTTAGAATTGAATATTAATAGAATAAAATCTATGTCTGCATAATTGGTAATTCCTGAAATATCAAATTACGTACTCGCAAATGAGTTCAGGAAGAAAATACATATATATACTCTCGAGATCTATGTGTAAACCATAGAGAGTAATAATATTAGTACCGCGATCCCTGACGGAAGGGTAAAAACATGTATATGAAAGAGATAATAATTAATTTAACGTCATATAGGTTTAAGATAAAATTTGTTTAATCTTTAACCAATATGCAGCAACAGAGACTCGATATTCTGTATTCGTACGTAGAAAAGGAGTACTTAGTCATTAGAATTTTGTATGATTGAAATAGAGATAATGGGATCTAAAAGGATGTATCTCCATGAACTGAATCGAAGGATAATATCCATTCTAAAAAACTAGGGCTTGTTTTAGGCTTAGTTTAACAAGCGTAGAATTGAATTATTTCCAAGTATTCATGAAGTCGTTATGCTCTGAATACTGAGAAAAATGTTAAAATATTGTTTAGGAAATAAAAAAGTGACTGTTCCACAATGTTAGCTAGATTTAAACCTGGAACGTAGCGAGAAGGTCAATCTAATTTAAAAGTAAGATGAGAAAGATAAATAATGAAGACAGATATATAAATATCGGAATAATATATTATCTCCAACAATTATCAAATAATCTGAATGTTTAAAAGCATAAATACTACTCGAAAGTTTATTTACCGAATGTATAATCGGAGAAAACTTTCAGTATGTTCAAAAACGTATCACAAAAGTAAGATCTGACCAGGAACGTAGGTGCAGCACTTACTAAGTTGTGAAGTTAATATAAACATATTTTATATTATAAATTGAAGCAGTGCATTTCAAAATCATCGACATCTTGAAATGACTTATTGTGTGGAAAAATAAATAAATATCCAGTTTCGGAAAAGATATTTATCTATATATATAGACCATTTTGATGCGGACTGGAAATCAAGATATTAATCTTTGCATTATTCGCAAACTGAACTTGAACTCTTAGCGAGAATTACTATGATCCCTTTAACGAATGTAAACATAAAGGAGGGGTAAAGAGATAATTAAGAGTGTCTTAATTCTTTACCGGCTCGTAATTAAGGATGTTTTCCCTTTTGTCTAAGCCTAAACTATAGATTGATTAATAAAATATAATAATATCTGCTATTATGAGGTAAACTCTCGTTAATTAACCTCTAAGCATATATCAAAAATATATATATCAACATAATCTAGAGCTTCGGTAAGTTTAGAGGAAGGAAATGATTGACTTTGGCAGTTTCTGAATAGTTACAAAGTCAATAAAACAAAATATCAAAAGGAAAGTATTGTAAATAATATCTAATTTAGGCAATAATAATCTGTCACGTACTGAATAATTAATGCCTTTACTAAATATGTATCCATTGTCAATACCAAAGTGCAAGAAAATTTTGATTGACATGGACTCTAGTTATAAATAAAATATTAGAGGTATAGAGCTAGTCGAAGCAAAACTATTCCTCAATAAGATAAAGTAGACCTATAATATACGAGGATTAATTGGGTCTAGAAATTATAATCATAATAAAATTATTATTCCAATATGAAGAATCTTCGGTGTAATAGATTCTTACTGAGGCAAAAAAATATCTGGTATATTGCTATCGTAGTCTTAAATGATCCAGAAGAAAAAATAAAACGGGCAAAGTAAAGAACGTATCGAATTATATCTATGCCTAAATATAAGATTTTTTTTATTTATTATTTTATAGCAGAGTTTAGACAGAGCACGACTGACCTAGACTCTTATATAATCAATCAAAAGATAGTATAAAATAGAATAATAGCTTATCGGATCAACTATTTTCCATGTAGAAAAGGCAAAAGGAAAATATGTACCTCAACTAGAATTTTAAATCGTAGTAATCTAGAGAGGTAGCGAATAAATAAATAAACTGTTAATTTATTTATCTGGTTGGTGTAAATTTCCGATACCTTAAGAATGAAAAATTAATAGAAAGTAGAAAAGATGGATTGCTACTTTCTTGTCAATTTACTCCTTAGATTACATGCTGATTACATATCGGAGCATGTAGAAGAAAAACAGGGGACGAAAGAAGAAAATTTTTTAGATTTCGTGTATATTTTTCTTCTTATAAATAACGATAGTTTTATAGTTCACCTTTGCCCTAGAGCCGAATAAGGTGAATATGTAAGAAGTTAATCTCTTTGTAGCGAATAAAAGAGATATAATTATAGCTGGAAGTATCTTCTACACTTAGTGAATGAATTGCGAATTTGATCGTAACCGATAATTCTTAATTCATTTTCAATAATAAATATATATATAGAATTTAAGTCAAGTTCAAAAGTGACTGAACAGAATTCAACAATATAAATGGCTACTAGGTATTAGAACCCATCGCTGTCATTCAATAACCTATAATCCAAGACTATACATGTCTATAGTGGTTATTAAATAAATATATGTTGAGCGAGTACTAGTGACTACTACTCGGACACTAGTAATCCAACACAAAGTCTACGAAACTACTGCCCGCTGGAATTTCGTTAGAATGACCTGGCACTACTCTACGAAGTGCCTCCCGATGAAATTTTCGTTAGAGTCGGAATTTAACCGCTTTCTAGCGAACTAAAGAGATAAAACATCATTTGAATGACCTGGCACTAGTCTACGAACTGCTGCCCGGTAAGAATTTTGTTATAGTCGGAAGTTTAACTCTTTCTAGCGGATAAAAGAGATAAAACATAAGTTAATTTAAAATATTAATGGAATTACACACCTATAATAAGTCAATGGAATATTAAAGATTCTACTCTGATTTGGGAAAGACTGTACAGAATTTTTTGTATAAAAAGTTATTATGTATTTCACTTAATAACCTATATCCATTGACTTAAACGTGAATGGAGCTCTATGAACGATAATAGATTGTTCGGGAATTAGTGATCATTATTTTAACACTAGTTACCCGACACAATGACCGGACACTAGTATTCGTAACTGTTGCCCGGTAAAGTTACAAGTAATTTGACAAATTGATCGGATAGTAGTATTCGTAACTCTAGTCCGATGAAAAAGGGAGATTATATATGAAAACTGAGCGGGCACAAGTATTCGAAACTTTTTCCCGAAGATAATTAATTATTAGGCAAAAATTGACCAGACACTTTCTGTAAAAGTTTGCCTGGTGAAAAATCAGAAATAATATAATAATATGACCGGGTATAAGTATCAGAAATATTACTGATACTTTGCCCAGTGAAAAAATTTTTTAATAATTAGACATAATGACCGGAAGTTAGTATACGTGACTATTTTGTCCGGTGAAATATGTCAAAAACTAAGTCTTTCCAGAAAATAATTAAATTATTGACTGGAGACTAGTTGACTGGTGCCTGGTTGATCGGTGACTGGTGACTGGTGACTGGGTGACTGGTGACTGGTTGACTGGCACCTGGACGACTGGTGCCTGGTTGACTGGCACCTGATTGACTGGTGACTGGTGAAGCTGATTGACTGGTGCCTGGTTGACTGGTGACTGGATGACTGGTGACTGGTGGACTTAGACTTTATCGGATACTAAGTACCCAAAGATGCCACCTTGATGGGTCTTACCCCGGCAGTATAGCCATATGGGGTGGGGCTCCCATCAGTAAAGAAATGTCTTATAACCCATCAAGGGTTGACAAGTTCTTTACAATCAGCTTCTCCACCATGAGAATCTTTAGCCAACTGAAGATCTCTGCAAACAAAAGTCCAGGAAAAACATATCGTAATTGCTGAATAACCTGGAACGCAAAGAACAAAATTATTCTGCATATATAAACACGACTATCGAACCGATCGCGCACGAGCGTTGTGCCGAATAGCGAGAGTCGCGAAAACGCATGTGGAAAAAGACCAGTCAAAAATACATGAAATCGAAAATTGAAAATTTTAAATAATAACACAGAAAGTGAAAGGAGTGATAAATAAACAAAAGAAACACAAGGATACATAAATTTATCCATGAGGAAAGAAATAATCCAAATTTCTATCACAGGTAAATAATCCTTGTTGAATTTCTTTGTCCACAGAAAAGAAACTGACACGTGGTCAATTGAGCGGGAAGAGTTACGTCACACAGGTAACTGCCTAAGGGACCTTCTGGTTTAAGACTTTAATTAACGACTGAAAGGTCGTTTTTTCTGTGGAAGGTGTGAAAACAGAAGAGAATAGCACATTATCTATAGGTTAATGTATTATGAAGTTAAAATAGGCTGGCTTAGTCCACTGTCTTCTTACGTAACAACCCTCTTCCCTTTACCGCACTGTGATACACAAGCTGACCAAAAATACTTCAAACGGTTACCGCACGTTTGTTCTTGTCTGAGCTACTACAGAAACACAAAAGTCCCTTTCCCCAAAGGTGAAGTGTACATAGTTTTAATGTGAAAAGCGCAGACTGATTAGAATTTCCTCCGCTTTGAAGCGCAGTATTTACACTGCTTGCTGACATAATGCATTCTGTTGGTGATATGCGTAGACCCAGATCAGACTGCCCCGATACATAGACTGCGCAGATGCGCAAGTTGATCTTGTCTATGCCGGTCGCAAATGTCATAAGGTTGTTTCTATTGGAAAGGACTCATACATAAATGAATAGTAGTACGGACAACCAGATCTCTGAGAACCAGATCTGAATGCAGCCTGATCAAGATCAAAGATTTTAGCTCAACACCAAACTGAACTACGTATGCCAAACCTGTGAACTGCCATTATCGTTTTTAGCAATATTTCTTTCTTTAAAAAAATGTAATGTCATTTGGAATTTGGTAACGGAACTTATTGCAAGAATATATCTGTCATTAATAGTAATCCTTTCAATGGATCTCTGTTCAGGCGAAAATGTCCCTTTGTGTATATGTGTAAGTCACATCAGAGTGCGAGACGCAGTCTAGTGCAGATGGTGTCTACTCAATTCGCTGATAGGTCATTGGTACAAAACACTGTAATACAAGAATCGCAGTCTCCAGCAATTGCACAGACTGATCACATTTGTAACAAATGATTAGGTTCATTTTGGCTTGTTGGGACCTATCATCTCTGTGGGACCATTACCTGTTCAAATAGGATGCACTGAGCAAATCATGACAATCACGCAGTAAGACAGGAAATATTTTGCTGGAGGCGTTAATCCCCACGACGAAAATGTTTTCGGCGTGCTTATTGATACTTTTGGCACGCTAAACTTAAATATTAGCGGCAGATATTATCGAAGGACACAGTGTACAGACGAGCAGGAACAAACCAGATCAGAATGCGCGGATGCACATGCTAATTTACAATTTCGCGTGTAGCGCTTTTTTACTATCGCATGTGCGTCACGTTTTGCTGAAATGATCAGATCAACTTTAGAATTCTGGTATAGCTGTCACACGACTTACTTAAATACCGGAATACTACCGAAATACCAGAATATCCGTGAAAAATACAGGAATACCTGTGAAGACACCAATATTGGCTTTAATTAAGAAAAGAATATTCTCGGAGGATGATCTTGAAAAGCCCAGAGGCCAATTCCCGTATTCCCCCAAACTAGTTTCATTCCTTGTTGTCTGTAGCGTCTGATCTGGGTCTACACTGTTTGCACAGGCCTATCTGTTCCACAGAACGCATGTAAAACCTTCACTGAAACGGTGATGTATTTAACCAAAGATTCGTAACCTCTCCATGAAAAGCTACATTGTATGTAATACGAAGTAGTGCTGATATACACGAACAAACAGCAAATAGTCAGATCGTACAGCGCGGATCCATAGATTTATCCTGGCCTTCGTTTTTTAACCGGAATATTTATCATGTGTGCCACAAGGTAACAACAGTTCTAGATTGCCTGTGCATAATCTAACCCTTATCACACGGACATCCACATGACTGTCGCGTGGAAATGGCTAACATTGTGATGGAAGTTTTTTGTGTTTTTTTTTTTCTTTTCTTGTGAATTTTCAGTCAGTATCTCCTGGGTCTGTATAAAATTAAAATATGGTTTCCATGCCATTTATGTACATAAAATTCGTTATGACACTGCCGTGTGCATTTACGTTTTGCGGTGGCTTTCAACATTACTACTTTAGTTCCTGGTTCCGTAATGGAAAAAAAAAAAAAAAAAACGTTACAGAAATTAGAATATGCCGATAAAAAAATTACTTGAAGAAAGCTGTGTTCGAAATTTTAGAAATCCTCTTTTTGCAAAACTGCTACTGATCGAGATTTTAGGCCATTTCCAGAAATTATTTTGGGCAAAAATATTAGGTGTTCGAAATTTTAGAGTGTTCGAAATTTTCGGACATCACCGTAGAAAGGCAAAAGGTCAAGACATTATACAGTATTTATGAGAAATGCAAACAACTGCTTTTATGAATAGTACCTACTGAAAATGATGATCAGATTAAATCAAAATTTATGAAGTGTAGAGAATGGAAAAAAAAAAAAAAAAAAAAAAAAAAAAATTGTGTCTGGGACTCAGCAGACAGCCTCAGCTCCACAAAAGAAACATATGAAAAATGATACTTGCAATGTTAAATACTGTAACAAAGCTTTAGTCACTACATATCCCTGCTCCTTCTGTGAACCTAAGGTCATCATGGACTTAGAAATTTTCACAATCAACAAACTGAAGTTTTATGTTCAAGCTTTTACAAATCTGTGTCTCCTGAATGTCTGGATGAAGTTACATATTGATTCTTGGAGTGATGCGAGACACTTTTACAGTGTTTTGTTGAACGATAGGACTGCATCCACTCAATGACGTTGAGTTTAAGGTCATGGACTTTTTATAAGTGAGCAAAATTTTCATATAACTAGAGCAAGTGCCCAGAGGGTCACGAATACCCCCGGCCGGCGCCATTTCTAAGTCTGTGACCTTGACTTTGGGTCAGCAGCATCAGCAGAATGATGTCAGCTATTCTGTAATCATCTAGTAGTAACACTAAACACACACCAACATCCTAAAGTGTAAGCTTTCAAAAATATATACAGAAGGAAAAAACTTCACGCAAAACTTTGACGCAAAATGTTAACATACATACAGACGCACGCACAGACGGACAGAGGAAAACTATACAGTGGAACCTCCACTAACGGTCACCTCCGATGAGCGGTCACCTCCCATTAACGGCCATTTTCATTCCCCCCCGAGGTGTTTTCCTATAAATTTTACCTCTGATAAACGGTCACCTCCCTCCTCCGGTCAGCGGCCATAATAATTTATGATTTTGGGGCCAAAATCCCTCCGTTAAACGGTCAAATTGACAGCGAGTCGGAAAACCGGCGGCACAGAAATCGAAAGTAGGAATACAAAAATTCATGGAAGTCGCATACCGCATCAAAAAAAAAAAAAAAAAAAAAAAAAGAGAGAGAGAAATACATTTTTAATTATCGACAAGAAATACGATAATAAGTTAATTATTTTGATGTGTACCTTTAAAAAAGAAAAAAAAATGTAATAGAAAAATAATTCGTTTGTTGCACAGTTTTAATTTCTTTTTTTCAAGCACCACGCGACATTGACGTTCAAAGGTCAGCGCGTGACCAACCGGAACCGCATGGCTTGTGTTTATCGAACAATTTCTGAAGACCGACTAATTGATTAAAGGACTATTGACCGTTGATGTTTACGCCTATATTGATGATTGACCGTTGATGTTTACGCCTACAGGTAATTGCGACGGTCAAATCGCTGAATGCGAATTGCTCAAAATGATTATTGACACGTGTGTTTTTCCGGTAAATAAACAACTCTACTTTCAGTTTCACTAATCCTTTTCGGTTGACTCTCTCGTAAACATGTCTTCAAAAACCCATAAAGTGCTGACTCTAGATGAACGTATTAAAGAAATTAAGCTCAGAAGCTCCAGAATAGTCACGGAAGAGTTTAGTGTGGGTCCTACATAATTCCAAGAAACGCTGAAATATTACAAACAGTGAAGACCCAGATCAGACGCTGCGTTCTGTGGAGTCCGATCTGGATCTACACTGTTTGCAATGACATATCTATCCCAATACTTAGTGTTATTATGGTATAGTAATTAGCATTGCTGTTGAATACTACTTGAGCAAACTGATTTTATCCTAAAAATTGATCAGAATAAACAATATATAATTGTTATTTTGGGCAGTTAGGCATGTTACAGACAATAAATAAATATAGATACCGTTATGCTAAAAGAAGTATCATAATCATAGTGTGAATTTCACTAACAGCCCACCATTTCGGTTACATTGTCGCAACATTGCTGGTGAATGAGTACCTCTGCTAAGCAGCCACCTCCCTTAAGCAGCCAAAATTGGCCATTCCCCTGGGTGGCTGCTTAACAGAGGTTCCACTGTATACCCCTCGACATACTTCCTATGCCGGGGGTATAATGAGCAAGTGTGAGTTCAGGAAAGTTACCCAGTCATATGACTGGCCTTGCACAACATATAATTATGCTGTTTAACCCTTTCATCTCCTAATTTCTGAAGTGCATCTAAGAATTTGGACATTCCTATCGTTACAAAAGGGATGTTAGTCATAAATTAAGACCATAATGGCAAACAGTATAGATTCAGATGAGATGGCTTGTCACAAGTACGAACGAACACACAAACAAACAAACAAACAGACGAACGGAAAAGCAAAAACTATATACCCCCACATACTTTGTATGTCAGGGGTATAGTTAAATCCACCAAAGAATTTGGATACTTTGAGTTCTTAAAACATTGTGGATGCTTATGTGCACACCAATGCCTATACTAACATAAATGCTTAAGCCAATGCCAGGACACTACAAGAGATCCTGCAGTACTTTCATACATGGGAGCTGCAGATAGGGCACATTTTCCCACCAAAAAGTTGTTCAAAACTAACAATGTTGTTAGTTAATGAATCAATAAAACTTTGATCATTAAATATGGCACATACGCTAATGTTTTTGCTGAAGAAATGTGAGTGCTTTGCAAATGCAAAAGCTACTCACATTTATTCAGCAAAAATATCTGTGAATACGATACCGTATAGTTAACATTTTGACCACTAATGAACTTGTTAGGCTAACGATGCTTTGAACAACTTGGCCCTGAAATTTTTCTTATTTTTTTTTACAAAAATATGTTGTGGGTACTCATTATAGGTATCTTGATGAGGTGCTTCTTATGAGTACCTAAAACACGTTTTCATGAAGAAATAAGAAAAATATTTTGTGGATACCCTCTACTATCTGGAGCTATGATACACTAGTTTTTAGTATTTACCAGTAGAAGGAGTGGCAGTATTTGCCTCCATACTAATATCCTGCTCTTCTTGTGGTGGCACCCACAGAGTTGGACTCACCTGAGGAACACCTGCATACAAATGTAAGGCTATAAGAGTTAAGGGAGATTTTTGCACAAGTACATGTAATTCTAGTTTAAGCAGCCAAACACCCTGTCTAGTTTGTTTGTTGTTGTTGTTTTTTTTGCAAAGGAATTTCTCTGTTAAATTTCAGTAACATTTCATATCTTAAGCCCTGTTATTGCAAATGTGCTGTTTTGCTATGTCATTGTTTAATCCACAGCTCTTCTTTCACTACCTGGGCACTCACTTACTGCAATAGTAAACAAGAGGCCCACAAGCCCAGGCTTGCCCATCAGAGTGAAACAGCCATTGCATGTCTGCAAATGCTACACAACATTTTTCTTATATTGCCACAGCAACTGATCAAATGATGGATGGTCTTTAAAAAATGACAACTTAAAGAGAAAGGTGCATTTTTCATCTAAATCCGCTAAGAAACAAGGAAGATATTGTAGTTTATATTTCATATAATTGTGAGTATGCGTCCTGCCATTTTGAATATTCATTTATAGATATTTAATTTTCGAAAGACACAAATAAAGCTCATCTATTGACAGAAATCTGCTGCTTATGTGAGCTAGTCGATAGTTTATATGCAAATAAACAAATTTACAGCTACATAGCAACAAAATATTGTTTCAGGTGTGATTTATTTAACTTTTGCATATTTAATTAGGCGGTTATGATGTCACGAACAAAAATAGTGGTTTCCATGACAGCATTTTCTAGAAATTCAAAGCCAAATAATTTTCTTATTGCTCAACCGATTTTCATATTTAATTTCTAATACGTTTATTATTTGATGTGCATTTCCCTTTAAGATCACCATTTGAACAAAACTGGTACATGTTTTGGTGTTTTATATCCTTTACAACATTATTTACACTGAGGCAATGGAATGATAATGAAAGGCTCTGTGAAGTGAAGTGCCATACAATCATCAGCAGAATTCCACCTACAGAGGGATTTGAAGCCGGGACCTGTGATCTGAATCAAGAGCCCTAACCACTCAGCCAATTTACTCTGTACTATTAGCATGTCTTTCTGGTACTCTTCAACATCAGTCTCTCAAGACATACAACAAGCTGTATTTGCAACTTACCAACTGACTGTGCTACAACAGCCTCAGCACAGGCCTCCAAAACTTCTGTATTTGTAGACGGCTGAGAATCTGAATCATCACTGGCTGATAGCATTGCAGGAAATTCTTTCAGCTCTTCCTTGCTGCTTTCCTGTTGAAAGAAATATGTGAATTGTGAACCATGTCCCACAAAGAACCTTATTCCATTTTTGTTTTACTTATCTTTTAACCTGAAAAGTAGCAAACAATAAGATATATGTTTTCTAATTTGTCAGAGAAAATAAGGCTTGACATTTCATGTGAATTGTCCTTACATGAAATGTCACAGCTTATTTCCTCAGAACAAATAAGAGGTTTACCAGGATAGCATAGTTTGCCTGAATCAAGCTTTGCCAATAAAATGAAACCGGAGTCAACATTGCATCTGCATTGAGTTAAGTCAGATGAGCATAATACATAGGGAAGTAAGTAATATACTTAAACTTCGTGTCATACAGACTCATAATAGGAAAATATGATGTACAAAAATGAAATAGTCTGACCTATACAATCCCTCTGTTTAGGTCTGTCATTATTATAGGCTGAATAGGTTTCTAAACGATCCCTTAGCCTAACATAATTTGTTAATCTCTGAAGAAGCCAAATCTAGATTATTTAATTAGATTTTGCCACTTCTTGACATAATCTAATTTTATTCAGGAATTAATAATATTACTGGATTTATTAATGCCTTAATAAATACACATATATAAAGACACTATTGACATGGACTCTTGTTACAGGAATAAATAATTGTTGATGAACAATTAGCATGGGAATTAAGTCTTAACTTATTGTTTTCCAAAATAAAGAATATTTGCCTCTATCAGACTTCTATGCAAATTAAATCAACAGAAGAATTATGTAATAGTAATTTATATTACACACTATAAAGTGAAAAAACTTTGACACTTGATGTGTATAAAAAGACAAGTTTATCCTTTATAATTTGGATATACTTGAAATTTTATATCATTAGATAGAAAAGAACTAATAAGGAATTAACGTGACCCACACATAATTCTATTATATATATATATATATAGTGTGTATGATTTTCTAAATTTTCTGGAAATATGACTGGTACTTTTTTAGAAGATCGATAATAATATTATCAAAGGATCAGGAGTCTCTTCGAAGACTGATTCTGAACCCTAGACTTCACCAATTTATCAACTATAAATTAGGAACCTTAATATTATTCTATCAGGTTGCAATATTATTCTAACATCAGTAACCTGGTAAATTTAAGTGTTTTCTACCAACTTATCAGGTTCTAGGTTATCTGAATGTAAACAACCTGTATAAGTTAGTTACTTTTAAAAAACACTCTATCCCGTTGTCTATAACAACCTGAGAGAAAAGTTTAGATTATGATACCATAATGATCATAACTATGTACCAAAGAAAGAAGAAAGAAATCGGTAACTTCTTTTTAATAATTATTGATTTCCGTTTCTTTGTTTCTTCTGAAAGAGAACAAAGAAATTAAGGAGAGGGAGAAGTAGATAAATGATACATTTATCTTCTCTTCTTATATTATCCAGACACAGCATGGTGCTTATCCCCTGTTGTTCGGTAGTAATTTTGACCGGTGACCAGTGACCTGTGGCTGGTGATTTGTGGACTCAGACAGCACCTATGTAAGTAAATGACTGGTGACCAGTCATGACCAGTGATCAGTCGTGACCGGTGATCAATCATCCTGACCGGTGACCAATGACCAGTCAACATGACTGGTCATCGTGACAAGTGACCAGTCAGGGATGGACTTGCTTATAGAGTGCCTAAGCACTCATACATGTAAGATGCCACCCAGACGGGTCCTACCCCAGGCAGCAGGGCCTTGTGGGGTGGTGTCCCATCAGTAAAGAATTGTTGTATAACCAGAAGGTTGACAAATTCTTTACTAAACAGCTTCTCCACCACAGTAACATCATCACATCTTCATTGTCTGTATGGTAGATGGATGTCCAGACAGGGCTATCACGTGTAAACGTGTACCCGGAAGCGTGTAGTGTTTGTATAGAAAACGGTTACAAAAATGACAGTTCATTTACACGAAGCACATGATTGACACATGATCAGTAATGACATCATCAATAAAATCTTACCTCATTCATTTGTCACTTTCTTTTTTTCTTTCTCTCTCATAATAGCTGTCTCTATTAAAAACCTGAGATCCCCAGTTTGGCAATATTTTTCTGTTATCTCCGTCCCCGATGGCAAGAAGAAGGCCAAATGTAACATGTGTAAAGTTGAAGTGCCATACTTGGGAGGCAGCACCGAGACTATGTCCAATCATTTGAAACATGTACATAAGTCTGTAAAGACTGAAGTCAATGATGGAAAACCCAAAACTGTGCAAAAGCCGAAAACAAACACTACACGCATTTGGCCGTTTTGACTAGCAACCACAGTCCACAATGGTTATGTTTGAGATGACCCCTCAAATTTTGCAGCAATCAGAAGCAGCTTTGTCAATACACAAATTTAGCGGTGTGCTCAAAATTGTCAATTAGTACACACATTGTGACACACATAAATGGATATTCGAGTTCTGTTTTGAATAGAACATAGTTGTACAACCTTGGATAAAAAGATTTTGGAAACCACAACAGAAATATTCCTATCTGAGATGGAAATACAGCCTTAAAGCTAAAGATTGCTGTTTATTTCATTTTTTTTCCCTTGTAAACTGGTATGTAAAAGATTCCTGGTTAAACGAAATCGTTTCATTTATGAAATTTCGTGTACACGTGTAGAGATTTCTGTACACATGACAGGCCTATGTCCAGGCAGTGGTGGATTTAGACTTTATTGAGAACTTAAAGTACCCATGAAGACGCCACTCAGATGGGTCCTAAGAACTGACTAATAACCTGAAGGTTGACAATTCTTAACTAATCTTCTTCTTCACCATAGAAATCTGCAGATACCAATAGTAGTCCAGTTATTACAGAACTAGTCAATGAATAACCTCGAAGAAACAAAATATTTTAATTATTATGCATGTCTTCCGGAATGAACACGAGAGTTGTGCCAATAAGTTTGAGAGTCACGAAAATGCATGACGCAAAACAACAATCAACAAAAGCAAAATATAGAAAATCAATTTAATGGAAATAATAAGATTTTCCATGAAAGGAATGAGAAAGGAACAAACGAAAACAGGAATTAAGAAAATATACTGGAGAAAAGACGAAATTTAGATTTTATATCACCCGGTAAAAATCCCCTTTATTTTCTTTGTTCCACAGAAAGAAAACTGACACAAGATTAAAAGTGCGGGAAGAGTTACGTCACATAGGTAATTGCCTAAGGGACCTTCTGGATTAAAACCTCTTAAGACGACTGAACGGTCGTTTTTTTTTCTGTGGAAGATTTGAAATACAGAAGGGAATAGCACATTATCTATAGGTTAATGTATTGGGCAGTTAAAATCACTTGAGCATGAAAGTAAGGTCACAATGACCTTGACCTTATTACACTGAAAGTTGATGTGATAAACATGTCTGATGCCCATCCTTCTTTATTAAGAAGTTGTTTGTATAAACAAACTATTGGGGTGTCATGAAACCATGAGACCCACAGCTTATATATTATATTAGTACATGTATGTAGCAATGTTTAGTGGTCTCCTACATAAATCCTACCAACCATGTCCCTGAAGTCCTGGGGGTCATTTATTAATATAGAGCTATATACAATGTAGCTAAAACAAACATATGTTTTCGTCAACAAATAAGAAAACTATTTACCTGATACCCACTCTTATCTAGACCTATGAAATTGTCAATATCCCTTTGACAGAAGGCCCCCTTGTGAAATCTGGTGAAAATTGAACAAGTGGTTTCAGAGAAAAACTTAAAAAGACATTTAAAGTTTACAGTACCTGATTTTATACGTAAATATAGCCCAGGGACAAGAGCAAAACAACCGTGCAGGGGGACAAACTTTTTGACTGTGTACTAAAAGGGTTTGCTATTTCAATCATACATTGTAAGTTTCAGCTATTTGTCTTGGCTACATTTTGAGAAAATGATTTTTCAACATTTTTTCACATAAATGCAGAGAGAAGCAAATTTGACCTTGCTGTGAAAAGGTCAAGGTCACCCTAGGATTGTCATTTGAAGAAACTTGGTATACCTTGACTTGAGCACACAATGCTATATACCAAGATTTAGTCTCAAAGCTTTCTTGGTTCCAGAGAAGAAGAGTTTTAAGTGGTTTTTTTTACCATATATGGGCATGGTAGCCATCTTGTTCAGTGGTGCAGAACCATTTGAACAAACTGATAATTCTTCTTCAACAGAAGGCCCCATGTGAAATCTGATGAAAATTGGTCAAGCGGTTTCAGAGAAGAAGACATTTAAAGATTACTCGATTTAATACAACTATACAGCCCAGGGACAAGGGCATTTAATCCTGGGGGACAAAATTTTAATTGTAACTAAACAGGTTTGCTACTTCAATCACACATTGTAAGTTTCTGCTATTAATACAATTTGAGAAAATGATTTTTCAATATTTTCCCCATGCAAATGCATAGATACACAAATTTAACCTTGCGGTAAAAAGATCAAAAGTCAGCCTTGGGTCATCATTTGAATAAACTTGGTAGAGCTTGAGTCCATGATGCTATATATCAAGTTCAGCCTTGAAGCTTTCTTGGTTCTGGAAAAGAAGATTTTTAAGTGTTTTTACCATATGTGGGCATGGCGACCATCTTGATTAACGGACTGACCATTTGTACAAATTTTCAATCCCCCTTTTACAGAATGCTCCACATGAAGTTTGAAGAATATTGGCCCAAAAGATTTCAGATGAGAAGTTGTTTAAAGGTGTGGACGGACGACGGACAGATGGCAAGTGACCACAATAGCTCATCCTGAGCCTTTGGCTCAGGTGAGCTAAAAAGTGAAAAAAATATCAGAGTGCCCAAATATAATATTTTTTTTTTTTGCCTGATCATTAGTCACAAGAGGCAACAGTGACTATGATCAATAATAATACATCACTGGAACCACACACTCATTTCTATAATACCTCATTCTTTGTTTCTTCCACATCTGGTTGCCATGATGTGCTTGTCTCTTCGGCAACTGTCAACGAATCCATTTCCTCTACATATCTGAAAGATGAAAGAAAACCATTCAAATAAAATCCATCAAGGCTGCCCTTAGAAACAAAGCACACGAGTAAGAATGAAAAAAGGCGCCTCCATTAACTGAGACTCTCCATATGTCAGCACTGTGGTTTGCAGGGTTGCATATCTTCACTAGCAATGTCTTAAGAGAAACCCAATTTTCATAGGTACCATGGGCTCAATGTATCACACAAACACACATACCTAAATTAATATGTCTTCCTTAGGTACATGTACATTAGTTCATTTGACGAAAAACTGAACAAAAAAAAAAAAACAAAAAAAAAACATTCCAAATAAAACTTATTATGAGAGACTGACTTTACTATTACTATTAGCGTTTTCATTGTAAAATGTCCACAACAGACTAAAGAATGAAGGACCAAATATATCTAAAATTTACTATACATGTACATTGTACTTCCCCCAACTTTGGAATATCCTGGTCTCAGTCATTTTAGTGCACAGACACATTGTTTTGCCTGAATACTGGTGGTATTAGCTCAATGGAGGTTTGAAAAAAAAATATTGAAAGGAACAGAGAGCTAGACATGGTTCACAAGTCCAAAACTGCAATACATGTACATTTGTACATGTAAGTCAGGGAGTCAGAGATGAAATTTGTCATGCAGATTTCAATGTCAGATAATTTGGGGAATCTCAGTTATGATCTGCATGTCTTATGACCCTGGATATCATATGTGAGTTACTGGCAGTCCAACAATGGTAAACAATCACATTTCACTTGAATTCACGTTTCATACACCAAATACATCAACTAAAAGTATTTTGCTTATAAACACTTATGCATAATCTTTCACAGGCCACAGACTTTGACCCTAGTAAACAGATCTAAACAGCAAATATCAGCCAATTTTACATGAAATTGCAATGTATGTTTACCATTACCTTCATTTTTGTGCATTTAAATGATCTTCAAGATGCTCTTTGATTGGTTGATATTTAAAACTAGTGGAAGGTATCAACCAATAAATGAGCATCTTGCAGATAAATGCTACTATAGATCTTTTTAATGTTATTGTTTTCATCCGGACTACTGACCACATGATTACGATGTTATGCCATGTGACCAACCATTGTGGATGGCAAAAGCATTTCTTGTTCCATTGATACTAATAGATTCAAGTCAAACTTTACTTGGATAATAAATTTCTTCTGGTTAATAGTCACTTGTAAATTTTATCTAGTGTTTAAAAATACAGGTTTAAGAAGCAATTCCATGGCTTTTCCTGAGACAAATACAACTGTATCAATATTTTTTCGGAAATCAGCAGGCATGCGCACAACTGTAATTTTGCTTTATGGTGACCATTTTAAGTTTTTAACGCCTAGTTTTAGCTAGAGTATAGTCAAAATATGTGTTATTATTTGTGGTCATGACATTTGAATGATCACTCAATAAGAATCTCTCTTGAAAAGAAACTTTAAGCGAATGAAAGAAATTTATTTTTCTGAAAAAAAAAAAACAAAAAAAAAAAAAAAAAAAAATAGGCAATTTTACTGTCTGATAAACGTACACAAAAACTGTCTGCCATCCAATAGGAACGAGGCTACAATGTATTCTGCATTAATGACCAAGAGGTTTCAAATGATGTTTATTGAGAGACGTAGTGTTTTAAAAGGTCTATAGTGACTGCAGACATGTTTTTTAGCACAGGCAAGTAATTTAAATAATAGATATTGACTACAAAACGTTAATTCATGTGTGACCATGTGGGAAAACAATATGGCTGAACAGGGAAATAAACAAAAATCCTTAAAAAAAATTAGGGTTGGTTGTGAAAAAGAAGGCACAGTCTAGTAACCTGAAATACACATTTTTTTTTTTATTTTAGACCTGAAGTTATATACATTGTTCAGATCATTATATGCATTCTTCATATGATCTTCCTTGTTTCAGTCGAATTGTTCATTCTCAGTACAGTTATCTCATAACTCCTACGAAAAGCAACTGTAACAGTTGTGCCTCAAATTAAGATAAGCTGAGAGGCCTCGGTGGCTCAGTTGGATGCGCCGTCCGACTGGAGACCAGGAGGTCGCGGGTCCAACCCCCGCCGAGGTCGGCAACATTCTTTCGTGGAGATTGATCATGAAATATTTTCTATGGTCATTCTCTCCCTTCCGCTGATTCAAGAAGGGCAGTTGTCAGTTTCTGGCAAAAGAATGTGCACAATACTGGTTAACCGCTTAGAGGACTAAACCTGCCCAGTTACGTGTGGTTAGGAAAACTGACCGCGCTCGACGTGACCCCATTGGGTTGACTGGGCCGTAAAACCTCAACACAAACAAACAAAGATAAGTTGAAGCACCAACTTAATGTTCTGTATGGTGCCTGGACTGAACCTTAAGCCAGAAGTCAGCAACAAACAATGGGAAGTTACATGGTAGTTAATACAGTAAGTGCCTTTGTGTTTGTAATGAATTGCATGGTCATGTTTGCATTTGATTATAAGGTGTCCGATACTGGAAAATTTGGTCTAGGGGAGGGAATATTTTGCTAATGGAGATAAGTGGGGGAAGGGGGGAGGGAAGTGGAGGGTAAGGGGGAAGGATGTGGGGAGTGCCTAACCCTGGTCTACTCCCTTATACATCAATGTGAAAGAACCAATAATCAGCATTTTGGCTTTGATTGGCCAGCCCTATTGCTAGCTGTCGCAATGTGCATGTCCTCCAAATATGTCAATGGAAATAAGCATGGCCATTATGTATGAGCAACAAAGAAATAATGCGCCAGACCTTTGACATGTGTCTGCAGTACCGGGAAAGTACCAGGTTTGTGATACCGCCAAAATAGCAGGGACTGTTGTTTGTTTGTGTTGAGATTTTACATCCCAGTCAACCCAATGGGGTCACGTGGAGCATGTCAGTTTACCTAACCACATGTTTATTGGGTAGGTTTAGACCTTTAAGCGGTTAACTAGTATTGTGCACATTCTTTCACCAGAAACTGACAACTGTCCTTCTTGAATTCAATCAGGTGAAGGGAAAGAATGACCACAGGAAATATTTCATGATCAATCTGCATGAAAAAATGTTGCTGACCCAGCAGGGGTCAAACATGCAACCTCCGAATCATCAGTCGGATGCGCATACTACTGAGCCACTGAGGCTGGCTGGTGCCTGCTAAGATTTTATATTTACCCATTCTTATTTTTCATTGTCACCCACCTGTTGGGGGTGAGAGAAGGGAGGCTGGGTTTTTACTTTCCATTTTCCCCCGCAGCATGGTGTATTAAGCAAGGCTATGATGAAGGCAAAATAAACCATGAAATTCTTCTTATTGCTATTTGGGACGTGAATCTCGTCTGAATCTGTAGCGTGAGTGTACCCCCGTCGGACAGGGTACCCCCATCTGACACCTTTACGATCTTTTCTTGTTTCGAAGGAGATGCACCTCTTCCAATTTAATGCCAATTACAGTAACGTTTTGTGGTCCTTTTCTCGACAATGTCGCGTGTTTTTCGCGTCTCAAGAGCGTCCATGTACTTTTTACAGACGATTGATACTTGTCGAAGAGGGGTACACATCAGAAATATTACAGTGAAAATCAACACAATTATTTCGCTGTACATGAATACAGTTGAATAATCTAATCAACATTATATGAAGTTTTTAGTCACCTAAAAATACTGTAAGTCCTGTAGTTCAGTTTGATCTACTTTTCAAGAAATTAAAGAGAATTGTACTCTTGTCCACATCCCGACACTGTCTAAATTCTAAATATCTAAGCAAACGTTATCAGCTTGAGAGAGCGTACATTATTTTATCTGCTACAGAAAATATATTAAAAAGATCCTAGCTTTTAATGATCTAATGACAAATAGACGATAAATCATTGATATTTTATCAGTACACAACAGAGGACAGAGTCTCAGTACGGCGGGAATGTTGAGAGTGGGAGTGTGTGTGGGAGGAGGGGGTGGGGGGTGGTGATTGTGGGGTGAAGAGACATTGGATAAACGTATAAGTATTCATAGTGCTCTGTTTTTTTGTTGTTTTTTTTTGGGGGGGGGGGGGGTTGTTTTTTTTTAAATAGCGAATCAATTTACCGGTAAGTGTGAAATATGACCTTAGTATTTGTATTGTGTTATTCCCACTGGGCATGGCATATTTCACTGTTTTGGATTTTTGAGTTGTTTTGCCTATTTATCTTAAACATATATATGTTTTACAATGTTACATTAAAATTTATTAAGCATAGTTAGTTTACATGTATAGAAAATAAAGGTGTCCGATGGGGGTACCCCTAACCAAAATTGTATGTCGGCTACCTGTGAGATAATGAATGCTCCCCGATTCCTCCATATAACATCATACAACAGCTGATATTTATTGAAACCATCCATGAGGTATGTATTTTGCAAGTCACATACAGATGATAGACTTTTGATGTTACCATTTGTAAATTTATTTGAAAAAAGCAGTTCTGAGGTGTCCGATGGTGGTACTCTCACGCTACTCTCAGTGATTTTTTTACCTGCGCATCCCGAGTCCCATACTCACATTTTTGCTTTGGGACTCATATTTTAAATCTCAGCGAGTCCCAGGACTCACAAAGTTATAGTGGAAAATTCTGTAATGGATGCAATGATTTTGTAGTAGGACTCATATAGCCCAAGCGAGTCCTGGGATTCATAGGTATAAAATTGTAAATAAATCACTGTACACTCATTCCTTTTAATAAAAAATATTGTCATATTGTTATATCAAATAATGACTGGGCAAATTACATGTGTTTTCAGATTAAACAATGCGCCAGGTGCCTGTGTTTTAGGAGGCGGGTGGGGGGCAGGGCCGCTTTAGTCTAAAGTTGATCATTTATTGTTGGGGCAATTAGCCCTGGCAATGGGATCCATTTCAATATACGGACGTGGAACTATTTCCATAAACAAAAAAGCAGAATACTTACCTTTCATTCGCATATGTGTACAGTCGAAGTTAGTATGAAGTACATAAAAATAGTTCTTGAATTTTCAACAGCACCAAAACAAGTCTCCATTGATGACTGAGGATTGATTCCGGACTGTGTATATCAAGCTCCAGCCCATCTTTGTTATGTGAACGTTTATAACTCTTCAATCTTACGATAAGCGTTTCAAATACAATGATTGAAAATTAAACGGTGAACCAATCGAACTGAATCGAACTGAACACGTCCATTTAACAAGTATAGGCTTTTGCAAAAATCTTGGTCTACGCTCAGCACACAAGAAATGTTAAAGCTGATTTAAATGCGGCATAGTTTTGGGTTCGTACATGAAAACCTTGCAGAAATCGTCTAAATTCCTTAATGCAAAATGTGTATTCGAGATGTCTAAATGAGATCTCGTCCCGTCGGCCTCTACAAGAATGACCCTCAAAAAAAGTACAGCTAATATACTACGAGTAGTTGATTAAAGCTGCGACCTTGAGTCACGTTGATCCTGAGATCTGAGTTTGAGCCTAGTTTGAGGCCTACAAAGAGAAGAATTCGTGTATATTATTTTACGTGCTAGTAATTTCTTTACTTTTTATTTGACAAACGGGGGAAATGGCCAAGGTTGCTATGTTGTTGTTTTTTTTTTTTGTTTTGTTTTGTTTTGTTTTTTTTTTTACTTTCTACACTATCTGATGTGCGAAATATGAAAGAGGTCGCTATCAAATAAGTGAGCAACTTAGACACAGATCAACTTGCGCTTTCATGCGTCTGTTTGGAGTACTTGTTATCCACCAATGGTGTGAATCGTGGGATATATGAGACGCCAGTGCATTTATCGATAATCGTTCCTTGAGCGTTGTCGTGTCGCAATTCAGGTAAGTCCAGGAAAGTGCTCAAAAAATGGCAATTCTCGCAGTTTTAGTGATTGGGGACGACTGTGTTTATTGAAATTTTTCTTGGGTTATCAAAACTGGAGAGTGCTGCGAGTAAATGAACTATCAAAACACAAGCTCCAACGCCAACAGTACAGTTTTTGTTTGCAAAAGGTTTTATTGTTGTTTGTTGTTGTTGTTGTTGTTTGTTGTTGTTGTTGTTGTTGTTGTTGTTGTTGTTGTTGTTGTTGTTGTTGTTGTTGTTGTTGTTGTTTTTTTGTTTGTTTGTTTTTCACGAAATATTTGAAGAATTGTGCTCTCACTAAATATCAAAAATGTGGTCTTTCTAAGCAAGATATGAGGAAAAATTTCGTCAGTTGACATTTGTTAGCGATGTAACTATCGGATGGATTTATCACATTGACTCTCAATAATGATTCTGTGAGCATATTTGATACTTTCTACTTCTTTAACTATCGAGTAACTTATTTACTCAGTAAAAGTCCTTAAGTTCTTGTTTACATTGTGAACTTAGTCCAGTCAATCTTATGAATGAACGCACCACCTAGTGTAAACGACCCACGCTGAATTTTTTCATGGAGTATACTGTCCAAAAATATAAAGACTAGGAAAAGCTATTGAAGAATTTATGTTTAGTATATGTGTACTTGAATAATATGAGTGGCACTTCGGCTAATACTCCCTGTCAAGTGAACCCTAAGAAACGCGAACTGCCTTCTCCAGAAGATATAACAGATACTAAGAAAAATAAAATTAATTCTGGGTCTATGTCTGAATCTGATCTAGCCATGTCTACGTCTACTTCTAATAAGATGGATACAGGCACTGATCCAGAGGTATCCAGGGGGCTTATCTTGAGTGACACGCCAACCCAGCTCATCCTTGATGACACCCACTTACAGCAGATCGCTACATTGATGTAAGATACTTTCCAACCCCAAGTTACAGGTATCATACAACAGTCCTTTCAGTCACAAGTGGCGGACTTAATCAACTCAATTGTGGCCGGGGTACTGGAGGGGTTGAACTTGAAAATCGGAGCCCTTGAGAAAGAAAACAAGGAACTGAAGCAGCGAGTGATGAAACTCGAGGACGCAGCTGACCAGGCCGAACAATATAGCAGAAGGAACTGCTTAAAGATTTCAGGAGTGCCGGAGAATGACGCGAGTGAGGAAAGCACCGACGACTTAGTAATAAAGCTGGCTCGGGCCATAGATGTCGACCTTAGTCTTCAGGATATTGATAGATCCCATCGGTTGGGCAAACCTGAATCTGGAGACAACGCTAGACCAAGACTACGGGATATCGTTGTCAAATTTGCGACATATAGGGCCCGCGCCAGATTTAACAAGGCAAGGGTGCTCACCAAAGACCGTGGTTACAGAGGTGTCTTTGTGAATGAACATCTAACAAAAACTCGGAACAATATTCTTTACCAAGCACGTCGTCGAGTCAAATCCAAGCAACTTAATAGTGCTTGGTCCTTTGATGGTTTTCTGTTTGTGAGACACCATGATGAAAAGGTCCAGCGAATTTACTCTGTAACTGACTTAGAATATGTACCTCTGGAACCTGAAAGCGATGGGAGCTTAAGGCGGCAATAAACAATTATCACTGATAAACGATACAGATACGTTCTTTCAGCTTTACCTTTTATAATCAGTATACTATAACACGAAGTACTATAAATCGATGAAAGCTGACTGACAATTATGTCACACAAGGAGCGCTAGCTCCATGCAAATCGTGGTAATCCCACGCTACGTTATGGTCGGTAAACATTCATCTATTTATACACAAGTTAAGCATAAAACCCTATCGTGAACATTATAATTGGCAGTCGCAATAAATAAAAGCAGCCTGTTACTGATCTACACGGTCATCGTGAAAAGTCTTACCTGCAGCGTCTTAAAGTGGTCGGTCGGATCCACAATCTTCGTTATGAGTGTGACAAAATATTCAACTATATATTGTACATAATGGACACCTTTGATCCTGGTCGGCACTTTTGAGAAAATCACAATAATCCGACGACGCCGGGCGTCTTTTCTGCGATGCAGCGAAGTCGCGACATCGGTGCGAAGTCGTGACGTCGCAGCGGTGCAGAACTGATGTCGTTCTGACGGCGTGTGTATTCATGGTGTTGCCTAGCCATACAGAGCAAGTTCTTTACTTAGTATGTCAAGTAATTATTTTACTACGAATAATCAGTTATTATGCGAAATGCTTTCATGCCAGTATTCTCGGACTTCTTAATATTCGAATGCTAATGAGGTTGATATAATGCAGTTCCGACCCGGTGGGCACGCGGTGTTTGGGTGGTGTCGTGTCGGCGTCAGCATAACGTCTTTGGCGTCGGTGAGGCATTGATTCGGCGTTGTGTTGTGTGTCAGCTGGGACGTTTTCCAAATTAGTACGTAGCTCATCACAACTGCACTTGTTGAACTGCATTGACAAGACTAATCATTGGCCTGGTGTGAGTGCTTTCGCAATATAACCGCAGACCTTGACAAAACTGACTGATGGTTGTACACCACTTGGCATGTTCTTACTAGGTAACCAGCGTGGACCTTCTAGGAGTATGCAGCTTGACTGGTGTAGCCTTTACTGCTCATATCTTTATACTAAATCGTATACTGCTATATGTGAACGTTTTATTGTTGTATTGTAATGACTAAGTTTATTCTGTTACTAAATAGTTTACCTATATATAGTAAAATAATATTGCAAGGCAACTGTTTCAGCGAAATCACAAGAAGATAGGGCTGTATACAAAATAGACGTTTCTGTAATGTCTGAACCTGACTAGTCAAAGCAGTTAGTGCTTACAGATACTTTCATCGGACAGAGACTGATTTGCTAATCAAATACAGTAGCTCATTCATTTTCTTTTCATTTGCTGACCAGTTAGTCTGAACTCATGCCATTATAACTCGATGTTGTTCCATTTAATATGTTGATACTGATTACCAACAATAGTTGGTTCATTTATTTCCTCTGAAAGTCTTTACTCAAAATCCTTGCTTACCTGAAGCACTATTAGGGACAATACCAAGGGAGAACAGTAGGATCGACACAATGTACCGAACGCAAGGATCGTGTTGCCTTAGATTACGAGAGAAATTTGTAGTTGTCCTGCAATTTGCGCTGGATACTCGGACACTTGACTCCTTACCGTACTTGTCCTAAAAGTTTTCAATCAGCCCCATTTTATCGATAAGTAACGTGTGTTACGGACGGCCGTGTAAGATGAGAGAAAACAGTGTGGGACCTGACCAGACGCCATGTTTTGTTGCGTCTGGTCTGGGTCTACATTGTTTGTTCGGGCCTGTATCATTATAAGGGACAATACTATGGGGAATCAGCAGGACTATGTGATACTATGTGCTACTCATCTTACCTATTAGACTGATGATAGTTCTGCAGTTTGTTCCGCATCTTGCGCTGGATACTCGTACACCTTACTTATTGACGTACTTGCCCTAATATTTGATTTTGAATAATTATATTTTACCGAAAAGTGACGTGTCTGAGAGACATCTGGGTAAGATGAGTAAAACAAAAGTCAGAAAGGATTAAAGACAGTATGGGCCCGATCAGACGTGTTTTGTGGCGGCTTATCTTGTTATACACAGATTGCTCAGACCTGTTTATCCGAGTACCCAGGGTAAATGCGGTATTTATTGTTCTTATACTAGAGACGACAACACTACTAAATGCAGAATAAATCCTTTTTTTTTTTTTTTTTTTTTTCATTTTTTATTTATATTTTTTCTTCTATACAGCTATCAAATTCAGATTCATAGTAAGCAAAGTTACTCTTTAACCATATATGCCCACTTTAAAAATAAATGTGCATTGTTTTATGTATTTACATTGTAACCAAGCCTCCTCATTGCATGAGAGACTGTCTCGAAACTTGTAATGGGACCAAATATAAATCCATTTTGACAAAGAAGTTTTGACTTTTGTCATTGACACATGTGTCTCTCTCCTATTGCGATATGTTAGCGACCGTCTCCCTGCGAGAGGTGCTTGGTGTGCATTTACGATATACTTATCTTTCGCAACTGATACGTCGACATTTTTCCTCTACTATATATCTGCATTCGCGTCGAATAATATGACTGGTTATTCTCTCAAACGTTTCTATTCCCCTCCAATCTATTCCCAAGGGGGGGGGGGGTCTGTGCGCGACTATCGATGCTTCAAAACACCGGTAAAGCAACTTGCTTACTATTTGGTGTGACAGTACTTACCTTGTTCTTGCTGTCACTCTCCACAATCACATGATCGTAGCAGGGGTAAACAACGAAGTGCTGTATTTCCAATTTATCGTCGCATGTGCCGTTTCTCATGCTTACTGCATCTTATAATACTATTCGTAATAAATAACCAACTCATACCTATCTTCTCAATTTTAACATACTTGCAAGACAATTGTCTACTAGTAACTACCCCAACCAACTTTTCTAAACGTGTGCCAAAGTGCAAAGCCTTTTACGATAATGTTGCGTTCACAGCAAATCTTATTCTCTATTTTTCTGTTTCCTTATTTGCAACTTGGCTTATAATCTTATTGTTCATCTCAGGGGATGTTCACCCGCACCCGGGACCTTTGTCAACAACATCATCAAATGGTATCTCTAGCTCTTCGTCTAGCTTATCCTCTACTGTCTTCAGCTCTATAAACCTTAGCCACCATCTTTCTTTTGTACATTACAATGTCCAAAGCATAGCCTCCAAACTGGACATCCTCCATGCGGAACTATTAGAATTTGACATCCTAGCCTTTACTGAAACCTGGCTAAGCGCCTCTGTAGCTATCGACGATCTTGTCCTTGACTCGTATAGCAAACCCGAACGCAAGGATCGCGTTGGTAATGAGCATGGTGGTGTCATGATATATGTTAAGGAATATATACACTACAGACGCAGACGCGACCTCGAACCAAGGGGAGTTGAATGTATATGGATTGAAATTGCAAACAACACAAAACATACCTTATCTGGTGTCTACTACAGACCACCAAACTCTGATTCTACATACTATACCTCTATTGAAGATTCTTTACATCTAGCAACAGACACTGGTATAAATGATATTATTATAACTGGTGATTTCAATTGTAATCTATTACACCAACAGACTATACGCAAAATTGATTCATTATGTAATCAATTTGCGTTGTTTCAAGCCATAAACCAACCCACCCATTATACCGAGCATTCATCCTCACTACTGGACATCCTACTTGTCAGTAATAAGGAACATTTAATTCTTAGTGGTGTAGGTGATCCTTTTTTAACACAAAATCTACGTTATCACTGTCCAATATATGGAATATTTAAATTCTCCACAGCTAAACTAAAATCATACACACGTCTTATTTTGTACTACGAGCAAGGTAACTATGATCTCTTAAGAAGCAAAGCCGCTGCTGCTGACTGGGACTCTTTACATGACCTGGACATAGACACATACGCCCAGAATATAACTACACATATAATATCTCTAGCCAAAGATCGTATACCAAATAAAATCATTAGGATAAGACCATCAGACCCACCGTGGCTTACCTCTTACCTCAAGAAATATATACGAAAACGAAAACGGGCATACAGAAGAGCTAAGCGGACAAACTTAGCATCACACTGGGCTAAATTCAGAAGATTAATAAACAAGGCTATATCGATCCTTCGCGATTCTAAAAAGACATTTTATGACAAAATTACTGATAAATTAAAATCTGAATCTCTTTGTTCTAAAGACTGGTGGTCTACACTGAAATCGATAATTAACCAGAATACTAAATCTCAAATCCCACCTTTGGAAAGTAACGGATTGATATATACGGATAAAAAGGAAAAGGCTAATCTTCTAAACCAATTCTTTCAAAGCCAAACTGTGTTAGATGAGCAGAATGAACAAAATTAACATGCGTAGCAAATTCTAGATTAAGTAGCATCGTCCTTACTCCAAATGAAGTTCAGTTAGTCTTAAACGGGTAAAGCTTCTGGACCCAATGGAATAAACAATCGTGTTCTTAAAGAATTGGCAATGGAAATTTCTCTGCCCCTCTGTACTCTTTTTAATCTATCTCTTCAAACTGGTATTGTACCTGAATCGTAATGTCTGCTCAATATTTAAGAAAGATGACCCATCCCTGCCTAGAAACTACAGACCAATCACCTAAACTCAGAGGACAAGGTTTTTGAAAGACTTGTCTTCAAATATTTATATAATCATCTACGTGATTACAATATTTTGACCTCTTTACAGTCTGGTTTCATACCTGGCAACTCGACAGTTAATCAACTGACATATCTTTACGATACTATCTGCCGAGCCCTGGATAATGGTAAAGAGGTCCGTGCGGTCTTCTGTGATATAAGCAAGGCCTTTGACCGTGTATGGCACGCCGGTCTTATTCACAAACTTGAGGCAGCAGGAGTCACTGGCGCTGTGCTCAACTGGTTTAGGAGTTATCTCTCTGACAGGAAACAAAGAGTTGTTCTTCCTGGTGCCTCTTCAAACTGGATTTACATTTTAGCTGGTGTCCCGCAGGGATCAATCCTGGGACCATTACTGTTTCTACTATACATTAATGATATAGTAAATGACATTGGAGCAAACATTAGACTTTTTGCCGATGATACGAGTCTTTTTATCGTAGTAGATAATCCAATGACAGTTGCTGTCTATCTGAATTCTGACCTAAATGTAATATCACAATGGGCTGCATCATGGCTAGTGCTCTTCAACCCAACTAAAACAGAATCTCTTATCTTCACACGCAAACTGAATAAGCCTGTTCATCCCCCACTCTATATGAATGATCAACAACTAATTGAAGTCGAAACACACAAACACTTAGGTGTTTATTTCTCAACTGATTGTACATGGCATAAACATATAGATTATATCAAAGAGGAAGCTTGGGGACGAATGTTATGAGGAAATTCAAATTCAAGCTCGACAGAAAATCCCTAGAAATTATTTACATGGTATTTATACGACCTCTACTTGAATATGCAGACGTAATTTGGGACAATTGTACCTTATATGAAAAAACAAGAGCTTGACAAGATTCAGAATGAAGCAGCCCGAATTGCAACTGGAACCATCAAACTCATATCCTTAGACTGTCTTTACAACGAAGTTAAATGGGAATCCTCGGAAAAACGCCGAAGAAACCACAAACACTCTATTCTATAAAATGTACACCAATTTGACTCCATCATATCTTTCTGACCTAGTACCATAAACTGTAAGTAGCGTTTCGCGATACAATCTTAGAAATTCTCATGCCCGCCAAACTGTTGACGCCAGATCTAACAATTATTACTATTCATTTCTTCCATCAACAGTGAGGGAGTGGAATAATCTACCGTCTGATGTTACTCAGTCAGAATCAATAGCTGCTTTTAAACACAACCTCAACAGAGAAAATTTAGTCGTACCAAAGCACTTCTATACCGGCAAAAGACATGCACAAATTCTTCACACCCGCTTAAGAACGAAATGCAGTGCATTAAATTATGATCTTTTCCTGAAGAATATCACGGATTCCCCGCTATGCCGCTGCGGCGGTATCGAGAATACCTATCATTTCTTTTTTCAATGTCCTCAATATCGGAACTCGCGGACTGAGCTCTTCGAAACAGTTTCACAGTACAAGGAAATCTCTCTTGATCTACTTCTCTTCGGTGATATTTCTCTCTCCTACGATACAAATAAGAAAATATTCGAGAAAGTCCAAAAATATATAATCACTACCAAGAGATTCACTGCCATGCAGTAATTCTAAGAATGTACAGAATTATACTTGTAAAACTTACCATGCGGCTAGTTTTGTTTTGAAGCAAGGGAGTTTTTAAGCATTACTGTCGCGCACCATACCGCCCCCCTCCCACTCTCTTTCTCTCTCTCTCTCTCTCTCCCTCTCTGAATAACCAAACTCTTAGGTATTCAAAGTCAACAAGTCTTTTTCACTTCTTTCACACCTAATATACAACTTCCATTATAACTAATAATCCACTGCATTTTTTAAATAAACAACTAAATACACAATACCGATGTACAGACATACCCAAATTTTCTGTTTTACCTACGTTTCTCTATAATTGTTGCTTTTCCTACTCTTTCTAATGATATAATTATCTAAGTTTTTTTTTTTTATTGAATGAGATCGTAGTTTATATTGTTTGTATGAATGCATATGAACAGTAATTCAAAGTATCACTTGTACATGATCTTCGCCTTCTTTTCACAGTTGTTATTATCAAGGAGAAGAACTAAATAAGTAACATTGCTTTCGTTCTGATCCTTTAATATGTATTTTCATAACATTATATTTGTACCCATGTATACTTTGTAGAAAAAAATATGTTTAAACCAAAAACTCTCTAACTGTTCGTGCCGAAGGCACAACTTAATCCGTAATTAGTGGATTATTCGACTGTCCTTTTTGAAGCATGCTAGCTAACCCCCTTAAAATACGGTATGAAAGCCATGGCCGACCCGCCGAGCCGAGCCTGATAACGCCTCAAACGAGTTCAAGATACGTATTTCTTTTAATCTTATATTACTATATACGTATATAAAATGCTATATTCACAATTAAAATTTGTATAATTACTTGCTTATTTATAACTTTATATCCAATTTATTGAATGGAAAATTGGATATAAAGTCATAAATAAGCGAGTAACAGTACAAATGTTAATTTTGAATACAGCGTTTTTTTATATATGATAATATCAGATTAAAAGAAATAAGTACCATGAACTCGTTTGAACAAAAACAAGAAAACATTATATCAGGCTCGGCTTTTTCGGCTCGGCGGCTCGGCCGTGGCTTTCATACCCGACCAAATTATACAAACTGACATTTGTCAAATCAACTGCTTGATGGTATTTTGAATCAATTTATTATCTACCTTTGGCTACCTGTGGTCTTCTGTGAAACCTCTAAGCCCTTATAATTCCTATCAGTTCTTGATTTCTGTTGTCGTCGTCAGAGAATGATCCTCTACAGTTTTGTCTTGAATTCCGTTACCGTTTCTGAATTTTCAATATCTTGGGGTAAGCTGTTCCACACTGGGATATTTCTCATCGAAAATGAATTTAATTTGATAGATTTATTTGCAAGGGATTTGTTGAACTTTAGGTCGTGGCCTCTTTATTGACTGTTCTTCGTAAAGGTGAAATATACATTCATATCAATGTCCTCTATCTTATGAATTATCTTGAATACTTTGGAGATGTCAAATCTCTTTATACGATAGTGTGGGGTAGGAAGATTCAACTCGATTAAACGTTCTTGGTTTGTCAGTCCACGTAATTCTAGAATCAAACGGGTAGCCCTGTGTTGGGCATTCTCCAAGATTTATACGTAGACTATTCTTTGATAGTTGGGTAAAATATAACGTTCCCATAATCAAGCTTTGACCTCGCAAGGGAGGTCATTTATATAATGTCAAGTACAGATTTTATCCATATGAGTAAATTTCCTCCTTATTAAACCTATGATTCTACTCAGTTTGTTTACAGTACTAACAATATGCTCATCAAATTTGAGGTTTTTCTTAAACAATATCCCTAGGACAGGTTCTGAGTCCAATGTTTCAAGTCTATGAGAGTCATACTGAATATCAGTCATTTCATATTCCCATTCATGCGCTATATTGCCATATGAAACCACTTTACATTTTTTTTATGTAGAAGCCTAACAATCAATCTTTACTCCACTTATAAAGTATTTCTATGTCTTTATATAACTACTTTTGATCTGCTTCAGAATTTATGTCACGGTATAACTTGCAGTCGTCTGCAAATAATTTGCAGACACTTCCTACAACTCCGTGGAAACCGTTAATATAAAGTAAACTGGTCCAAGAACTGGTCCAAGAATGGACCCTTGCGGAATACATTCTGTCCAATTTGACGCGAAGAATAGTATTACACACAAGGCGGCCACAGCGCTTCGAGGGTGACTTTCTGTTTGACTACGCTTCGGGTAGGGTTTGCCTAACTGTACCTCTACACAGAAGCTCTAACAATGTTAGACTTTACAACTCTTTTTGTTTACATAAATACATACAATATACAATTACACTTACGAATCTACATAACAATACATGAACAATCACAAAGCTAGACTCTTCGCGTTGGCTACTGTCGGACACAACACGGCTGGCAACTGTACCGGCTTATAACTTGATTAACCTGGGTTGGTTAAAATCCAAATATTTAATCAACAGTACAGCTCCAACCCAGTGTGGTGAAAACTGCGCCAGTGCGAAGAGAATGCTGGCTACCGTATCACAAGATATAGACTTACTAATAGAGTCTTGGTTGATAAATGTAACTTATTGTTTGAGCCTAGTCCAATATTTTTGGTAGTCTATAGTCAACCGCCATCTGGGTTTATTGTTATTTTGAGTAACTTCTTTAACGTCTCTAACTTAAAGAATTCTTTATATACTTATACTATCACACGAAGAACGATTGTAGTTGTTCGGAACTTCGCCCGTGGCCATGAAATATTTTGTAGTCCAAATACGCCCGCTGCTATCTTCAGTATTGGGGTCTACAATATTTAAAGGCTTCAGCCTCGAAAGGGCTGAAAAGAAAGAAAACAAAACATAACTACATAGGATTACACCACCATATGATGAAGTTTACTATTATGATTCCATACAATTGACAATGACGCTCTACGTCATCGGATGGTGTGACGTTATTGGCGGCCGCGGCTGAATCCCCGACGTCGTGATTTGTCTATCACCGGCGTCGACGTGATTTGTTTTTGACCTATGCCCTATTGTCAACGTCGGCGCGGTCGACAGCTGGCTTCCGTCAGCTATCGGCAGCGTCGCCTGTCGACGTCAACCACAAACTCCATATATTAAACCAATTGATTGATTGAGTTGAGCTTTAACGACACGTCAACCCTTGTGGGTTATTTTGTGTCGTCTCCCAGAGAAATGGAGAAGAGATATAGAAGAGATAGCAGAGGAGATGAAAGGGAGGGACAGGGAAGAAAGGAAAATCCCTCTCTACCCTTACCTGCTGCAGGAAAGCAGGCCTTGCCCAACTATAAACCAATATCAGTTAGGCCCCGGTAACGTAAGATACACGATGCCTTTGCCTCACCCAACCACCCCCTTATTAAAACAACTTAACAAACTTTCAATGCCCTGATAGAATAAGAGTAAACTTAAATTACAGGGCCATGGCATTTGTACACAGATAGCAACCATGGCTAAGGCATTTCAGCCACCCTGTCTGCGATCAGGACATTTCCTCTTACAACACCAGGGTCATGACATTCCAACGTCTTCGGCTAACTCACAGGGCCATGGCATGTCGAATGTATTTGGTATAAAGTATCTATCCTTATACCAAATACATTAGGGCCATGACGTTTCGAATGTCCACTAACGACAAACAGGGCCACGACCTTCCAATCGTCGACCCCCTACGCAATCAGGACATTACAACATCGAATATCAAGGCCAGACATCTGAAATGTCAGCCCATAAATGTCACTCCATAATAAATGCCAATCCCTAATACACTTGAAATTAAATGAATATCGATGTAATCTTAAAGGCCTGAATTCAGCAGAGCCAGTTTGTAGTTAGACTTTTTGTGTTTTAGAGAGAGAGAGAGAGATAGAGAGAGAGATAGAGAGCTACTTGGTCTTGTTACTCGCAAAAGGCTTTAACCTTTGCGTGCCTCTTTCGGAATTATTGGCTTATGCATGTCCATACGCAAGTGTGTACGAGTAATATTAAAGCTTTTTCGGGGAAAATTTCTATTAGCGGAAAAAGTAGCCAACTAATCTTCTGACCTTAGATATTGCAATAATATTCTCCACACATGAAACGTGCCACCATTTAGTGGGTCTACATTATGTAAACAAGACAAAATATTTAGATGTAAACGTCTAAGTACCGGCGCAAATTTTGTTCATGTTTACTTAAGAAATACAAGACACGGGTATACTAAAGTTGTCAATGTAATAGGTAAAAAAGCACAACAATGTGATTCTTTAATGTATACATGTTTTTATTAAGCTTTATGAATTTTCTTGATCGAGCAATATGCGAATCCTAGTCATATTAGGATCTCCACGAGATTTAGTTTGTACATTATTATCATTAAAAAAAACAACAAAAAAAAAAAAAAAAAAAAAAAAAAACATGCCGGAATTTAAATAAGTTACCAGATCTTATCTAGAAGCTTATTTTTGCATGCGTCAGATATGAATGTTTGAACTTTTTAAGTACGAACCACAGGTCATAGTCAAACTTACCAAAGATGGACTAAAGGTCATATTCAAACTTACCAAACTGCGCTCTGCGCTAATCGAAGCTATATTAAGAAACCAGGGCCAATAAGGCTCATGTTTTTTTTTTTTTTTTTTTTTTTTTTTTTTGTTTTTTTTTTTTTTTTTGTTGTTGTTTTTTTCTCTCTAAGCCAAGAAGATTTGGAAGCAAACATTTGATCCTCAAAACCTGATCAAAACCCGGAACGATTTTAGCTACTCTGAATCTCCATGTCCCCCAATGTCTCCCATCAAGTTCCAGCTCAGTCTGACTTACGCTTTGGGAGATGTCCTTTGAACAATACCAAGATTGGCACGATGGCAGCCATCTTGAATATCAGAATGCATGGATTTTAGCTATTCTGAATCTCTATGTTGCCCTGATGCTTCCAATCATATTTCAGTTCAGTCCAACTTTCATTTAGGGAGGAGATGTCCCTTAAAGAATTTCAAGATGGCGGCCTTGGCTGCCATTTTGGATATGGACTGCAACAATATTTTAGAAATTGTGAATCTCAATATTGTCCCAGTGCCTCCTATGTAGTTTCGGCTAAAATTGACTTCCGATTCAAGAGGAGTTGTGTTTTGTTTTTGTTTTGTTTTTTTAAATAATTTCAAGATGGCCGTGTATGGCGGCCATCTTGGATATTGGAACAGAAGGAATTTAGCAATTATGAATCTCCGTGTTGCTCTTATAAATGCCTCACATAAAGTTTCAACTCAATCAGACTTTCGGTTACGTAGCAGATAAGAACTTCAAGATGGCCACCATGGCAGCCAGCCGCCGTCTTTGATATCAGGACGAAATAATTTTAGCATTTCTGAATCTCCATGTTGCCCCAATTGTCTCTATGAAGGGGCTCAATCCAACTTTCTGCTTAGGAGGAGATGTCAGTTTTGAAGAATTTCAAGATGACCGCCATGGTGCATGGCCATCTTGGATATCAGGACGGAACGATTTTAGCAATCCTGATCCGCCATGCTGTCCCGTCCCTCCTATGAAGTTTCGGCTAAATCCGTTTTTGTTTTGTTTTTTTGTTTTTTGTTTTTTGTTGTTTTTTTTTTCTGTTCGGGAGATGTCGTTTGAAGAATTTCAAGATGGCCGCCATAGTAGCCATCTTTGATATCAGGACAGAACGATTTTAGCCATTCTAAATCTCCATGTCACACTGATGCCTCCCATCAAGTATCAGCTAAATCAGAGTTTTGGTTCGGGAGGAAATGCCATTAGATGAATTTCCGCCACCAGGCGGCCATCTTGGATATCGGAACATAACCAAACAATTCTAAATCTCCATGTGGCCTCGATATCTTCCACCAAGTATCCAACCTACAGTTTTAGAGGAGCTTTCGAAAATGGGAAACGCTAACGACGGACGGACGCACGACAGACGGACAGACAGACGATGGACCACAGTTAATTCTTACGACATGATAGCCGTAACAAAGGAATGAAGCATAGCTGAAAAAATATTCCGTCTTTCCTGGGAATCGAACCCGGTCCTCCCGGTTAAAAATCCAATGCTCTAACCACTGAGCCAAAGAGTCGACTCCCTGACATAGTTGTCAGAGATTGTATATATACTTAGAAGCTATGCGTAATCTGCCAAGGCAGATAATCGAAAGTAGGAGTGCTAGGCCGTAACACTCCCCCTTTTCAAGGAAGTCATCATTTATGATGACGTGAAGCCAATTTCGGCGAAGTAAAGTCCTATCCCGGACGAGCCCCCATCTTACGACATGATAGCCGTAACAAAGGAATGAAGCATAGCTGAAAAAATATTCCGTCTTTCCTGGGAATCGAACTCGGTCCTCCCGGTTAAAAATCCAATGCTCTAACCACTGAGCCAAAGAGTCGACTCCCTGACGCAGTTGTCAGAGATTGTATATATACTTAGAAGCTATGCGTAATCTGCCAAGGCAGATAATTGAAAGTAGGAGTGCTAGGCCGTAACATAATAAGCTGACCTGGGGCTGTGCTCCAGGTGAGCTACTAATATCCCCAAAAGCCACAATTCTGATAATGTCAAAAATGTTGTTCCTCGGTTATATATATGGTGGGGAAACCTAGAGAAAATGAAGGAAATCAATATATATATATTATGGTATTTTACCAAGTACACCAATATTGTCTTCGAAGTAGTATTGATTGGAGGAAAATAACATTAAACAGTCCACTCGAAGCAAACTTTTGTCAGCGAACGACGGTCATAATTCTGTTGGAAAGTATAAAACCCATTTACAATCCCATAACACTCAATCCCGACCGGCCTCGGTGGCTCAGTTGGGTGCGCCGTCCGACTGGAGTCGCGGGTTCAACCTCCGCCGAGGTCGGCAACATTCTTTAGTGGAGATCATGAAATATTTTCAACGGTCATTCTCTCCCTTCCGCTGATTCCAGAAGGGCAGTTGTCAGTTTCTGGCGAAAGAATGTGCTACTGGTTAACCGCTTAGAGGACTAAGCCTGCCCAGTAAACGTGTGGTTAGGTAAACTGACCACGCTCGACATGACTCCATTGGGTTGACTGGGTCGTAAAACCTCCACACTCAATTCCGACAGGAATGCTTCTATGAATGTTGAAGAAAAATTCTATTTGAAGAACATTCATAAAATTTGTCCGACAGGAATGCTTCTATGAATGTTGAAGAAAAATTCTATTTGAAGAACATTCATAAAATTTGTTCAAGTACGAGATCGAAAATGGAGTGCTGACAGACGGATAAACGGACAGGTGTCCCCTCCAATGAATCGGGTTTAAGGGATTTTCCATAGAAAAAATCTCAAATACGCATCCCAAAGAAAAATGTATGTGTATTAACAGGAAAAACAAACATAAGCATTAGTAATCACCTTAACAATAATTTGACAAACATTGTGCTGCTGCCCGGACAGACGGATGACAGACGGAGGGGCGGACAGATTGACACTCGCACCGGTATAACATAATACAACATGTATTATACTATCGTGTAGCGGAGTATGAAAATTGAGGACTTAATACGAAACAAAGTGTACGTATCATACACCACTGAATATATCATCGTTTGGTACACATAACACACTGCACCACTCGTGCATTCCTGCACAATGATAACGCATTTGAGCCGAGCTGCGAGTAAATAGAGTCAAATGCGTGTAGAAAGATTGGAACTGCAAACAATTTACTAGTTGGACAGATCAGAACCCGAAGATGACTCATGCAACCAGCAAAGGCTCTGATCAGCCATCGCTTATCTGAACGTTGACCGCACATTATGTTAGATATGACAACTGGGCTTTGAAGAGGGGATCCTACATACCTATCCTTGAAAACTCTGGGTTTTCTTAACTTTGGTTGACTGTTTTTCTCTTCCTTGTCTAATAAAACTAAAAAACAGTAGCCACGACTGGTCTATTACTAAAATTTAAGACGAAAATGCCAGGTACGACGCCGAAATATGTCTTAAATTTACGACAAAAAGTTAGAACTTCGTAAATTTCGAAAGTTTTATGAAACACGATTTTTGATTTAAGAACTTCGTACGATGTTTGTAAGACGAAAATGCGTCGTAAATGCTTTTATGAAACTGGCCCCAGGTGGCCACGTATTATCTTACACGTTTTGTGCACGGGTAAACGTTGACTATACAATAGTGTCCTACCTGTTGGACAGTAAAATACGTAGGGTAAGGCAAAAATGGATTTATGTAAGCGAAAAGGTGCCCTACGCCGGAAAAAATGCATCGACGATTGTGTGTCGTAACAAATGGGCCCTTGCGGATTGCATTCTGTCCAATTTGAATCGTTCTCATTAATCACTACTATTGCTGTCTTTTGTTCAAAAAGTTCTTTAAAAAAAAAGGTCAAATAGTGGTCTTTTTATACCATATCCATCTATACTGAAAGGAAAAAGAAACGCAGGGTAGAGTTTTATCCTTCTTATTTTAACCATTTTTACGGTGTTTACTATAGCCACACACTTTTACAGATTGTCCTGTGAAGGTAAACCGCGGGTATACGAGTCTTTGGTCGATGTGCTATCTACCCAGTGTGTGAAATCATTCAACCGTGCACTACACAGTGCATTGCACGGACAATATGGAAAGCCAAAATTTCGTGCAAAACAAGCATGTTTAAACCTTCAGCACAAGATTTCCTCACACCATTTGGTACACTTCAACGATACACAACGCTCTTCGATTCTTTTACCGATTTTTCTTTTCATTTTTACGCTACTTTGAACTTTTTTCAATCATGGTACGATTGACTGATGTTCAGAGGGGTAGGGCAAATGCGTTGCTGATGCAGAGTTAGAGGCAACAGCAAGTTGCCAATCATTTTGGGGTTAACGTCTCAACAATTGAACGTCTTGTTAGACGTTTAAGGGAGACAGGGCATTTAGCAGACCGACCGCGGTCTGGGTGTCCACGCGTGACGTCGCGACGTCAAGACAGGACAATCCGTCTGGCACATTTGCGGAATCGTCATCTCACTGCTACCGAAACTGCCCTTAATACAGTAGGTACGCATAATCGACAAATTTCTCCGAAGACTGTTGGAAGTCGATTGCGTGAGATTGGTCTTCGAGCTCGTCGTCCATACGTTGGTCTGCCTCTGACCCAGGCACGTAGGTTGCGTCGTATGGCGTGGTTGACGGCGCATGCGCCCAGGCTATTTCCGATGAGGCAGTGGAGACTTCTTTTTACGGACGAGTCTAGGTTCACTCTCTATCGCGCAGATGGTCGACGTCGTGTGTACCGACGTCGCGGAGAACGCTTTGCCGACGCCTGTGTTGTCGAACGGGATCGGTTTGGGGGTGGCTCCGTTATGGTCTGGGGAGGCATTGCTCACGGGATAAAATCACAGTTGATTATTGTTGCGGGCAATATGACCGCAGTAAGGTATAGGGGTGAGATCTTGCGTCCTGTTACAGTCCCGCTTGTGCAACAACGTAATCTGATTCTGCAGCAGGACAATGCCCGACCACATGTTGCCCGAGTTTGTCAGGATTTCCTGGCAAACAATAACATCGCACCACTAGCATGGCCACCGTACAGTCCAGATTTGACCCCAATAGAGCACATGTGGGATGAGCTGGACAGAAGGGTTAGGAAGCGCCGAGATCCCCCCGCAACTCTCGCACAACTAAGGAATGCGTTGATCGATGAATGAAATAACATCCCGATGCGAACTGTCAATGCTTTGGTTAACTCTATCCAAAGGAGAATAAGGGCAGCAACGGCAGCAAGAGGGGGGCACATCCGATATTGATTTTCAGTTTGATTTTGATTTCAAGATTTGGGGGGTAGCTACCAATGAACTTCAATAACTCGAGACTTGTTGATCACAAACCAATGAAATTTGGAACTTTTGTTCCATACATGTACCGTTTTGTAATCATAGTAAAATATTTAACAAACTTTTTCAAACTTGAATGAAATTTAGGAATAAAATTTACCCTGCGTTTCTTTTTCCTTTCAGTATATTTTCTTTAAAAGTCTTTTATGAGGGACACTATCGAACGCTTCTCTAAAATCTAAATTAACAATGTCACCTTGTAAGTTATTTTGTCTATCGCTTCGGTCCATTCTTCCATCGCTGTTAATTGGTGTAAAATTGTGCTCCTATTCTTCCTAAAGCCAAACTGACTGTCTAATAATAAATGGTGTCCTGACAAGTGACTCATAGCCTCCTCTCTAATATTATTGTCTAACAGTTTACAAATAACTGAAGTCATGAAACTGGCCTATAATTATCCGGGTCTTGTTTACTTCCTTTCTTGAATATGCAAGTGGTATTTGCTTTCTTCCTTTGCTGCCGTGGTGTGTCCCCCACATAGCTGAGGCAGCTATGTGGGGGACGCCTATAAGTCAGTAGGTAGTCGTCTCTTGCCTGGTGTCTGCGGTTACCCTGTCTCATGGGATGCATCAAATGTGTGCTCAGGGCCTCGAGCTTTGACCGTCACCTTTTTTTGTTTTCCAACTTTTGGGGTTTAGCGATACTGACGGAATAAATCAGAAATGCGCATCAGTTGCACTAAATTTGGTAATGTTATACATATATTCCAGTCTTGAGGAATTTCTCCTGTGTGGATAAGGATTTACGAAACATGTCAATTAACGGGACATAGATCTCTATATATTGTTTCTCATTACGTCCGATCATAAAATGCATATAATTACTGCTACACTACAGAAGTTCAACTGAATTCTTTTCCGATTTTTTTTTTAACAAAAAAAGAACTGAAACAAAATTCATATTTAAGCGACGTTCTAACCGCATGGAGTCCTCTGACCGCATTGAAGTCTTCTTTCATGTCCTTTCAAATGGATATCATTATACAGGAAGATGCGTCTAGTTCAAAACTACATTAAACGGTGACAATTTTGAGCCGTTTTAAGCTCTACAACCCCGGAAAATGCCGTTTACTGCCATTTTGTTCTTCTTTATAGCAGCCAAACGCCAAGTACATTTTGTTGTTTTATAGGCCAACCTAACACAACAAATGAAGGTTATAGCTTTCAAGAACGAGTAAAATCAAAGGGGTGGAGGCGGACCTACGTCATCAGTGAAAAAGACTATAGATTTTTGCTAAAAAGGGGCTGTTCAAATCGGTGAGTTTATGTCGTTTTCCACTGCGTTAAAAAGACCATAGATTTTTGCCGAAAAATCGGTGAGTTTATGTCGTTTTCCACTGCGTTCACACTCTTTGTAGTTCTTTGTAGCTTTGTGGTTCCCGCATTGCTTTCTGCTTTTTTTCTATGTGTTGTGGTCACCGTCTTTAATAGATGTCCACTTTGCTTTCTGTTTTACTAGTTGTGTTGTGATGCTAGCATTTTGGTTACCTTCAACAGCTGCCCGTTTGACTTTCTGTTTTACTAGTTGTGATTAAGAGTGGCATCGGGACCCAGGGTGAAGTTGGCTGGCTGTAAAAGTGCTTTAAACCCCACAGTGGTTTATTCTACTGACCGTCCTAAAGCGGTGGTCCCGTTGTTAGTCTTATTCTTTGTTGCTTTGTGGTTTATTCTATGAGGCGATTTGTTTTAAGTTTTGCCTGGTGTGATTACCTCGCTTGGGGAAGAGAGAGCTATTCTTAGTGCTTTTTCGTACATTTGTTCGATTTTCTTTTTTTTTTTTTTTTTTTTTTTTTCTGTTTCCTCTTCCTCTTGGTGTCTTGGAAAGGCTGCGGCTTGTGACTGTGGCACTCCCTGGACTTTTCTCTAACCGTTTTTGCCAAGGAAATTACATTTTCCTTCGGAATATGACCAAAATAAAATGGCTAAAAATTGAACTTCATACTCGAACGACATTTCCCCCAGAACATGACAAAAAATGGCCAAAAACTGAGCATTCAGAATCGAGCCTGATAGTAAGAGTCACCCTGAGAGTAAGAAAAATCTGATTGAGTTTTACCAAGGAATTGACATTTTTTCTCCAGAAAAGGCAAAAAAAAAAAAAAAAAAAAAAAATGGCCAAGAATTGAACATTCAAACTCAAGCATGTCACCCTGTTAATACTAATCCTGCTACGAAAAATTCTGCTTTGGGTCTTCGGAAGGGGTACTCTTATATACCTTAGCACATGTTAGTTCCCTCATTTTCCATCGATTTACTTCACACTCGCACATGTCATGTATTCATGGACTTGCTGTTACCGCAACAGTTGTGATCACGTGTCTATCAAGTGATAGCGAGTCATGTTACAAATCGGTTTGCTTCACATACAAAAAAAAAAAAAAAAAACGGCAAGAGACTAGCACCATATGTGGTCATTGCAGGACAGATTTGACAACTTGCGATGATACGTCTACCATTATGTGTACATTTATCACTCGGAATTTATTTAAGCAGATATCGCGTGGTTTGCACAGGAGCTTAGGGTGAGACCGAAAAGACGAAAAAACTGTTAAATGGTGAAATTTTATTTCACCGATTGAACTTGAATACAGACAAACGAAGGTTTGTGATAAAGTAATTCCCTCCCCTTCCGGACGATCTAGAACTTAAGGATAGGCCTTGTTTCTGGAGGTGCTGAGGTGCTCTCAAATAGGCCTTCTCCCTGAAAGCGTCTACATATATACGCGACCCACAGGATAAAGGTTAACATTGATTGCATGTCCATTTTGCTGCATGTTTTAACCTCGACGTTTTGTGTACAAGCGAATTTCCCGATGGGAGTTTAGCATAAATATATATTTTAGTCTCTCTCTCTCTCTCTCTCTCTCTCTCTCTCTCTCTCTCTCTTATTGTTTGTTTTGTTTCCATCATCCATCTACTTCTTGTCAGCAAAGTCCTCTCATATATATCAATAGAAATGAAGGTATATAAAACTTTTCCTAAAAAATGTATCCGTCTGGTCATTTCTTAGCCTATTCCGTCTATTTACATCCATCCAGCCGTATAATTACTTGCAATAACTTATCTTAAAGCGTGTGAAGTTGAAGAAACATGCTTGTATCTCGTAAAAGCTTACCAATTTACAAAACAACAAGATAGGAGCTCTGTATATGAATGTTGCTGTATAGTCCGGTTTTTCAATTCCTGTATCTTGCAAAAAAACGTAACCCTTGAAATGCAGTTAGCATGAAAAAAAAATAAAAAAAAAAAAAAATGATGTCAGGCAGGAAAACAGGGTATTCTCCCATAAATTGGGAAAACAGCCGAAGTGTCACTCATGGCTTCATATGCGCATGAGAAAATACACATTCTGCTTTCTGTTTTGAGCATTTTTTTTTCTTTTCTTCTTCTTCTTTTTTTTTTTATATATAATTTTAACCTGAATACACAAGGTTTTGTTTAATGAGAATTTGTTAAGTATCAACTGGGCCTCCGTAGAAACGTGCAAGTTTTCGCGAAATGCAATATATGTATATCTGCTATACAACTGTTTTATATACAGACATGTCAATCTTTCTTCCTAAATCGAAATAAACCGCATATATCTTTCCGATTCTAGGGCTAGCAAAAAAAAAAAAAAAAAAAAAAAAAAAATGAGTACTAGAACCCGTACTCCCGTACTAGTACTTGTAAACTCATTGTTTCATTCGCTGATGCAGTTCTGTAGGAATTACAATACACCATTACGAAAACACGCCTATTCAAATATATTGAAAATTTCACCTCCAAAAAACTGAAAGTTTTTTGATAAAAATTCTGATATTTTTCATATTTTTTGCACAAAACATAGATTGTGGCTATCCGTTAGAACCACCTCGGCGAGGCGGTGTTTTTAACAGAAATAGAAAAATAATGCATGCCCTGTAAACCCCAGTTTTACTATATAAATGTCGGGCTTAAGAGGGTCAAAATTATATAGGTATGTTTTCGTGATGCTATGAGATATTTTAATGGCTATGCAAAGATAGAACGGCCAGAATGGGCTCATACTGCAGCGCATTCCAAGAAGACAAGCACTGTTACCCCATAAAATATTTTTCTGTATTAGCGGAAGCCCTGCCCAGACTGCGCGATAAACCAAGAGGGAAAGACCATGTTTGCGATTATATAATATCTGAGTAATATGGAAGCTATATATCGAAATAGCGGACGCTGTGGCCAGACTGTGTGATAGCTCATGAGAGAACGACATTATTTATGTCAACACAATATTAATATAGCAGAAGATAGGTTCCCAGATTGCATGATTAGCTAATGGGCCGCGCTTAGCGAAAATGTGTCTTTGGGGCCTGTGCGGACTACATCCACACAGTCTGATTAGGACTTTTATCACTGTCCGCTTATAAAACCATGAAATACTGCAGTATACATTAACGGATAGTGAATGCGCAGGATGATCAAGGCTTCCGTTATCCACATATGCATCGAAGACTATTTTCGCTAGGTGCGACGCATACGGCGTAAGGCATAGGTTCTCTTGGCAAGGGTCATATCATAGTGAACCGTGTGTCAACTATTTTGGTAGGAAATCATAACAACTGAATGTAAAAATTCAAAGGTAAGACATGGATGAAAATGTAATAAACAGTCTATTTGGTTGTTTTGATCGATTACGGAGAAATAATTCACTCGTGTTCTAAGGTTTGCTTCTAAAAAAATCGGTCGCTTCGCTCACTCGTTTTTTACGCGCAAGCCTTAGAACACGAGTGAATTATTTCACCGTAATCGATCAAAACAGCCAAATAAACTTTATATATTCTACGATTCCATGACTTCCTGCTACATTGATAAGCAAATATCAAGATTTGTGAGCACATCCGCACTATCTGATTAGTTAACCAATTTGCTGTTGGAAGGCACTGTAAGGTCGCTTAGTGTTAACCCTACGCTTAAGTGTAACCCGTTAACAACGCTTACTGTCACCCGTTAACACATAGCTGTACTGCAACGTTTACTGTTACCCGTTAACGCTTAGCTGTGTTATTACATTTCTCACTTTTGTTTCGACTTTCTCCACGATGTCTGCAAAAATGTGATATAGTTTTAAATCGCTTTTTATAAGCGTTTGGCTACTTTAATGAACTAATAGCACAGGTAAAGTTATTTTCTTGACTGGGGGTTTACCGCCTTTCAACGATTATCTCATGTGTACCGCGGTGATGGCTGATCAGAAAATGGCAAATGAATTGCATTTCTCGGTTCGCGCCTGGCTCGGGTCACATGTGAGACGCCAAGTTCAGGTGTTTTTTTTTTTTCTCTGAGTACTCCGGTTTTCGCTCGGGTCACATGTGAGATGCCAAGTACTGCAACGGAGAGGCAGGTGGAGTTTCTCCGGGTACTCCTGTTTTCGCTCACCTCTGATTTACGATCGGCTCGAAATAAGTGAAATCATCTTGATAGGGCCGTAAAACCAAAGCCAAAGGAAAGAAACTGCATTTTTCACTTCTGTAACATTTCTCGCCGCAGTATCCGCAACAAAGTATGTAATGTAACAACCCTTTCAAATAGAGATAAATCGTTTCAATAAGGTTCGGGAGAAATAGCTATCCGTCCCTCCGTCCGTCTGTCCGTCCGCTCTAACGTCCGGACACGTACTAACGTCCGCACATTTAGGTGGCAAAAGTGTGGACAATTTTCCACTTTACTAGTCATTTCTGAGTACAAATGTGATTTATTTCGTAAAATTTACATTTAAGTGGCAAACATTTGTTCTTACGGGGCTATTTTGCCACTTATATGTAGTTGTTATGCTGATGACTAGCCACATAAATGTCCGTTCGTAAGAACCGTCCGTCCGTATGTCCATCTATCCATAAACAAGCTAGTGATGGCCATGACTCCAATATACCCTTTATAAGAAAATATTACATTTTTCACTTTGTTACTTTTCTCGTCGCAAATACCTGCAAAACAAATATAAAAAAAGTTATTACATTTCTCACCACATTTCATAACATGTCTGGTTGCAGACATTGCGACGAGAAATGTAACAAAAGTGAGAAATGTAATATTTTCTTATAAAGGGTATATTGGAGTCATGGCCATCACTAGCTTGTTTATGGATAGACATACGGACGGACGGAGGGATGGTTCTTAAGAACGGATATTTATGTGGCTAGTCATCAGAATAACAACTGCATAAGTGACAAATTCTCTTAAGCTGCAAGCCACCTAAGAGCAAATGTTTGCCACTTAAATGTCAATTTTACGGAATAGATCGATTTGACTAGTAAGGTGGCGACTTCCACACTTTTTGCCACCTAAATGTCCGGATGTTAGTACGTGTCCGGACGTTAGAGCGGACGGACAGACGCACGGAGGGACGGACACCAGACTGATAGCTATTTCTCCCGAACCTTATTAAAACGATTTATCTCTATTTGAAAGGGTTGTTATATTACACACTTTGTTGCGGCTACTGCGGCGAGAAATGCTACAAAAGTGAAAATTGCAGTTTCTTTCCTTTGGCTTTGGTTTTACGGCCCTATCAAGATTATTTCACTTATTTTGAGCCGATCGTAAATCAGAGGTGGGCAAAAACAGGAGTACCCGGAGAAACTCCACCTGCCTCTCCGTTGCAGTACTTGGCATCTCACATGTGACCCAAGCAGGCGCGAACCGAGAAATGCAATTCATTCGCCATTTTCTGATCAACCATCACTGCGGTATATATGAGATAACCGTGGAAAGGCGGTAAACCCCCAATCAAGAAAATAACTTAACCTGTGCTATTAGTTCATTAAAATGGCCAAACGCTTGCCAAAAGCGATTTAAAACTATTTGAAAAAGTTATTACATTTCTCACATTTTTGCAGACATCGTGGGGAAAATCGAAACAAAAGTGAGAAATGTAATAATTTTCACTAGTTTCTGATATACGTTAAATAAGATGTACACGACCGTACTAACAACCCAATTTAATAAACATATATGTCTTTTCCTATGTTATGAATTCATCAAAATAGCCAAATACTAACCCAATGCGATGTAAACAAATAAAAAATAAAGTTATTACATTTCTCACCTTATTTCGTAACATTTCTGGTTGCAGGTGTTTGCGACGAGAAAAGTAACAAAGTGAAAAATGTAATATTTTCTTATAAAGGGTATTGGAGTCATGGCCATCACTAGCTTGCTTATGGAAAGATGGACATACGGACGGACGGTTATTACGAACGGACATTTATATAGCTAGTCACCAGCATAACAACTACATAAGTGGCAAAATAGCCACCTAAGAGCAAATGTTTGCCACTTAAAAGTCAAATTTACGAAATAAATCACATTTGTACTCAGAAATGACTAGTAAGGTGGAAAACTGTCCACACTTTTGCCACCTAAATGTCCGGACGTTAGTACGTGTTCGGACGTTAGAGCGGACAGACAGACGGACGGAGGGACGGATAGCTATTTCTCACTATTAGCTATTTCTTATTAAAACTATTCATCTCTATTTGAAAGGGTTGTTACATTATACACTTTGTTGCGGATACTGCGGCGAGAAATGTTACAAAAGTGAAAAGTGTAGTTTCTTTCCTTTGGCTTTGGTTTTACGGCCCTTTCAATATTATTTCACTTATTTCGAGCCGATCGTAAATCAGAGGTGGGCAAAAAACCGGAGTACTCAGAGAAAAAAACACCTGGACTTGGCGTCTCACATGTGACCCGAGCCAGGCGCGAACCGAGAAATGCAATTCATTTGCCATTTTCTGATCAACCATCACTGCGGTAAACATGAGATAATCGTGGAAAGATGGTAAACCCCAAGTTAAGAAATATAACTTTACCTGTGCTATTATTTCATTAAAGTAGCCAAACGCTTGCAAAAAGCGATTTAAAACTATTTGAAAAAGTTATTACATTTCTCATAATTTTGCAGACATCGTGGGGAAAGTCGAAACAAAAGTGAGAAATGTAATACTTTTAACTAGCTTCTGATATACATGAAATTATATGTAAAGGACCGAACTAACAACCCAATTTCAGAAATATATGTTTTTCCTGTGTTATGTATTCATCAAAATAGTCAAATACTAACCCAATGCGATGTACACAAATATAAAAAGTTATTATATTTCTCACCTTATTTTATTACATTTCTTGTTGCAGACATTGCGACAAGAAATGTAACAAAAATGAGAAATGTAACATTTTATTACATTTCTCACTTTTATTACATTTTTTGTCGTAACATAGCTGTGCTGCAATGCTTACTGTTACCTGTGAACACTACTCATCGCAACTGCAACGTTTAGCGTTAGCGGGTATTAATAAGTATTCGTGTTGTCAGTACATTGTGCAGTGCCAACGCATAGTTCTAACCTCTTCATTGTTTCATTTGTTCGCTTCATGGTTATCATTAGAAAATATTCCTATAAGAATTATAGGCATTCATTGCACATCGATGACGGTGCATTGTGATACTATGGCTGACCAAGTAACCAGGTTACATGTACGTGTGCAATTCTACAGTGACCTTGTAGACTATCTGATCGATATCTATTATATGTACATGTATTTGCTGTAATACTTTTGAGTGAGATTTATATTGATATCATAACTTCGTCAAAGTCATCTGTATTTTATGGTCCAGTGACTTTGCCTTATATCAGAAAAAAAATATTTGATGGATATTCCTCAACCTAACAGAACATGCTAGTCGGAGTGACTGGTATTTCTAGGTTGACTGACGTTACCTTGAACATGGAAGGTTATATCATATTTGGAATAATAATTTATTTTGAGACAGAGGTCGAAAACCGAAAGCCTGTAGGTCAAAGCGACGTGTATTTTGAGGTGTAGTGATTTTGTCAATTTCTTGAAGACTATTCAGAAGATATACAACAGTTCATTTTTAGAATAGGATAGTCTGCAAAGAAAAGTTGGTCAGCATAAGGTTTATTTCATGTTTCATGATCGAAAACTAATTGAAGGATATATATCATATCTGGACTAATAGTTCAACAAAAACTTCGACAGATCATATGCAGCATGTACATGTAGTTGAAAGGGACCTGAGGGAAAGCCAAAAAGTGGTTGCTTAAGACATGTGCTTGCTTAATGCAGACAAATGCACATTCATTTCCTTCTATGTGACCTAAAATCTGGCCTTTAAATAAAGGTGATTGCTTAATACATGTGGCCTTTAACAGGTTTGATTGTATATCGAAGACTGCTTGATGGATTTACAATGATATGAGTGATAACGTTTTACTTTGATGCTAAAATTGACCATTTACAACGTGGATGACAAGATGGCGTAACTATATTTCGTACTCCAGTGATTTTTGCTTAATTTTGAGGGCTTTATCACTACAGTGCAGATTATATTTCATTTCCTTTGGGATCATTTGGCCCATTGTGGTATATTTGAAAATGGAGTTCTGCTCATATACGCTAGAGGGCGTAAGCAGTGTTGCAAACTTCATTACTGCTCATGAGTCTCAATAAAACCGAGACTCCCATTTTCTAATCCGTAGTGTGTTCTAATTGTGCATTTGACTTGCCATACAAAGGGGGCTTAAGGAAATGCTAAATTTTACATCAAAGTGGAAAAGCAAATCATTTCGGTGTGGCTAAAGTGATTGTCTACACAAGGGTTACAGCAACGGTTGACCCTACTATTTGATCGTCATGATCGACGCTTAGTATAACCACAGCAAGGTGAACAGTTTTAAAGCGTTGTAGTTGCAATTGTCGCGTTTGCCGGGTCATCCAGGAAGTCAAACTACGCGGTTCCCCATCCAGATACTAACCGCGATCTATGTTGCTTAATTTCATGAACAATTAAGCCAATCATCCAACCAATGTCGTCATAAAAGCCAGCTTCCACAGCGAAGCTGTAGCAGTGATATATATCAGTAAATGTTACATTTCTTCCCTCATCGCTTGACCTTATTCCCGAAGCCACAACGCCTCACTAGACAGATCCGAGGGCGAAGCCTATGCAACACACTAAGGACACTGTCTTCCATCCCACCACTGCCATCAATGTAGCGTTTGCCGGATCTTCCACGAAGTCAAACAACGCGGTCCATACATGCCATATCTCACACTGTGAGACTAAGTCTCACAGATTTTGGCCCTTCTGGACCATATTTCCCATAAGATTTCCAAATCTCACAGTATTTTCATACCATTTAATAAGCTACTTTTTGAAGAACTAGAAATAAATCGCACATTAGCATGGCTATCCCAAGCATAATTCATTAAAAAGAATGGCTTTTAACTTACTTATGTAGGCTTGAAAGTGATTTTCATAAAAATATCACAGAACTTCATCATATCGCCCCTAACAAATTGCAAAATCTTACAGATGTCTGTCAACAGCTAATGGCATGTATGGCGGTCACCCATCCAGGTACTAACCGCAATCTAGGTTGTTCAACTTCGTGAACAAGACTCTACCAGTGTCGCCATAAAAGCCAGCTTTCACAGTGAGGCTGTAGAAGTGATATACATTAGTAACAGTTACAGAACGCTTATTGTTAACGGGTTACAATAAGCGTAGGGTTAGCACTGAGCGGCTCCACAAGGCACACCTTTTGAATATATATATATATATATATATATATATATATATATATATATATATATATATATATACTATGACCCACCGAGGATTAATCATAGCGCCAGGTCATAAGGCAAATGGGGATCATTTAGGGATGTCTTTTCGATCTTCTATAAAACGATGGTATAACTTGACAAGTTAACAAATGAAGGGACGTCCTTAATGTTGCCGCCTATGGACTGTTCGATGATTAAGTACAGGGATACAGGGCAAACTATTCACTATCCCTTTGCACTTCTGAACAGCTGAACGCAACCCAGATGTATAATTGTATTTTATTCATCCCTGTTCTGTGTTGATAAAAAATATATAATCAATGAGGTCACGTAGAAATCTTGCACATGATGTTCTACCAAAATTTTTGTTCCGATGCTAGCATTGCGGACCTCACTTTTAATAGCTGCCTGGTTTTCTTTCTATGTATGCTTTCTTTCTTTAGGCTTTTGTTTGCCTCAGCGTCTCACGGTCTGTGTTTGTGTGTTTAAACAACCTTGGTGAAGGTTTGGCAATAGTAAAATCAGTGGCGTTTTATGTTTCACAGTTAATTCATTATGCTAGAGACTGTTCACTACAAGACTGTTGACTCAAGGATGTCACCCCCTCGCCACCCCCTACCCTCCCTGCCTCCCCACACACACAAAAAAACAACAACAAAAAACAAAAAAAAAAAAAAAAAAAAACAGAAAAAAAACTGGTGTAAACACTTAAGAAGTTCTATGACCTTGTCCATCTCTACAATGTGGTTGTTTCCAGACTTGTATCTGATGTTTTGGCCACAGACAAGCTATAAACAGACTTTCTAAACCATATAACTATTCCCCAATTTTCCTAAATCTCTGTTCAGGCTTATGGACATGGTGGGCGAATGGTATGTTGACCCCGGACTCATTAAACTCTATGGTTTTTTACAAATGGTTGTTCTTTTCGTGGTTTTGTTTGTTCTTTGTATGGCCCTGTGGCTGTTTGCTGTGGGGCTGTTTCCATGTATTGTTTGTTGTCTTACTGTTGTATTTGATGGATCCTGTCTGGTATTGTAATCTTAATTGTCATTGCTAAGCTTTTCTTTGAATTGTGGTATGTCTTGTAGTTTGTTTGCTCCGTCTCTTGATGTCATTGATTGGTAGGCTATGTTCTGTGATTGTTTCTCTTCCGGGACATCTTCTATACTATTTCTCATCAGTGACTCTCGTATAAATTGTCGAAAATCCTGAAATGAGTTCAGTGATCACAAAGGACCAGAAAATATAGACTACATTATAGTGAAGGACGAAGAGATGTTTTGTTTTAGGCTGCCACACGACACTAACACCAGCTCTAGTGTAGATAAATAAATACTAAGTTTGTTCATGAACAGTAGTGTAACAAGAAACACTGTTCACGCTTCCTAACCTATGGTTGAGCTTATTTTTTTTTCAAATAAATTCAGATGAGCCTCAATGATCCATACACTTGTCCTTATCATAAGGACAAATATAAACTACGCTAAAGTGAAGTATGTGCACTTAAGCAGCTGTGGTGAAGGTAGTCCCAGAAAATGAACCCCTTGAAAGCTTATAAAACATAAAAAAAACACTGTTTATTCCTCATCTCTTCTTCTTTCTGTCTTGCAGCACAGGCTGTGCTGATTTTGGCCCCATTCCGGGGTAATTTACATTTATATTGTTAGCATTCATTTCCAATGAAAGTAAGAACATAATTTCTGTCTGGAAGTAACCTATACATGGCTGGGACTACCTACATGTGGCATGGTAGGACTGTCCTGACAGTAACAGAAATTAATCGTAACAAATGGAAGTGACAGAGGTAGGGTTAGGCTGGAGATGTGCAGGATGGAAGTAACCTGTGAAGAGTGCCATGTGCAGAATGAAAAACACCTGTGTAAAGTGGCTGACTTGCTGAGGGTGAGAGTTACTTACGTAAGGAGAGACTCACCTCTGTAATATTAGTTACCAATGCAGACTAGGGTATGAAAAAGATTAGCAAAGAGTACAAAACTGCCATATTTTATTCCCCATAAGCACTAATTACCAGGCAATTAAAAACATAACTATAAAAACAAATAAAAAACAAACATAAAATAAGAAAATAAAGATTTATACGACAAACAGAAAAAAAAATGAAATGTGTAAAGAATACAAGAGCATGACTTGCATAAAGAAACAAATGTATACATGGTACCTAGCATTTTGCTTAGTAAACAATCATAGAATTTTCACAAAAATTCAACAACATACTATACGCCTTAAGGTACCCAAACTTTGTTCTATTCCATTCAGAAAAGTAGCAACAGCCAATAACTGGAAGAGAAGTATATTAGACATGTATGTACTAATTACAAGACACAAATTATTGCACTTTATGGAGAGGAAGAACAAAGTTTCTCTCTCTCTGTTAACTTAAGTTGCATTGAAACATCAAACAGAACTTCTGCTGCACTTTGTAACTTGTTTCTAAAGGGAAGTAACTTGGCTGCACCATGTGAAAATGTGTCTTCGTGCCTATGCGGACAACAAAGGCCCAGATCAACCTGCACATACATGCAGTCTGTTCAGGGCATTCGCTGTCTGCCAACAGAATCATTGGATACTATAGAATGTAGCAATGGAGAACAAGAGGCCCACGGGCCACAGCTCACTCACCTGACTGACATAGCCACTTTAGATATGCAGATGCAACATTTTTCCAATCTGTCATCACAACTAATGAAAAGATCATCATTTAAGCAGTTCTTAGTTTTGAAGAAGAATATATGGGCATGCCACTTACAAGCCATAAGCTGTGGACTAAAATCTGTGAGATAACACAAAGTTTTAAGGGAGATTTAACAAAATTCTGTGAGATTTTTTTCAAACAACAGTTTGGAGCTCCCCCCATTTTGGTCTAAAATCTTTTTTTTTTTTCATGCAAAAAGCTTATGAAAACCTTAGCATTGTGTGATTTATGTTTATTTCTTCATAAAATCTGTTATAAAATGGTCTGAAAATTCTGTGAGATTTGAATTTTTTATGGGAATTGCCTTCCAGATGGGCAAAATTCTGTGAGATTTTATCTCACAGTGTGAGATATGGCATGTATGATGACAGTCAATGGAGCGTGATCATTTGAACAAACTCTCAATCACATTTCAACAGTAGGATCAATGTGAACTTTGGTGGAAATTGGCTAAGTGGTTTCTGAAGAATCATGATTTTATACATGTAAACAGCACTGTGGCAGGGAAATATAATAAACATGAACAAGATGGGGACCGTCTTGGATTTCGAATCATAAAAAGATTTTAGCTACTGTTGATCTACAAGTCACCTCGATACTTCCAATGAACTTTGAGTCAACTGCCCTTTTGGTTCAGGAGAAAAAGTTTAAAATAGATTTTCAAGATGGTCACCATGGCTGCCATTTGGGATTTCCATCAGAACGATTTGAGCTATTTTTGATCTACAAGTCACCCTGATGCTTCCTACCAAGTTTCGAGTCAACTGGCCTTTTGGTTCAGGGGAAGAGGTGAAAAATAGATTTTCAAGATGGCCGCCATCTTGGATTTCCGATCAGAACAATTTTAGCTATTTTTGATCTACAAGTCATCCCCATGCTTTTTACCAATTTTCGAGTCAATTGGCCTTTTGGTTCAGGAGAAGAAGCGAAAAATAGATTTTCAAGATGGCTGCTATAGCAACGATTTTGGATTTCTGTGTTTTTGATCTACAAGTCACCCCAATGCTTTCTACCATTTAGAGTCAAGTGGCTTTTCTATTCAGGAGAAGTGAAAAAAAAGATTTTCAAGATGACCCCCATGGTGGCCATCTTGAATTTTCAATCCAAATGATTTTAGCTATTTTTGATCTACAAGTCACCCCAATGCTTCCTACTAAGTTTCGAGTCAACTGGCCTTTTGGTTCAGGAGAAGAAGCGAAAAAAAAAAGATTTTCAAAATGGCCCCGCCTCCCCGCCCCCTGGTGGCCATCTTAGATTTTTGATCGACAGGATTTTAGTTAATTTTGATCTACAAGTCACACTGATGCTTCCTACCAAGTTTCAAGTCAACTGGCCTTTTTGTTAAGGGGAAGAAGCAAAAAATACATTTTCAAGCAGCCTTGGATTTCCAATCAGAAAGATTTTAGCTTTTTTGACCTATAAGTCACCCAATACTTCCTACCAAGTTTCTTGGTTCAAGAGAAGAAGCAAAAAATAGATTTTCAAGATGGTCACCATGGCAGCCATCTTGGATTTCCGATCCAAACGATTTTAGCTATTTTTGATCTACAAGTCACCCCGATGCTTCCTACCCAGTTTTGAGTCAATTGGCCTTTCTGTTCAGGAGAAGATGCGAAAAATAGATTTTCAAGATGGGAAAGGCGACCATCTTGGATTTCTGATCGAAACAATTTTAGCTATTTTTGATCTACACCCCGATGCTTCCAAGCTCCTACCAAGTTTCAAGTCAAATGGCCCTTCAGTTCAGGAGAAGAAGCGAAAAATAAATTTTCAAGATGGTTGCCATGGCTGCCATTTTGGATTTCAGACAGGGACAATTTTAGCTAATTTTGATCTACAAGTCACCCTGATGCTTCCTACCAAGTTTCAAGTCAATAAGCCTTTTGGTTCAGGAGATGAAGCAAAAAATAGATTTTGGCCACCATGGTGGCCATCTTGAATTTCCAATCGGAACGATTTTAGCTATTTTTTATCTACCATTATATGTCATCCCGATGCTTCCTACCAAGTTTCGAGTCAATTGGCCTTTCTGTTTAGGAGAAGTGAAAAATAGATTTTCAAGATGCCTGCCATGGCGGCAATCTTGGATTTCCGATCAGAACGATTTTAGCTATTTTTGATCTACAAGTCACCCCGATGCTTCCTACCAAGTTTCTAGACAATTGGCCCAAGGGTGTAGCAGGAGTAGGCTTTTAAAGCAATTGTTGACACCACATGATGCACAACGGACATTGACTGGCCACAATAGCTCACCATGAGCCCAGATGAGACTTTGTGCATGGACAATTTTCGAGTCAATTGGCCTTTTGGTAAAAAGGATGAATCTGAATATTTGCATTTTGTGCATCTTTGAAGATATCATTTTTACTTGGTGCAGCCCAATTATAAGCAACACAGCTAGAAACTCATGGAAACGCATTTGTCTGTAGCACACAATCTCCTCACAAGAGAAACACAAATCTATAAAACAGTCTCATAAAACCATCTAACATTATGTAAACAAGAGATTTAAACAGATAAAATATGTTTCAACTGAAAAGAACTGACTTCTTTCTGACCACTTTATATTCTTCAGAAAGGGAAGGCAGGGATGTGGGGCCTGGGCTGGGTTTTTCCTCAAGCCCAGCTGAGAAAGGGGTGGGTGGGGCATTGGCTGGGTTGTCCCTCAAGCCCAGCTTTTTTTCAATTTCTGCTATTTCAGATATTTTCTTTTTCCCTGACGAAAAAGCCAGTTTTTAAAAAAAAAATTCAGGACAATGACGGAAAAATTTTAACACATATTTACATATGTTAAAGAAACACACTTTTCACAGTTTTCCAATTTTTTATGTATTTTCAGGCAATTTCCTACTACATATATTCTCATTACTACCATTTTTCTACAGTTTATAAAGAAAGAGAAACTTTTGAAGACAGCCTAGGGTACCTACGAGCATAAAATCTTTGTAGCTCTACTGAGAATTAAAGTGTGTATGTGTGTGTGTGTGTATGTGCACACAGGCAAGGGTGTGTGCAGCCATCTTTGAGTAGTGTATAAGCTGCTCATAAATTAAAAGGCAGCCAAAATGCCGAGTCTATGGAAATGAGGCATAAATTTTCCTACTACATGTATTCTAATTACTACCATTTCTCTAAAGTTTGTAGAGAAAGAGAAACTTTTGAACACGGCCTAGAGTAGCTACATGCATAAAGTCTTTGTGGATCTACTAAGAATTAACATAGCAGACTATTTTGCAAGCAGACATTTAAAGATCTCTATTCATCTGATGAGAGTGGGGAGATAAAATCAAATGTTCAAAGATGTATTTTTTGAGAGTTGCGAGATAAAATCATATGTTCAATGATATACTTTATTTATAAGCATGTAAATGTGTATGTGTGTGTGCGTGCACACACGTGTGTGTGTGGGGGGGGGGAGGGGGGTGTGCATGTGTGTGTTTGCAGCCATATTTGAGTAGTGTATAACATTAGCTACTCATAAGTTAAAAGACAGCTTAAATGCCTAAGTCTATGGGAACGAGGTATAAAAGGTGTGTATAGAAATTATATATTATGAGTCTGGGCCCACAAGATTTTTAGAAAATTAGACATACACATGTTTGCGGAAACATCTTGTGAAAGGTGAGTAACACTATTTTTTCTTACTTTTTTAGAGCCAGATGTTTTTCTTTCCTTTCAGAGCCAGATTATTTTTTCTCACAAATCAAAGAACAGATAATATTTCTAGAAACAAGAGGGCCATGACGGCCCTGTAAACGCTCACCTGAATATCATAGCACTTTGAGAACATGACCTAGAACTGATCAATGCAAACATTCTGATTAAAATTCATTATGATTATATTAACAAGTTAGACAATGTAGCATGTCTAATGGACTGTGAAATAGAGGCCAAGGCCAAGTTCAAATATGGATAACTGCACTCAAGAGGCCATGCTAAGATGTATGCATGTACTAAATATCACTGGCTGTAGGAGCAATGGTTACTGAGAAACTGACCTAAACACCACAAGTGCCAAATATCACTCTGTAGGACCAATAATTACTGAGAAACCGACCTAAATGGAAAAAGAAAGTCACTGGACTGTGAAATACATGTCACAAATGACCCAATTCCAAACCTCACCTAGAAATCATCAAGACAAACTTTTTGAGCAAGATTCATGATGATCACTTCAAAAATGTGACCTCTAGAGTGTCAACAAGGTTTTCTTTTGATTTGGCCTGGTGACCTAGTGTCTGATATCAAGTGACCCAGTTTTAAACTAGACCTAGAAAAATCATCAAGACGAACATTTTGAGCAATATTTATGATGATTATTTAAAAAATGTGACCTCTGGAGTGTTAACAAGGTTTTCCTTTGATTTGGCCTGGTGACCTAGTTTTTTATCCCAAGTGACCCAGTTTCAAACCTGACCTAGAAATCATCAAGACAAACATTTTGGGCAAGATTCATGATGATTGCTTTAAAAATGTGACCTCTAGAGTGTTAACAAGGTCTTCCATTGATTTGGCCTGGTGATCTAGTTTTTGACCCAAGTGACCTAGTTTTGAACTTGACTTAGAAATCATCAAGACAAACATTTTGAGCAAGATTCATCATGATTGCTTCAAAATGTGACCCCTAGAGTGTTAACAAGGTTTTCCTTTGATTTGGCCTGTGACCTAGTTTTTGACCCAGTTTTGAACTTGACCTAGGAATCATCAAGACAAACATTTTCAGCAAGATTCATGATGATTGCTTCAAAAATGTGACCGCTAGAGTGTAAACAAGGTATTCTGCTGATTTGGTCCGGTGACCTAGTTTTTGATCCCAAGTGACTTAGTTTCAAATTTGACCTAGAACTCATCAAGACAAACATTTTGAGCAAGATTCATGATGATTGCTCCAAAAATGTGACCGCTAGAGTGCTAACAAGGTTTTCATTCGATTTGGCCTAGTGACCAATTTTTTGACCCAAGTGACCTAGTTTTGAACTTGACTTAGAAATCATCAAGACAAACATTTTGAGCAAGATTCATCATGATTGCTTCAAAATGTGACCCCTAGAGTGTTAACAAGGTTTTCCTTTGATTTGGCCTGTGACCTAGTTTTTGACCCAGTTTTGAACTTGACCTAGGAATCATCAAGACAGACATTTTGAGCAAAATTCATGACGATTGCTTCAAAAATGTGACCGCTAGAGTGTTAACAAGATATTCTGCTGATTTGGCCTGGTGACTTAGTTTTTGACCCCAAATGACCCAGTTTCCAACTTGACCTAGAACTCATCAAGACAAACATTTTGAGCAAGATTCATGATCATTGCTCCAAAAATGACCACTTGAGTGTTAACAAGGTTTTCCTTTGATTTGGCCTGGTGACCTAGTTTTTGACCCCAAGTGACCCAGTTTCGAACTTGACCTAGAAATCATCAAGACAAACATTTTGAGCAAGATTCATGATGATTGCTTGAAAAATAGGACCTCTAAAGTGTTAATATTTTCCTTTGATTTGACCTAGTGACCTAGGTTTTTATCCCAAGTGACCCAGTTTCGAACTTGACCTAGAGTTTATAGGGGCAAACATTCTGAGGAAGTTTCATCAAAACTGGGCCAAAACTGTGACCTCTAGAGTGTTAACAAACTAATTGTTGACGACGGACGATAGACGACAGAGAGAGGGTGATCACAATAGCTCACCCTGAGCTTTTGCTCAGGTGAGCTAAAAATCAAGTCCACTCCCACAACCAATCTCTCCCTTGAATATCTAATGGCCGGTCCCTCAGAAAAACACAACCATATAGTAGCTTCTAAAGTTACAATAATAATACATTCAAGGTGATATAATGAGCCATTGCATACACTAGATATATCCTCCTTATGACATATCCGGGCAGCAGACATCCAGATGACACTGCATGGATTCCCAGTTTGATCAAGGTCTACACAAGTTCACTAACATAATGTATGGACTTTAAAAATCCTATTACCAAACAGCCTAGACCTCTGATCAGATATACAGCATCTGATCTGGATCTATACTGGTTGCAGATGTCATAAGATGGCTCTTTACTTGGAGTTGCTCATATAGCATCTCTTTTCTTGTCAATTTAGTAAACCAAGTATTGAAATGTTTACTTAAAAAGGAAAAAAAAAACTTTGTGATTTATATATCTGTTAATGAACATGTATGTAAAAATATATAATTGCTGTTTGTGTGTGTTTCTGTAAGTGTATTATGGCTTAAAGTAACTGTCAACAATTTTTAGTCATATAAAAGAATGTGCCAACAGCCGTCTTACTTTTAAAGTCTAATCCTGCCTAACTGAAATATACACAAACTAAATGGTATATCACATCAGCTACCAGTCCAGACACTGTATTAAATAATCCAGCTGCATTATCATGAAATGTGTTGACCAGTCCAGTTGCAAAAACTATCCTGAACCATGTTCACCAATCCAGTTGTATTATCCCAACTCTGTTGACCAGTCCAATTGCATTATCCTGAACTGTGTTGATCAATCCAGTTGCATTATCTTGACCGGTGTTGACCAATCCAGTTGTATCATCCCAAACTGTGCTAACCAGTCCAGTTGCATTATCCTGAACTGTACTGACCAATCCAGTCGTATTATCCTGAACTGTGGTGACCAGTCATATTATCCTGGCAATGGGCTGGTCAATAATGCTGCAGTATCCTGGCAATGGGCTGGCCAGTAAAGTTGCATTATCCTGACACTGGGCTTACCAGTCCAAATGCCTGGTTTTGGACAGACGCCCAGCTGTGTTGGGTTGGCTGGCCAGTCCAGTTGGCTGATTTTTCTAACACTGTAATGACCAGTGCTAAGAAACCTAGTTTTGGGCTGACGTCCAGCTGTGTTTGGATGGCTGGCAAGTATAGTTGGCTGATTTTTCTAACATTGGGCTGATCAGTCCAGTTGAAATTCTCCTGACACTGGGCTGGTCAGGCTAGAAGCACTTCCTAGGCTGGCCAGTTTGGTTACATTCTCTGGACACAGTGCTAATCAGTCCAGCTGGATTATCCTGACACTAAGCACTAAGTCCAGTATTCAAATACTGACAGGGCAGTCCAGCTGTACTATCTTAGCTTATAGTCTGCCAATCCAGTTGCATTACTGGGCTTGGCTGACCATTTTGATTTAACATCATTATGCTGGGCTGATCAGTCCAATTGCATTATCCTACACTGTGTCAACAAGTCCAGTTGCATTACTCTGACACTGAGCTGACCAGTCCAGTGTCATTATCCTAATGTTTGCTGGTGAGCCCACTTGAACTCTCTTGACACAAAGTTGAATACTTAGCTGCATTATCCTGATACTGGGCTAACCTGTCAAGTTGCATTATTCTGATACTAGGATGGTAAGTCCCGAAAATTATCCTCGTCTGATCAGTTCAGTTGCATTATATTAACACTGGAGTCAAGATGCATTATCCAGACATTTGGCAGACCAAATCAGTTGCATTATCTGATGGCCAGTTACATTATCCTAATTGGACTGGTGGGCCCACTTGAACTAGGCTGAATAGTCCAGGTGTGTTATCCTGACATTGAGCTGAAAAAGCAAGGTGCATTACCCTGATGCTGAGATAGTGAGTCTAGTGAACCATCCTGTCATGAGTGTGGCAAACAACTGATCAGACAAGTCACATTATCCTGACACTAGTGGTTTTCTTTAGCTTTTCCAGTTTATGTCAAGCTTTCATCTTTGTTTCTCACAGCCATGAAAAGTTAACCCTTTCAGCCCTGTAGACCAACAATATACTTTTGCAAACAGTGTAAATCCAGGTGAGATGGTTTGTAACAAGCCGTCTCATCTGGATCTCTTTGTCATTCTATTCTTGATTTACAAATTCCTATTTGCATTTACGCACATGTCCAAATTCAAAGATGTTAGAGGCCACTTCAGAAACTCGGGGGTGAAAGGGTTAATTTAATTTCCTGTGTTGATGTACTGATGAATTGGGAAAACAATGCAGACCAAGTATCTTGATAAAAGGCAAGGTTTAGTGCATGTAAAATTGGATTAAAGCTTCCTATCCCACATTCTTGCTGGGAATTAAATAGCCTGTTCATTGATTGCAGATTAACATCTGTGCACAGGCAAAGTGCAGCTGATCAAATTTATTGTCATCACATTTTATTTACAAATTTATATTTGTTGGTTTATTCCTATCAAGAATGCTAAAATCATTCATCTCAAGCTACTTACTAATGAAATCAAGGAAAATAATGGTATTGTACATATATGACTGAGCATATCTTGTTCATGGTAAAATTATTTCTCTTAAATGGACTGCCAAGTGTCATCTGCCTTACATTGCCTGAAGCAATAACAGTTTTACTAGAAGGCTGAACTCCAGTTACTCAGGCATCAGAACAATGTTTTGAAGGTGGGTCACATGTGTTGATACAAATGAAAAAATATATGCAGAAAATTGATGGAAAGCTAAATGGTCATTGTGCCCCAAGATTCCTGTCCAGTTACATATCATCTGAACTTTGAGAGCAATCAAGGCTGAACAACATGCCAAAACTACTTTTTATAAAGGGAAATTATATGTAACATATATTCATAAGAATCTGCCTATGTTTAGATTTTGTCATACTAGCTCCACAAGGTTTCTGGTTTCACCTATAGATTTGGCTGAAGAACATTCTAACTGGACAGACATATAGTACTTAATTTCAAACATTTTAATTATATGTGGCCTTTACTTTAATAAGTACCATTTTGTTTCCATTTAAGTCCTTATTTATGTAAATAGGTTTGTATTAAAACCAACAAAAATCTTAAAAATTAGGCAAATCAATGTACCTAAACTTCATCAAGCATCATGTTTTTTGTTTGTTTTCTTTTCTAAACATGATTCACAGACCTGAGTAACCAATTTTCCTCCTCCAGTAAAACACTAAATGCATACACAAAGAATAATTACAATAACTAATTGAGTGGCGAGATAAACTGGAATAAATATGACTGAAATATCTTGTTATAGTCAGTGTACACACAGAACATACCACAAACAGTTATGAATATACTGATACAAGTGTAACAGGAAATATTTTGAAGCATTTGAAACCCATATTAGTCCTGCAGGTTACAGCAAATTGGCCAAAAGCTACAAGCACTACAATGGTTTTGAACCATCTACAAACACCCAAGAAAATCCTTCCTCCACTTCATTTGTTCACTAAGACCTTCTTAAGAATTGCCCATTGCATCAATGATCTTTCCAACTATCCACTGAAAATATAAAGATTACATATAGGTTAACACGCCTTGAGTTTACCACACCTTCAAGTCTTTCCTGAGAGAGTTGCAAATAAATGAATCTACAATATGTTTATAAGATATGCAAGTCTCCAGGGAAATATTTCTTGTATTTAAGGTGGAAGACAACAAAACTCAAAATTGGGACTAGAGAAAAAAACTATACATCAGTGGAAAATTCAATCTTTCTAAAGAACGTTTATGCTTTCCGTTTGTACCTCATAATAAATCTGTTGTTTTCATAACGTCATGAAATCGACATGGTTTTCGCGTTTTTGACGTCATTATTTATCTGCATAAAAGTACATGTTTTTTGCAATAACTTTATAAGGAATTGACATTTTGAATTTATTTTTACACCAAAATGTTTGTAAGAACATGCCCTGCGAATTGATATAAGGTGCATTTTGCATATATGTTCAGAAAATAAATTATCACCAGAAATGTAAATTCTGGAAAAAGTATTAATTCCTACCTTTTTCACATTTAAAGCTAAATTGCGCGAAATCTAGCTCGAAGACAATATTATTTTTTTTTATTATTTTCAAGCCAATTCAATTCGGTAGAGATTTATAACTAATAAATAGTAGGTCGCCGAACTAATTTTTTCAGAAAATGAGATTTTATAACCCTACTCCCTGACATGCTAACGTCAATTTTACGTCGGTTTCCTGGTTGACGTTAATGTAATATATGGTAGCTCTCATTATTGTGTTATGGAATATAAAAGAAAGTTTGAAAGGCGAATAAATCAAAGACGCTGACTTCATTCATCCAAATGTGTGTTTTAGAATCCGGACAGGTACATGTTATGCTGGAAAAAAAAAATCTTGACTTCTAGTCCCAGCAGGCCCGACAAAATCGAGGCAACCAAAGAAAGAAATCAAACAAAAATCAAAAAACAAAAATAAACAACAACAACAAAAAAAACCAAAAAACGTCGATCAACCCTTGCGGCCTGTGTAAAAGTATTAAAATGCCCAAGAGTTCCATTAAAAATCTCCAATCAGTGTACATGTATGTTCTCCATTATATTTTATCCAAATGTACGGCTCATGCGGCTGCGAGTTTATTGACTAGCAATATTTGCAGCCTAGCCCACTGCAATAGTAATTTACTGACTAGGATATATTCACACGAGCAAGTTTTCTGTCATATGTGACATGCCGTGCAGTTGTTTTAGCATTATCCTGAGATGTTATGACAGCTAACCTTTAGTCCCTAATATAGTTTATATTATGTATCAACAGCCACAGCTGTAACAAAAATGATTAAAAGGATTGCAAGGCATGCAAACTTTGCAAAAGAAAATTTGCTCGTGTAAATTTGCTCGTGTAGCTGAACAGCGGATCGAACCCTGTCAAACGGAATAATAGTCCAACCTGTTAATCACTGCGCGACTGAGCAATAACTACAGTCTTTCAACTCAACTTGCTTTCCTTTGCCGCCTTGCGACTTTATCCTGTACGTTAGAATGTCATGGACCTTTGACGTAAAATGTCATGACGTCACAAAGCGTCAAGATGGCGGACAAAACGTCACCTACAGTCCCAGTAAGAGTGAAAGGTCGGTTTACGTCATTGAAAAGAATAAACCGGCTGAGTAACTTAGGGAATCAAACAAAAAATATCACAGAGGCGCCATCTATAAAAGGGCGAAGAGTCATAGACATAGAATACTTCGGTCGACAGTTCGACCAAGGATGTTCATCATGTGGAAAAGAGTTTCTGAGACATAATAGGGGAGCAGTATTATGAATTGTGTAGTCGATTTATTTTTAAATATTTATGTGGAGAGTTGAATCCACTGGTCACGTCACGAACTTTGAAGAAAAAGACGATTTTCAAGAAACATGGAGCATATGCCGTCAATATAAAGACAGCTCTTGATACGAACAGCATCAGCATTCCAATTCTCAACTTTGGCCGTATATTTCAAATATTTTTCTATCCCATTTGTGGGTAAGAGTCTGTATTCATTGTACACTGTATATATATATATATATATATATATATATATATATATATATATATATATATATAGATAGATTTTTTTGAAGGAATTACCACGTTTTGTTTGCTTCTGTTGAGGTTTTACGGGCCAGTCAACTCAATGTTGTAATGACGAGCGCGGTCAGTTTACTAAACCACACTTTTACTGGGCAGGCATAGTCCTCTGAACAGTTAACCAGTAGGGTGCACATTCTTCGCCAGAAAATGGCAACTGCTGAATGGAGAGAATGACAGTAGAAAATATTTCATGAAAGAGTGTTGCCGATCCGGCAGGGTTCATACCGCAACCGCCTAATCGCCAGTCGGACGCGCATCCATGTGAGCCACCGAGGCCGAAATACCTCAAGGATGGGGTAAGGATTGGTAAGCTTCAGATACGGTGAGGTAGCTCACACCCCTACCATGTTCTACGTTACCTGACTTGCCCTACTCTGCCCTGCATTGCGTGATTAATCCTGTGAATAATCTACAGGCACCGCGAAATTTACGGTAATTGAACTTGTAACCAGTTGCCAGTATTTACCTTAAAATGTATGGGATTTCATTCAGAGTCGATGATAATATGACATAAATAATGCATTTCAAAATTGAGTGTGTTTGCCTACAATGTACCACTGACCCACATGCGTTGTCCTTTAGTGGCAGAAATCTGTCTCACTGACAAAAAAAAAAACTTTGTCAAAGAAAGAGGGCCTAGAAATCTTCGTGGTGTAGTTGGTAAGCTAATCGCCTTGTATATTAGGGATCGTGAGTTCGATCACAGGCTTCTCCAGCCTTTCGGAAGAGACCTTAAAGGTTCGTAATGAAGCAAATGTTGAAATAACTACCTTTTTGCCGTCTGAAAATAATATTTCCAAATGAAATTAAGCTGCCCTTAGTTTGCTATAAAATGCTTTCGAGGACTTTGCAATAAAGTATTATGAAAACATTAGGTAAGTAAGCAGATTTCTAACCAGGCCTCGTAGCCAAGTTAGGTCAATAGAGGTAAAAATATTTTCATTTTAATGTGCTTTAATTTTACAGAACATATAATTATCAAAACAACAGTCTGGGAAAATCAGTTTGAAACAAAAGTAAGGCTCCTGTGACTTTCTTTCTATCAAAATAAGCTCTGTTAGAAATGTCTCGTCTGCATATGACCCAAGGTGTCGGTTGGATACAATACTTCATATTCATACTACTACAAAATGTATTATAATATGGAATGTCATAAAATAGTGCTGGGTCAATCAATCAAGCAGATGTTTTAACGCTGCCAGGCAACTGAGTCACATAGAGGCAGTGCTAAGTCAGTCACTCAATCAATCAGCAGATTTGAAACAATGCGTTGTTGGACAGAATACCTCATATTCAATTCATAAAATAGTGCCCGGTCACTCGTTCAATCATGCAGATTTTTAACGTAGCCAGGAAACATAGTCACATTATCTAGGATACGTCGGTGCTGGATCACAGGGCAGTGACACATTATAATTCACTTGAATATTAGAGCTTAATGGTTGTATCAAAACAAAAAGTTTATTCGATAACTGTCACTGTATGATACTAAATGAAAAGGTATTTCAACACAGTACAATATGGACCTGCATTCATATAATAAATTTTAGTCCGATGCCTTCAGAGTATTGAAAACAAAGAGATAAAGTATGATTACTTATATATTGTTTGTTCGTGATTAGGTTTTAAGGTCCTACAGCATAATTTAGGTCATTTCAGGCGCGATCAGTTAGTCTTATTGGCAGGTTGTCTAGTTACTGAGTGAAAAAAAAATTCCACTTATTGATCAAATGATTATATGGATTCTCGCCACATTTCAAGATTTAGATTTTTTTAAAAAAATTATGTTCGTTTGATAAAAAAGTTTCAATTGATGTATATCATGAAATGAATTGAGCCACCGCTTGACAGAACCAGTAATTTCACGGGCGCCCAGCCTAAGACTCAGATTAACCTGTGCATCCGCCCAGACTGATCAACATCTTCATTGTCCGCATGAAATCAAGTTGGGCCCTTAGGTACCCATTGCGCACAGCAAAGAGAGATCAGACTATCAGGATGCTCAGTTTGATCAGAGTCTTCACTAGGCACACAGACCAAATTGTTTGTTTGTCGTGGACAGGCTCAGTTGTTATTTTTGTGTATTTTGTGGCGGTGTCCAGCCGAATTGAAAAAAAGGTAAGCGTTATGACATACTATCACAAAACAAGCGCTACGGATAACCATAGGTTTCTAGACAGGTGGAAAAGGTTTTTGGTTTGTTAAGGCTCTCGGAGTGTTGGCTGTGACTCATGTTATATATTAATACATTAATATACAATAGCCATTGCTTCTATAAGCGGACGACGAAGGTCCTCATTAGCATGCGCCACATAATTTTGTACAACGTTGTGTCGTATACGTAGCGTCTCATTAACGGAATAATGAGAGCTACTATATATTACGTTAACGTCAACCGTGAAACCGACGTAAAATGGATGTTAGCACGTCAGGGGGTGGGGTTATAAAATCTCTTCTTATGAAAAAATTAGTTCGGCGAACTACCATTTTTTATTTATAAATATCTTCAGAATTGAATTGGCTTAAAAATAGTTCAAAAAAATAATATTGTCTTTGAGCTAGATTTCGCGCAATTTACCTTTAAATGTAAATAAGGTAGGAATTCATAATTTTTCCAGAATTTACATTTCTGGCGATAATTTATTTTCTGAACATATATGCAAAACGCAACTTATATCAATTCGTAGGGCATGTTCTTACAAACATTTTGGTGTAAAAATAAATTCAAAATGTCAATTCCGGGTAAAGTTATTGCAAAAAACATGTACTTTTATGCAGATAAATAATGACGTCAAAAACGGGAAAACCATGTCGATTTCGTGACGTTATAAAAACGACAGATTTATTATGAGGCACAAACGGAAAGCAGAAACGTTCTTTAGAAAGACTAAATTTTCCACTGAGGTACTGTTTTTTTCTCTAACCCCAATTTTGAGTTTTATTGTCTTCCACCTTAAGGTGTATTAACTTACACATTACCGGTACATATCATACAAGAGGCCCACGGGCCACGATTCGCTCACCTGAGTGACATAGCCACTGCAGACATGCAGATGTTATGCAACATTTTTCCAATCCTATCATCGCAACTAATGAAAATATCATCATTTGAACAGTTCTTAGTTTTGAAGAAGAATATATGGGGCCTGACAGTCAATGGAGCATGATCATTTGAATAAACTATCAATCACATTTCAACAGAAGGATCAATGTGAAATTTGGTGGAAATTGGCTAAGTGGTTTCTGAAGAATCGTGATTTTATACATGTAAACAGCACAGTGGCACGGAAATATTATAAATACAAGAATTCCGCGGAAGGCGTCATCGCACCTGCTGGGGCAAAAGTCACAGGAGCCACAATCAGAACGTGGTTATTAAATAAGTTTATTTCATTCTTAGCAGTGCTTACTTGGAAAACTGGGTTGAAAAAAATGTAGACAAAGTGCCTAGTGGGGCACATATATTCCAGGCCAGTCCCATTCCCTCTAATGGCTATATCTTCAGCACTGACTTTTCGTATCATACAGCCCAATGATAATGGAACGTTGACGTAAAATGTGTAAAAGTCACTGGAGCATGAAATATAGGTCAAGGTCATGGGTCAAGGTACCTGCTAATTCAGTACATCAAGGAGAAGCACAATGCAGGGTATGGTGGTTGTAGGCCTTATAGTTGAGGAGTTATCAAACATTAACGTAAAATGTGTCAAATATAGGTCAAGGTCACCGGGTCAAGGTACCTGCCAAGCCAGTGCAATGAGGTGAAGCACTATGCAAGGTTTAGTGGTTGTAGGTCTTATATTTGAGGAGATACCGAACATCAACATAAAATGTGTCAAAGTCACTGGAGTGCACAATATAGGTCAAGGTCACCAGGTCAAGGTACCTGCCGAGTCAGTACATCGAGAAGAAGTGCTATATAAGGTTTGGTGGTTGAAGGCCTTACAGTTGAGGACATATGGAAGGCTGACGTAAAAGGTGTAAAAGTTAATGGAGCGCGAAATATAGGTCAAGGTCACCCAGTCAAGGTACCTGCGGAGTCCGTACATTGAGGAGAAGCACTATGCAAGGTTTGATGGTTGTAGGCCTTACAGTTGAGGAGATATTGAACGTTGACGTAAAATGTGTAAAAGGCACTGGAGCGCAAAATATAGGTCAAGGTCACCGGGTCAAGATACCTGCCGAGTCAGTACATCTAGGAGAAGCACTATGCAAGGTTTGGTGGCTAGAGGTCTTACACTTGAGGAGATCTGGAACATTGATGTAAATTATGTCAAAGTCACTGCAGCCAAAATATAGGTCAAGGTCACCAGGTCAAGGTATCTGCCAAGTCAGTACATTGAGAAGAAGCACTTTGCAAGGTTTGATGGTTGTAGGCCTTGTAGTCGAGGAGATATCGAACGTCGACGCAAAATATATCAAAGTCACTGGAGTGCAAAATATAGGTCAAGGTCACCGGGTCAAAGTATATGCCAAGTCAGTACATCTAGGAGAAGCACTATGCAAGGTTTGGTAGTTGTATGCCTTATAGTTGAGAAGATCTGGAACGTCAACGTAAATTGTGTCAAAGTCAATGGAGCGCAAAATATAGGTCAAGGTCACTGGGTCAACATACCTGCCAAGTCAGGAGGTCAGGGAGATGTGTCATGCAAGGTATGATGGTTGTTGTAGAATTGTAGTTGATTAGAATACTAACTTCGACGTAAATGTCGAACTTCGACATAACAGAACTGTTAACAGACAGACGGACGGATGAACGGACAGACGAATGGAAAAGCGGGCACCTATGTCGCAAAGTCGGGAGGTCAGGGAGATGTTTCATAAAAGGTTTGATGGTTGTTTAGTTTTGTAGTTGATTAGAATACGAACTTTGACATAAATGTCGAACTTCGACATAACAGAACTGTTAACAGACGGACAGACGGACGGACGAACAGACAGACGAATGGAAAAGTGGGCACCTATGTCGCAAAGTCAGGAGGTCAGGGAGATGTTTCATGCAAGGTTTGATGGTTGTTTAGTCTTGTAGTTGATTAAAATACTAACTTTGACATAAATGTCGAACTTCGACATAACAGAACTGTTAACAGACGGACAGACAAATGGACAGACATACGGAAAAGCAGACGCCTGTGTCGCAAAGTCAGGAGGTCAGGGAGATGTTTCATGCAAGGTTTGATGGTTGTTTAGTCTTGTAGTTGATTAGAATACTAACTTTGACATAAATGTCGAACGTCGACATAAATGTTGACAGACGGACGGACGGACGGACGGACGGACGGACGGACGGACGGACGGAAAATCGGACGCCTATATCGCACCCTGCTACAAGCAGGTGCGATAATAAACCAGATGATGGCCATCTTAGATTTCCAATCAGAACAATTTTAACTACTGTTGATCTACAAGTCACTTCGATACATTCAATATAAATGTATATGGCCCACACAAATAGGGAAGCAAATTTGACCTTGGAGGCAAAAAGGTCAAATGTCAACATAGAACCATCATTTGAGCAATTTTGGTAGATCTCCTGTCCCCCGTAATTTGTGCAAAGATTAGGACCCAGGGCTTATTTGGTTATGGAGAAGAAGATTTTTAAAGGTTTTTACCATATATGGGCATGGCAGCCATTTTGATCAATGGACCATACCCATTTTAGCAATCTTTCATTCTCCTGCCCACGGAGGCTCCGCATGAAATTTGAGCAACACTGGCCCAGAAGCTTCAGAGGAAAAGCCATTTGAAATATCAACATTTTGTCCATACAAATGTATGGGGCCCATACAAATGCATACAGAAGCAAACTTGACCTCGCCGTAAAAAGGTTAAATGTCAATGTATGACAATTATTTTAGCAACTTTGGTAGACCGCCCGTTCCAGATGATATATGCAACGATTCAGCCACAAGCCATCCTCGGTTTTGGAGAATAAGATTTTTAAATGTTTTTTCCCATGCAAATGCATAAGGAAGCAACTTGACTTTGCCGTAAAAAGGTCAAATGTCAATGTATGACCATTATTTTAGCAACTTTGGTAGACCCCCTGTCCCTGATGATTTATGCAAACATTCAGCCCCAAAGCATCCTCAGTTCTAGAGAAGAAGATTTATAAAGGTTTTTACCATATACGGGCATGGCGCCCATCTTGGTCAACGAACCATGACCATTTTAGCAATCTTTTGTTCCCCCTACCTAAGGAGGCTCCATATGAAATTTGAGCCAAATAGGCCCAGAGGCTCCAGAAGAGAAGTTGTTTGAAATTCTGAACATATTTCCCATACAAATGCATAAGGAAGCAAAATTGACCTTAACGCAAAAAGGTCAAATGTCAATGTACGACCATTATTTTAGCAATTTTGGTAGCCCTCCTGTTCCCGAAAATATATGCAAAGATTCAGCCATAAGGCAAGCTCGGTTTTGGAGAAGAAGGTTTTTAAAGGTTTTTCCCATACAAATGCACAGGGAAGCAAACTTGACCTTGCCGTAAAAAGGTCAAACGTCAACGTACGACAATTCTTTTAGCAATGTTGGTAGACCTCCCGTCCCCGATAATTCCTGCAAAGGTTCAGCCCCAAGGCATTCTCGGTTCTGAAGGAGAAGATTTTTAAAGGTTTTTACCATATATGGGCGTGGCGGCCATCTTGGTCAATGGACCGCGACCATTTTAGCAATTTTTCGTTCCCTCACCCTAAGGAGGCTCCATATGAAATTTGAGCAAAATTGGCCCAGAGGCTCCAGAGGAGAAGTTGTTTGAAATTCTGAACATTTTTCCCATACAAATGCATAAGGAAGCAAAATTGACCTTACCGTAAAATGGTCAAATGTCAATGTACGACCATTATTTTAGCAATTTTGGTAGCTCTCCTGTTCCCAAAGATATATGCAAAGATTCAGCCATAAGGCATGCTTGGTTTTGGAGAAGAAGATTTTTGAAGGTTTTTCCCATACAAATGCTTAGGGAAGCAAACTTGACCTTGCTGTAAAAAGGTCAAACGTCAACGTACGACAATTCTTTTAGCAATTTTGGTAGACCTCCCGTCCCCGATGATTCCTGCAAAGGTTCAGCCCCAAGGCATTCTTGGTTCTGGAGGAGAAGATTTTTAAAGGTTTTTACCATATATGGGCGTGGCGGCCATCTTGGTCAACGGACCGCGACCATTTTAGCAATTTTTCGTTCCCCCACCCTAAGGAGGCTCCATATGAAATTTGAGCAAAATTGGCTCAGCGGTTTCAGAGGAGAAGTCGTTTGAAAATGTTAACGGACGGACGCACGGACGGACGGACGGACGCACGGACGGACGGATGGACGGACGGACGACGGACGAAAAGTGATCACAATAGCTCATCCTGAGCAGAGCTCAGGTGAGCTAAAAACCATTTTCTGTCTTAAAATTGTTTTGTATTCTTTAAGCATTTTCAAATGACATCAATGACATTATCTTCACTCATCAAATAGTGTAATAGCATTCTAAAGGAAATTTTTCTTACACCTGGAGGAAACATTTCCTCCCAAGAAATTATCAGGTAGGACAATTTCTTGAGCTAAAAAGGTGCCATAAGGCCTGCAAAAACCAGATATGTAACTCGTTAAACCATTTCTTTGTCAGATAATATTTAAACATTTCAAGTTTCAAAACAATCACTCATTACAATTAGGGCCAAGATGGTCTTAAATTGCTACCCTGAGTTTTGCTGTCTTGTTTCAAATTCTGACAACTGTTTCAATTTGAGAAGATTTTTGAATTTCTCCATAGAGACATGTTGGGAAAATTAGCATTTTATGCTGTCCAAGTTCATTTCAGCTGTTTTAATTAAGATCAGCCACATATATTTCTTGATACTGGGACTCAACCAAGTCAAAGGGACAAAGATCAGGGTTATAGGGTGGGCGTGACAGAATTTTAACACGATGTTCCTACAGATACATGTATTCAATTACCATGGCTGAACAATGAACTGGTGTACTGTTATATAGTAGATGCATTCTCAAACACTCGTCCTTAGGCACTTTGTAGTATATTGTTGAAAAAAATGAAGTCAGAACTTTCTCCTTGTAAAATAGTCCAGTAATACAGCCACTATTTCATTACTGTTGAAATACTGAGTGTACCGGTACATGATGTGTCTGACAGTTCAACTGTATTCAATCTGAGGTCACTCATCTTTTTCACCGACCCATATTTTGTTGGTCTTTTTATTCTCAGGTTCATACAAATAAACCCAGGTTTCATCACCTGTGACAATGTTTCTCAGACACTTTGGGCCTTAAAACAGAAGTTGTGAGGCTATCTGTATTCAGTCTATCTTCTACTCTGGCAACAATAAATGGGTACCCACCAGACAGAACCATTCTCGTGCCTACACATTCTACCCGGCACAACCATTCTTGTGCCTTTCTTTTCTTCTTGCCTTTTCTTTTATATTGAAAATAAGAGCTGACAAATTGAAGCCAGATATATCAGAAAACTTCTCAATAATATACCGGGCATGTTGACAGCAGCAACATCCCTTTCTGGTTCAGATGTTGATGCCATCCCAAAATGGGATTTGTCTTGAACATTCTCCTGGCCAGCCCTAAATAGCCTCCACCATCTGGCAACAGTTCTATAAGTTAGAATATTTTCCCAATAACATTTACCCAGCTCCACTTTTATTTCAGTAGCACCATATCCAAGATTTCTGCAGATTTAGCAATATATACTGCATTCATCTTAAACATTATCACTGTTATTTGTAGCCATTTTTGACCACTGTAAATGACTAGGTTAGATTTTTATACCACAATAGTGGCGGGGTATTATGGTTTCACGTTGGTCGTCTGTGAGTTCGTCTGTCTGTCTGTTTTTCGTTTCCGGATGATAACTTGAGTAAACATCAATGGATTTTCACCAAACTTGGTATGTGCATTGATATTGTGGAGATCTGGTTTAGGATTGCTAATGGGCAAATTTCGTCAATTTCGTCTTTTGACGGAGTTATCTGCCGGAGACACGCCCATATTTTCATTTCTGGACTATAACTCGAGTAAATAACAAGGGATTTTCACCAAACTTGCTATATGCATTGACATTAAGGAGATCTGGTTTGGCATTGCTAATGGGCAAATTTCAGCAAATTTTTACGGAGTTATCTGCCCAAGACACACCTATATTTTCGTTTCTGGATGATAACATGAGTAAATAACAAGGGATTTTCATCAAACTTGCTATATGCATTGACACTAAGGAGATCTGGTTTGGAATTGCTAATGGGCAAATTTGGTCAAATTTTTACGGAGTTATCTGCCCGAGACACGCCCATATTTTCGTTTCCTGATGATAACTTTAGTAAATAACAAGGGATTTTAACCAAACTTGCTATATGTATTGACAGTAAGGAGATCAGGTTTGGAATTGCTAATGGGCAAATTTTGTCAAACTTTTATGGAGTTATCTGCCCGAGACACGTCCATATTTTCATTTCTGGACGATAACTTGAGTAAATAACAAGGCCTTTTAACCAGCCTTGCTATATGCATTGATATTATCAAGATCTGGTTTAGGATTGTTATCTGTCCCTCCGTCATTTTCTTTCCAGACATTTTCACAACAATAACTTTAATACATAAACAAATAATTGCTATGGCAGGGTATTATGCTTGCGGTGCTTTTATTGTGTCATTTATAGTTTCCTTGCATACACAACACATGCAGTGCTTACATCAGTCAACACAGAAAAGATTGCTTTATGACGTGATGTATAATATATGCATGTACAGGTTTTACTACTGCAGAAAAAGAACTATTGCCACTGCTTTTCAGATGCTCCTTGTAAGAGCTGTTTTACTTAGAAAAGTTGTACTCATAACAATTATTTCTGTACTGCATTAGAAAAAAAAAATCATTTCAGCCCATTCTACAAATAAGATCCAATGAAATCTGCAATGATTCAAAATGTAAAGTTACTCATGCTGAGTGAGTGATGGATGGATGGATTGATGGACAGATAGATGGATGGATGGATAGATAGATGAATGGACTGAAAAAAGGCTAGACAGATAAATAGACTAATACCTCTGCCATCTTTTTATCACTTATATGGATTTCTTTTTTTGAGGATGCAGACCCAAAAAGGAATTTTTTCTTCTCCTTCTCTTTAGGGCATACTTCAAATCCTTTAGGTGTCACCTTGGGTTTCTCTTTCAACTCCGCCCAAGTGTATGTGAACTCCACATTCCACTGACCAAAGATCTCACCACGACTTGAGAACAATATTCTCCTGTAAAGTAAATTTACATACAAGCATATATTTACCCATTTATGCCTCATGGACTCTTCTACCCCTCTCTTTGGACCTGTTCAATTCAAAGAGTAACTGGTTCTTGTTAACTTTTATTACAGAAATTCATGTACTTAATGCAAACAGTGTAGACCTTGATCAAAGGCTGCATTCTGCAGCATCTGATCTGCCTCTACAGGGTTTGCCAGTTTCCTTTTCATGGGATGCTAGGCATACTTGATTAAGAAATAGAAACCATTGAACCTTTCGTGTGGGACTGTGGGAACATTCAAACGTTTTTAAAAGATTGTCCTTTGTCAGAATCTACCAAACATTAACCATAAATGTACAGAAAAAATCAAAGCACTGAGAGTGCTGATGGTGGCGGTTTCCTTAATTTCTATAAGCCTCTAGACTACATATCATCTGTACTTTCATTTTGTTCAATATTGCTTGATATGTAACTAAAGCAATGCCATTTTCGCTACACCATGTGTGCATTCTGCACAATTCAGAGTAACTAGTTTCAGTATCATGAATATTTGATCCACATCACTGTGGTTCTGAACCCCTACCACATTTTTATTTAATTTCCCTGTACTGTGTACAGTGACATTATTTATAATCAGATAACACAGTTTTTTTGTTTGTTTTTTATTTTTCAAGTATGAAATACTTACGTGTTACTTATTTCTTAAAGGACTGAAAGGATTGTAAGTTGTGGGTATTCATTACAACTACCCTATCAATAACTCTCTATGAGCAGAGGCATCATACGCCCTTGGCAAGTAATAAGATGTAGCACATATGCGGACTACTGTGCAATTCTGTGCTCCAGACCTGTGTAAATTTGTAAGTGGAGTCAGCTGGAAACCAAAAAATTACCAAAAATTTCAAAGGGACATAATGCTGCTACTATTTGTTGGACTGTAATTTTGGAATAATATGTGCTGCTCCACATCATGGTCAAACTACAAATCAAGTTTCAGCTTGATTGGATGTAAACTATATGAGGAGTTAGCCGGGAACAAAAGATTAACAGAATTTTAAAGGGGCATAACTCTGCTAATATTTGGTGCACTGTAACCTCCTAATAATATGCGCTGCTCCACACCACGGTCTAACAATAAATCGCTTTTCAGCATGATTGGATGTAAACTATAGAAGGAGTTAGCCAGAAATGCAAAGTTTATGGAAATTTTTAATGGGGCATAGCTCTGGTAATATTTGATGTTTGGTAACCTCAAAATAATATGTGCTGCTCCATATTATATTCTTATTATAAATCGAGTTTAAGCTCAGTGTAAGTATTTACAAAGTTTCAGTTTGATCAGGTGTAAACTATAGGAGTTAGCCAGAAACGAAAAGATTACAGAATTTTCAAAGGGGCATAGCTCTGCTAATATATGATGGACTGTAACCTCAAATAATATGCCCTGCTCCACTTCATGGTGTAGCCGGCCTCGGTGGCTTAGTTGGATGCGCCGTCCGACTGGAGACCAGGAGGTCACGGGTTCAACCCCCGCCGAGGTCGGCAACATTCTTTCGTGGAGATTGATCATGAAATATTTTCTACGGTCATTCTCTCCCTTCCGCTGATTCAAGAAGGGCAGTTGTCAGTTTCTGGCGAAAGGTTGTGCACAATACTGGTTAACCGCTTAGAGGACTAAGCCTGCCCTGTAAACGTGTGGTTAGGTAAACTGACCGCGCTTGACATGACCATATTGGGTTGACTGGGCCGTAAAACCTCAACAAAAACAAACAAAAACTTCATGGTGTAACTATAAATCAAGTTTCAGCTTGATCCAATTTAAACTGTAGTAGGAATAAGCCGGAAACAAAAAATTTTCAGAAATTTTCAAAGGGGCATAACTGCCAATATTTGGTGGACTGTAACCTTGAAATAATTTGCGCTGCTCCACATCATGTTCTTACTATAAATCAAGTTTAAGCGCGATCAAATGTAAACTGTAGGAGGAGTTAGCTGGGGAAGTGAAAAATTTACTGAAAATTTCAAAGGAAAATAACTCTGCTGATATTTGGTGGACTGTAACCTCAAATATATATGAGCAGCTTGATATCATGGTCTAACTATAAATCAAGTTTCAGCTTGATCCGATGTAAACTGTAGGAGGAGTTGGCCAGAAACAAAAAGTTTACCGAAATATTCCAAGGGACATAACTCTGTTAATATTTGGTGGAGTGTGGCCTCAAAACAACATGCGCTGCATCACATCATGGTCTACCTATAAATCAAACTTCAGCTTGATCGGATGTAAACTGAAGGAGAAGCTAGCAAGAAACTAAAAAATTTAGCGAAATTTTCAAAGGGTCATTATTCTGCTAATATTTGATGGACTGTAACCTCGAACAAATATGTACTGTTCCACATCATGGTCTAACTGTAAATCAAGTTTCAGCTTGATCCGATGTAAACTGTAGGAGGATTTAGTCAGAAACGAAAAGTTTACTGAAATTTTCAAAGGGACATATCTCTGCTAATATTAGGTGGACTGTAACCTTGAAACAATATGCACTGTTCCACATCATGGTCTAAGTATAAATCAAGTTTCAGCTTGATAGGATGTAAACTGTAGGAGGAGTTAGCTGGAAACAAAAAACTTAAAGGAATTTTCAAAGGGGCATAACCCTGTTAGTATTTGGTGGACTGTAACCCCGAAACATTATGTGCTGCTCCACATCATGGTCAATTTATAAACCAAGATTCAGCCTGATGGGATGTAAACTGTAGGAGGAGTTAGCTGGAAACAAAAAAGTTTATGGCTACAGACCCCATAACCTAATATGCCCTGTTTGAAAAATGAGTATAATAAAAACAGTAGTGAGCTTAAAGATGTTCAGATGCATCCCCTAATTTCAGAATATTTCAAATTACGGTAAAGATATTGGCAAAATGAAAATTATGTTGAAAACCCCATTTAGAGATTCCTGAATGTTCAAAGTCTTAGTAACTGGTATTGCTATTTATACTTTGTAAAAAAGCTATCCCACAATACACTATCCTATGATGTCACTGATTCTTTTAGATTTTAAATCCTCATCATTTTATTCCAGACTGCTAATTTTAATTAAAAAAAATGTAAGTATTCTATTACTATTGATATTAAGACTTAAAATTTCAAGCTAGATTTTTTTTTTTTAAATTATGAAAACTAATATAATTAAATTCCAAAAACTTTTTTTTAAATATGAAAAATGCAAGATACAGGTTACTATGTTGGAAAAAAATTACCAAGAACAAATTTATTTTTGATAATTACATTCCAAAGATCATTACAAAATACACATAAAACTTCAGTAAAATAACTTCAGACAATGGAATTTAAATTTTAGTTTGACATAAATTTGATTTCTCAAAATTAAATTGTATCAAACTAAATATGAAAATGTATAAGCACTGCACCCTAACAAAAAGGGAAGAGACCTTTTCTCTCTGTATACATTCTTTGAATATTTTCAAATTAAATTTTTTTAAAAGATTTTTGAAAAAAATTTCATAAGAACCACTGTTGTAAGTACATGTATTTGGAATATTTTCAAATTAAAGTTTTTAAAACATTTTTTTAAATTTTTCATAAAAACCAATGATGTAAGTATTTGGAATATTTCAGTAAGGTTTTCACCAATTGACTCGCTAGTCACATGTCTTTCTTTTTAGCACATATACAACCAAAAGTGAAATAAGAGGATGTGTCTGCTTTAATCTATGAAAAATATTTGTGGTTAAAATATGGTTTCACAAAATCCAAAATCAAGCTTCGAATTCAACTGTGATTTTTGTTTGTCTCAGCTCTCTGCACTCTTCATATATAAACAAGAGGACCATGGTGGTCATTAACGCTCACCTGTGCCTAAAAGGTCACTCAATGTCTACAATATTCATTAATCTGGAGGATATAACTCCAAAATATCCATGTCCTCCACTTCTGCTAGTTTAAGGAAGATCCAGTTTTAACTGATGAAGCTATGCAGCAAACAAGTTTCTACTACCAAATACTGTCAGGGGAGATAACAAAAAAAAAAAAAAAACAACACAGCATCCAGAGTTGTGGTCCTTACATGCAACACACCTTTTTAACCCCATGTACAATTCTACCAAGTATCATCAATGTATCTTCCATGGCGCTTAAGTTATGACAATCACATGGTTTCCACTGACAAATACTGTCAGGGGAGTGAACTCAAAAACTGCAGTAGTCTAAGTTACAGTTTTTGTATACGACTAACCTTCTTACCTCCTGTTCAATCCTACCAAGTACTATCAATATATTTCAAAGGGTGTTGGACTTACAAGGTCTCTATTACCAAATACTGACAGGGGAGATACCTAAAAAATTGCAGTACCTAGAGTTGTAGATCTTGTACAAGACGCGTCTTCTCAACGTCTTGTACAATTCTCCTTAATATCATCGATATATCTGAAATGGTGTTGAAGTTATGGCAATCATAAGGTTTCCATTACCAATTACTGTCAGGGGAGATAACTAAAAACTGTGGCATCTAGAGTTGTGATTCTTTTGTGTGACATGCTTTCTCAACCTTATGTACAATCCTACCAAGTATCATCAATGCATCTGAAAAGATGTTGGAGTTACCAAGATCACAAAGTTTCTATTAGGGGAGATAATTCTAAACCACAGCACCTGGAGTTGTAGTTTATGCAACACATCTTCTCAACCTCAAGTACAATCCTACTGAGTTCAATCAATATATCTGAAAGGGTGTTGGAGTTATCAAATGCACAAGGTTTCTTTTACTAAATACTGTCAGGGCAGATGACTAAATAACTGTGGGACCTAGAGTTGTAGTTCTTGTATGTGCCACACCTCAATTCTTTCAAAAGATATGTTCTGGGAACTCAATGAAAGCATGCTACCAGGACGTTTCTAGAAGTCCTAGTTAGTACCCACAACATATGTTTACTAGGGGAAATAAGAAAATATGTACCAGCACTCCTTTAACCTGGAGCTCTGAAATGTAGACATTTCTTGTCTGATTCTCTTGATGTTAATACATTTTAAGATTTTTTTTTTATCCATTTCAAAAGGTACAAATTATCTGACCAGCAAGAGAAACTGGGCCTAATTCAAAACCATATTATTTAAGTAGTTGTGGTCATGATACACTCAAATTACACAAACCTTATTCCAAACTCATAAATCTGTAAAATAATGATGAATCAGAATGTTCAGACCAACAGACATGGACCCCAGAATAAAGGGTATAATCAGGCATCCATGGACAGTAAGCCTTACTTGGTAAGCAAGCTTTGCCCACCATGCCCATAAGCCTGAACAAAAGACATGTAGGTAGAAGTGTTATGTCCGGGATTTTGGAAGTCTACTTATGAAATCAGTAAAAAAAGTAACCATTTCTTCAAATCAGAATATTTTCTGACTAATTTTTATGAGACAACTAATCTATCTATATTCCTTGCATTCATTACTGTTTTTGCCTGGCAAGAAATAGAAACAAAATACTGGGCCTATTTACACACAAACACACACACACACAAATGGATAACTTAAGCATGTGTCATAAATTAATGTATTCATTTCTTGAAAAGCTTAAATTATGGGGAATATTCACCAGATAATCTATTTATCTGAGGACTCTTGGTACTAATTCATTTAATAATGTAACTCTTATATAAATGGCAAGAAATAAGAACAAATACCTGTTTGCTTTAAAAAGTTACAAAGTGTATCTTAATAAATGTGCTAAAATCTGATGACAAAATACAGCTGTATTGCGTTATGCATATTCTGGTATATTTCCACAAGACAAACAATCAATTTGAGGATTTCTTGTGTTCATTTCAATTTGGAGAGTTAAACTCTGTATAAATATGAACAAATAAAAATCAAAATATAGCCTTACTCTTAAAAATGTACACTTAATATAGCTCAAACAAGTGGACAGGGTCACTTATACTGATATATCTGGACAAAATATTACAAATTGAGGCATAATTACTTATAAGTTATCGATTTTAAAGTTAACACATTATTTATTTTTACTTCGATTGCACAGAAAGCTCAGCAATCTTATGCACTTGTTCTATAAAACATGGATGTTGGTGTTTCGTGAATGTGTGTTAGAGGAACCCAGATTACACAGGGAAAACCATCGACCAGCGCTACCCTATCCTGTTTTATGCCTGATCCTGGTGCCCCATAAATCCAATGTCGGCTGCAGTGAGTTATTCACATTGGGCACCATTAAAGGACACTAAGGAGGGAAAGTGTGTTGGATGTAGGACTGAAACCTGTGACCTCTAGCTTGCAAGTGCTCTACCCAACTGAGCTAACCAGATGGCTGTACCCCCAAGCACCACACCAGGATTTTTGGATGCCTGAATAAGATTAATGTGTGTGTGTGTTTTGATGATTTTTTTTTTTTTTTTTTTTGATTTGGGTTTTATGTCTCTTTCAAGAATATTTCACTTATATCGAGCCAATCGTTCATCAAAGGTGGGCGAAAACCGGAGTACCCGGGGGAAAACCACCTGATCATCCGTAAGCAGAACACGGCTTTCCCACATGTGACGTGACCCGAGCGAGACTCGAACCACAGCGGTGAGAAATGATGAAATTTTAGTATCAGTTTATATTATAAATATTCTGTATGCATATGTGTGTGCAGTGTTGGGGCCTAGAGGTTGACAAAACATGGAACTGTCATGGATTCATGGAATAACGGAAAGTTCCGAAAAAAGTACTGAAATGTCCGTAGTATTGGACTATAGTCACCCAAATGGTCCCAGCCTTGTACATGGAGTTAACAAAACATGAAAACATTGGCACTGTTGCATCTTCCAAATTGTATTCAGCATTCCCATTTACCCTCAGCAGAGGGGTTTTTATCCCCTCAAAATTTGTCTTATACCCCTAAATTTGAAAAGCGTAGTATACTGCTTTACAATGGGCGTACAAAAAAAAAAAGAGAACAGAGCAGATTTACCCCCAGTTTCAAAATGCAGTGGGAATCCTGATATTAACAGCAGTGCTTTCACTGAATTTCCAAGCAAGCCAGAATCGAGAAAAAAAAAACGTCTTTATATACAGGCCCACAAGATCCCACTACAATCTGATGTTCCAGTGCACAAAATGTCAGCACTGGTTCCATCCAGAGTGCCAAGATATCAAACTGAAAGCGTGCCAGTTGAAACATTCAAGAACTATTGGATGTTTTGAATGTTGACTAAAATGAAAACTTGCATGTAGCAACTGAGTAAATGTTATCAATTTATTCTAATGGATCTATTTCCTTTCAAATTCTCTGTTAATACTACTACTGAATGTCTTTTCTAGCGACTGATTTTGCTTCTTTTTCCCGGCCTTGCACTTAATACTTTTCATGCATATGTGTATCTCTGATATACTAAGGAGCTTCCATGGAACTTTACCATATCACTGATACAAAATTTAAATGACTGACAGACCTTGACCACGGAACTTTCATGGATTCATGAAGTTTTTAAGGATTCACTGAAGTTCCTTAAACTCATAGAACTTTCACAGATTTACAGACAGTTACAATAACTCTTGTCATATAAATTTAGCAAAAGATGAGTGATAAAATAAAATCCTGTGGTGATTGGCGGGACTGTCGGCCTGGTTAGCTCAGTTGGTAGAGCACCTGACTTGCAAGCAGGGGGTCGCGGGTTCGAGTCCTGCACCGGGCACACTTTTTCCTCCTTAGTTTACTTTAATGGCGACGAGGTAAAATGGTGAGTGGGGGGAAAGGCTAGAAACTGATAGTATGTTCAGCTGATGCCTTGTACTTAAAAGTTAAAAGGGGGAGGAGTGTGGTGATTGGCGGGACTGTCAGCCTGGATAGCTCAGTTGGTAGAGCACCTGACTTGCAAGCAGGGGGTCGCGGGTTCGAGTCCTGCACCGGGCACATTTTTTCCTCCTTAGTTTACTTTAATCCCCTTATAAACACAAAAAATCTTCGGGGTATATATAACGATAATAACTCCAAACATTCCATATAAAATGCCATTTCCCTGTTTTTTCATGGGCGTTATCAATTAGATTTTGAGGGTCCCAAATTTTGTTTTGTACTTTTAAAGCTCATAAATTTTTCCTGATAACTGAGAATTAGAATGTGGGTCAACAATATTTCAGTCATTAATGATATTGCCTCCAGATTTGTGGGACTTTTACCCAACCTGATCACATGATGAACTCAGGCCCTGCTTAAGCAGGTCTGCCTTGGAGGCTACAGGCAGCCCATCTACTTCGCGGGCCCCAATGGGCGGGGGCCGTGGTTCCTGAATATCCGATAATTAGTGAACCTCGGTAATAGGCATCTCACTGACGATACACTAACCGTTGGCCTCCTGAAACGCATTTTACTGCTTCAGGATATTTTGCTGGAGATCTTGAAACTTTTCTGCTTTTCGGACGTTATTTTTAGCGAGCCTATACATGAACGACAAAAAATCTTCGAGAAAATATAATTTCTATCGAAGAAAATAATTACTATGGCGGAAATCAGTGTGATTGGGTCTGACGATTCACAGTTTTCTTAGTATCCGGTATATCTGGAAGGCACAAAGTGACAGGCACAGTGGCCTGGTGGCACCGCAAAAATGTAAATAAAACGTTATTTTTATTTATTTTTATCTTTTTTTTATTCATTTATTTTGTCAAAAAATATTTATAAATAATTTTCATAAAAACATATATTAAAGCGAACGTTTAGGAAAAACGTGCTGCTAAATACATATGTAACCGCACTGTACTTTACTTTTTCGAAAATATTCATGCGAAGTGATTTCGGCCGAAACTGTTTATGGTGAATAGCCTAAAAAACTGCTGATGCTTTATCACATATTTATACCTTTCTTTGATACGCTTTCGGAGACTTTCGGAGAATTTTTTGCATCAATTTTCAAATTCTCTGCCTCAGAAGGTTCTGGAGGCTGAATCAAGTTCCACCATTTGTTTATTTTGACTGGTTCCCTCACCCTATAGCTCAATACTTCGCATATAGAACACAGGAAACCAGTTAATTGTTTATTCTGTTTATATTCGTCCACCGAGATTGCGCTCAACATCATTAAATTATTATTTCTTCAAAAGTTTGAAGTTTTCTTTGTTTTGTACATTCGGTCGCTCTTTATAATTATCAGAGTGTAGAAGGCTTACATGTTTGAATGCAGAATTAAGCGACATCAGCGTCAGTATGGAACTACTTTTTAGGAAGTTATTAGGTTTCCAATTTTGAGAAGACGGATTGTAGAAATTCCGTATAGTAAATTTGGCGGCGGTAAACCGCCACCAAAAAAAGAAATAAAAAGAAAAACAAGAGGCCCACGGGCCACGGTTCACTCACCTGAGTGACATAGCCACTGCAGACATGCAGATGTTATGCAATATTTTTCCAATCCTATCATCGCAACTAATGAAAATATCATTATTTGAGCAGTTCTTAGTTTTGAAGAAGAATAAATGGGCCTGACAGTCAATGGAGCATGATCATTTGAATAAACTATCAATCACATTTCAACAGAAGGATCAATGTGGTGGAAATTGTCTAAGTGGTTTCTGAAGAATCATGATTTTATACATGTAAACAGCACAGTGGCAGGGTAATATAATAAATATAAACCAGATGATGGCCATCTTAGATTTCCAATCAGAACTATTTTAACTACTGTTGATCTACAAGTCACTTCGATACTTTCAATATAAATGTATATGGCCCATACAAATGGGGAAGCAAAGTTGACCTTGGAGGTAAAAGGTCAAATGTCAACATAGAACCATTATTTTAACAATTTTGGTAGATCTCCTGTCCCCCATAATTTGTGCAAAGATTAGGGCCCAGGGCTTATTTGGTTATGGAGAAGAAGATTTTTAAAGGTTTTTACCATATATGGGCATGGCAGCCATTTTGATCAATGGACCATGCCCATTTTAGCAATCTTTCATTCTCCTGCCTAAGGAGGCTCCGCATGAAATTTGAGCAACACTGGCCCGGAGGCTTCAGAGGAAAAGCCATTTGAAATTATCAATATTTTTTCCATACAAATGTATAGGGCCCATACAAATGCATACAGAAGCAAACTTGACCTCGCCGTAAAAAAGGTCAAATGTCAATGTATGAAAATTATTTTAGCAACTTTGGTAGACCGCCCGTTCCAGATAATATATGCAAAGATTCAGCTACAAGCTATCCTCGGTTTTGGAGAATAAGCTTTTTAAATGTTTTTTCCCATACAAATGCATAGGGAAGCAAACTTGACCTTGCCATAAAAAGGTCAAATGTCAATGTACGACCATTTTTTTAGCAAATTTGGTAGACCCCCTGTCCCCGATGATTTATGCAAAGATTCAGCCCCAAAGCATCCTCGGTTCTAGAGAAGAAGATTTTTAAAGGTTTTTACCATATATGGGCATGGCCGCCATCTTGGTCAACGAACTGTGACCATTTTAGCAATCTTTCGTTCCCTCTATCTAAAGAGGCTCCATATGAAATTTGAGCAAAATTGGCCCAGAGGCTCCAGAGGAGAAGTTGTTTGAAATTCTGAACATTTTTCCCATACAAATGCATAAGGAAGCAAAATTGACCTTACCGTAAAAAGGTCAAATGTCAATGTACAACCATTATTTTAGCAATTTTGGTAGCCCTCCCGTTCCCGATGATATATGCATAGATTCAGCCATAAGGCACGCTCGATTTTGGAGAAGAAGATTTTTAAAGGTTTTTCCCATACAAATGCATTGGGAAGCAAACTTGACCTTGCCGTAAAACGGTCAAACGTCAACGTACGATAATTCTTTTAGCAATTTTGGTAGACCTCCCGTCCCCAATGATTCCTGCAAAGGTTCAGCCCCAAGGCATTCTCGGTTCTGGAGAACAAGATTTTTAAAGGTTTTTACCATATATGGGCATGGCGGCCATCTTGGTCAACTGACCGCGACCATTTTAGCAATTTTTCGTTCCCCCACCCTAAGGAGGCTCCATATGAAATTTGAGCAAAATTGGCTCAGCAGCTTCAGAGGAGAAGTCGTTTGAAAATGTTAACGGACGGAGCACGGACGGATGACGGACGAAAAGTGATCACAATAGCTCATCCTGAGCAGAGCTCAGGTGAGCTAAAAATAACAACAGTTTTATAATACTAGAAAAGGTTTTTAGAAACAAAAAAAAAAACAAAAAAACATCGTCTTGTGCTGTTCTACATCCCTACCAAGTATTGTCAAGGTCTCTGTGATTTGCATATCTCCTTAAATACATTTTGTAAAACAACACAAATTACTAGTCCTACCTATTCCATATATCTACCAAATATTATCAAAATATTTGCAAGGGCATTTGAGTTACAGAACAGATACAAAATTACTGCAAAACTAACTTGTCATTCATTGTTAAAACCCAGAGCAGACTGCAGTGCAGAAAGCGAGAAAATCACTAAATATTTGCAAAATCCCACACATATCGTGCAACTGATGCATGGCAAGAGTACAGCTTACTATATATAAACTCAGGAACACAGTCCAATTTGAAGGACAATTAGACAAGGCAAAAGATCCGTTTGTATGTTCGGTGAGTTGTAAATTTATATTAATATTCTTTTATTGTTTGTAGGTTTTTCTGTTCAAATTGCAAAAGCAGGAAAATGTCCGTGTCTGAATAGTAAACCTATAAAGTATATATTGCAGTGCATGCTAGTCCGATTCTGCATATGTTACCTAGGTTATTTCAGGAATGCCAATTTGATTGTGTTGCAGTTTAACGACACATCAACCTTTGTGGGTCATTTTGTGTTGTGTCCCAGAGAAAGGGAGAAAGAGATAGAAGAGATAGTAGATGAGATAAAAGAGAGGCACAGGGAGAAAAAAGAACAGGGAGAAAAAGAAAGAGGAACAGGAAAGAAAGTGAAGAAACAGAAGAAATGAAAACATTCCCCCTATACCATTGCCTGCTACAAGGATAGCAGGCCTTGCTCAACTGTACGCCAATATCAGTAGGACACTCCGGTGACATAAGATACATGACACCTTTGCTACACCCGACCACCCCCTCATGAATGCCTAGCAGGCTGTGCTAGGTTGAGCAGTCTGGTCGGAATTTCTCAGGTTGCAAGAATTGTAACTGCTACTGGGATACGGAGCAGGCAGCACAGGCATGTGTGGTTTTGAAGCAGCAAGCTCACGGTATAATTTAGTTTATACACATAAAAATGGTGCAGGATCGGAATAGCCAATGTAAAATGTGAGATACCATAAGAATCGCGTAGGCCAGAAATTGAAGTTTACATACGCATACACAATACACAAACATATGCACGAATATACTGACATGCATACAGCCACATACATACACAAAGCTTTTTTTCTCTTTCTTTCTAAGTTTAATAGTAACTGAATTAATTAAGAAATGTTGATAAATTTTAGATACTGCACAAAAACCACGCAGGTTTTTTTTGGGCACGTTTTTTTCTCCGTAACAGAAACAGATGAAACAATTAAAATATATAAGGAATACTCTAAAATGGACTGAAAAAGAATGAAACAAATGAAACAGACCAATAGCAGTTCTCACTGATGGTCTGTTTCATTCGTTTCATTTGTTACGAAACAGGATGAAACAGTTCAAACACCTTGGTCAGTGCTTGTTACGAAACAGGGTGTAACGTAATGTAACAATGAAACAGATACTTTTCTTAGCCAAGCATTTTTTTTTTATAAGCCCATTTCTGTTTCGTAACAAATGAAACCAATAAGATATAGAGGAAAATCTCTGAAACAGGATGAAACAGACCCAAAAATTTAAAATATGCTCGTTACGAAACAGAGTGAAACGAAATGAAACAATGAAACATTCATCTTTTTTTTCTGTAAACCCATATCTGTTTCGTAACAAATGAAACGAATAAGATATATAAGAAAAACCCTGAAACAGGATGTAACAGTGCAAAAGACTTGTTCAAAGCTCGTTACGAAACATGGTGAAACGGAATGAAACGATGAAACGTACATCTTTTTTTTTTATAAACCCATTTCTGTTTCGTAACAAATGAAATGATTAAGATATATAGGAAAAACTCTGAAACAGGATGTAACAGACCAAAAAATTTAAAATAATCTCGTTACGAAACAAAGTGAAACGGAATGAAACAATGAAACATTCATCTTTTTTTTTTTATTAACCCATTTCTGTTTCGTAACAAATGAAACGATTAAGATATATAGGAAAAACTCTGAAACAGGATGTAACAGACCAAAAGACTTGTTCAAAGCTTGTACGAAACAGGGTGAAACGAAATGAAACGATGAAACATCATCTTTTTTTTTTTTATAAACCCATTTCTGTTTCGTAACAAATGAAACGATTAAGATATATAGGAAAAACTCTGCAACAGGATGTAACAGACCAAAAGACTTGTTCAAAGCGTGTTACGAAACAGGGTGAAACGGAATGAAACGATGAAACATACATCTTTTTTTTTTATAAACCCATTTCTGTTTCGTAACAAATGAAACGATTAAGATATATAGGAAAAACTCTGAAACAGGATGTAACGGACCAAAAGACTTGTTCAAAGCTCGTTACGAAACAGGGTGAAACGGAATGAAACGATGAAACATACATCTTTTTTTTTTATAAACCCATTTCTGTTTCGTAACAAATGAAACGATTAAGATATATAGGAAAAACTCTGAAACAGGATGTAACAGACCAAAAGACTTGTTCAAAGCTCGTTACGAAACAGGGTGTAAAGAAATGTAACAATGAAACATCATCTTTTTTTTATGGAAAATTTGTGTTGTTCAGCCTGCATAATCAATATTACAATGTGATATATATATAATATTTTAAGTGTTCCGATTTCATCTGATCAGGGCACCGAGTTTATAATAGTTGGAGTTGATCCAATACTACTCTCCCTCTGATTGTTATCTGAAAGTCAGAGGTGTTTGACATTAGTAATGTCAGTGACATTTAGGGTTGTGACATTTGGAGCATCATGTCCCTGATTGTCATTCATACATTATTTATCATTTGTGTATGTATGGAAATGGAGCTTGCATATGATGTTATGACGTTAAGCGGACGGCATTGCCGACGCTCACCGTCGACCGCTTCGACGTCATTAATAGGGATAGAGGTCACGCATGAGTTTTTTGTTCGTGTTGAGGTTTTAAGGCCCAGTCAACCCAATGGGGCCATGTCGAGCGTGGTCAGTTTACCTAACCACATGTTTACTGGGCAGGCTTAGTCCTCTAAGCAGTTAACCAGTATTGTGCACATTCTTTTGCCAGAAAGGGAGAGAATGACCGTAGAAAATATTTCATGATCAATCTCCACGAAGAATGTTGCCTACCTCGGCGAATGTCGAACCCGCGACCTCCAGCAGATGCACATCCAACTGCGCTACCGAGGCCAGCCGCACGTGAGTCATGTCAACGTCAGTTCCCCAACTGTGCCAACATGAAGAGATTTGCGTAAAATTGTGTGAAGTGCTATATTGTGTTAATGTCTGTATTATTATATGTGTTGTGAATATTACAAGTAAAAAAAAAATTGTAAAAATTCTAACTTTGTTAGAGTCTTCTGTGTAGTGGTACAGTTAGCCATTGCCCAACCCGGAGCTTAATCAAATTGGAAGTCACCCTCGGTGCATCTTGGCTTAACATTCATATACGTGACACATCGCATCCATTTCTACATTCATATACACAAAGTTTGAGTTGTTATTCATATATGTGACATGTCATCTTAACCTGTTCTACATCTCTACCAATCATCACAACAGAAAAATGAAGTTTTTTAAAAGTAAAACATATTTTAACGAGTAATACTTAACCTATAGATAATGTGCTATTCTATTCTATTCTGTTTTCACACCTTCCACAGAAAAAACGACCTTTCAGTCGTTAATTAAAGTCTTAAACCAGAAGGTCCCTTAGGCAGTTACCTGTGTGACGTAACTCTTCCCGCTCAATTGACCACGTGTCAGTTTCTTTTATGTGTAAAACAATAGACACAATTAGGAGAGATAAGCGAGGGTGGGCGGAGGGAGATAATTGATTATCTATAGGTTAAGTATTACTCGTTAAAATATGTTTTACTTTTAAAAAACTTCATTTTAACTTCATAATACATTAACCTATAGATAATGTGCTAGAATTTGCAGAATAGGAGGGAGGTGCTCTCCTAATTCTAACACCAATAATATCTCACCACTTCTGGTTAAGACTCAGGAAACTCAAAGGAATCAGATACATTCTAATTCTATATTTAATAGAAAGAATGGTCTAGATTCACAAAATAGCTTTAAGGTGTTATGATCTAACAACCTTATATATATTAGTAGACTCTAGAGGAAGCCAGTTCTTAAGTCTCAGAGACCTAACATCGGCCCCCCCCCACTCTTTTTTTCTTTTTGGAAAACAACAATTGGCTTCAAAAAGAAAAGGGAGTCATTGAGACATAACATAAATATTCCATCGCAAAGTAAGCTAGGAATATAGAAAATTTTGAAAACAAAATTTGTAAAACAAAAAGCCAAGACCATACACTGTAAGTAGTCTATGTAGGATCTTGAATAAATAAGGAAAAGTCTACTCGGTGGAGTTTCCTATAGATAACTGACATATGTAGATATTTTGGATAAAATTCTAGATATGTGAAGCTATGTAATTGTAATAGTCTAAGCTATTAGAATTATAAACTAATTAAATTCTGTTAATTGGAGCGACAGGACAGTTTCCAATGAACAGACACAGACTTAAAATAACCATAATGTGTAATTATTTCCCTTGATCAAATTAAAGAAGGGGAGATAATAAAAGTAGATGGAGTTAACTTAACTATAACTAAGTTATCCATCGGAAGAAAAAAAAAGTATAGACAAACATAATGGTTAAAACTATTGCTAGACTAATTGTATAACGAATTTTTAGTCAAGCAATAAAATAATACAGAGTTTGCGTATAACTGCTGGGAAGAAAAAACAACCTAAACCACTGATAATTAGTTTTGTCATAGACATATAAAAGCGTTTGATGTCCTGACAAAAAATAAAGAATAAACTGTCAACATCATAACTAAAGAGTTTGACAGAGAATAAGAGAGATAAGAATAAGGTTGATCGCAGCAAACTGTATGACGGTCATAGTTTGGCTAAATCTTACCGTATTGATAAGATTAAACAATAATAAATAAGCTGGATAGAATCTTTCTATACCAGAAGATTGCCATGAAAAGTACTCCTGAGTAAATAATCATGGAAATCAAGAAATGTTAAAAATCCACTTTGATACGAATCAAAATGTTCATAAAAAGAGAAGGACTCAGAGAAAAAGTAATAGTGTGATAATCTCTGAAGAAAGATTATACAATAATACTGATTATTAATCTCAAAAAACACTTAATTTAAAAGTTAAGAGATAGTATTACTATTCTATACTCATATTTAAGAATAGTAAGAAATATATTAATACTAAATAAAAATTATACTACTGAACAAAATTCCCGCTATAAATCATAGGTTAAGCGTAACTATTATTTAAGCAAGGAATTATTAAACATATAACTCTCTATAAAATTACTGCCCGGAAATTTTATAGATAAACATTCAATCAAATTTTTTAGAATTGAATATTAATAGAATAAAATCTATGTCTTCATAATTGGTAATTCCTGAAATATCAAATTACGTACTCGCAAATGAGTTCAGGAAGAAAATACATATATATACTCTCGAGATCTATGTGTAAACCATAGAGAGTAATAATATTATTACCGCGATCCCTGACGGAAGGGTAAAAACATGTATATGAAAGAGATAATAATTAATTTAACGTCATATAGGTTTAAGATAAAATTTGTTTAATCTTTAACCAATATGCAGCAACAGTGACTCGATATTCTGTATTCGTACGTAGAAAAGGAGTACTTAGACATTAGAATTTTGAATGATTGAAATAGAGATAATGGGATCTAAAAGGATGTATCTCCATGAACTGAATCGAAGGATAATATCCATTCTAAAAAACTAGGGCTTGTTTTAGGCTTAGTTTAACAAGCGTAGAATTGAATTATTTTCAAGTATTCATGAAGTCGTTATGCTCTGAATACTGAGAAAAATGTTAAAATATTGTTTAGGAAATAAAAAAGTGACTGTTCCACAATGTTAGCTAGATTTAAACCTGGAACGTAGCGAGAAGGTCAATCTAATTTAAAAGTAAGATGAGAAAGATAAATAATGAAGATAGATATATAAATATCGGAATAATATATTATCTCCAACAATTATCAAATAATCTGAATGTTTAAAGGCCTAAATACTACTCGAAAGTTTATTTACCGAATGTATAATCGGAGAAAACTTTCAGTATGTTCAAAAACGTATCACAAAAGTAAGATCTGACCAGGAAAAGTAGGTGCAGCACTTACTAAGTTGTGAAGTTAATATAAACATATTTTATATTATAAATTGAAGCAGTGCATTTCAAAATCATCGACATCTTGAAATGACTTATTGTGTGGAAAAATAAATAAATATCCAGTTTCGGAAAGATATTTATCTATATATATAGACCATTTTTGATGCGGACTGGAAATCAAGATATTAATCTTTGCATTATTCGCAAACTGAACTTGAACTCTTAGCGAGAATTACTATGATCCCTTTAACGAATGTAAACATAAAGGAGGGGTAAAGAGATAATTAAGAGTGTCTTAATTCTTTACCGGCTCGTATACTAATAATTAAGGATGTTTTCCCTTTTGTCTAAGCCTAGACTATAGACTGATTAATATAATTATAATAATATCTGCTATTATGAGGTAAACTCTCGTTAATTAACCTCTAAGCATATATCAAAAATATATATCAACATAATCTAGAGCTTCGGTAAGTTTAGAGGAAGGAAATGATTGACTTTGGCAGTTTCTGAATAGTTACAAAGTCAATAAAACAAAATATCAAAAGGAAAATATTGTATATAAAATCTAATTTAGGCAATAATAATCTGTCACGTACTGAATAATTAATGCCTTTACTAAATATGTATCCATTGTCAATACCAAAGTGCAAGAAAATTTTGAATGACATGGACTCTAGTTATAAATAAAATATTAGAGGTATAGAGCTAGTCGAAGCAAAACTATTCCTCAATAAGATAAAGTAGACCTATAATATACGAGGATTAATTGGGTCTAGAATTATAATCATAATAAAATTATTATTCCAATATGAAGAATCTTCAGCGTAATAGATTCTTACTGAGGCAAAAATATCTGGTATATTGCTATCGTAGTCTTAAATGATCCAGAAGAAAAAATAAAACAGGCAAAGTAAAGAACGTATCGAATTATATCTATGCCTAAATATAAGATTTTTTTCTTATTTATTATTTTATAGCAGAGTTTAGACAGAGCACGACTGACCTAGACTCTAATATAATCAATCAAAAGATAGTATAAAATAGAATAATAGCTTATCGGATCAACTATTTTCCATGTAGAAAAGGCAAAAGGAAAATATGTACCTCAACTAGAATTTTAAATCGCAGTAATCTAGAGAGGTAGCGAATAAATAAATAAACTGTTAATTTATTTATCTGGTTGGTGTAAATTTCCGATACCTTAAGAATGAAAAATTAATAGAAAGTAGAAAAGATCGATTGCTACTTTCTTGTCAATTTACTCCTTAGATTACATGCTGATTACATATCGGAGCATGTAGAAGAAAAACAGGGGAGGAAAAAAGAAAATTTTTTTATATTTCGTGTATATTTTTCTTCTTATAAATAACGACAGTTTTATAGTTCACCTTTGCCCTAGAGCCGAATAAGGTGAATATGTAAGAAGTTCATCTCTTTGTAGCGAATAAAAGAGATATAATTATAGCTGGAAGTATCTTCTACACTTAGTGAATGAATTGCGAATTTGATCGTAACCGATAATTCTTAATTCATTTTCAATAATAAATATATATATAGAATTTAAGTCAAGTTCAAAAGTGACTGGACAGAATTCAACAATATAAATGGCTACTAGGTATTAGAACCCATCGCTGTCATTCAATAACCTATAATCCAAGACTATACATGTCTATAGTGGTTATAAATGAATATATCTTGAGCGAGTACTAGTGAATACTACTCGCACACTAGTAATCCGACACAAAGTCTACGAAACTACTGCCCGGTGGAATTTCGTTAGAATGACCTGGCACTACTCTACGAAGTGCCTCCCGATGAAATTTTCGTTAGAGCCGGAATTTAAACGCTGTCTAGCGAATTAAAGAGATAAAACATCATTTGAATGACCTGGCACTAGTCTACGAACTGCTGCCCGGTAAGAATTTTGTTATAGTCGGAAGTTTAACTCTTTCTAGCGGATAAAAGAGATAAAACATAAGTTAATTTAAAATATTAATGGAATTACACACCTATAATAAGTCAATGGAATATTAAAAATTCTAGTCTGATTTGGGAAAGACTGTACAGAATTTTTTTGTATAAAAAGTTATTATGTATTTCACTTAATAACCTATATCCATTGACTTAAACGTGAATGGAGCTCTATGAACGATAATAGATTGTTCGGGAATTAGTAATCATTATTTTGACACTAGTTACCCGACACAATGACCGGACACTAATATTCGTAACTGTTGCCCGGTAAAGTTACAAGTAATTTGACAAATTGATCGGATAGTAGTATTCGTAACTCTAGTCCGATGAAAAAGGGAGATTATATATGAAAACTGAGCGGGCACAAGTATTCGAAACTTTTTCCCGAAGATAATTAATAATTAGGCAAAAATTGACCAGACACTTTCTGTAAAAGTTTGCCTGGTGAAAAATCAGAAATAATATAATAATATGACCGGGTATAAGTATCAGAAATATTACTGATACTTTGCCCAGTGAAAAAAATTTTTAATAATTAGACATAATGACCGGAAGTTAGTATACGTGACTATTTTGTCCGGTGAAATATGTCAGAAACTAAGTCTTTCCAGAAAATAATTAAATTATTGACTGGAGACTAGTTGACTGGTGACTGGTGACTGGGTGACTGGTGACTGGGTGACTGGTGACTGGTGACTGGGTGACTGGTGACTGGTGACTGGTGCCTGGTTGACTGGCACCTGGATGACTGGTGACTGGTGCCTGGTTGACTGGCACCTGATTGACTGGTGACTGGTGAAGCTGATTGACTGGAGCCTGGGTGACTGGTGACTGGTGACTGGATGACTGGTGACTGGTGACTGGTGGACTTAGACTTTATAGGATACTAAGTACCCAAAGATGCCACCTTGATGGGTCTTACCCCGGCAGTATAGCCATATGGGGTGGGGCTCCCATCAGTAAAGAATTGTCTTATAACCCATCAAGGGTTGACAAGTTCTTTACAATCAGCTTCTCCACCATGAGAATCTTTAGCCAACTGAAGATCTCTGCAAACAAAAGTCCAGGAAAAAAAACATATCGTAATTGCTGAATAACCTGGAACGAAAAGAACAAAAATATTCTGCAAATATAAACACGACTATCGAACCGATGGCGCACGAGCGTTGTGCCGAAAAGCGAGAGTCGCCAAAACGCATGTGGAAAAAGACCAGTCAAAAATACATGAAATCGAAAATTGAAAATTTAAAATAATAACACAGAAAGTGAAAGGAGTGATAAATAAACAAAAGAAACACAAGGATACATAAATTTATCCGTGAGGAAAGAAATAATCCAAATTTCTATCACAGGTAAATAATCCTTGTTGAATTTCTTTGTCCACAGAAAAGAAACTGACACGTGGTCAATTGAGCGGGAAGAGTTACGTCACACAGGTAACTGCCTAAGGGACCTTCTGGTTTAAGACTTTAATTAACGACTGAAAGGTCGTTTTTTCTGTGGAAGGTGTGAAAACAGAATAGAATAGAATAGCACATTATCTATAGGTTAATGTATTATGAAGTTAAAACAGATTTGCTAATGGTTGAACGTTTTACCAATATACCAGTTAACCACTGTTTGAACAACAAAAATATTGTAATGCAGTTCAACTTTGACAGAACGATTCTTTTGTATCAATTATTCATTCCACAAACTTATCCATTCAATGTAATTTGCATCTGAAATCCAAATATTTTTACAAAATCTATCGTGTTTCAAAATTAAAAGTAGAATGTTTTCACGGTGGTGCTGTTTCCGGTGTATCGGTAAACTCCTGTCTTCCAAAACTTCTATCTTCTTGTAAGTGACACATCCTCTCGTCCTATTCTACATATATACCAGGTTTCCTCAAAATATTCCAAAAGGCATTCAAGTTGTAGAGCAGACACAAAATCATTGCCCAATCTTTGGCAAATATGACAAGGGGAGATAACTCCAAAAGTAAGAAAGCCAGAGTTGTCATTCTTGTATTTCTGACACATGGTCTCATCCTGTTCTATGTTTCTACAAAGTATCATCAAAATATTGTGAAGGGTATTCTAGTTACAGAGCGGACACGAAATGAAATTCAAACACAAAAATGGGAGATAACCCTGAAAGTATGAAAGCCAGAATTGTCATTCTTGTACGTAACACGTTGTCTCGTCCTCTTCGTTATTGCTACTAAGCAAAATTAAAATAATCCAAAGGGTACTGGAGTCACAGAGCGGACACAAAATCAAATTAAAACATGAGACGGGGAGATAATCCCTTAAGTAAGAAAACCAGAGTTGTCATTCCTGTATGCAACATGTTGTCTCGTCCTTTTTTACATTTCTACCAAGTGTCATCAAAATATGGCGAAGGGTATTTGTGTTACAGAGGGGACACAAAATCAAATTCAAACACAAGAAGGGGAGATAACTCCAAAAGCAAGACAGCCAAAGCTATCATTCTTGTATGCAACATGTCGTCTCGTCCTGTTCTTCATTTCTACCAAGTATTATTAAAATATTCCAAAGGGTATTTGACTAACAAAGCGGACACGAAATCAAAGCATAATCACTGTCAAATATAACAAAGGGAGATAACTCCAAAAGTTAAAAAAAGGCAGAGTTGTTCATTCTGTATGTAATATGTCGTCTGGTCCTGTTCTACATTTCTACCAAATAACATCAAAATATTCTGAGTTACAGAGTGGACACAAAATCAATTTCAACAAGAGTTCCGCAAGCAGGGCATTATACACCCATGGCAAGTAATAAAATGTAGCACATAAACTGACTCCTGTATAATTCAGTGCTCCGGGTGTAAACTCTAAATGGAATTAATTGGAAACAAAAAAAAAAAAAAAACATTTCAAAGGGACATAACTCTGCTGATATTTGGTGAACTGTAATCTCAGGGTCCAAGCTAGCCCAGAAACTTAGGGAGAAGTGACTTCTCTATTATACCTATTATAAAATAAAATATGCACACTATTTCCTCTAAACAATATGCTGCAAAACAATTATGGAATTACAAAAAGGGGCATAACTCTGCCAATATTTGGTGCACTGTAACCTCGAAATAATATGCCTTGCTCCACATCATTGTGTAACTATTTAATAAGTTTCAGCTTGATCGGAGGGAAACTGTAGGAGTTAACCAGAAATGAGAAATTTACAGAAATTTTTAAATGAGTATAACTGCTAATATTTGGTGCACTGTAACCTCAAAACAATATGCGCTGCTTCAAATCATGGTCTAACTATAAATGAAGTTTCAGCTTGATCAGATGTAAAATGTAGGATGAGTTAGCCGGAAATGAAAAGTTTACAGAAATTTTCAAATAGGAATAACTCTGCTAATATTTGGTGGACTGGAACCGTGAGCAATATGTACTGCTCCACATCATAGTCTCACGTTAAATGAAGTTTCAGCTTGATCGGATGTAAAGTGTAGGAGGAGTTAACTGGAAACAAAAAGTTTACAGAAATATTCAAAGGGGCATAATTCTGCTAATATTTAGTGGACTGTAACCCTGAAACAATATGCGCTGCTCCACACCATGGTTTAACTATATACCAACTTTCAGCTTGATTGGATGTAAACTGTAGGAGGAGTTAGCCGAAACGAAAAAGTTTACGGACAGACGGGCGAACAGAAGGATGCCATACCCTGTGACATAATACGTCCCGTTTTTCAAACGGGCGTATAAAAACAAAACAAAGGGATAACTTCAAGAAAGCCAGACTTGTCACTCTTGTAGGCAATACGTTGTCTTTTCTTGTTTACCAAGTATCATAAAAATATTCCAAAGGGTATTCGACTTACAGAGCGGACACGAAATCAATGCATAATCACTGTCAAATATAACAAAGGGAGATAACGGCAAAAGTAAGAAAGGCAGAGTTGTTATTCTTGTATGCCACATGTCATCCCATCCTGTTTTACATTCCTTCCATCAAAATATTCTGAAGGGTATTCGAGTTACGGAGTGGACACAAAATCTATTTGGAACAGAACAAAGGGACGAAATTTCAAAAGTAAGAAAGCCAGTGTTGTCATTCTTGTATGCTACACCTCAGCTTGTCCTGTTCTACATTTCTACTAAGTATCATCAAAATATTCCAAAGAGTATTCAAGTTACAGAGTGGACAAGAAGTTTTATACTGACGGGATCTCCCCACCCTTGGGGGCAGACGGGGGGTGGGGGGGGTGGGGGGGAGGGGGAGGGGTTGGGGAGGAAGGGAAGGGTTGGGGGTGGTGTGGGGACATAATAATGCTTATTCTTCCCTTATAGAAGTAGAAACCTTAATTTTGCAAATGTTGTTTTTAGGGGTGCTATGGTTCAAGTACACCATGACTGAACAACTGTGACTGTTCTATCCCAAATTCTTATGGATTTAAGGAATGATTATAAAAGTAACAATAAACAAAATACTTGATGGAAACTTCTTGTGCATTACAAACAAGAAATGTCAATAGGCAGTGCTTTTTAATATTAGATACCCCTCGCACAGAAACCAAAACGTAATGGACAGATGGACAGACATGAAAGCAGTATACCCCCCACAAACACAGTTTGGTTGAGGGCAGGGGGGTGTGGGTGTATAATTATTAGTTCTTAAAGACACATTTTGGATTGCATAACACCCTAATGACCATACGCAGAAAAAGATAAGAAATCCTTGGTGACTTTGGCTACCCTTATAGGTAGGGGCCTGATAAGGGGAAATTAAATTTGATATCAGCAAAGTTTATTATGAAGACAGAGAAACAGGTAAGGTGGGTTAGGTGATAATTTGATGTTTTTTGTTTTTGTTGTGGTTATTTTTTTCTTTTTATTCAATAAAATACAGCTGGTTGTTATTCATCAGAATTGCCTCTCCAAGGTTGAATACCTACAACATGTTTTATTGAGAAATACAGATACTTATGCCTCTCTATCATCAAATGCTCTCTTTATCTGTTTCTTATTTGCATGAATTTCCAGTAAATAGCTTCATCAAAAGATAATCACTGAAAAGTGTGAAACAAATAAATCCATTGTTAGGAAAAGCATAATTTTGTAGCACTTTTTTTTTCGCACAGACATTTAAGAATTATTACTCACCACGCTATGGGCGGATTTTAACAGACGACAAATAATTAAAATTTTTTCTTATTTTTCCCGTAAAATAGGATTTGACATTTTATGCGAACAGTCTCCAAGGGATACAATTTGCATGAAATGTCAAACCTATTTTCCGGGAAATATAAGATTTTTTTCTTTATTCTTCTTTCTTTCCCAGCAGTTCAATATGTAATAATGATTACTGAAAGTACTGAAAAACATGTTGTGTCTTAAAAATGCAATAGACAAGGGAAAAAGAATTTCACAGTTTTTGACAGGTACTAAAGGAACAAATCACATTAATTTCTGCAAAATAACATGTTCGCTCAGTGAAGACTCAGATCAGCCTGCGCATCTCCGCAGCCTGATCAGTCTGTGCTATCTGGATGAAGAATCTTATAGAGTGTGTGGTGAAGACTGATCAGACTGTGCAGGCTGATTCGAAGTCATTAAACATACAGACTAGTTTGTAGAAATAACTATGTTTCAGAAAATTCAGTTTATAAATAAATATTCACATTTTTGGATACAATTATTTTTTTTTAATTTCCTACCAGATTTATTATATAGTGCTCCATCAGTTGGATAAGGATTCAGTTAGTGAAGTGTTCTTATTTACTTTAGACAATAAATAAATAAATTACAAGAAAAAAAACTTTCAATAAATAAATAACAAAAATAATATCAATTTATATTTCTATTTCAGTTTATTTGAATTTTTTTTTTCACAGTGCAAGAAAAAAGCAACACTTTGATATTTTAGAAAAAAAAAAAAAAAAAAAAAAAATATCCAAAAGTCAATAAATAAATAAAGTGATACAACACAGTTCAACAAATTAAATGCAAAATTTGCAAATGAATTTATCTGGTTCTAAAGTAACATATTGAATACTTCTCAATTATATGAATTACCCCTTATAGGGCCTCACCTAAGGTAACAACATCCTTATAATGACCACATAATCACTTAGATAAGATAAGCCTTTGATGTGCGCTCTGTTATCAGGACTGTATATTAGGACTGATCATGAGAGGTGGGAATCTAGCCAAAGAAGGAAAAAAATGTGTATTTAAGAAGTGAACCAAAACTTTTAAGAGTAGTATAGAGTAAGAAGAAACTTACTTGGTTGTGACCAGGAACACATTCTTATTATCTTTAGTGACAACAACATGAGCAATATAGTCATCTGTCTCAACAAACTTCCCTTTCTCTGTTTCCTGTCATAATAATGTACAGATATTTACTCATTAGTTCCTCAAATAAACATTGTGTTGATTTTCTAGTCCTGAATATTAAGTATTGTAATTTACTTTTGCTATCATGAACAGAAATCCTAGAGATGAGTATGCACATATAGTATATATATATACTTGTCTCTAGGATTTCTGTTACTTGCTTTATATTACATTCCTGGGACGCTTGCTGAAGAAGACTGACCCTAATCAAACTGCACCTCCAGGAGCTTGTCTAGGCACATCTGTCTGATTATTTAGAGTAGGTCAGCAGAGAAGATTATACAATTGTTGACCAGAGAATACCAGTATTGACCGAGTCAAAGCCCAGCCCAATAATGGTATTCTCTGGTTGACACCACATCATGTCCAATGACTCAATAGTCAATTTGCCTGGGTCAATATTGGTATTCTCTCATCAATATGTTTTCATGTCCAATGACTTAATAGTCAGTTTGCGTTGGTCAGAGTGGTTGTCTCTGGTTGACATCATATTATGTCCAATGGCTCAATAGTAAACAACAGTTTTACTACATAATATTCACTCTACTGAATGACGGACAGACTGACTGACCCAAATACTGACTGACTAGCACATAAAAGAAAAATGATATATTTTTCTACTTGAATGAAAAATTTCAAACTCAATGAATGTTTGTGGCCCTCCTCATGTTTTGGGCTGCTCTCTCTTCTATCAGTTTCTGGAAACCTTCATCAAATAACGATGCAAATATTAGCTTTCAAATTCTTCTTTGATGTTTTCTGCAGGGTTTCCACCTGCTGCGGTTTCATCCCCATTATTGCTATTGATCTAATATTGGATCAAGCTACAACACTGGTTCCCGTAATTGAACAAATTTCAAACAACTGAATAAGATCATATAATAAATCTGAGAATCAGACAAATATTTGATGTCTCTGGTTTCATATTCACCTTGAGTATTACAAACTTATAGGAAGAAATCAGAAAATATTTGCTCTTCTTGCTATTATCATTTTTACCATGAGTATTGCACATCCTTCTGCCTCTTGCATATTGTAAGGTCTCATTATATGATCTTTGTGGAAACGTCGTGGTGGACGTAGGCGGTGTATTTCTGTAGTATTTTCAGCAATTCTGAAAGTAATATACAGTAATATCACATAAAAGTACTGTAGATACTGCATGATACACCACCACTGATGGCAACAAGTATGTAATCGTTCTCAATATATAAAGCAAAATCACAATTCTGACATCATTCAAAGATCATAACTCTTTTGAAAAACGCCCAAGGGCCACAGGAAATAGCCACTGCAGATATGCATTTGTTATGCAACATTTTTTCCAATTCAGTCATTGCAACTAATGAAAGGATCATCATTTAAGCAATTCTTGGTTTTGAAGAAGTATGTGTTTTTTTACACATTCTTCTTCTTCAATTATTACTTTTTGGTTTCGGGGCTTGCTAATGCATTTTCAACGGACTAAACCTCAAAATACCTCATAATTATGTCCAAAAAAGCCCAAAATTGGCCCTAAACCTTGGATATTCGCCTGGACAGATGGACGGACACTCAAAATTTCGGATGGTATAACATAATACACTTGCCACTTTTTGTGGCGGGGCATAAAAATGCAATTTAACCATTTACCCATTATAAGTCAATGGGAGTTTTCTGTAGCCATGGCAACCAAACCAAGCGGCAGAACACCATAATTTTAGCTATTTTGAATTGCCCTTATCCAAGCAACTTTTGTACCAAATAAGAGTCATACTGCTTGAGTGGTTTCGAAGTTGTCATTTGAAAAAGTCCTTAATCAAAATTGAATGTTGCCATGGCAACCAAACAAAATGGCGAACAGTCATAAAACTTATAAACTGGGTAGACAATCATAAGATGATCATAACTGCCAAATATGGCTCACATCACTTCACTGGTTATGGAGAAAGTGCAATCTAACCATTTTTCCATTAAAAGTCTATGGCAGCTTTCTGTTGCCATGGCAACCAAACCAAGAGGCAGATCACCAAACTTTTCACTATTTTGAATTATCTTTAGCCAAGCAACATTTGTACTAAATTAGAGTCCTACTGCTTCAGTGATTCTGGAGGAGCTGTCATTTAGAAAATTCATTTTTTTTAATTTAATGTTCCCATGGCAACCAAACAAAATGGCCACTGGTCATCAAACACAAAAACTCAGTAGACAATCATCTAATGATTATAGTTGCCAAATATAGTTCACATGACTTCACTGGTTATGGAGAAAACACAATTTAACCATTTTCCCATTTTAAGTCAATGGGAGCTTTCTGTTGCCATGGTGACCAAACCAAGAGGCAGAGCACCACAATTTTAGCTATTTCGAATTGCCCTTACCCAAGCAACATTTGTACTAAATTAGAGTCATACTGCTTCAGTGGTTTTGAAGGAGTTGTCACTTTAATAATTCCTTTTTTTAAAATTTAATGTTGCCACGACAACCAAACAAAATGGCCACTGGTCATAAAACACATAAACTGGGTAGACAATCATCTAATGATCATAACTGCCAAATATGGTTCACATCACTTCACTGGTTATGGAGAAAATACAATTGAATTCTTTTCCCATTATAAGCCTATGGGAGCTTTCTGATGCCATGGCAACCAAACCAAGAGGCAGATCATCATAATTTTAGCTACTTTGAATTGCCCTTACCCAAGCAGCATTTGAACCAAATTAGAGTCAGTGGTTTTGAAGAAGTTGTCATTTAAAAAATTCCTTTTTCTTTTTTTTAAATTTAATGTTGCCATGGCAACCAAACAAAATGGCCACTGGTCATCAAACACATAAAATGGGTAGACAATCATCAGATGATCATAACTGCCAAATATGGTTTCCCATTACAAGCCTATGGGAGCTTTCTGTTGCCATGGCAACCAAACCAAAAGCCAGATCACCATAATTTTAGCTATTTTAAATCCCCTACCAAAGCAACATTCTTACCAAATTAAGGACAAATCGCATCAATGGCTTTGGAGGAGTTGTCATTTAAAAGTGTTAACGGACGGACAGACGGATGGAGGACAGAAAAAAGGTGATTACTATAGCTCATCCTAAGCCCATTTTCTTAGGCAAAAACATAATTTTGACATCAATCGAGAGATTTTGATTGTGTTGGGGTTTAACGACACATCAACCCTTGTGGGTCATTTTGTGTCATCTCACAGAGAAAGGGAGAAAAGAGATAGAAGAGATAGTAGGCTTTGGAGGAGTTGTCATTTAAAAGTGTTAATGGATGGACGGAGGACGAAAAAAAAGTGATAACTATAGCTCATCCTGAGCATAGCTCAGGCGAGCTAATAACGATTTTGGCCCATTTTCTTAAGCAAAAACATAATTTTGACATCAGTCGAGAGATTTTGATTGTGTTGGGGTTTAACGACACGTCAATCCTTGTGGGTCATTTTGTGTCATCTCACAGAGAAAGGGAGAAAAGAGATAGAAGAGAAAGTAGAGGAGATGAAAGCGAGGGACAGGGAAGAGAGAGGAAAATGAATGAAAGTGAAGAAACAAAAGAAATAAAAACATTCTTGCTCTACCTTTACCTGCTACAAGGATAGCAGGCCTTGCCCAACTGTATGAAATTGGCCCATTTTCATCCCAATCTAGATCTACAGTAGTCAGTAATGAAGACTCAATGCTACTGACAACTAATGAAATTGGCCCCGTTTTAATACCAACCTAGGTCTAGTCAATATCAATGTGTACATGTATTCAAAGTTGATTCATTTGTTCTCAAGATATTGAACAGAAACAAAATTTTGACATCAACAGAAAATGCAATAAGACTATGGAAGCTTTCTGTTGCCATGGCAACCAAACCAAGAGCCAGATTGGCAAACATTTAGCTATTTTGAATTGTCCTTACCCAAGCAACATTTGTACCATTACCAAGCAACATTTGTACCACATAAGATTCATCATGCTTCAGTGATTTTGGATCCGTTGTCAATTAAAATTTTTTTAAATTTAATGATGCAAGGCAACCAAAAACATGAGGGCCATGATGGCCCTGGATCGCTCACCTGAGCTAAGATTAGCTCTGGTGGCCATTTTGTTCAGGGGAGTAGAAGCATTTTAGCACTTTTGGTAGAGGGTCACCCAAGGAGCATTTCTGTGAACTTATTTTGAAATCTGGCCATTGGTCTAGGAGGAGATGTTGTTTAAAGGTTTTCTATTTTTAGCTCTGTCAGCCTTTTTGTTCAGCAGAGCGGAATCATTTTAGCAATTTTGGTAAAAGGTCACCCAAGGAACATGTTTGTGAAATTATTTTGAAATCAGGCCATTGGCCTAGGAGGAGCTGTCATTTAAAGGTTTTTCTATTTTTAGCTTTGGCGGCCATTTTAGCAATTTTGGTAGAGGGTCACCCAAGGAACATTTCTGTGTAATTATTTTGAAATCGGGCCATTGGTCTAGGAGATGTCGTTTAATGGTTTTTCTATTTCTAGCTCTGGTGGCCATTTTGTTCAGTCAAGCAGAACCATTTAGCAATTTTGATAGAGGGTCATCCAAGGAAAATTTCTGTGATATTTTTTTTTGAAATCGGGCAACGGGCTCAGGAGGAAATGTTGTTTAAAGGTTTTTCTATTTTTAGCTCTGGTGGCCAGTTTGTGCAGTGGAGCGGAACGATTTGCACAATTTGGTAGAGGACCTCCAAAGGAACAATCCTATCAACTTTGTTGTAATCCGCCCAGTAGTTACGGAGGAGATGTCATTTGAAGCAAATAGTTGATGACGGACACATGGCGATCACAATAGCTCACCCCGAGCTATGAATGGGTTACTGATCATAAAACACATAAACTGGTTCAACAATCATCAACTGATCATAAATGCCAAATATTGTTCACATCACTTCACTGGTTATATAGGGAAAATGCAATTTAACCATTTTCCCATTATAAGTCTATGGGAGCTTTCTGCTGCCATGGCAACCAAACCAGGCGACAGATCACCGTTATTTTATCTATTTTGAATTGCAACATTTGTACAAAATTAGAGTCATACTGCTTCAGTAGTTTTTGAGGAGTTGTTTTTTACAAAATACCTTTTCAGCTCACCTGAGTACAAAGTACTCAAGATGAGCTATTGTGAGCACCCTGTGTCCGTTGTCCATTGTGCATCTGTACGTAGTCAACAAATTCTTTAAACAACATCTCCTCTTAAACTACTGATCCAATTTCCTCCAAACTTTACAGAATTGTTTCACTCATAGCCCTTTACCAAAATTGCTCAAATGGTTCTGCTCCATTGAACAAGATGGCAACCAGAGCTAAAAATAGAAAATTCTTTAAACAACATCTTCTTCTTGGCCATTGGCCCCATTTCAAAACAATTTCACAGAAATGGTCCTCTTGTGGCCTGCAACCAAAATTGCTAAAATGATTCTGCTCAGCTGAACAAAATGGCTGCCAGAGCTGAAAATAGAAAAATCTTTAAATGACATCTCCTCCGCTGCCAGGGGCCCAATTTCAAAATAATTTCACAAAAATGTTCCTTTTATGACCTTTCACTAAAATTGCTAAAATGATTCCACTTGGCTGAACAAAATGGCTGCCAGTGCTAAAAATAGAAAAAAAATCTTTAAACTATATCTCCTCAATGGCCAGTGGCCCAATTTCAAAATAATTTCACAGAAATGCTCCTTTTATGGCCTTTTACCAAAATTGCTAAAGTGTTTCTGCTCTATTGCACAAAATGGCTGCCAGAGCTAAAAATAGAAAAAAACAACAAAAATTTTTAAACATCTCCTCCTTGGCCAGTGGCCTAATTTCAAAATCATTTCACAGATATGTTCCTCATATGCCCCTTTACCAAAACTGCATAAAACGGTTTCACTTGGCTGAACAAAATGGTAACAGAGCTAAAAATAGAAAAACCCTTTAAACAACATCTCCTCCTAGGCGAGTGGCCCAATTTCAAAATAATTTTTGCAGAAATGTTCCCCTTATGCCTTTAACAAAAAATGCTAAATGGCTCCACTCGGATGAAAAAAATGGCTGCCAGAGCTAAAAATAGACAAGAGACGCTCTGCAGGGTCTTCCTTCCCTGCTGACACTTCACAGGGTCTTCTTTCCCTGCTGGTGTTTCACATGGGCTTCTCTCCCTGCTTGTGTTTGACAAATTTCCTTCTTGAAAGTTTTGCAATGGTAACTAAACAAAATGGCCACCCTTAACTGACATCTCTCAAGCCATGACACCATCACTTCCACAAGCTTTCTTGAGCTCAGGTGAGCGATCCAGTGCCACATGGCCCTCTTGTTTAAAATGTAATGTTACCATGGCAACCAAACAAATTGGTCACAAGTCATAAAACACATAAACTGAGTAGACAATCATCAATGGTTCACATCACTTCACTGTTATGGAGAAAATGCAATTTAACCATTTCCCATTAAAAGTCTATGGCAGCTTTCTCTTGCTATGGCAACCAAACCAAGAGGCAGATCACCATAACTTTACCTATTTTTCAATCCCTGTACTGAAGGAACGTTCTTACCTCAATGCTCCAGATAATTACTTTTCTAATCAGTATCATACTGGTCAAATTTAAGGCCAGTCAGTAACAGCAAACACCAGGATTCTGGAATAAGTATCCATCATGCAGCAGATATTCTTAGTTCTTTCTTGGCCCAGGGGTTGGTATGGAGGGGGTGCTTTAAAGTATGTCTTTTAATGCTTTTATTTTTTCATTGTATCTCCTCCTGTATATCTGCATTATCTTTTTTTTGAGCAGTACATATGGCTGATCATTTTTCTGTTTTATCTCTTTTGTTACTAAACAATAAAAGTTCTGAAATGGGTGCTATCTGCCATATCCCCTTGTTTTAATAACAGAGCTAATCACCTTGCCTAGTATTTGGGTGATCTTCTGTGGATTTTTTCTTTGTTCACCTGCTCTAGCAATGATCAGCTTTCCAGTACTGAAGTCTTATCAGTGACTTAAACCTGCATGTTGCGAGCTACTTTCACTTCCGACACTGTTTACACAGATCAGTCACAACTGGCTAAAATACCCTATAATTTTATTTGATGCAGTTTTTGCAATCTCTTTCCTTGTTTTCTGGAGGCCATGTTTTTGCAATCTTGAAAAACCCCAATGCAGAATGATTACCTGTGATATTTTGTTGTTTGCACTTATCTAGACAATGAGGCAGAGAACCAGCCACCTTATGCACAGAAATAATGCACAGGGCCCAGTTGTTCAAAGCTAACGATGTCGTTAGTTAATGATTCGTTAAAATTTACATCAAGTGATACGCAAATATGCTGAAATTTTTTGCTGAAAAAAAAAATGTGAGTAGCTTTTGCAGTGCAAAAGCTACTCACATTTTTTCAGCAAAAAATATCAGAATATTGTATATTAAATCCGCTAAAACAGTTAACGAAATGACCCTTAACGAGCTCGTTAAGCTAACGAGGTTTTGAACAACTGGGCCCTGATGTTTAGCAAGGGGAAACAGTCACACTGTGTATCAGGGTGAAACTTCTGCGGTTTCCAAACTGGGAATACACATACAAAAGTTATCATTTTGCATACAAAGGACTTTGTTTACGTTGCGATGCGCTACAAATTTTAATTGTTTTCTTTATTAAATATATTTAGGTATATATGTAAAATAGGCTGCTTATCTATGCCACTGAGCCTCTTCTGATTCAGGTTAGTTTATCTAAAAACAGACACGACGTTGCACTCTTACAGGTTACCGCAAAAGCAGCAACGTATCTGGTAAAAATGCATCCATATTCTGTACTAGCTATTTTTCAAATTGATCCATATTTGGTGCAAAAAGATCCATAATTTATGGCTGTACTGATGGATCTGGAGCACTGCATTCACTGCTTATGCACATTTATCAGCAACAGCTACATATATCTACAGATTTAACTGGAAACTTTGCTTGGGTCTCTACCTTTTTATTCCTTCAAATGAACTGCTGGCAAAATCAATAACACCTGAAGTAGGTCTCGTTACTACTCCTACCAAACCTTTCCCAACTCCTACAATAAACAGAACATGTATCATTAATAATTTTCCCCCCAGTGTCACTTACAAACAAGCTTGAAGAGGAAGTATAGATCTACTGGAGCCGATAGAGTAACAAGGGCAGGTAGAGTGATCCAATGAGATTGAGGCTGTTAAGCTATATGACAAAGATGGGGAATGGTTACACTATGCTAACCAAGAGAAAACTAGTCGTTCAAGTTGCTAGGTAAATCAATAACACCTGAAGTAGGTCTCGTTACTACTCCCTTTACAGGAAATGTTGCTTTTATGATTTCCTATGACATTAGGTCTCCAGTTTTGTGTCACATTATCTCAAAGGCATTTATACATATTGACTCAACAAATTTATAAGCCAGACAGAGGTATAACACTGCCTGATCTTGAACTTGAAGGTAGGTATTACTGTCATAGATTTACACAAAGTACTGTCCGTGTGTGACCTTAACATTCATTTGGGAGCAATACAATGATCATGTGAAGGGAGTACATTTGAGTCAAATTACTTAAAAATCTGGGCACTTTATTAGCCATACACAGGTGCAACAAACTGTAACCAACCCCTTTGCTGTATTAGTTACAGCAAGTAAATTTGCTTGAATTACCAAGTTTGTTCAAATGATGACCTTGTTTGACCTGTTGTGAGCAAAAGCCAGCTTGCTATCTTGAAAGTCAGTCTCACTTGAAATTGTACAAACTGCCTGTATAACTGTAGCAGTCATTTCTATCCAGCTTCTAAATTTGTCAGGTTGTATGGAATTAAGATATAATTTTACATAAATGTATATCACAACAAGACTATATATCACAGGTAAAACAGGGCCTTGATGTACAAACTGCCTGTATAACTCTATGGCAATACTTTATCTTACAAGTAAAGGTCACATATGAACTTGGTACACATTTCCTGTATAGCTATGGCAGTAGTTCCTGTCTGGCTTGTCACTTTGTCAGGTACAACTTTAAACTGACTATATTTTTAAAAACTATAACGTTTTAAACTGATCCATGCAATTTACATATTTTTTATCCAATGTCTGATAACCAGAATCACAAACATGGGCATACACAATTGTGGCATCCTAGTTTTGAAGGACCAGAGTTTGTTATATGTATTCATCATGATGGACATGTCAACTGATCAGCAAAGCTTAGTTAATAATGACTGATTACAACAACAACAAAACAAGAATTCCGTGGAAGGCATCATCGCGCCTGCTGGGGCAAAACTCACAGGAGCCACAATCAGAATGTGGTTATTAAATAAGTTTATTTCATTCTTAGCAGTGCTTAGTTGGAAAACTGGGTTGAAAAAAAAGTAGACAAAGTGCCTAGTGGGACACATATATTCCAGGCCAGTGCCATTCCCTCTAATGGCTGTATCTTCAGCACTGACTTTTCGTATTATACAGCCCGATGATAATGGAACGTCGATGTAAAATGTGTAAAAGTCACTGGAGCATGAAATATAGGTCAAGGTCACTGGGTCAAGGTACCTGCCAAATCAGTACATCAAGGAGAAGCACTATGCAAGATATGGTGGTTGTAGGCCTCATAATTGAGGAGTTATCAAACTTAAAAGTAAAATGTGTCAAATATAGGTCAAGGTCACCGGGTCAAGGTACCTGCCAAGCCAGTACAATGAGGTGAAGCACTATGCAAGGTTTAGTGGTTGTAGGTCTTATATTTGAGGAGATATCGAACATCAACTTAAAAAGTGTCAAAGGCACTGGAGTGCAAAATATAGGTCAAGGTCACTGGGTCAAGGTACCTGCAAAGTCAGTACATCAAGATGGAGCACTATACAAGGTTTGGTGGCTGAAAGCTTTATAGTTGAGGACATATGGAAGGACGATGTAAAAGGTGTAAAAGTCAATGGAGCACAAAATATAGGTCAAGGTCACTGAGTCAAGCTACCTGCAGAGTCTGTACATTGAGGAGAAGCTCTATGCAAGGTTTGGTGGTTGTAGGCCTTAAAGTTGAGGAGATATTGAACATCAACATAAAATGTGTAAAAGGCACTGGAGCACAAAAAATAGGTCAAGGTCACCGGGTCAAGATATCTGCCGAGTCAGTAAATCTAGGAGAAGCACTATGCAAGGTTTGGTGGTCAGAGGTCTTACACTTGAGGAGATCTGGAACTTGCACTTTGCAAGGTTGTAGGCCTTATAGTTGAGGAGATATCGAATGTCGATGCAAAATGTGTCAAAGTCACTGGAGCGCAACATATAGGTCAAGGTCACCAGGTGAAGGTACCTGTCGAGTCAGTACATCAAGGAGAAGCACTATGCAAGGTTTGGTAGTTGTAGGCCTTATAGTTGAGAAGATCTGGAACGTCAACGTAAATTGTGTCAAAGTCACTGGAACACGAAATATAGGTCAAGGTCATCGGGTCAGTGTACCTGCCAAGTCAGGTGGTCAGGGAGATGTGTCATGCAAAATATGATGGTTGTTGTAGAATTGTAGTTGACTAGAATACTAACTTTGACGTAAATGTTGAACTTCGACATTAACGTTGAGACGAATGGATGGACGAACGAATGGACGGATGAATGAAAAAGGGGATGCCAATGTCGCAAAGTCAGGAGGTTGGGGAGATGTTTCATGCAAGGTTTGATGGTAATGTAGTCTTGTAGTTGATTAGAATACTAACTTTGACATAAATGTCAAACTTCGACATAAATGTTGACAGATAGACAGATGAACCGACAGACACACAAATGGAAAAGCGGACGCCTATGTCGCAAAGTCAGGAGATAAGGGAGATGTTTCATGCAAGGTTTGATGGTTGTTTAGTCTTGTAGTTGATTAGAATACTAACTTTGACATAAATGTCGAACTTTGACATAAATTGACAGGCGGACAGACAAAGGGACTGACGAATGGAAAAGCGGATGCCTATGTCGCAAAGTCAGGAGGTCAGGGAGATGTTTCATGCAAGGTTTGATGGTTGTTTCGTCTTGTAGTTGATAAGAAAACTAACTTTGACATAAATGTCTAACTTCGACATAACAGAACTGTTGACAGATGGACGGATGAACAGACAGAGGGATGGAAAAGTGGACGCCTATCTCGCAAAGTCAGGAGGTCAGGGAGATATTTCATGCAAGGTTTGGTAGTTGTTCAGTCTTGTAGTTGATTAGAATACAAGCTTCGACATAAATGTCAAACTTTGACATAAATGTTGACAGGCGGACAGACAAATGGACGGACAAACGGAAAAGCGGATGCCTATGTCGCAAAGTCAAGAGGTCAGGGAGATGTTTCATGCAAGGTTTGATGGTTGTTTAGTTTTGTAGTTGATTAGAATACTAACTTTGACATAAATGTTGAACTTCGACATAAATGTTGACAGACGGACTGACGGAAAAGCGGATGCCTATATCGCACCTTGCTACAAGCAGGTGCGACAATAATCATATATATTTTTGTATATCCTTATGATTTTGGGCAAAATGTTAAATTTATACTTATATGACCATTAAACAATCAAAGATTTATTAATCAGTATATCACATAGAACTTCCTACATTATTCAGAAACCAGTCTTTTTAAGTAAAAAAATGAATTCTCTTGACTTACCTTTAAAAAAACCTTCAACCCCTTCCTTCTTTGCTCCTTCTACAGGTTTTCGAACAATACCTGTGACTCCATCAAATACACCCTGGAAAAAAGAAAAAAATAATGTTACTGCAGTACTTACCCTAGTCAGCCTGATAATAAATGCCCCTGTTAGTGTATAGGTAGAACATTTGTCACTCAGAAAATTATTACCTAATGGTGGTCTCCCTTTGTTTCACTGATTAAAAATCTCTCAAGAAACTACTGGTAAGCATATGTGCCAATAAAGGTTGATGTTATATGACATGTTCTTACCGGGAAATTTGTGATGCTCTTTCCTTTCTTCTTCATATCTTGTTTGTTTGTGTTGAGGTTTCAATGCCTAGTCAATGTGGTCATGTCTAACCACACATTTACTGGGCAGGCTTAGTTCCCTAAGGGGTGAATCAGTATTGCGCACATTCTTCTGCCAGAAACAGACAACTGCCCTTCTTTAATCAGAGAAGGGAGAGAATGACTGTAGAAAAAACTTCATGATCAATGAAAGAATGTTGCCGACCCAGGGGGGCTCGAACCCTAAACCTCCTGATCACCAGTCGGATGGGCATCCAACTGAACTACCGTAGCTTGCTTCTTGGTATCTTTTAAGTTTAGTACTAAATTATACAAACAAATAGTGGGCATACAGAAGAGAATTGACTGTGCCCTTCTCTTAATGCAGATGTTTTACCTTTTATTATAAAAGAGACTTTATGTTGTCACTTTTTCAAGAAAATAAATCCTATGTTATTAAAACTATGTTATTCAACTACAGTTTCCACCAAAATTTATGATAAACTGGATGATTTTGATTTTGATACAGTCAATTTCCCTTTTTTGGATGGCGATGTCCCCTGGCATACCTCATATGGGGTATACATATCTCAACTTATTAGATTCGCCACAGCTTCTTCAAATCTTAGTGACTTTAACTCTTACTGCCAAACTTCTTAGGCAGGACTATTGTTATTTTAAACTTAGTAAGGCATTTTCGAAATTTAATTGCAGACACAGTGCCTTGGAAGAAAAATATAACGTCAGTCTGAAAACACTTCTGCAACAAGGTATATCAGAACCAGAATTTTACAGTGACTTAGTGTACAGATTTAGAAAAAAAAAACTAACTTTTCGGAGCAATTCAGAAAACTAATTAACCGTTATAAAACAATTGGCTATAGCATGGATATTATGCAGCAGACTGCATGCCTAGGCATCAACCAAATCATTGCTGATGACTACACTCTTTAATTGCACAAGGGCAGTTCAGGCCTCAGATTCAATGATGGCCTCTTCGTAAAACTTTAACCAGTGGGTTGGGGCTTGATGATAAGTTTTTGGCTTGGCCAGACGTGGTTCAACTATTGGTTTTCATTTACTCTAGCACACAGTAGAACTGCCATGAGTGCTCGTTTTTGTTTATCATAGTGATTAATTTGATTTTTTTATGTTTTCATTTTGATGCATTGACTGAGTTGGGAGCCTTTATGCCAACTGATTTTTTTTATGTATTTCTGTATTAAGAGTAGTATCTGGACCTAGGGTGGTTCGCTAGTTGTAAAAATGCTACGGCATTCTAAGGCGGTGGTCCGGTGTTAGTCTTACTCTTTGTTGCTTTGTGGTTTATTCTACGAGACAATGTGTTTTAAGTTTTGCCTGGTGTTATTTTGTTCTTGTGTTTTTTTAGTTCTTTGAGCATTGGGATTACCTCACTTGGGGAAGAGAGAGCTAATCTTAGTGCTTTTCATACGTTTGTTCAATTTGCACTTGTTTGGTTTTGTCTGTTTCCTCTTCTTCTTGGGAAGGGCTGTAAATTGTGATTGTGGCACTCCCTGGACTTTTCTCACACCTGTTGTGTTTGTGCCTTGTGGAGACCATAGAAAGTCTCCCCGTACATTCATTTGATGGTGTTATTATTTCAAGTGCAAGTGTTTGCACTTTTACAACCATCTTTCGTATTCCTCTTCCTCTTTATAGTAATTTAAGGTTAGATATTTATTGGTGTTTGTATCCTGTTTATAACAATTTCTTACTTTAGTTTGAACTTGTATTAGACTTAGTTATGTATTGTCAGTTGTTGATATACTCTGAATGCATTAGTCCTACCGCCTGTTTGCATTGCTACTGACTGATAGTAAAAGCCGGTACGAATACTGCTTTTTATCTGATGGTATAACTTCCTTTACAACTATATGAGTATCACAAATAGATTAACAAGAGGGCCATGATGGCCCTGTAATGCTCACCTGAGCAACATAGCACTTTGAGAGCCTGATCTAGAACTGATCAAGGCAAACATTCTGATCAAAGTTCAAAATGATTAACAAGTAAGACAATGTAGCATGTCTAATGGACTGTGAAATAAAGGTCAAGGTCAAATATGGATGACTGCACTCAAGAGGCCATGCTAAGATGTATGCATGTACTAAGTATCACTGGCTGTAGGAGCAATAAGTACTGAGAAACTGACCTAAACACAAACACTTCACAAGTACCAAATATCACTCTGTAGGACCAATAATTACTGAGAAACTGACCTAAATGGAAAAACTTAAGAGAGTCACTGGACAGAAAACTATACATCACCTTGAAATCATCAAGACAAACATTTTGAGCAAGATTCCTGATGATCACTTCAAAAATGTGGCCTCTAGAGCATCAACAAGGTTTTCCATTGATTTGGCCAGGTGAACTAGTTTTTGATATCAAGTGACCCAGTTTTAAACTAGACCTAGAAACCATCAAGACAAACATTTCGAGCAATATTTATGATGATTATTTAAAAAATGTGACCTCTGGAGTGTTAACAGTTTTCTGCCAATTTGGCAAGGTCACCTAGTTTTTGACCCCATGTGACCCAGTTTCAAACTTGACCTAGAAATCATCAAGACAAACAGTTTGAGCAAGATTCATGATGATTGCATCAAAAATGTGACCGCTAGAGTGTTAACAACGTTTTCTGCTGATTTGGCCAGATGACCTAGTTTTTGACCCCAAGTGACCCAGTTTCAAACTTGACCTAGAAATCATCAAGACAAACATGTTGAGCAAGATTCATGATGATTGCTTGAAAAAATGCGACCACTAGAGTGTTAACAAGGTTTTCTGCTGATCTGGCCAGGTGACCTAGTTTTTGACCCTAGGTGACCCAGTTTTGAACCTGACCTAAAAATCATCAAGACAAACATTTTGAGTCAGATTCATGATGATTGCTTCAAAAATGTGACCGCTAGGGTGATAACAAGATTTTACGCTGATCTGGCCAGGTGACCTAGTTTTTGACCCCAGGTGTTTCAGTTTCAAACTTGATCTAGAAATCATCAAGACAAACATTTTGAGCCAGATTCATGATGATTGCTTCAAAAATGTGACCGCTAGAGTGTTAACAAGGTTTTCTGCTGATTTGGCCTGGTGACCTAGTTTTTGACCCCATGTGACCCAGTTTCAAAGATATCCTAGAACTCATCAAGACAAACATTTTGAGCAAGATCCTTGATTATTGCTTCAAAAATGTGACCGCTAGAGTGTTAACAAGGTTTTCTGCTGATTTGGCCTGGTGACCTAGTTTTTGACCCCATGTGACCCAGTTTCAAAGATATCCTAGAACTCATCAAGACAAACATTTTGAGCAAGATCCATAATTATTGCTTCAAAAATGTGACCACTAGAGTGTTAACAAGGTTTTCTGCTGATTTGGCCCGGTGACCTAGTTTTTGACTCGAAGTGACCCAGTTTCGAACTTGACCTAGAAATCATCAAGACAAACATTTTGAGCAAGATTCATGATGATTGCTTGAAAAATGTGACCGCTAGAGTGTTAACAAGGTTTTCTGCTGATTTGGTCTGGTGATCTAGTTTTTTACTCCAAGTGACCCAGTTTCGAACTTGACCTAGATATCATCAATATTTTGAGCAAGATTCATGATGATTGCTTCAAAAATGTGACCGCTAGAGTGTTGACAATGTTTTCTGCTGATCTGGCCCGGTGACCTAGTTTTTGACCCCAAGTGACCCAGTTTCGAACTTGACCTAGATTTAATAGAGGCAAACATTTTGAGCAAGTTTCGTCAAGATTGGGTCAAAACTATGACCTCTAGAGTGTTAACAAGTTTTTCCTTTGATTTGACCTGGTGACCTAGTTTTTGACCCCAAGTAACCCAGTATCGAACTTGATCTAGATTTCATAGAGGCAAACATTCTGACCAAGTTTCATCAAGGTTGTGTCAAAACTGTGACCTCTAGAGTGTTAACAAACTAATTGCTGACGATGAACAGCGGACGACGGACAACGACGGATGACGGACATAGGGTGATGACAATAGCTCACCCTGAGCTTATGCTCAGGTGAGCTAAATATTACAATTTCTCCTGTTAGGTTACATTCTGCTTCTTCTTTACACATTCCCCATTCTACTTTTAGATTTAACTCTTTGTTACCTACTGTTAATGTTTCGCCATTGAAACTTCACTCTGTATCATCTATAATTTATATGGAGCTTCCATTTATAATATTTTCCTAATTACCTTAGAATTAGACTGTCTCCAATTAAATCTCCTATACTTCAAAAATATAAGAATCCTTATAAAAGGAACAGTATGTACCCTAATATTTCCCAGTGTAATGCTAAGAGTTGCATCTGCTGCAATCATTTAATTTGTCAGTCAACAATTATTTCTTCAGTTAATCATTAGACAAATTTTAGCTATAAACAACTCTGATTTAGACTGAAATTCAGAGGATGTTACATATGTTCTCACTTGCAGCGAAGGAGGCTGAAGAATGCAGTATGTCGGACAGACCAAACGGGCCCTTAAAACTAGGTTTAAGGAATATTTGTTTAAAATTAAAAAAGCAAAGCATATTGATACTATTCTTTATAAACATTTCTGGAGAGCTGGTCATTCATGATCATCTAGTAAAGTTTTGGTTCAACCTGTTGAAAAAATCATACGCAAGTCCAATTCTACCGACAGATTCAAAAATATTTTAAGACATGAATTTGAACTTAAATGGATTAAGCATTTACAAACCCCTTTTCCACTTGGATTTAATGATAATATTTTCCATGAAGGAAATATTTCTAAAATGCTGGATTTCGATGTTTTTTCCCTTTTAGATATTAAAAAACGAAGAAACAATTCCATGCTAAGTGCAAAAATGGGAATTTTAACAAAACATAAAAAACTATCTTAACTCTTTTCAATTTAAATATCCTCTTTAGTTCTGGACGTCATCAAATGCTTTCTAAACTAGCTTCACTGTCAATTTCTTCATTTCATAAGTTAGATGATGAGGCGAATGAATTTTATGATAGAAAACATGATCTATATGAAGCAGCTCTGATTACTAGATGTTATACTCAACATGCTCTTCGTCCTTACATTGATTCTGAAATTGACCACACAAAAACAGGACACTTCATAAAAATTCCATTCATTAATAAAGGTATTGAATTCATAGATTTACCTAGCATATTTCTAGATAATAATGTTATATCATCTATACCTTCGTATTTCGAAAACAGGGAATCTCCTATTATCTGTTACAAATATAACAAACCTATCCATAATACACGTAATTTCAATGAATTACTTTCTGATTTTGATACTGAAACTAGTTCCCATGATCCCCATAAAGATTCTAAATTTTGTTATCAACCAGCAGGTCATATTGTTACTGCTAATTTGAAGATTATAACTGATTCATGAATTCATTAAATTATTTCAAAAGGACCTAAATATAGATTCCCAGCCCACATTGACTTCAATAAATGTCTGGAAACAATTGCCAGTGCTTTAAACTGATTATTGTACGCATTGGTGTAAATGAGAGCATGTTGAGTCTAATGCTTCAAATAATTGGAAATTAAAGATTTTTAAGATCACTGATGAATGTGTGTTATTTTACCTTGATCTTCTCCCTCCTAAGCCTAAATTATCTTTTTGATATTTGAAGCAAGGTATCCAAGAATTTCATAGGAAGTATGTTTTGGCTCTGGCTGATAAAGCTGCTAATAATGTTGTCATTGTGTGACGACTTCATTATATCCATACTCTAGTACAAGAACTTGGTAGTACCAAAACATATGAACGGGTTTCTACTGACAAGAGATCTATTGTTGATACCCATTCTATTGATATTACTCCTAGGTTTGCAGTGGGTAATAAAGAAAACTAAGACAGACTTCCTACGTTATATTGGTTACCGAAACTTCATAAATGACCTTATAAAGCATGTTTCATAGCAAATTCTAGTTCATGTACAACTACTATTTTGTCCAAACTGCTAACTTCCTGCCTTACTGCTGTCAAAAAACATTGGATTAGATACTATTACTGTTTACGAAAGGGACAAAATTAACTATTTTTGGTCAATGTAGTTCTCAATAAATTTAAATCTAAAAACTTTAAGGCTTCTAAATTGTCTACATACGATTTTTCTACACTGTATACTACATTACCTCATTACCTTATAAAAGATAAACTTATTGATTTAAGTAACCGAACATTTATTCGGAAGAATACCCAATATTTGGCTTGCAACGAAGAATGTGCCTTTTTCACTTCTGATGTATACAAGAATTATAATTTATGGTCTTGTCAAAAAGTCTGTGATGCCCTTGTTTATCTTTTGGATAACATTTTTTTATTAGATTTGGAACTAAACTTTATAGGCAAACTATTGGTATTCTGTTGTTAACTAACTGTGGTCCTCTTGTTGCAGATTTGTTTCTTTTTGTTATGAGAGAGAGTTCATGAAGTCTCTCTCACAGGAAAATAAGGCTTTCACTTGAAGATACCATGACGATTTATAAAATATTGACAATATTTACTTTGACCGAATGGTGGACTGCATATATCCTACTGAAGTCCAATTAAATAGAGCCAATTCTTCCAATACTGAGGCACCTTTTTTGGATTTGAATCTACGTACATCAAATGATACAGTTTCCACCAAAATTTTTGATAAATGGGACGATTTTGGTTTTGATATTGTCAATTTCCCTTTTTCTGGATGGCGATGTTCCCTGGCATATCTCATATGGGGTATACTTATCTCAACTTATTAGATTTGCCACAGCTTCTTCAAATCTTAGTGACTTTAACTGCTGTAATAAAGCTCCTACTGCCAAACTTCTTAGGCAGGGCTATCGTTATTTTAAACTTAGTAAGGCATTTTCAAAATTTTATCGCAGACACAGTGCCTTGGTAGAAAAATATAACGTCAGTCTGAAAACACTTCTGCAACAATATATATCGAAACCAGAATTTTACGGTGATTTAGTGTACAGATTTAGAAAAATTGTGGGAAAATCTAACTTTTTGGAGCAATTCATAAAACTAATTAACCATTATAAAAGATTTTGGCTATAGCCTGGATATTATGCAGCAAACTGCATGCCTAGTTATCAACTCAGTCAATGCTGATGGCTATACTTCACTCTTTAGTTGCACGACAGCAGTTGAGGCCTTAGACTCAATGATGGCCTCTTCATAAAACTTTAACCAGTGGGTTGGGGCTTGATGATATGTCTTTGGCTTGGCCTGTCATGGTTCAACTATTGGTTTTCATTTACTCTGGCACACAGTAGAATTGCCATGAGTACATGTCTTTGTTTATCATAGTGATTAATTTGATTTTTATGTTTTTGCTTTGATGCACTGACTGAGTTGGGAGCCTTTATGTCAACTGATTTTTTCTGTATTTCTGTATTAAGAGAAGCATAGGGACCCAAGGTGAAGTTGGCTAGCTGTAAAAGTGCTTTAAACCACAACCACTACACCCCCCCCCCCCCCCCCCTGGTGGTTTATTCTACTGACCGTTCTAAGGCAGTGGTCCCGGTGTTAGTCTTACTCTTTCAAGCTTTGTGGTTTATTCTACGAGGCGATTTATTTTAAGTTTTGCCTGGTGTTCTTGTGTTTTTTTTCAGTCCTTTGAGCATTGCAATTACCTTGCTTGGGGAAGAGAGAGCTAATCTTAGTGCTTTTTGTATGTTTGTTCAATTTGCGCTTATTTGGTTTTTGACTGTTTCCTTGTGTCTGAGAAGGGCTGCAGATTGTGATTGTGGCACTCCCTGAACTTTTCTCTTACCTTTCTTGATATATAGACGACTTACTTAATATTGGTAATGATGATTTTGACCAAATGGTAGATTAAATTTATCCAGAAGAACTTCAGCTAAATAAAGTTAATGCCTCTAATACAGAGGCCCCCTTTTGAAATTTATCAATATCTAATGATATAATCTGTCTTAACATTTATGACAAACACTAAACAAAGTGCCCAGTGGGGCACGTATATCCCCAACCAGAGCTACTGCCACTTTTTAAAGAGCACAAACTATGTAGCTTTGACTCTGGAGATGGCAGTTGTATGCTATACGTTATAACATTGAAATAATTCAATCACACATAATGTGAAGCTCTTGATCTCAAAGGTCAGGAACAGGTGCAGGGATTGAGCTAATTAAAACTTTAGCGCTACAACTATCATCATAGATCAGTGAAATCAAACTTTATAATATAAGCAAAAATGACATTTGTATGAAAAGTCTGTTGCCTTGACTTAAAAGCCATACCCCAGCTTGGGGATGGTGCTGAGAAAAACTTTAGACCTATATATACCATCATGCTTAATATTAACAAAACCAACGAAAGCATCTTCATAATATAGCCATATAAATTTTAATGAAAATTTTAATGTGACCTGCCTACTCAATGTCCTCTACATATCGGTAAAGTATCACAAAAATAGCTTAAAGAATTTTTAGAGTTATTGCCCACAAAAGATTTAAATAACCAATAATAACCACTGCAGAATGGAGTCGGTTAGAGTGTCATTCAGTTAGAATGTGATATGCCTACTCAATGTCCTCTACATACTGCTGAAGTATCATGAAAATATCTTAACATGTTTTAAAGTTATGGTTTGCACAACATTTTTACAATTTCGGAAACAAGGGGACATAACTCATGGACCAAGTCAGTTAGAGTTGTCTTTCTTGTACCCGACACCCCTATCAAATGCCCTCTACAACCTGACAAGAGTTTCATGAAAATAGCTCAAAGGGTACTTAGGAGTTATGGGATGCACAATATTGCATTTATGGACAGAAAGATGAATGTATGGACGGATGGATTCCATGCTGATAGCTATATCTCCAAAACCTATCAGTAGGAGGATAACGAAATTCAACAAAAGGTCTTGATGGTATAGCTATATAAACTAAGATGCAAATTTTTTTACTTTTATATGAAATTTCTAAGTCTGTGACCTTGACCTCAAGGTCATACCCCGGGATGGGGATCATGCTGAGTAAAACTCTAAACCTATATCAAACAACATGTAAAATGTAAATGAAATTCCTCAAAGGGTCTTGATGGTATAGCTACATAAACACAAAAATTTTGACTTTTTTTTATGAAAATTCAATGTCCGCGACCTTGACCACAAGGTTATCCCCCGGGGTAGAATTGGTGCTGATAAAAACTTAAGCCTTATATCTACCATCAGGCCAAATACGAATGAAATCTATCAAAGAGTCTTCATAATATAAGGTCTTTAACTTTTATATGAAAATTTTAAGACTGTGACCTTGACCTCCGTCACACCCGGGGTGGAGATCATGCTGAGTAAGACTCTAGACCGATATCTACCAACATGTGAAATATAAATGAAATTCCTCAAGGGTCTTTATGATATAGCTATATAAACTTAAACACAAAAAACTTACTTTTTCTATGAAAATTCTGTCCATGACTTTGACCCCAAGGTTACCCCCGGGGTGGGAATGGTACCGATAAAAACTTTAGACCGATATCTACCATCATGCCAAATATGAATGAAATCCATCAAAGGGTCTTCAAAATATGAGGACTTATAAACTTCAACACAAAAACTTTGACCCTGTGATGGAAAGACGAATGAACGAACGAACAAACATACGTATGTACGAAAGAATGGACAAACGGAAAAGCGAAAACTATATACCCCCACATACTTCATATGTCGGGGGTATAACAATGACTTTGATTTTCATTTTGTTAACTTTCCTTTTTTGGATGGTAATATCCATTGTGCTACATCCTATGGTGTATATAGTTTTCAGGTTATTTCTTTTGCTAAAGCATCTAGTCAAGTCAGATGCCTTAATAATCTGCTTCAGAAGGTTAAAGTCTGACAATGCAGTCTATAGTTGGACCCATCAAGGTCCAACTTGTGGTTTCTTTTGTTCTGGCTTCAACAGCCACTAAGCCCTCTATTTTGTTCCAATGTTATGATTATTTGTGCTTCACTGTGATATTTTACTGAGCTGCATTAGAATTAAAGGTGCGAGTTTGATCAAGTAAAACTAGTTTAAGCCTCTAGTAATGTCTGCTGACCATTCCAAGGTGGCACCTCAGCTGTTCTTTTTTGTTTATATATCAGTCACTGCTACTGTGCAATTGTATCTTGTCATTATTTGTAATTCATCTTTGTCAGTTTTTGGTGCCTCGGAAAGGCTGTGTTTCATGATTGTGATCTTTCCTCGATAATTTCATTTATATTTTTGTTTATATTTTTAATATGTATACAGCCCAGTGTACCAAGATGTCAGATACTTACATTACCTGTATATCACCATGCAAACTCAAGTTTATGGCTAAGAAGCCCTGATTTTATGTACCATTTTTCGTTACAGTTGTTTGACATGAATATGGGCAGGGCTACATGTGTCCTAAGGGGACAGATTTTGCTGCTCAGGAGAAGCCCCATCTGATAAACATCAAGTATTCAAGTCATTTTTTTCTACATTTTATTACATTAATATAACCCTGGGGTTGGGGCAGAGAACTCCTAATGGAGTAAGTTTAGACAGCAACTAATAACCAAAACTTCTCTTAGTCCTGATTAGCTATTGTCATCACTTACAAATCTGACTAAATACAGACCTTTTTTCATGATTTTGTGCACAATTAGGGCATTGTGGATATGGGCAGACAACCCAAGCAAGATATATTGCATACTTTAAATGAGGAGCTTGATATGCCACCCAGGAGTTACATTTGTATTCATAATCCCATTTACATGTAATTTCGATGGAAACTGCTTTGTCTTGTATGCGAATTACCATAACAAGGCCTTTTCCTCCCCTAGCAAATCCTTCACCAACATTTGCAGGTCTTTTGTTCAATGCTTCCTGTCTTTTCTTCTGATAGTCATCATCGAGTGTGAGAGCAGCTATTCCCTTACCTAAAGTACCAGTAATCCTTGACACAGCACCAGCGGCTCCACCTGCAATAATAAACCATGTCTGGAATGTTGATTGTCTTGTCATATTGGACTGTCTCACAGAGATAGGGGGAAAGAAAAGAAAAATGGACAAATGAGAAAAGGAAGCCAAAAGCCTTCCTGTCAAAAGCCAATTATAAATTATTTTGTTCAGTGTTACTCATGTCTTCAGTAGGGTAAAGTCTACCAATCCTATCTTAAACTTGAACAGGTCCATCTGACTTCTTAATGATGTGTTTAGAATGTTTTGATGGAATGGAACCAATGTAGACCCTGACATAACAATTTCTTTAGGTCTTCACTATTTGCTCTGGCATGTAGTGTATCAGGTAGTTCATATTTTTCACTGAGCCCATTCCAGGATTTTTGAAAATTTATAAGGGTCGTTGATAGGCCCTAATTGGTGGATCCTAGCTAATCTGGCACAGAAAACTTCACACTTCAACTGTTTTTTATATTGTGAGTGTGCTCATTGCTCTCAAGGGTCTTTCCTTTCAGAATTTATTTATCTTCACCACACCTAATGTCATTCTACATCTCCCTATAATTCACTATAGTGTAGTTTATAATTTCTGGTCCTTTGTGATCATAGCCCAGACAAGGATGTTTGAAAATTTATATGAGGATCATTGGCTGAAACTAGGTAGTCTGTAATACTTATAAATGGTATGACCAAACCAGAACATGTAATCAAAACTAATCATATGACTGAACCAGAACAAATAATACACATACCCACAGCATGACCAAACAAACTCCTCACACCTAGAGCGAGACCTTCAGCAAACTCTTCTGGGCCCTGTATGGCACCTTGGTAAGGCTCATAGAATAAGTCCTCAATTCCAGTTGCCATCCCGCGTAGCAATCCAAATGGATTACCAAGGACATCAAGACCAAGAACTAACACATACATTTGTTTTATTGCCTGTAAAATAAAAGTATTGCACATACAGCATGGTACACTGCCACTGGAAGCTTGTATCTGAAGCAAAAAAATCAGCAACCACTGCACATCCCTCATATCCCTGGATTCTGCACTAAAGCATTCTTGGTTTTGAAGAAGAGATCTTTCAAGGTTTTTACCATACATGGGCATGGCAGACATCTTGGTCATCATACCTTGACCATTTTAGCAATATTGTGTTCCCCAAATCCATGGACTCTCCACATAAAATTTGATAAAAACTGACCCAGGGTCTTAGAGAGGAAGCTATTGAAAATTGTGAATGGATGGATAATCATGGATACATGGGTAACATACAGAAAGATATCACTAGAGCAGTACAGGAGAGCCAAAAATGGTAAAACTGTTAGACAGCTTTTCTCTACAGCTAGGGCAATCTTTCTCTGTATCACTCATGCAATGGCTACATTTTGCAAATGTGTGTGTGTGTGTGTGTGTGTGTGTGTGTCTGTGTGTGTGTGTATGTGTATGTGTGGGCATGCTGGTAGGGAGAGGATGATTCTAATCACTCGGTTGGGATCAGCCACTGCATCTGTATGGTCTGCATGACACAAGCAGTGTTAATGATGAAAGCATTGACAACTGCTGATGTGTGGACTGAACAGTGTCCTTGCTGTGTAGGACTGTCTTATTACTTGTTTAACAATGCACAAACACTGTTTTACACAATGTATATTTCTCACTAATATTCTAATAATGAATTTGGTGCTGTTATGTTGTGTACCCTGCCTTGGGGGCTCAGTCTGATATGCATCGGACTGGTGATCAGGAGGTCACAGGTTCGATCCCTGCTAGGTCCGGCAACATTCTTATGTACAGATTGATCAAGAGATATTTTCTGCGGTCATTCTCTCCCTTCCACTGATTCAAGAAGGGCAGTTGTCAGTTTCTGGTGAAAAAATGTGCACAAGTACTGGTAAACCGCTAAGAGAACAAAGCCTGCCCAGGAAAAGTAGGGTTAAGTAAACTGGCCCACTTGACATGACCCTAATGAGTTGTCTGGGCAGTAAAACCTTAATTCAATCAAAATCCAACTTGTGTAATTACTAAATAAGTGTAAACAAAATTTCAAAAGTGTCATGTAATGAATAACTAAACTGAAGAATAGACAGACAATGGGAAAAATGTAAAATCCCTGCTGAACTTTATTTGAGAGTGTGCCTGGAAGTGGGAGGGTGTTATAAAAACACAAACTTGGTAGAAACTATCAGAGGAAATGCTTGATTTATTCCACTAACATCCATTCAGTGTTTTCAAAGATGCGATTTAAAGACCAGCGCTAAGGAATGCCAGTCAATTTTTTACCCTTGCAAACAAACAGATATGTGAAGATATAGTAAGAATAATTTCATACCTGACCAGCATAATGTCTGCTCATCTCTCCTGTCAACTGTCTGTTGTTGTAAAATTTGTGATTTCTCTCAAAGAAACCCAGCCTGTAAGAAGAAACATGTTGTTGGTAATGTGATCAACTGTTTTCCTAATCTCTGAAGAAAACGACAAGAACAATATATTATGTCTTTGTGGAGTGGCTTCTGCTACATCCTTAAAAAGGATTTAGTGCCTTCCATTCAATACTAAAATATAAGGAATAAAGGAGGAAAGCAACATTATGGTATACTAGAACTATCACTGAAGGTGACTGATACCCCCACAGCAACACCTTGACACAGTAACATGACTTGTGAAAGGCAGTTAACCCTACTAAAGTTTACAAGAATTTGTCACAAGGATAAGAGTTGTCTTTCTTGATAGTGACATATCATCTCCTCAAGTTGACACAGCTACTTTTTAACATTCAGTACTATTCTTTAGAAGCCCAAGAGACAGTTAAGACACCTCAACATATCACTCCTATAAACATTCTATATTTACAAACGCCACTGACAGCACAAAATGATTTAATGAACTTACTTGAAGACGACATCTTGTATATCTGTTAGCACTACTCCCACAGACTGGAGGAAAATGTTCAGTACATTGGCATGTATCTGTGTTGGTTTTCCATCCCCACCACCACCTTGCAGGGAAAAACTCAAATGTATCTGTAACAGAAATGGCAGAGTATTAGATGAAGAAGAAACAGGCCTAAACATTTTTAGGTGTATTCCTTTTACATTGTGTATTTAAAAGCAATAAAATTTCCAGCATTTCCACATCAGATTCCATTCAGAATATGTACTTAGGGAGCTATTATTTTAAGGATTTTATGTTAAACATGAAATCACAATTTGACATGTTGTAAAGTAACATTTCTAACATGTAATCTTTGGTATTAAGATGATTATGAATCATTTGCTTCCTACTGATGGCATCACAACTACAAAAACTGGAAGTAAATTACCTCAACTTAGCACTAGCTGACCAACTGCTGAGGCACAGAAAAATGGGGACAACATGCAAGACTTGATAATTTTATTACAATTTTTCCTACACCAATTCAGCTCTAGGACAAGTTGTGTCTCATGGTGAGTGTTCCAACCCTTGTCCCTTTCAATATGACAGTTGTGTTTCTGTAGCAGTTCTTATTTAGTTTGTATGTCCATTATTACAACTGTGCTACCATATTTTGTCATTGTTTGTTCTTCATCTCTTCTTCTTTCAGTACCTTGGAAAGGTTGTGTGTCATGATTGTGGCCTTCCCTGGATTTATTCATTTATATTTTTTCATAGACAGTTTCAACAATACTACTAAATTATATGATCTTTCTATTTCTTTAGACATGTTTATAGACCTAGGGTTGGACCATAAGTCTCTGGGAATGGAATTATTGTTTTGCTCAAATTAAGCTTTTGTTTTTCAATACATTGAAATAAAAAAAAAAAAAAAGAAAAGAAATTGCAGTATTGCTTATGCAGCATGCATTAGCTCCAAGTATGAAGGCACTTGGCTCCAGGAGATGTATTCTGATTTTCAAAGCAACCCTTTGTCCCTCTGTAAATGCAAAGGTTTCAATAAGATGGTTTAAGTGTCCTGTGTCAGCCAATTTCCATAGTTCATTTTTGTGTAAATATATTTGGGACCACCAAACCCATTTTAGCTGCATCAAAAACAAAGTTCAAAGAATCAGCTCAATCCTGGGTTAGATGTCCTGTGCAATTTCACATCATCGCATGTATCTATTATTTCACATGTATCCATTATTACACATGAACAGATTCAATAAACCGAGTCTGTTGTGAGTGTCAGTGTGGGCCATTATGACAAGAAGGCTGGTAAGTTGTGCAATAGTCTCTATGTATGGAAAAAAGTAGTTCCAGTAAAACCTATATCATCACAAGTGAAATATGAAGCAAATCATATCATCCCTTATGAAATATTTCACTGTTCATGATACTAAAACTATCTTGCTGACAAATAACAATAAGGTGTACTATTATATAGCTTTAAATATTAAATGATTACAAATGAACAATAAAATCTGAGGAAACAGTGATGCCAATATTTCTCAATACCAGCATACAATATCAAAATTGAATTCTTTAGGTCAAAATATCATATAAACTAGAACAGTGTTTTCAGAGGAAAACGTATGTCCCCCACCACTTTGAACAGACCTATCGTTGAAAAAAGTTGTATCTACAATTTATCTTTTTTTTTTTTTTTTTTTTTTTGCGTGTGTGTGGTCGATGGGGGCCATTTTCCAAAATCTAAGCCCTAGTGTGACCTTGAATGGGGTCAAAATCTAATCAGTTCTTTTCCATGTAACAACAATATAGATGTACAAGTTTAGTCAAAATCCATCCATTCATTCTGGAGATAGGGTGCAGACAAGCCATTTTCCAATCTGAGCCCTCCTGTGACCTTGAATATGGAGTCAAGGTCACCAAAATCCAGATAGGGTGCAGACAAGCCATTTTCCAACAATCTGAGCCCTCCTGTGACCTTGAAAATGCAGTCAAGGTCACCAAAATCTAATCAGTTCTTTTCCATGTCACAACAATACAGACGTACAAGTTTAGTCAAAATCCATCCATTCATTCTGGAGATAGGGTGCAGACAAGCCATTTTCCAATCTGAGCCCTCCTGTGACCTTGAAAATGGAGTCAAGGTCACCAAAATCCAATCAGTTCTTTTCCATGTCACAACAATATAGATGTACGAGTTTAGTCAAAATCCATCTATCCATTCTGGAGATAGGGTGCAGACAAGCCATTTTCCAACAATCTGAGCCCTCCTATGATCTTGGAAATGAGGTCAAGCAAGGTCACCAAAATCTAATCAGTTCTTTTCCATGCAATCTAGATGTGCAGGTATGGTCAAAATCCATTTGTTCCTTCAGGAGATAGGGTGCAGATAAGCAATTTTCCAGCCTTTTCCAACAATCTAAGTCCTCATGTGACCTTGAAAATGGGGTCAAGGTCATCAAAATATAATCAGCATTTTTCCCCCACCCAATGATAAATTTGTGTAAGTTTGGCCAAAATCCATCCATTCATTAAGGAGATAGAGTGCAGACAAGAGGCTATGCCGACGCCGCACTAAAAATACAATGTCCCCGCCTCTGGTGGGGGACATAATTACTCTTAAAGTTTCAAAGTCACAAGTGAAGCAACACAACTGATTTTTTGCTCAAACAATTTGTTTTTATGACTAGATTTGCTGCAAAACAGCAACAGTGCAAAAATAATATCATGTTGATACTGCACTAGTGCAAAAATGATATCACTTTCTGATATCAGTGTTGCACTGTTACAGAAAGTGCTATTTGCAGCTTCAAATTAAACAAAAATACAGAATAAGATGTAAAATGAGAGAACAATATTTATAGCTATATATTAAAAAGGCTCACAAGATCACATCCTTCTATACCCCAACTCGGGGCAATATTCACCAATATCAATGCAATAACCCTATATCGATTGTGTTGGGGTTTAACGACATGTCAACCCTTGTGGGTCATTTTGTGTCGTCTCCCAGAGAAAGGGAGAAGAGATAATAGAGGAGATAAAAGAGAGGGATAGGGAGGAAAGAGGAACAGGAACGAAAGTGAAGAAACAGTAGAAATAAAAACATTCCCCCTCTACCCTTAACTGCTACAAGGACAGCAGGCTTTGCCCAACTGTAAGCCAGTATCAGCTGGATGCCCCAGTGACGTAAGATGCATTACACATTCGGCACACCAGACCACCCCCTAACAATAACCCTATATTTAAGAATTATAAAAGAAGATATCTCACTTTAATAGGTGAGAGATGGAGGTAATCATAGAACTGTTTCTGTTCCACAGCTAGTGACAGTCCCATAGCTTTCATCAAGTCCACCTGTGTCTTCTTGTAATCATCTTCAAACAACTCTTTCTGTAAAAAAAAGGAGAACTGAATAAATTGTCCCAATAACTTCCTTCGAAGTTACAACCTTCACACATAGTATAACTGTTCCTTTGTTTTCGAGCAAATCGTCATACTCTCAGTAAAATATTTTCAAGATCACACAAGAAAATAAATAAAAGAAATGCCAAAAAGACTGCCTTTGGAAACACAGAACACCTTACAGATTAGAAAACGGAGTCTCAGTTTCATTGAGACTCTTCATAAGCAGTAATGAAATTTGCAACACTGCTTATACCCTCTAGCATATATATGAGCAGAACTCCATTTTTAAATATACCACAATGGGCCCAATGATCCCAAAGGAAATGAAATATGATCTGCATAACCTTTCTGACACAATATTTAAATTATTCAAAGATACAATGCTGTCATATATTAGTACTGTCTGCCTAACAATAATACTTTGCTAAATAGCTAAACTATTTGGAAAAATTACAAGTGAATTAAACCTGCAGATGACCAAAAACCATTAGATATAGGGACAATTAGGGTCTGCAGTGACCATTCAGCATTGTGTGCGTGACTGGTTTGTTTCTAAATTCCTAATTCAGATTTGTTTGGCATATATTGCTTTCCACAAAAAAAGGACATATTATGTTACTAGGTCTGGCGTCCCTCCGTCCGTAAACTTTTTCGTTTCCGGCTTACTCCTCCTACAGTTTACATCCAATCAAGCTAAAACTTGGTATATAGTTAGACTATGATGTGGAGCAGCGCATATTGTTTCGGGGTTGCAGTCCACCAAATATTAGCAGAATTATGCCCCTTTGATAATTTCTGTAAACTTTTCACAGCATATTGTTTAGACGTAATAGTGTGCAAATTTTATTTTATAATTTTATTTTATTTTCTGCAAACTTTTCGTTTCTGGTTAACTCCTCCTACATTTTACACCCGATAAAGCTGAAACTTATAGTTAGACCATGATGTGGAGCAGTGCGTATTGTTTCAAGGTTACATTCCACCAAATATTAGCAGAGTTATGCCCCTTTAAATCTTTCTGTGAACTTTTCGTTTCTGGCTAACTCCTCCTACAGCTTATAGCCGATCAAGCTGAAACTTGATTTGTAGTTAGATCATGATGAGGACCAGCGCATATTGATTCAAGGTTAAGGTCCACCAAATATTGGCAGAGTTATGCCCCTTTAAGAATTTTTGTAAACTTTTCACAGCATATTGTTTAGACATATCGTATCATTACCCAAATCGGTAGGGTACCCAAATCGGTGTATTTTCCTAAAGTGCATGCTTTCAATGAACCACAGCTTCAGACGACGTCATTGATTGTTGCACTGTGAATGTAAACACAAGAAGTAGGTCACAACTGTCATCCGAAGAAAATGCATCAGAAACAAGTAAGTAACAGCTATTTTAAATTAACACATGCTGTGGTCATGGTTTTTGGATTTTTTTTTTTAAATACTCTTCTGAGTTGCCTCTCTTGAAGAACAAAAATAAAATCAGTATAAAACAAGTTAAAGCTTTACAAAATTTTTCTTTCAGCATTCTTTTTTTTTTTTGTTTGTATTTTTGGTTGTTTATTTTTGTTTTGTTATTGTTTGGTCAGATATTGAAGTATAGGAAAAACAAATCAGCCAAAGGCTCATATGAGCTTATAGTATAGCCATGCTTCTGTCGTGCGTCCTCTGTCCGAAAGCACTTCTCCCTAGATGCAGCAAACTTCTCCCTATTTTCCCAGGAAGGAGAAGTCACTTCTCCCTTAATTTCTGGGCAAGCTTGGACCTTAGGTTACTGTTCACCAAATATCAGCAGAGTTATGCCCCATTGAAATTTTTTTAAATTTTTTTTGTTTTCGATTGATTATAGTTTACATCTGGAGCACTGACTTATACAGGAGCCAGTTTATGTTCAACATCTTATTACTTGCCACGGGCGTATAATGCCCCGCTTGCGGAGCTCTTGTTTTATATTACACCACACACCAAATTTGCTTTTCTGTTTGGACACACCTCATCTTTATCAATATTTTATTCAGAAGAAGTAACATGGAAAACTGGTGGTGATGTGTATCCAGAGTGTATTTTACCTCTTGTTCTCTTGACTCTTCTTGACCAGTAGAAAATAGTTCAATAATATTGTTCAAGAAACCTTGATCAACTTTCACCTGCATTTCTTGTATCAGCACCTTGAAATATCTGTTAAGAAAATATAAATCCAGAATCAACAAGTAGCAACTAGTAGCACATGCATATCTTTATATAAAGCGGAATTTTCTCATAAAATATAGCTTTGGTAAAATGGCATACCAGATATCAAAGGCCTTCTAGTCTCACACAAGAAGATTTTTAAATTTTTTCCCCATACAAGTCTATGTAAAACAAGTGAACCCTGGGCAGAACCATTTTTGATCCCAGGGCTATAATATGAACAATCCTGGTAAAGGTCCACTAGATAAAACTAAGTACCAAATGTCAAAGGCCTAGGCCTTCTAGTTTCAATCAAGAAGATTTTTAAATGCTTTTCCACTGTACAAGTCTATGTAAGACAAGTGGCCTTTGGGATGGAACCATTTTGACTCCAGGGCCATAATTTAAACAATCTTCATAAAGGCCCTCTAGCTAAAGCTACATGCCAAATATCAATGGCCAAGGCCTTCTAGTATCAGACAAGAAAATTTTCTAAAGTTTTTCCCTATATGTGTCTATGAAAATAAATGAGACCAGGGGCAGCACCATTTTTGATCCCAGTGCTATAATTTGTACAATCTTGGTGAAGGCCTACTAGATGAAGCTACATAACAAATATCAAAGGCCTGGGCCTTCTAGTATCAGACAAGAAGAGTTCTAAATGTTTTCCCTGTATGAGTTTATGTCAAACAAATGAGCCCTGGGGCAGTGCCAATTTTGACCCCAGGCTATAATTTGATAAATCTTGGTAGAAGCCATCAGATGAAGTTACATACCAAATATCAAAGGCCTAGACCTTCTAGTTTCAGAGAAGATTTTCAAAGTATTTTACAACTCTATGTAAAACATGTGACCCCTGGCATGGGGCCATTTTTTACCCCAGGGCTATAATCCACAAGAGATCCACAAGATAAATCTACATTCCAAATATCAACAGCCTGGGCCTTCTAGTTTCAGACAAGAAGATTTTTAAAGTTTTGCTTATAGGAGTCTATGTAAAAAAAGTTGACCTTTCTGTAAAAAAGGTCAAGGTCAACCAACGTTTATAATTTTTTTCAAACTTAATTGGGCCCATGTCCCAAATGCTGCATACTAAGCTCCAGGGCCATTGATCCTATTGTTCCCGAGAAGATTTGAGTTTTTTACCATATATGGGCATGGGGGCCATCTGGTCATGTGACCCAGATGCGGCCAATCAGCTTCTGTTCCCCCTTTCCATTGAGGATCCATATGAAATTTGGCTTTGATTGGCCTAGTGGTTTCTGAAGAGAAGATGTCTGAAGAGTTTTCCCTATATGAGTCTATGTAAACCAAGTGACCCCTGGGGTGGGGCCATTTTTGGTCCCAGGGCTACAATTTGAACAATCTTGGTAGAGATCAACAAAAAGCTACACACCAAATACCAAAGGCCTAGGCCTTCTAGTTTCAGATAAGGAGAATTTTAAAGTTTTGCCTTTAGGAGCCTATATTGAAAAATTTGACTTTTCCATTAAAAGGTCAAGGTCAACCAAAGTTATAAGTTTTTCAAACTTTATTGGGCCCGTATCCTCAATTCTGCAAACCAAGCCTCAGGCCCATTGGCTCTTTGGTTCCAGAGAAGATTTTTAGAGGGTTTTTACCAAATATGGGCATGGCAGCCACCTTGGTCATGTGACCCAGATGTGGCAAATAACATTCTGTTCCCCCTTTCCATTGAGGATCCATATGAAATTTGGCTCCAATTGGCCCAGTGGTTTCTGAAGAGAAGACGGTTGAAGAATTTTCCCTATATGAGTCTATGTAAAACAAGGGACCCCTGGGGCGGGGCCATTTTTGGCCCCAGTGCTAAAATTTGAACAATCTTGGTAGAGGTCCCCAAGATAAACTACACACCAAATATCAAAGGCCTCGGCCTTCTAGTTTCAGACAAGAAGAATTTTAAAGTTTTGCCTTCCCTATGTAGAAAAAATTGCCCTTTCCATTAAAATGGTCATTATTTTTTCATATTTTATTGGGTCCATGTCCCCAATGTTGCATACCAAGCCCCAGGGCCATTGGCCCTTTGGTTCTGGAGAAGAAAATTTTTAAAGGGTTTTTACCATATACAGACATGGTGGCCACCTTGGTCATATGACCAAGATGCAGCGAATCAGCTTCCGTTCCCCCTTTCCATTGAGGCTCCATATGAAATTTGGCTTTGACTGGCCGTGTGGTTTCTCAGAAGAAGACGGTTGAAGAGTTTTCCCTATATGAGTCTATGTAAAACAAATGGCCCCTGGGGCGGGGCCTTTATTTACCCCAGGGCTATAACTTGAACAATCTTCATAGAGGTCCACAAGAAAAAGCTACATACCAAATATCAAAGACCTGGCCCTTCTAGTTTCAGATAAGAAGGTTTTTAAAATTTTGCCTGTGGGAGTCTATGTAACAAAATTTGACGATTCTGTAAAAAAGGTCAAGGTCAACTGAAGGCCATAATTTTTTCAAACTTCAGTGGGCCCATGTCTCCAATGCTGCATACCAAGCCCCAGGGCCATTGGTCCTTTGGTTCTGAAGACGAAGATTTTTAAAGGGTTTTTACCATATATGGGCAGAGAGGCCATCTTGGTCATGTGACCCAGATGCGGCAAATAAACTTTCGTTCCCCCTACCACTGAGGTTTCATATGAAATTTGGCTTTGATTAGCCCAGTGGTTTCTGAGGAGAAGATGTTTGACGGCTGGATGACACAGCGGAGCCTGCCTATACTATAAGCTCACCTGTGAGCCTATAGGCTCAGGTGAGCTAAAAATCCACTGTTTCACCTTTTTCCTATACAAAAGCCTTAGTGACCACATTTGACCTTACCATAAAATAGATCAAGGTCAACCAAAGATCATCATTTGAATAAATCTGATAGGGTTCGAGCCACCAATGCAGCATACCAAGTTTCAGGTTCATCGGCCATTCAGTTTCTGAGAAGAATTTTGCAAAGGTTTTTACTGTATATGGCTGTGTGGGCCATCTTGGTCCCATGACCCAAACCTTAGGATCAAACTTTTGTTCCCCAACCCCATGGAGGATCCACGTTATTTTGGTTCAATCGGCCCAGTGATTTCAGAGGAGATATTGTTTGAAAATGTTGATGATGCAGATGATGCAGAGGCAGAAGATGGACCACTGTCTAGCCTATAAGCTCCCCTAAAGTTAAAAAGATCATATAAAACAAGAGGACCATGATGGTCCTATATCGCTCACCTGACCAAACAGATTTGCATATTTACTGTTGAAGTTTCAGCCAAGTTCACTGCTCTAGGATTTTTGTATAAACTTTATATAGCACTAACCACCCCCACCCCCCTCCACCACACCCCCGGCCATGTTTTTTTACAAATCTTGACAACTTGAACTGTATCTTAAAAGAGGGTCACCAAAGGAACATTTCTGCCAAGTTATATTGAAATTGGTCCAGTGGTTTAAAAAGCTTTATATAGCTATGAATCATGACAGCTTGAACAAACTTGGTAGAGGGTCACCAAAGGAACATTCCTGCCAAGTTATATTGAAATCTGTTCAGTGGTTTCTGACAAGAAGATTTTTAAAGTTTTCTATTTAGATATATAGGGAAAACAAGAAGATTTTTTTTCAAGTTTTCTATATAGATATATAGGGAAAATAAGCCCCACCCCCTTGCAGCCATATTTTTTGACGAATCATGATGGCTTGAACAACCTTGGAAGAGGGTGACCAAAGTCACATTCCTTCCAAGTTATATTGAAATCGGTCCATTGGTTTCTGCCAAGAAGATTTTTAAAGTTTTCTATATAGATACATATATAGGGAAAATAAGCCTTGCCCCTTGGCGGCCATGTTTTTTGACAAATCCAAACGGCTTGAACAATCTTGGTAGAGGATCACCAAAAGAACATTTCTGCAAAAATATATTGAAATCGGTCCAGTGGTTTGGGACAAGATGATTTTTACATTTTTCTATATATAGAGAAAATAAGCCCCGCCCCCTGGCGGCCATGTTTTTTGACAAATCCAAATGAATCGAACAATCTTGGTAGAGGATCACTAAAGGAACATTTCTACAAAATTATATTGAAATCGGTCCAGTGGTTCTGACAAGAAGATTTTTAAAGATTTCTATATAGATATATAGGGAAAATAAGCCCCGCCCCTGGCGGCCATGTTTTTTGACTAATCAAAATGGCTCGAGCAATCTTGGTAGAGGATCACCAAAGGAACATTTCTGCAAAATTATATGGAAATCGGTCTAGTGGTTTCTGACAAGAAGATTTTTAAAGTTTTCTATATAGATATATAGGGAAATTAAGCCCCGCCCCCTGGCGGCCATGTTTTTTGACGAATCCAAATGGCTTGAACAATCTTGGTAGAGAATCACTAAAGGAACACTTTTGCAAAATTATATTGAAATCGGTCCGGTGGTTTCGGACAAGATGATTTTTAAAGTTTTCTATATAGATATATAGGGAAAATAGGCCCCGCCCCCTGGCGGCCATGTTTTTTGACGAATCCAAATGGCCTGAACAATCTTGGTAGAGGATCACCAAAGGAACATTTCTGCAAAATTATATGGAAATCAGTCCTGCGGTTTCTGACAAGGAGATTTTTAAAGTTTTCTATATAGATATATAGGGAAAATAAGCCCCGCCCCCTAGCGGCCATGTTTTTTGACGAATCCAAATGGCTTGAACAATCTTGGTAGAGGATCACCAAAGGAACATTTCTGCAAAATTACATTGAAATCGGTCCAGTGGTTTCTGACAAGAAGATTTTTAAAGTTTTCTATATAGATATACAGGGAAAATAAGCCCCGCCCCCTGGCGGCCATGTTTTTTGACGAATCCAAATGGCTTGAACAATCTTGGTAGAGGATCACCAAAGGAACATTTCTGCAAAATTATATTGAAATCGGTCCAGTGGTTTCGGACAAGAAGATTTTTAAAGTTTTCTATATAGATATATAGGGAAAATAAGCCCCGCCCCCCCTAGCGGCCATGTTTTTTGACGAATCCAAATGGCTTGAACAATCTTGGTAGAGGATCACCAAAGGAACATTTCTGCAAAATTACATTGAAATCAGTCCAGTGGTTTCTGACAAGAAGATTTTTTAAGTTTTCTATATAGATATATAGGGAAAATAAGCCCCGTCCCTGGCGGCCATGTTTTTTGACTAATTGAAATGGCTCGAATAATCTTGGTAGAGGATCACCAAAGGAACATTTCTGCAAAATTATATGGAAATCGGTCCAGTGGTTTCTGACAAGAAGATTTTTAAAGTTTTCTATATAGATATATAGGGAAATTAAGCCCCGCCCCCTGGCGGCCATGTTTTTTGACGAATCCAAATGGCTTGAACAATCTTGGTAGAGGATCACTAAAGGAACATTTTTGCAAAATTATATTGAAATCGTTCCAGTGGTTTCGGACAAGAAGATTTTTAAAGTTTTCTATATAGATATATAGGGAAAATAAGCCCAGCCCACTGGCGGCCATGTTTTTTGATGAATCCAAATGGCCTGAACAATCTTGGTAGAGGATCACCAAAGGAACATTTCTGCAAAATTACATTGAAATTGGTCCAGTGGTTTCTGACAAGAAGATTTTTAAAGTTTTCTATATAGATACATAGGGAAAATAAGCCCCGCCCCCTGGCAGCCATGTTTTTTGACGAATCCAAATGGCTTGAACAATCTTGGTAGAGGATCACCAAAGGAACATTTCTGCAAAATTATATTGAAATCGGTCCAGTGGTTTCTGACAAGAAGATTTTTTAAGTTTTTAGTTAAAAAATCTATTTTTAGCTCCTGTGACCTAGATATGCAATGGACCGGAACCATTTGAACAACTTTGAAAGAGGACCAACCAAGGATCATTCCTGTGAAGTTTGGTCAAAATCCAATCAGTGGTTTAGGAGATGTTGTTTAAAGATTGTGGATGGACGGACGGACATACGGACGACGACGACGACGACGACTTACGGTGAGTGATCACAAAAGCTCACCTTGAGCTTTCAGCTCAGGTGAGCTAAAAACCCGAACTACATGCACACTTTCTTATCAGAGCAAGAAAACATGCAGAATTTCAATAGAATCCAACAAAAGATGTTGGAGGAGTTACGGATACAAGATGTGCAACAAGAGTTGTCAGAAGACAATGCAGCTCGCCAGAAAGGACTGGTCAAATAAGAAAACAATCTTTAAATATTAAAGATTAAATGCAGAACTTAAACTTATATGACAGAGTATGAGCCGACTTTGATGTCTGAAGAATGTCAAACTGAGGGACAGGGTATAAGCTATTGTAACATCTTCCCTTAGGTTGGTGTGGACAAAATATGAAAGCTATATCTTACATGCTGAATCCCTTAGGCTGGTGTGGGCGAAATATGAAAGCTATATCTTACATATTTCAGCAGTCATATACACTTTTCAAAACTTAAACACAGCTGTAAATGACAAAGGATGACCTGACCTTGATCTAGGCAGGTCAAACTGAGGAAGGGGTGTGTATTATTGAAAGGTCTTACCCTAAGGTAGGTGTGGGCCAAATATTAAAGCCGTATCTTGAATACTTCAGCAGTTAGGAACACTTTTCAAAAACTTAAACGCAGAACTCGAACATGGGTTTAAATGACAAAGTATGACCTGACCTTGACCTAGGCAGAAGGTCCAACCGAGAAAAGAGTGTGTGCTATTGAAAGGTCTAACCTTAACATTGGTGTGGGCCAAATATTAAAGCGATATCTTGAATACTTCAGCAGTTACAAGCACTTTTCAAAACTTAAACGCGGAACTCGAACATGGGTTTAAATGACAAACTATGAGCTGACCTTGACTTAGGCAGAAGGTCAAACTGAGGAAGGGGTGTGTGCTATTGAAAGGTCTTATCCTAAGGTAGTTGTGGGCCAAATATTGAAGCGGTATCTTGAATACTTCAGTAGTTATAAACACTTTTCAAAACTTAAACGCAGAACTCCAACATGGGTTTAAATGACAAAGTATGACCTGACCTTGACCCAGGCAGAAGGTCAAACTGAGAAAGGGGTGTGTTCTATTGAAAGGTCTTACCCATACGTTGGTGTGGGCCAAATATTAAAGGGGTATCTTGAATACTACACAATTACAAACACTTTTCAAAACTTAAATGCAGAACTCCAACATGGGTTTAAATGACAAAGTATAACTTGACCTTGACCTAGGCAGAAGATCAAACTGAAAAAGGGGTGTGTGCTATTGAAAGGTCTAACCGTAAGGCTGGTGTGGGCCAAATATTGAAGCACTATCTTGAATACTTCAGCACTTATGTGCACTTCTCAAAACTTAAACGCAAAACTTAAACATGGGTGTAAATGACAAAGTAAGACCTGACCTTGACCTACATAAAGGGTCTAACTTGGGGATGGGGGTGTATGCTAATGAAAGGTCCTCCCCTAAGGTAGGTGTAGGGCAAATATGAAAGCAGTACCTTAAACAATTAAAAAACTGTGCACACCTTTGAAAACTTAATCATTGTGCTAACGAGGACGCATACGTCGACATTAAGAACTGGGTGACAACATAGGCTCTCCAGGGACATAGTCCCGACGAGCTAAAATGTATAGATTACACAGAAAAATAACCATTTAAAATGTACACATTACATAGGAAAATAACCATTTATACATTTTTGTTTGGATACAACACCTTAGGGATCCACATTTGAACTACCATCTTATAATGAACAGTCTTATAAAAAGGTTCCAGTGTATTTCAATCATTTTGAGAAAATAACATAAAGGATCATCCGAAGTGAAGTCAAACCACCAATGTTAGATCAGTAGACAATCACTGAACCTATCATACTACAGACATTTATTATGATAAAACAAAGTTATGTAAATGAATTTAAGCTTACTTGATTTGAGCAACATTACTATGTTCATGCTTCCTCATCATCATACTGACTTCTGTAAACGGCTTTGGCACTGAAATAAATTCCACAATTGTAGAAGATATGGAACAACATGTTGTCATGTTTCACACAAGATTTTAATTTTGAAACATATAATATTATTCAATGTTATCTACCCTCTATCCTTTTAGTTATTTTAAAATAATATAAAAGATACATGTATAGGCAAGAGCACAAAGAAGTGAACAACTCTAGCTTTCAAAGATTTTTTAAATTGTATCTATCATATATAAGCATAGTGTCCATATAGGTCATCAGATTATTTAAGAAATAATTTTTCTATACTATAGGGTTATTGCACTGATATTGGTGAATATTGTCCCGAGTTGAGATTTCGAAGGAAGCAAGCTTGTGACCGTCCATAGATATCCCATCGAGGGACAATATTCACCAATATCAGTGTAATAACCCTTTTATTATATAGCTACGAATATTTATTTCATTTCCTGGTGTTTCTAAACTTTAAAACGCTGTTTTAATAACAAAAATGAATTCTACCAATGTGCATGACAAGGTTTGGTGCGACGTCACTGCATTACGACGTCATGAAAAGCAACGTAAAGTAACGGTAATATGAGAAGGCATCCGAGTAAGTGTGCAATATGGTAATATGAGAAGGCATCCGAGTAAGTGTGCAATATTGAGTAACTGTGCCGATATTGTGTGATATCGGCACGCTAGCGCCTCGGTTTTTATCGCACATTTTAGTCATTTAATATTTATAGCTATATAATAATGTGAATTATCATTGAATAATGCATAGTGTTTGGAGGCTGACCTCTGATGGCCACTTTTGTGGATAGGGATCATGGATAGGTGTGGGAGTGACCAATCCAGTCTACTACTGTCAAAGTTCTCACCAACAGTTCCATTCCCTACCAAATATCCCCTACTAGGAATGGAGTCAAGGCAAAGTGTGGGTGAGACCCATTCAAGTTTTCTACTATCAAAGTTCTCATCAACAGCTTCAATTTGAAATCAAATATCTCTTATGTTTAGAGGATGATGTTAATGACCCCTTCTCAGTGGCTCAGTGCTGGGGGTGAGGAGGAGTGGTTGGGCATAGGTTCTGGCTGGGGGCTAGGGCTGGATGTGGGTGAGACCCATTCATGTCATGTACAGTTTCATCAACAGTTTTTTGACTTCAGATATGGGAGATGGGTCCAGTGCTGGTTTGTTTGTTTGTTTCTATTGAGGTTTTACGGCCAAGTCAACCCACTGGGGTCATGTCAAGTGCGGTCAGTTTACCTAACCAAACTTTTACTGGGCAGGCTGTCCTCAGGGTTAACCAGTATTGTGCACCTTCTTTTGCCAGAAACTGACAACTGCCCTTCTTGAAGGGAGAGAATGACCTTAGAAAATATTTCATGATCAATCCCCAGGAAAGAATGTTGCCAACCTGGCGGGGGTCAAACCTGCAACCTCCTGATCACCAGCAGGACACACATCCAACTGAGCCACCCAGGCTGGCTAAGCTGGGCTGGGGTGGTGAGAGTGGGGTTGGTGTTGGGTCAGGATTGAGTTAGGGATCAGGCTGGAGATGGGTGAGACCCCGTTAAGCCATCCATAGAACACATCAACAGCACTGATTGAATATCAAATAAAATTACGTTAAGGGGTGGGGTGAAGAGGGGCAGTGAAGGCAGTATTGGTAAGATTAAATGAAATCAATTTTGACTTGACACTAAAATTGGCTATATTTGAAGGCTGACCCTGTCAACATCCAAACATAACCATGTTTGTTTTCATGTTATGGCTGTTGATGAGAACAGCAGAACATTTCAATGTCTCTGACACAAATAGAGGGTTATTCTAGGTTGACTTCCAAACATAGCTGTGTTTCCAATCAAAGCCATTAATGAGAATTTTAACAACAGATGACCCCAGCCAGGCCAAACCTGCACCACTCCACTCACAGCCTGGTTCATTGATTTTTGAATAGTCCTATCAGGCCTATGAACATCACAATGGATCAGGCATAAGTATCACTGGGTTCCAAGAATGCAGGAAACAAGACCTGTTGCCGGACAGGATAGCTTGCCTGAACTCCCACTATTCAATCAAATAAAAAAATAATGAGGTACTAAAAACTTTGATGTAAAATTTTAACATGAAAATTCTAAGTCTGTGACCTTGACATGACCTAGGGTGGTGGGGATGGTACTGTGCAAAATTTTGGACCAATATGTATAATCATACCAAAGATTAATCAAATCGGTGATAAGGTTAGGAAAAATGAGGTCTTAAAAACTTAAACAAAAACTTCAACATCTGTAAACACCAACCCGACACCAACGCAGCTGCCAATGCCGATGCCAATGCTGAGGGTAGTACAATAGCTCTCTGTGAATGATGTTTAGGTGAGCTAATAAAACTGGATCACACACACTTTCTATTTAATATTTTAATATAAGATGATTTCAATAGTAATGTATACCATCAAGAAAGATAAGCATCTTACATGAATGAATGTTCTTGTAATGTTATCACAACAAAAACTAGGCTTTGCACTGCTGAAAAGGCAGACAATTAATCTAAGCATGTATGACATATGACAGAGAAGCTTCTAGTAACATGATACTGGCCATATATACCGGTAAGTAAAGCATACATACCACTATCAGCAGCCACAGATTTTGGAGGAGGCATTGGAGAGAGCACAGTAGGAAACACAGCTCCACTGCCTTGGTTATCTAACTGTAAACAGAAGAAAACACAGATACATGTATCTGAACAGCTCAGTGTAAACACAGAAATTTAAACTTAACTGTCTATCTCTGGTCATACAGCTATAAAAATATAAATGAAGGTACCAAGGAAAGGACACAATCACAAAGCAAAGCTGAGATACCAGAAGAAGAAGAGATGAGTAACAAACAATGACACAACAATACCAGTTCCTACAGCTGAGGAAGAGTACAGGAGTACACCTGTACCAGGTCAATACAAGACAGACAGACTGTCAAAGAAATGCTTGGAGATAATAGAAGATGGTGAAATTAATGTTTCATTAACAACTATATTAAATAAGCAAGGCATTCTAAAAGAAGCTAGTGTTTCTTAAGCAGTTCTTCAGCTACTGATGATAAAAACGAAAGAAACAAATTACATGTGTATTCACTATTCATAAAACAACTGATCAGAGGGATGTTGTTAACGATACGGATACCTTGTTTCAAAAGTTTAGCATTTAAAAGTTAATTATGATTTTTAAAGTCACTGATTTCACTAAATGCTCTAGTGTAACAAATAAATTCAGAAACACACATAATAGGCTGTAAACTGAGGGATGTCACCATCCAAAAAGAAAAACTAACAAAGTCAACTAGAACTACAAATCTTTTATTTTTTCAGGCCTCCAGCCCGTAGCAAGCAAAATACAAAATCAAAGTCATCCCACTTGTCTTAGCTGAGATTATACCATTAGATATTAATAAATTCAAATCCAGAAATTCAAATCCAAGATTTTACGTGAAAATGAAATGTTGTTTTCATATTTTCTCAATAACCAATCTATGCAAACAATGAAGAACAGCATTAGAAACTAGAATTTGTTTTTCTACAAAAACATAGATGTCTCCCCCCTTTTTGGTGTCATATTGTATTGTACATTCAGCGAATATTTAAATTAACTAATGAGATTCCAAGGGAAATAACTCAAAAAGTATAAATGCAAGAGTTATGGTTCTTGCACTTTGCATGTTGTCTAATATTGATTGATATTCAAATAAAGTTTTGTGAAGATATCTTTAACAGTTTTCAAATTATAGAGTGGACATGTTTTTTATGATGAACCAAGTTCCAAGGGAAGTAATTCAAAATATTTAAATGCAAAAGTTATGGTTCTTGCACTCTGCATGTCTTCTAATGTTGATTGATATTTACATGAAGTTTCTTGAAGATATCTTGAACAGGTTTCAAGTTACAGAGTGGACACAATTTTGTGACAAAGTTCCAAGCGAAATAACTCAAAAATGCAAATGCAAGAGTTATGTTTCTTGTGCTCTGCACATCACCTAATATTGATTGATATTTATATGAAGTTTCGTGAAGACAGCCTGAACGGTTTTCAAGTTATAGAGTGGCCACTATTTTGTGACAGAGTCCAAGGGAAATAACTCAAAAAAGTACAAATGCAAGAGTTATGGTTCTTGTGCTCTGCAGGTTGTCTAATGTTGATTGATATTTATATGCAGTTTCCTAAAGATAGATGAAGTTTCGTGAAGATAGCTTGAACTGTTTTCAAGTTATAGAGCTGACATGAATGTGACAGACAGACAGACAGATGCCAGGGGGAAAAACAATATGTCTCCCAACCCTAAATCAGGGAGACATAATTATACTGAAATTGATCCTGTGGTCTCTACAAGAAGAAGAGTTTAAAAAATTCTATATAGATATATAGGGAAAATAAGCCCCAGCCTGATGGCCAAGTTTTTTGATGAATCACAATGGCTTGTACTATTTGGTAGAAGGTTACCAAAGAAACATTTCAGCAAAATTATATTGAAATTAGTCCAGTGGTTTCTGATAAGAAGATTTTTAAAGTTTTCTATATTTTACCTCTAGAGATATATAGGGAAAATAAGCTCCGCCCCCAAGTGGCCATGTTTTTTTTGATGAATCATGATGGCTTGAACAATTTTGGTGCAGGGTCATCGAAGGAACATTCCTGCCAAATTATACTGAAATCGGTCCAGTTGTTTCTGACAAGAAGATTTTTAAAGTTTTCTATATACTTAATAGGGAAAATAAGCGCCACCCCTAGCAGCCATGTTTTTTGACAAATCATGACGGCTTGAATGATTTGGTAGAGGGTCACCAAAGGAACATTCCAGCCAAGTTATATTGAAATGGGTCCTGTGGTTTTTGACAAAATGATTTTTTAAAGTTTTCTATATAGATATATAGGGAAAAAAGGCCCCCTCCCCCGCACCCACCCCACCACCTCCAGCAACCATGTTTTTGATGAATCATAATGGCTTGAACAATCTTGGTAGAGAATCACCAAAGGAACATTCCTGCCAATATCGGTCCAACAGTTTCTGAAATGAAGATTTTTAAAGTTTTCTATGTAGGTATATAGGGAAAATAAGGCCTGCCCCCTAGCTGCCATGTTTTTGACGAAACATGATGGCTTAAACATCTGTGGTAGAGGGTCACCAAGGGAACATTTCTGCCAGATTATTTTGAAATCAGTCCAGTGGTTCCTGACATGAAGGTTTATGAAGTTTTTTATATAGATATATAGGGAAAATAAGCCCCACCCCTCTGGCGGCCATGTTTTTTACCAATGATGGCTTGAACAATCTTGGTAGAGGATCACCAAAGAACATTTCTGCCAAATTATATTGAAATCTGTCCAGTGGTTTCTGACAAGAAGATTTTTTTTTTTTCTTTTGGTGTGCTCCTGCATGGGTTCCAAATCTTTGAACAATTGTCAGTCAGCATCACCCATGGATCAATCCTGTGAAAATTGGTTAAAACTGGCTCAATGGTTTAGGAGGAGATGTTGTTCAAAGAAATTGTGGATGGATGGATGGATGGACAGATGGATGACGACAACAAAAACAACAACGAGGACTGACAGTGAGTGATCACACCTGCTCACCTTGAGCCTTCGGCTCAGCTGAGCTAACAAGGGGGTCACAATTATATCCACTGGTTTACCCACTTCTTTTTTGTATAATTTTGTACCAAATGAATAAAGATATTATCAAGAAGAAAGCCAAGAGCATCACAAATGTTCTGACAAAACAGACAAGTTAATAATCCTCTGAAGTGAAAAGCATATTTCTTAGCAAAAACAAGGTACAGAGAATTTTCTTTCATGAACTTTTCTTCTTCTTTCAATTAAACCCAGAAGTTCATCTTTTATCATCTTATGTGGCAAAACTACCAAACATGACATGGGTAAGTAATTTTGCCAAACTTACCAAAATTATTAACATATGTGCACTTGTGTTCTTCAGACTTTCAGATTCTAATATCAAAGTGAAGATGGTGATAGATGGTGAATGATGGCAGCCACTGAATGATGTTACCTCCACACTGAATACACAGAATGGTCTAAATTCACACTTTTGGCCAGTTTGAATATTTTAGCTCTATTTTATATGAAATGTCCTGAGAAAGGTGGATCACATCTATGTATCAAATACAGTGTTGTGTATTTGGCTAGCATAAATGTATTTGCCAAAAAGCATATGTATCATAGGTTTACAACCACAAAAATAGCAGGTTAGCAATAACAGTATTCCCAACATCTCTTTTGATGACGGATGTGTCAACAATCAAAGATATATGGCAGGACATTTTGCACCCATTTGAACTTGAACTTGACTGACTCCTGGCAAGATGAACAAGTAGGCATGTCCACTGAACCTTACCTCATGGTTAATGATTGGTCAAAACTTTAGATGCAGGCCTAATGCAGGTATACTTTTGTTCACAACCACGCCATTAATTGTTTACAGACTGTCGTGTTGTTAACATTGCAATTTCGGTTTTCGCCAATTTTTTTAAATCTAAGGAGATTTAATCAGGGAATGATACACTGACATTAAAATTCATTATCAATATCACAGAAACAAAGGATATGGATGTTTAGACATAACTATCAGTTCTATCTATGAGATTGATTACGACTCCTTCAAGTCATTCCTCAAAGATGAAATTCCACAGCTGATGCACTTGGATACCTTAAGAATATGTTTCCAAAATGAAGTTATCCTCCTTTCCCCCCCTTTGAACAGTAAAACCTACAGAATGGGTCTTACCCCACATTTATAGCTATTATTAGTAATGTTGCTCTTTGTATATTTCATACATTTAGAATACATGTATTATAATTATTAGCTTACAAAGCAATCAACAGACCTCAAGTTTTTCATATAAAGTATTATGCATTTTGTGTCTTCAGCATTCTATATGCAAAACCAAGACCATAATTTACTTAATAAGTTAAAGAGATGCATATAGATTAGTTTGATAAGGGTCTTCACAATCTGCCATTCAGCCAAACCTGGCATCGTCATGGAAATGCTAAGTCTATCAATGCATTCACAACCAATGGAAACATAACCTAGACCTACCTGCTATGATATGGTTTTCAATATTTATTTATCTTGTGTTTTTTTTTTGTTTTTTTTTTTAAGGCAATCCTGACCAAAAGCAAAATTTTTTTAGTATTGTTTTTCCAAGAAAAGATAGGATGGACTAACCAAATGCCGATAGCTAAATATGCTTACCCTCTTGAAATAAATAAATAAGTAAATAAACAAATAAATAAAAGGCTTGACATTTCATGTGAATCATCTGAAATGTCAAACCTTACAAACAAACCAAAAACAGTATATAAATATAAAGCACCGCAAGCATAATACCCCGCCATAGCAGTTATTTGTTTATGTATTAAAGTTATCGTTGCGAAAATGTCTGGAAAGAAAATGATGGAGGGACAGATAACAATCCTAAACCAAATCTTGGTAATATCAATGGACAGATAACAATCCTAAACCAGATCTTGATAATATCAATGCATATAGCAAGTTTACTCAAGTTATCATCCAGAAATGAAAATATGGGCGTGTCTCGGGCAGATAACTCCGTACAAATTTGACAAAATTTGCCCATTAGCAATTCCAAACCAGATCTCTTTAATGTCATAATATATAGCAAGTTTGGTTAAAATCCCTTGTTATTTACTAAAGTTATCGTCTGGAAATGAAAATATGGGCATGTCTCGGGCAGATAACTCTGTAAAAATTTGATGAAATTTGCCCATTAGCAATCCCAAACCAGATATCCTTAATGTCAATGCATATAGCAAGTTTGGTGAAAATCCCTTTTTATTTACTCAAGTTATCGTCCGGAAATGAAAATGGGGGCATGTCTCGGGCAGATAACTCCGTAAAAATTTGACGAAATTTGCCCATTAGCAATCCCAAACCAGATCTCCTTAATGTCAATGCATATAGCAAGTTTGGTGAAAATCCCTTGTTATTTACTCAACTTATCATCTGGAAACGAAAATATGGGCGTGTCTGGGGCAGATAACTCCGTAAAAATCTGACGAAATTTGCCCATTAGCAATCCAAAACCAGATCTCCTTAATGTCAATGCATATGGCAAGTTTGGTGAAAACCCCTTGTTATTTACTGGACTTATCGTCTGGAAACGAAAAATGTCTGGGGCAGATAACTCCATAAAAATTTGACGAAATTTGCCCATTAGCAATCCCAAATCTCCACAATATCAATGCATATACCAAGTTTGGTGAAAATCCATTGATGCTTACTCAAGTTATCATCCGGAAACGAAAAACGGACGGACGGACAACGGAAGGACGGACAGACACATGGACGTCCAACGTGAAACCATAATACCCTTCACTATTGTGTTGTGGGGTATAAAAAGTCATCTGCTGAAGTTGCTACTCCTGCTTTAAAAGTGAATATATTAATAATGTAAATGACCCTATTTTCCCCCCACCCAATATCAGCAAATGGTACATACCCAGATCAAACTGTTCCTATAGATTAGTTTGATCAGGGTCTTCACTGTCTGCAATTCAGCCAAAACATTTAAAATCAAACTGATTTATTCAAGTTTCACAAGTGCTGTACTTAAACCTGCAAATTGCAGTACCCTGGCACCTCAGATTATAGGCATGGCTATCCACAGATAGCAAACTAGATTCAGCTGCCCATCAAGTGTTGTAAAATCAATAAAGGCTCCAGCAGGTTTATTTGTGTTTACATTTGGGGTTGCTGACCAGCTGGGCTGGAGAGATCACTTTGTTCCGTTTGTTAGACAATCAGCTGATTCAGCTAAATAGAGCCTTTTATCTATGGAATTTGTATTATTCTAATACTGGCAGTTATACTGCAGTGATCTGCTATTTCTGTGTACAAAAACATTCCTTTGTACTATTTGATAAGAGAAAAAGGAAAATATGAAGGAAATATTAGCCCTTACAACCCTATAAATATTGGGTCACTAAGCTCCCAGACATGCTATGACCTTGATGCATCTCTCGCCAAATCCTGGAATTTTTTCTAGGGAGGAAAATAAGTTTGTCATGTTTAGATTTTTTCTACTTTGGAAAAGCATAATAGATAATGTGATTTCATATCTAGTGATACAAACATTAGTTTCACTGCACAATTCCAGGACAAATATGTTTTATACAGCAGTGATTCTGAAAATGCTGTTATTAACAATGAATAAACAAGAGGACCATGATGGTCCTATATAGCTCACCTGAGCAAACAGATTTATATACTTACTGTTGAAGTTTCCACCAAGTTCACTGCTCTAAGATTTTTGTATAAATTTTATAGCCCTGCCCCCCCCCCCCACCCCCCCAGCAGCCATGTATTTTTAATGTATTATGATGGTTGAACTGAATCTTGAAAGAGGGTCACCAAAGGAACATTTCTGCCAAGTTATATTGAAATTGGTCCAGTGGTTTCTGACAAAAAAGATTTTTAATGTGTTTTATATAGCTATATAGGGAAAATATGCCCCACCCCTTAACAGCCATGGTTTTTGACAAATCATGACAGCTTGAACAAAAGCTTGGTTGAGGGTCACCAAGGGAACATTCCTGCCAAGTTATATTGAAATCGGTTCAGTGGTTTCTGACAAGAAGATTTTTAATGTTTTCTATTATAAATAGGGAAAATAAGCCCCACCCCTACCAGCCATGTTTTCTGACGAATCATGATTGCTTGAACAATCTTGGTAGAGGGTCACCAAAGCAACATTCATGCTAAGTAATATTGAAATTGGTCAGGTGACTTCTGACAAAAGAATTTTAAAGTTTTCTATACAGATATATACGGAAAATAAGCCCCGCCCCATGGTGGCCATGTTTTTTGACGTATCATGAGGGCTTGAACAATCTTGGTAGAAGGTCACCAAAGCAACATTCCTGCCAAGTTGCATTGAACTCGGTCCAAGTATTTCTTATGAGAAAAACGTTTTCTATATAGATGTATAGGGAAAATAAGCCCCACCCCCTAGCAGCCATGTTTTTTGACGAATCATGACAGCTTGAACTACCTTGGTAAAGGGTCATCAAAGAAATATTCCTGCCAAGTTATATTGAAATCAGTCCATTGGTTTCTGGCAAGAAGATTTTTAAAGTTTTCTATATAGATATATAGGGAAAATAAACCACGCCCCCTGGCGGCCATGTTTTTTGATGAATCACGATTACTTGAACAATCTTGGAAGAGGGCCACCAAGCAAACATTTCTGCCAAGTTATAATGAATCGGTCCAGTGGTTTCTGACAAGAAGATTTTTAAAGTTTTCTATATAGAGAGGGAAAATAAGCCCCGCCCACTGGCAGCCATGTTTTTTGATGAATCAGGATTACATGAACAATCTTGGTAGAGGGTCATCAAGGAAATATCTCTACCAAGTTATAACGAAATCAGTCCAGTGGCTTCTGACAAGAAGATTTTTTAAAATTTTCTATACAGATATACAGGGAAAATAAGTCCCACCCGCCTGGCGGCCATGTTTTTTGACAAATCATGACAGCTTGAACAATCTTGGTAGAGGGATACAAAAGAAACATTCCTGCAATGTTATATTAAAATCAGTCTAGTGGTTTCTGACAAGAAGATCATTAAAGTTTTCTATATAGAAAAAATAGGGAAAATAAGCCTCTCCCCCTAGCGACCATGTTTTTTTACAAATCATGACGGCTTGAACAATCTTGGTAGAGGATCACCAAGGAACTATTTCTGCCAAGTTATATTGAAATCGGTCAGGTGGCTTCTGAAAAGAAGATTTTTAAAGTTTTCTATATAGATATAAAGGGAAAATAAGCCCCGCCCCCTGGCGGCCACGTTTTTTGATGAATCAGGATTATTTGAACAATCTTGGTAGAGGGTTACAAAAGAAACATTCCTGCCAAGTTATATTTAAATCGGTTCAGTGGTTTCTGGCAAGAAGATTTTAAAAGTTGCAGCCATGTTTTTTAACGAATCCAAATGGCTTGTACAATCTTGGTAGAGATCACCAAAGGAACATTTCTGCAAAATTACATTGAAATCGGCCCAGTGGTTTCTGACAAGAAGATTTTTTAAGTTTTTAGTTAAAAAATCTATTTTTAGCTCCTGTGACCCAGATATGCAATGGACCGGAACCATCTGAACAACTTTGAAAGAGGACCAACCAAGGATCATTCCTGTGAAGTTTGGTCAAAATCCAATCAGTGGTTTAGGAGGAGATGTTGTTTGAAGATTGTGGACGGACGGACAGACAGACGCCGCCGACGATGACGGATGGTAAGTGATCACAATAGCTCACCTTGAGCCTTCGGCTCAGATGAGCTAAAAAGGGACTTATTTTTCTCCCATGTTGTCCCTGATTTTATCTTTTTTTTTTTTCAGAAAAAAAAAAATTATTCTGTTATGTTTTCAAAACATAAACCAAGGAATTATGAGTCAGGAATAACTACATAATATATTTCAATGATCTAAATTTTGTTTACATCATATGGATAATCAAATTCAAATCAAGAGGTCAGTGTTTATCTATGAAATAGTTTGATCATTGTGCAATAAATTGTATGCAATAAAATGGTTTGGCATTCTCAGTGAATAGACTACTTCTAGAGCAAAAAAATTACCAACTGTGTTATGATGTTGGAGCACATGCTTTAGTTTACAATCAAGGGTCATGACTTTTCATGAATAATAAGCTCCTCCCGAGAAATTCAACATCTGACAGTTGAGAAAAAAATAGTTTTCAGAAAAGCATTTAAAACTCATTAGATACAAAACCATTTACTGCAGAATCAGTGCAAATATAACTGCCCACTTGGACACCATTTGAAGTATATTAATGAAGTAATTTCCAAGAATCTTGAAAAATGTTACTCTGCTGTGATGCATGTTTGAAACTGCATGAAATTTGTATACAGTGCTATCTCATGGCTTTTATACTCCAGTTGCAGGTTTAAGAAATTAATCTGTTAATATGCAGGGTAATAACTGTAGTCTTTTGTCACTGTTGGAAAATGATCTGTAAGCCTGTAACTGTAGATGCTTTCATAAGCAGTTTAATCTTTCCTTAAGTAGGCAATGAACAGCAAAGATCCTGTTTGTATGCATGCATAGGTATACAAGTAGTTTGTGTATTTTTTTTATGTTCAATTTTCTAAACACCTCGGTGTTTCGGCAGTATTTTCATACTCAGAAATAACACAATAATAATAATAAAAGCATTTTCGAATTTTAAGTTCAAAGCAATTTTTTTTCTTGTATGGTAAGCATAGAAAAATGTATTGAGACAGGAAGACCATCCAGGGTTTTAACCAGGAATAATTATATTTCTGAACACTTTGCATATCTGAGCTTGTGCAGCTTAGCTTCTTCTTAATCATTAAAAATGGCCCATTCAAAGAAGCAAAGAATAAAGTACATGGTCACAATTCCAAAAACTAGCACTGCTGATGTCAGAAGCTTGAAACCTAGATCAGCCAAATAAATTAAGTGAAGACTGATCATGAAATCATTTCTATGGTCATTGTTCCCCTTCTGCTGATTTAAGAAGGGCAGTTGTCAGTTATTGGTGAAAGAATGTGCACAATACTGGTTAATTGCTTAGAGGACTAAGCCTGCCCAGTAAACGTGTGGTTAGGTAAACTGACCACGCTCGACATGACCCCAATGGGTTGAGTGGGCCGTAAAACCTCAACACAAACAATCATACAGTGAGAGACATCATTAATACTGAGATATTGAGTGCCCTGATAAAGATGATGATGATAATATATCAAACAGTGAGGGAACACATTAATACTGAGTGCCCTGATGGAGGTGATGATGATAAAGTTCCATACAGAGAAGGACCTCATTAATATTGAGTGCCCTAATGAAGGTAATGATGATAATGTTTCATACAGTGAGGAACCTCATTAATATTGAGTGCCCTGATGAAGGTGATGATGATAATGTTTTATACAGTGAGGGACCTCATTAATATTGAGTACCCTGATGAAGGTGATAATGATAATGTTTTATACAGTGAAGAACCTCATTTATATCGAGTGCTCTGATGAAGAAGATGATGATAATGTTTCATACAGTGAAGAACCTCATTGAGTGTCCTAATAAAGATGATAATGATAATGTTTGATACAGTGAGGGACATCATTAATACTGAGTGCCCTGATGAAGACAATGATGATAATGTTTCATACAGTGAGGGGCAACATTTATACTGAGTACCCTGATGGAGGTGATGATGATAATGATAATGTTTCATACAGTGAGGGACTGCATTAATACTGAGTACCCTGATTGAGGTGATGCTAATGTTTCACATGGTGAAGGACCTCATTAATATTGAGTGTCCTGATGAAGATGATGATGATAATGTTTCATACAGTGAAGTACCTCTTTAATACTGAGTACTCTGATGAAGGTAATGATGATAATGTTTCATATAGTGAAGGACCTCACTGAGTGACCTGATGAAGATGATGATGATATTCTTTCATAAAGTTAAGGACCTCATTAATATTGAGTGCCCTGAAAAAGGTGATGATGATAATGTTTGAACCAGTGAAGAACCTCATTAATATTGAGTGCTCTGATGAAGATTAATGATGATAATGTATCATACAGTGAGGGACCTCATTAATATTGAGTGTCCTAATGAAGAAGACGATGATAATGTTTCATACAGTGAGGGACCTCATTAATATTGAGTGTCCTAATGAAGAAGATGATGATAATGTTTCATACAGTGAGGGACCTCATTAATATTGAGTGTCCTAATGAAGAAGATGATGATAATGTTTCATACAGTGAGGGACCTAATTAATATTGAGTGTCCTAATGAAGATGATGATGATAATGTTTCATACAGTGAGTCTCATCATTTATATTGAGTGCCCTGATGTAGGTGATTTAGGTGATGCTAATGTTTCATACAGTGAAGAGCCTCATTAATACTGAGTGCCCTGATGGAGCTGATGATGATAATGTTTCATACAGTGAAGAAGCTCATTAATATTTGAGTGCCCTGATAAAGATGATGATGATAATGTTTCATACAGTGAAGAACCTCATTAATATTTGAGTGCCCTGATAAAGATGATGATGATAATGTTTCATACAGTGAAAGAACTCATTAATATTGAGTGCCCGGATGAAGATGATGAAGATAATGTTTAATACAGTGAGGGACCTTCAAGCCCCCTAGCAGTCTCTCTTAAAAATAAAGGCTTTTTACATACGCTATTTTTGGCCAAATAAAGGTTTTTCAGGATAAATTTTGAACAAAATAAAGAGCATTTAATGGTTGAATTTCTTGGCAGATCCCAAGCAAAAGAATCCGCATCATCGCCTCTCAAGCAAAGTAGGGAGAAAAATTGCGGAAAAAATGGGATATTTTCATCTTTAAATGGTAATGACAGTAGTAACTTGCATTTCTGTTTAGAAACATATGAATCTAAGAAACAGAACTATAATTTGCTGTTACCAAATGCTACAAATTTACTCCATCCTTCTCTTACATTTACAAATTGCCAAATATAAAGGTTTTCTCATCAAAATAAAGGTTTTTATAAGTTTTTCAGTCAAATTAAAGGTTTTAAAGGATTGCAACAAAATTAAAGGGTTTTAAAGGTTTTAAAGGTTCCCCTAGGGGCCCTGGACCTTATTAATATTGTGTTGCCTGATGAAGGCGATAGTTTCATACCATGAAGAACCTTATTAATATTGAGTGCCCTGATGAATGTGATGATGATAATGTTTCATACAGTGAAGGACCTCATTAATATTGAGTGCCCTGATGAAGATGATGATGATAATGTTTCATACAGTGAGGAATATCATCAATATGGAGTGCCCTAATGAAGATGGTGATGATAATGTTTCAAACAAAGAAGAATCTCATTAATATCGAAAGCCCTAATGAAGATGATGATGATAATGTTTTCTAACAGTGAAGGACCTCATTAATATTTGAGAGCCCCGATGAAGGTGATGATGATAATGTTTCTTACAGTGAAGAACCTCATTAATACTGAGTACCCTAATGAAGATGGTGGTGATAATGTTTCATACAGTGGGGGTGCTTATTAATATTGAGTGTCCTGATGAAGGTGATGATGGAATCTTTAATTTTGAGTGCCCTGATGAAGGGTTTGCCAATTCAGATTATCTGCTAGCAGATTCCAATGAGTGTCCACTTAAGAGATGGAAAACTGAAGAAGACTTCACAAATCAATTACAGAAGAAAATTTAGAACTCTGCTTCCTATGAGGGAGAAGTCAATGATGACTTAGTTTTCTTGGTCAATTATGTATTTGGTAATGACACTGGATATGGCAATACGGTCAACACGTTTAATATATCCATTCCCTGGTGAATTGTGAAGACTTTTTGAAGACAAGGGTTAATCAAGGTACATAGCAACTTAAAATCCCAGACCCAAACTGATGTTTCAAAAATCAAACAGTTCAGAACTTTATTGTAAAATCCACATGGTGCCTCATTAAGCTGCAGGATAAATGTATGGTAAATCAGGAAACAGAACAAGCCAATAAACTCATCAATGCATAAGCCTCACCTTCTTCCGAAGTACCATACTTAGCATCCTGAAAAGTACTATTTATAGAACACTTCTGTTGTCAGGATGGTAACATGAATAAAAATGTTTAAGAGATCAATGACATGACGTATAGGAGGAGTGTTGCCAAAGGCTTCATCAACGAGGTGTGTTTTAGATGCACATGTATTGTCTGTCATGCTAGAAGCCAAGGGAGATTTTTTACCTACAAAATGGGGTCAAGGTCACAAAAGCCTCATCAAATTTTTGGTCTGTCCCAATGAAGCAATGATGCAATTTTGGAGTCATTTGGTTCGAATGATAGAGTGCAGGCAAACTACTTTTGAAAAATAAAGTGAGTCTAACTCCCCACTTCACCATGTAAATTTCACCAAGGTCTTTAGAATGTATTCACACCTTTGCCACATACCATTGATGTAGTCATGCAAATCAAAATTCTGCCTATTGGTTTCAGAGACAGGGAGCAAACAAGCCTTTTATGGCAAACGCCTGACAGTCAAACTCCTATGCTGACCATGAAAATGGGGTAAATGTCACCAAAAACCTAATCAATTCTTTTGCCTATTCAAACCATGTAATTGTGTAATTTAAAAATAATCTGGCAACTGGTTCAAGAGACACAGAATACACAATCTATTTTTAGTAAACATGACATACTAACCCCCTCTTGAACTTGAAAATGAGAACACAGTCACCAAAACTTATTCATGCAAGTACCCCATCACAATGATTTAGTCATGCAAATTTGGTTAGAATCTGCTTATTTGTTTCTGTTGAGGTTTTACGGCCCAGTCAACCCAATGGGGTCATGTCGAGCGCGGTCAGTTTACCTAACCACACATTTACTGGGCAAGCTTAGTCCTCTAAGTGGTTAACCAGTACTGTGCACATTCTTTTGCCAGAAACTGAGAACTGCCCTTCTTGAATCAGCAGAAGGGAGAGAATGACCATAGAAAATATTTCATGACCAATCTCCATGAAAGAATGTTGCCGACCTCTGCGTAGAATCTGCTAATGAGTTCAGGAAGGGACGAGAGCAACAACAGACCCTAACAGGATCTACACTAAACATGATATTGTATTTATTCTAAGTCCCCTCTTAAAAAATGCCCCTCCTACTTTTCTAGGAGAAAAGCATTTATAAAATTGAGTTAAGGCCATCAAAATATCTTATTTTTGGCCCAAATTTGGAATCAATATTGTCACTTTAGCAGCAATGAGCTGCAACACCCCCAGGGGTGTGTATATTAGAATAAATACAGTATGTCACCCTCCCCTCCCACCCCCCCCCTCCCACACACACACACACACACACACACACATACACACCATGTTATAAGCCTCCTAGTAGAGGGGAAACCTTAATATTATGAGTTTTTGAGTGACACACTTACCTGGACTCTGTTAATCTTTGCATGAAATTGTACTTGATGTGGTGATGTTTTATACTGTACCCAAATACCATCTTCAAAACTACGACGGATCATCCGCTTGTTAGGTTTAGTCATCAACATCTCTTGGAAATTTACCTACACACAGAATAAATTAAAATTAACTGTTAATTTCCAATAAATGCTTATGTTTTAATAAATATCCACCCCCCATTTCTGACCAGAAAAGGCAGTTTTTTTTTAAATCACTACCTCTCATAAACAAACATAATTAGAATGATACTAACTTTGGATAAATTTGTCAAAAGCTGTACATGGAATATGGCCAACATTATGACTATTTGCATAAATAAAACTTTATTTTATACAATCAGTTTTTGTCACAAAATGGATAAACAGAAGTTGACAAATCTATATGTTTGGTTTCAAAATAGACTGACCCTGATAATAATGATAATGATGATAGTAATAATAATCCTATTAACAGCAAAGGAGCATGTTTGAATGCCCATGTGTTACGGATGTCACATGTTATCAGTCCATAACATACTGCCTATGATTTCCTCTCTGGGAAACACTAATTTTACCAGACTTTAAAGGTATGCAACATACCTTCACCAAATATATCCATAAAAAAGTGAACTCTGCCAAACAGAAAGGAGATTTGCACTGGAAAAGTCAAAATATAAAGTATAGTGTCTAATTGTGGTGTGTGATAAATTGCATTCACTATAGGTGCCCATACCAGCAATTTGATCAGCCTAGGCCCTAAAGTGCTGTGACATTGTCATTAGATCAGCTGTGGACAGACCAATAAATGGACAATTGGACAGACATTGCATTAACTCTAGGGCACCCACTAATGCAGGTCCTAATTTGGCCAAGTATTGTAAAGTAGTGTCCATAATTTGGCACAATATAGTAAAATTACTGTGTCACTAATCAGGCAAAATATAGTAAAGTACTGTGTCCCTATTTAGGCAAAGTATGGTAAAGTAATGTGTCCATAATTAATTCTGTCTTTGTGTTGCAGCCCTGTCAACCCAATGGGGTCATGTGAAGCGCGATCAATTTACCTAACCACACTTTTACTGGGCAGACTTCGTCCTCTAAGCAGCTAACGCATTCCTTCACTAGAAACTGCTATTCTTGAATCAGCGGAAGAGAGAGAATGACCGTAGAAAATATTTCATGATCAACCGCCATGAAAGAATGTTGCCAACCCAGCAGGTGTTGGGACTGCAAACTCCTGATCACCAGTTGCATGTGCATCCAACTGAGCCACCAAGGCCAGCTTGTGTCATTAATTAGTACTGTGACCCTAATTAGGCAAAGTAGAGTGAAGTACTGTGTCCCTAATCAGGCAAAGTAGAGTGGAGTACTGTGTCCCTAATCAGGCAAAGTAGAGTGGAGTACTGTGTCCCTAATTAGGCAAAGTATGGTAAAGTAATGTGTCCATAATTTGGCACAATATAGTAAAAGTACTGTGCTTCTAATTAGGCAAAGTATAGTGAAGTACTGTGTCCCTAATTAGGCAAAGAATAGTAAAATCAAAATCAAAAAGGTTGCCTTTGGAAACAAAGAACACACAAAAGAACAAAACTGGAGACTCGGTTTTATAAAGTCTCTTCATATGCAGCAATGTAGTTTGGGAAGCTGTATATTCCTCCTAGCACCAACTCAAACAGTATTTTGATTTTCAAAGTAGCCAGAATGGCCTAAAGTTTAGTAAAGTAATGTGTCTAAAAAATGAAAAAGAAAAAAAAAATTTCCCAGGATTATTTAAATTACAAATAAATGAATAAAGTGTATTACTTCCATCTTATCCACATGCATCTTAACAGGAGGAGTGCGGCCATTTAGTACTTCTAGTTGGTACTTCTGCCAAGCATTCTCTAGAGCCACACAGCTCTTCACATTCAGTGCCTTGTACCGTTTCTTCTTTTCTTCCCATATTATACCAGAACTGTGGAACAGAGTTGGATGAGATTCATGTGTTCCTTAGTACATATAATGTGACATGCATGCTAGCAGACAAAGACAATTGCACCATCAAGCAGATAAATATTATAATAAAACTAAGAAATATGATGACACAGTTAATAGACAAATATGACAACACCAGAATTCCACGGAAGGTGGCGTCACACCTGCTGGGGCAAAAGTCACAGGACGTGGTTATTAAATAATTTTTTTTTTTTTTTTTTTATTTGGGTTTTACGGCCCTTTCAAGAATATTTCACTTATATCGAGCCGATCGTTCATCGAAGGTGGGCGAAAACCGGAGAACCCGGAGAAAAACCACCTGACCATCCGTAAGCAGAACTTGGCTTTCCCACATATGACCCGAGCGAGGCTCGAACCACAGCGGTGAGAAACCTAATGGATTAAGAGTCAACTCTCTTATCCACTAGGCTACAGGGGCCCGTTTAAATAAATTTATATCATTCTTAGCAGTGCTTAGTTGGAAAAGAGACAAAAATTAAAGACAAGGATTATATGAATATAGGAATTTCATTGAAAGCATATGCATTTTCTCATATGATGCATGAGACATTGGGCTCAAAAAGTACCCAAAGTCTGTACACTTTCATACAATCTGAGGTTCAGCAAATGACAAAGCTAAAGTGGAAAAAGTGACAAAAATAAATTTAAAAATCATATCCAAACCACGTGCACTTCTGTAGACACAGGAGAAAACATGTGCAATGTTTCAAAAAGACCGGTTTAAAATTGTATGAAAAGTTGCAATCACAAGGTACCCACTGTCTATACATCTGAGGTCAGAAAATGACAAAGCTCAAAATGCACAAAAAATTGACAAAAAATATGGCAAGGATTATATGAAAAGCACATGCACATCTTCAGACTATGGAGAAAACATGTGCAAAGTTGCAAAAAGATTAGTATAAAATTGTATGAGGAGTTGTGCTCACGGGGTAGCCACTGTCTATATATTGAGGGTGAAAAATGACTAAGTTCAAAATGTGGAAAAAAGTAAAAAAAAAATAATTTAACAATTACATCCAAACCACATGAACATCCTCATACCATGCAGAAAATGCATGCAAAGTTTCATAATAATCTGTACAAAACTGTAAGAGGAGTTGCACTCACAAGAGGTTCCAACTGTTTACATATAAAGGGTGAAAAATGACTAAGTTCACAATGTGGAAAAAGTGACAAAAAATAACCTAACAGTTATATCCAAACCACATGCACATCCTCATACCATGAAGAAAACATATGCAAAGTTTCAAAACGATCGGTACAAAACTGTAGGACGAGTTGGTCTCACAAGAGGTACCCACTGTCTATATACTGAGGGTGAAAAATGACTAAGTTCACAATGTGGAAAAAGTGACAAAAAATGTTCTAACAATTATACTCAAATCACATGCATATCCTCATACCATGAAGAAAACATATGCAAAGTTTCAAAATAATCAGTACAAAACTGTAAGAGGAGTTGCGCTCACAAGAGGTACCCACTGTCTATATACTGAGGGTGAAAAATGACTAAGTTCACAATGTGGAAAAAGTGACAAAAAATGTTCTAACAATTATACCCAAACCACATGCACATCCTCATACCATGAAGAAAACACATGCAAAGTTTCAAAACAATCAGTATAAAACTGTAAGAGGAGTTGCGCTCACAAGATGTACCCACTGTCTATATATTGAGGTGAAAAATGACTAGGTTCACAATGCGGAAAAAGTGACAAATAATGATCTAACAATTATATCCAAACCACATGCACATCTTCAGACCATGTAGAAAACATATGCAAAATTTCAAAATGATCAGTACAAAACTGTAGGAGGAGTTGCGCTCACAAGACACCCAGGGTAAATGCTGATGGAAAAACGGACAGACAGACGGATGGACAGACGAATGGACGGATGAATGTATGGATGGATGGACAAATGGAAACTTGCACGCCTAAGTCGCCCATGCTAAAGTAGGTGCGACAAAAATTAACAGATAAATACACTTCAATGCAGATATAATGTGGAAACTGGGGTCCAAGGCAGCTGACTGCATTAGAGGTGATTGCCGGGTTATAGTGGTGAGACATAAACCCAGCCCTGTATACTCTCATCTACTTCTATATTCAGTACTGGGACTGGAAAAAATAATTTTCTATCTATCCAAATACAGTCGAACCTCAATGGCTCGAACATCTTTGGGACCATGGAAATTCATTTGAGACATGGGTAGTTCGAGCCACTGAGGGTTAATTATGGCGCCAGATCAGGAAGCAAATAGCGATAATTTAGGGAAATCTTTTCGATTTTCTACACAGTGATTGTATGTTGAGTGTACTCATTAGAATTGCCTCAATGAGGCAATTCTAATGAGTACACACAACATACAATTTGACGATAAAATAAGAAAATTTCCTTAAATATTTGTTTTCTTGAGCTATCGAAAGAATTTCGTAGGGACTCAAAAACGAGTTCGAATTAGTCATGGTAAACAAGCCATCGGTGTTCAAGCCATCGAGGTTCGACTGTAATATGTTCCGCGGCTGACAATGGTATCATAAATGTGTTAATTTTGTGTTCACCCTTTTGCATATTTTTGGATCATTATCTTGTAAAATTAACCTATTCTTTATATCAAATAAACATATCGCCACTGATTGTTTTGTTTTCATTTATAATCCCCTCGATTATCTATCATGTGTTGAAAGCAGCCAGGTGAGAAAATACACAAACTACTTTTCTGCTTTGCTATTTATCTATGCAGAGTTGTATAAAAAATGCAGGTAACAAAACACCTAATCTGATGATCTTTTTACTGGGGTTCACTTCAACAGTCTTTTGGGGTTTATCTCAACGGTGTTCTGCATCAGTGAATGATACTGTTGTATTTCCTATTATTATTATTTTTAAATGTTTATTTTTGATTGCACTCGAGTTGCAAATGAAATCAGCACTTAAAGCATGTAACTGTCATGCAATAACCACTTACGGTAATTTCAAAATGGCCATGCCTGCAGATGGATGCAACTGCAGCTTTCTATAAAAATAATTTAGTTTGATTGACCGCTACAGAATTAATTTTGTTCACTTTGTTGGTCACCAGGCAGGCTGAGTGCAGTGAACCCTTATTAACGTAACAGTAATTGATGTGCATCACCTTAAATCATCAAATTACCATGAAGCTTAAAATGAATGAAAACAAATGCATTCTTTTTTTTCATATTTTTTCTGTATTTCACTTTAAAAAATGTGGCTCCCACTGATCAACCAATATGCCTCATGAGATTACCATAGAAACCTGTTATATGCCATCAAATGCTCTGATGGAACTCCAGAAGTGACTTTTCATCTATTGTCAAGTGATGTAGCCATATAATTCCTAATTCCTAATTCCTGTGGTAGCTTCTCGACCTATTGTCCCATACAGTTATTATGGTAAATGTCCTAAAATTCTGAACACTTAATTCCATAATATTTTAGCCTAGAGTATTACATATTGCTATATCTACTTTGCCTTGATTACATGAAACATCCTAAAATTCTGAACACTTTATTCCATAATATTTTAGCCTAGCTAGAGTATTATATATTGCTATATCTACTTTGCTGTGATTACATGAACTTATCTTACCACAACATGTGTTGAAGGGATTATAAGAGCAGGTACAATATGGCAAGAAAAAATATTCAGTATACCTAGTTATTCCTAAGAAGGCCACTTCAGTCTGTTTGTAGTTATTCACCAGAGATAGACCCATGCCTTGGATGCTCAGATTGATTTCCTGTTCTATTCTCTCCAGTTCACCTGCCTACAAAATAAACATATCACTATTATTAGTTTGAAGTTCATCTTTCCCTAACTGCTAAAATACAAAGTTTAGCAAGGAAAACAATTGTTTAAGATTTATCATGTCTTACTTTGAGGGTGTCGTAGGCTAGCAGTCAGAGTGTTTGACAGTGGAGATGAAAGTTTTGAGTTGGGGTCTGGCTCAGAACAAAGACTGAAAACTTGTTCACTATGCAAGTGAATGGGTACATGCTTTGCCCAAGATAGGGAACAGACAAACTTACAATCTAATAATTTACTTATCTTCATTATAGCTGGTGTTAAGTAATGTGGTGGCTGTCAAATGTCTTGCCATACTTCTCTTCTTGAGTCAAGTTTATATTTTCTGGTCTTTTGGAATCATTAAGCTCATTTAGATTTATTTGAACAATCACGAAAACATGCCTATATAATTTTAACCCCCTTATACAGTAAAACTGGTGTTTATAAGGGTATACATTATTTTTCTTATTTCTGCTCAAAAACACAGATTGTGGGTACAGGCTTCATCGCTCTAATGGATACCCACAATCTATGTTTTGAGCAGAAATATGAAAAATATCAGAATTTTTTATCTGAAACTTCTCATTTTTTGGTGGTAAAATTTTCAATACATTTAAATAGGCATGTTTTCATAATAAATGAGCAAGCGGGCCTGGGCAGTGTTGCATGTTACATTACTGTACCTGAACAGAGTCAATTAAATTGGGTCTCCTATTTTTGTTTATCTGAAGTATTTCTTGCATCTGAAGAATTTGGCTATTTAGAAGCCAGTAAGTTATAGAAATATCCAAACAAATACACTCATTCTAAAGATACAGCTGAGATATCCTACCAGCTACAAGACCAAGATCAGTGTGTGCAGCCTAATATCAGTTTTTTTTCAAACACCTTGTATATACATTCAGCAGCAAAAGCTATATCAGATGGCACTGACATGAACCTGCTCTCAATCTTCCTTCCTACTCTGATCTTGTGCTACATTTTCTCTGAACCCAGCATAAAACAATCAAACTATTAAAATGATTTGAGTAAATACAATGTCAAATTTATGGAATGGAAGAAAAAACAAAATAATGATCTATAATCTACAAGAAGAATTAAAGCTGAAATGAAGGTATAGATCTATATTTGGGTAGTTCCCATTTTGCCCATTCCCATTTCCCTAATCAAAATTTTGCCTTTCCTTTTTATGTCTACTCATTATTCTCATTTTGCTTATTCTTGGAAATGGAAATATTCTAAACCACAAAAAATCTAATGCTTCTTCATTTAAACCAAACAGTCTCGGCTGATTAGAACTACATAATTAGACCACTGTATCTGTACCACATTGCAAAGATCTGTTACAACATTGTTTTATCATGGTATCATGGTAGTATGGAAGGCAGTCAAAAGTGATGCTTCTAGAGCATTTAAAAGGGAATTCACATAAATATTCCCCAAGTGACCAGATGCCCAATCTGAATATATATGGAATCAGCATAGAACTGAGGGTCCCAAAACAAACAACATCTAAGAGTCATAATACTATGGTTTAAACAATTTTTGTTTGTGTTGAGGTTTTACGGCCCAGTCAACCCAATGAGGTCATGTCGAGCGCGGTCAGTTTACCTAACCACACATTTACTGGGCAGGCTTAGTCCTCTAAGCGGTTAACCAGTATTGTGCACATTCTTTCGCCAGAAACTGACAACTGCCCTTCTTGAATCAGCAGAAGGGAGAGAATGACCGTAGAAAATATTTCATGATCAATCTCCACGAAAGAATGTTGCAGACCTCGGCGGGGGTTGAACCCGCGACCTCCTGGTCTCCAGTCGGACGGCGCATCCAACTGAGCCACCGAGGCAGGCTATGGTTTAAACAAACTGGCTGTAAAATCCATCCTAATTTTTATAAATTCATGGAACTAACAAACTGTGAACACATGGCTCCTGATTTGGAATGAATTCTTAGTATACTGGCATTAAAAGACATTTAATACAAAAAAAAAACAACAAACAAACAAACAAAAAAAAACAAAAAAAACATATAAAGTCTAATAATCAATAAATATTTCATTTCATTAAAATAAAGGTAATTGCAAAATATCGTGATAGTTTAATATATGATAGCAAGTTGGGAATAGGCCCATTTTTTCAGAGTAGGTGAAATGGAAATGATGTGCAGGCCAAATAAGACTGGGCAAAACACAAAATGTGACTAGAGGCAAAATGGGAAGCTCCCCTATAAATATCTGAAACTTTTTGCAGAGAACTACCAGTAATCTACAAAATGTCACAGCTATGTGGTTCTGATGAAAAAACAGAGTTTAAACAGTAAACAGCCTTGATACAAGCAAGAAAAGTGTTAATATCAAAATCCACTTTTCATGTTGTAAGTGCATGTCCATTAGAATAGTTTCAAAGGTTAGAATTTTAGAAATTAAACATGAAGGCAAAATATCCACAGATCCAGGGTGGTGACATATATGCCCACGGTCTAGCTGTTTAATGCTAAATGAAAGCAGGTTGTTCCTACCAGACCCAGATTTTACGGGGATTTTTCATGATTTTATTAAACAGAACAATATAGCTGTGAAAGACATTCTCCAATGTAGTCAAAGACTTATTCTTTTCATATCTGAGTAAAACTTGAGAAACTATCCTGTCTAAAGTCTACATTCAAGATCTTGTACATAGAATCAGGTAGTAATAAGCAGAGACTTCAAAACAAATGTGTATGTTACAAGGCCACTCTGTTCTTTTGTTATTATATTTTATATCAGGCAAATAAAGCTGTAAGCAGCACACTTGTGACTAGGGTCAACCATTGTTGTTCAAACCCAATATTTTCACACAGACAGAACAAGGAAAGTGATGAAAACCAAGAAACAAGAGGCCCATGGGCCACAAATCTCACCTGAGAAAACTGCCCCCTGGGGGTTAATTGGCAGGATTTATGTAGGGGACCACTAAACATTGCTACATACAAAATATATAAGCTGTGGGCCTCATGGTTTCAGAGAAGATTTTTTAAGTTTTTCCCATTATAAGTCTATGGGAGCTAATGACCCCCGGGGCGTGGCCAGTTTGGATCCCAGGGGCTTGACTGGCAGGATTTATGTAGGGGACCAATAAACATTGATACATACTAAATATATAAGCTGTGAGCTTCATGGTTTCAGAGAAGAAGATGTTTTAAGTTTTTCCCCATTATAAGTCTATGGGAGCTAATAACTCTCAGGGCCTAGCCCATCTGGACCCCAGGGGCTTGATTGGCAGAATTAATGTAGGGGACCACTAAACATTGCTATACACTAAATATATGAGCACTGGGCCTCATTGTTTCAGAGAAGATTTTTTAAGATTTTTCCCATTATAAGTCTATAGGAGCGAATGACCCTCGAGGCATGGCCAGTTTGGCCCCAGGGGCTTGATTGTATGATTTATGTAGGGGACCACTAAACATTGCTACATACTAAATATATAAGCTGTGGGCCTCATGGTTTCAGAGAAGAAGATTTTTTAAGTTTTTCCCATTATAAGTCTATGGGATCTAATGACCCCCGGGGTGTTGCCAGTTTGGACCCCAGGGGCTTGAATGGCAGGATTTATTGTAGGAGACCACCAAACATTGCTACATACTAAATATATAAGCTGTGGGCCTCATGGTTTCAGAGAAGAAGATTTTTTAAGTTTTTCCCATTATAAGTCTATGGGATCTAATGACCCCCGGGGTGTTGCCAGTTTGGACCCCAGGGGCTTGAATGGCAGGATTTATTGTAGGAGACCACCAAACATTGCTACATACTAAATATATAAGCTGTGGGAAGCTGTGTATAAGCCATTTAAGTTTATGGGAGCTAATAACTCACGGGGCCTAGCCCATCTGGACCCCAGGGGCTTGATTGGCAGGATTTATTTATGCGACCACTAAACATTGCTATACGCTAAATATATGAGCACTGGGCCTCATGGTTTCAGAGAAGAAGATTTTTTAAGATTTTTCCCATTATAAGTCTATAGGAGCTAATCACCCCCGGGGCATGGCAAGTTTTGGCCCCAGGGGCTTAATTAGCAGGATTTATTTAAGACCACTAAACATTGCTATACACTAAATATATGAGCACTGGGCCTCATGGTTTAAGAAGATAAGAAGATTTTTTAAGATTTTTCCCATTATAAGTCTATAGGAGTTAATAACCTCCTGGGCGTGGCAAGTTTGGGCCCCAGGGGCTTGATTGGCAGGATTTATGTAGGGGACCACTAAACATTGCTATATACTAAATATGTAAGCTGTGGGCCTCATGGTTTCAGAAAAGAAGATTTTTTTTTTTCATTTTAAGTCTATGGGAGCTAATGACCCCCGGGGCTTGAATGGCAGGATTTATGCAGGGGACCACTAAACTTTGCTGCATACTAAATATATAAGCTCTGGACCTCATGGTTTCAGAGAAGAATTTTTTAAGTTTTTCCCATTATAAGTCTATGGGAGTTCAGGACCCCCTGGGGCATGGCCAGTTTGGACCCCAGGGGCTTGATTGGCAGGATTTATGCAGGGGACCACTACACATTGCTACGTACAAAATATAATATGAATTTAATAGGTGCTACCTATATCCTCGTGTCCAAATTATCATCACATACTTCATAGGTGGGTTGGCCAGATCTAACTGAATTTGATTTCAGACCATGCTTGACTTCTAGTCCACTGTATGAATTGCTATAGAACGTCCAAGTCAACAATATTTCAGTAGTTGAGAGACATTGCCTCCAAATTTGTGGGAATTTTAGCCGACCCGATCATATGAATTCGGGCCCTGCTTAGTTACTAGCAGCTCTGCCATGGAGGCTTTAGGCAGCCCATCTATTTCGCGGGCCCCGATGGGCAAGATTGTCACGTGAAAAGAGCGTAAAGTCTATGTGTTATCTAAAAATCTACAACCAAAGTGTACCTTATGCACAAAAGGAATCATGCTTGGCTTGTAAGTAGACGGAGAAAGGATAGAAATAAAATTCAAAGTGGTGACAAGATTCAAAATGGCGGCGATAGCAAATTTTGTAGGCTGATGTCACGGTTTCATTTTTCAACGCCCTACCATTGGAATACTTGGCGTTATTGGCTGTTTGATGCTATTATCGGCACAGCCGCTGTGTCAATAGTTTCCGCCAAATCACGGAATGCTTATTGTTTTCAGGATAAGCAGCGAACCACCCAAGCGTTTGTTGGACCATCACATTTTTGGTCTCACGCATCACTAGTCACATAGGTAGTCTACAGTAGTGCGTCTGCACGCTGAACCACTCCATGGTTCGGGGAACTGCTTCGCAGTTCCCGTTGGATGCACTTATAAGCTGTGGACCTCATGATTTCAGAGAAGATTTTTTAAGCTTTTCTCATTATATGTCTAGGGGAGCTAATGACCCCCGGGGCATGGCCAGTTTGGGCCCAAGGGGCTTGATTGACAGGATTTATGTAGGGGACCACTAAACACTGCTACATACTAAATATATAAGCTTCTGGCTCATGTTTTCAGAGAAGATTTTTTAAGTTTTTCCCATTATAAACCTGTGGGAGTTAATGATCCCTGGGATGTGGCCAATTTGGACCCCAGGTGCATGGTTGGCAGGATTAATGTAGGAGACCACTTAACATCACTTTATACTTAATCTATTAACTCTCAGCCTCATGGTTTCAGAGAAGATTTTTTAAGGTTCTTTAGCTATATAGCTCTATTTAAGCATATGACCCCTGGGGAATGGCCAATTTGGACCCCAGGGGCTTGATTTGCAGGATTAATGTAGGGGACCACTACACATTGCTACATACTAAATATATAAGCTCTTGGCCTGATGGTTTCAGAGAGGAAGATTTTTTTAAGTTTTTCCAATTATAAGTCTATGGGAGCTAATGACCCAGGGGGTGTGGCCAATTCGGGCCTCAGGGGCTTGATTGGCAGGATTTATGTAGGGGACCACTAAACATTGGTACATACTTCATATGTAAGCTGTGGGCCTCATGGTTTCAGAGAAGAAGATTTTTCAAGTTTTTCCCATTATAAGTCTATGGGAGTACACCACCCCTTGGTGCATGGCCAGTTTGGACCCCAGGGGCTTGATTGGCAGGATTTATATAGGTGACCACTAAACATTGCTACATACAAAATATATAAGCTGTGGGCCTCATGATTTCAAGAAGATTTTTTAAGCTTTTCACATTATAAGTCTATGGGAGCTAATGACCCCCAGGATGTGGCCAGTTTGGGCCCCAGGTGCTTTATTGGCAGGATTTATGTAGGGACTACTAAACATTGCTACATACTAAATATATAAGCTCTGGGCCTCATGGTTTCAGAGAAGAAGATTTTTTAAGTTTTTCCCCATTATAAGTCTATGGGAGCTAATGACCCCTTGGATGTGGCCAATTTGGATCCCAGGGGCATGGTTGGCAGGAGTAATGTAGGAGACCACTTAACATCACTTCATACTTAATCTTTTAGCTCTCGGCCTCATGATTTCAGAGAAGAAGATTTTTAAGGTTCTTTAGCTATATAGTTCTATATAAGCATATGACCCCTGGGACGTGGCCAATTTGGACCCCAGGGGCTTGATTGGCAGGATTTATGTTGTGGACCACTACACATTGCTACATACTTAATATATAAGCTCTGGGCCTCATGGTTTCAGAGCAGAAGATTTTTAAAGTTTTTCCCATTATAAGTCTATAGGAGCTAATGATCCCTGGGGCGTGGCCAGTTTGGCCATATTTAGTATGTGGCAATGTTTAATGGTCCCCTACATAAATCATGACAATCAAGCCCCTGGGACCCAAACTGGCCATGCCCCAAGGGTCATTAGCTCCCATGGACTTATAATGGGAAAAACTTAAAAAAATCATAATGGGAAAAACTTTAATGTTAAGTGGTCTCCTACATTAATCCTGCAAACCATGCAACCATGGCAGGATTTATGTAGTGGACCACTAAACATTTCTATACACTAAATATATGAGCACTGGGCCTCATAGTTTCAGAGAAGAAGATTTTTTTAAGTTTTTTCCATTATAAGTCTATGGGAGCTAATGACCCCCAGGGTGTTGCCAGTTTGGGCCCAGGGGCTTGATTGGCAGGATTTATGTAGGGGACCACTAAACATTGCTACATACTAAATATATAAGCTGTGGGCCTCATGGTTTCAGAGAATGGGATTTTTTAAGTTTTTCCCATTATAAGTCTATGAAAGCTAATGATCCCCGAGGCGTGGCCAGTTTAGACCCCAGGGGCTTGATTGGCAGGTTTTTTGTAGGGGACCACTAAACATTGCTACATACAAAATATATAAGCTGTGGGCCTCATGGCTTCAGAGAAGAAAATTTTTTAATTTTTTCCCATTATAAGTCTATGGAAGCTATATCGTGGCATGGCTGCCACCTTGATTTATGAACCATAACCATTTTTACAAATTTTCAATCCCCCTTTAACACAAGGCTCCACATAAAGTTTGAAGAAATTTGGCCCAGGGGTTTCAAAGGAGAAGTCGTTCAAATGTGTGAATGGACGGACAGACGGACGACAGGTGATCACAATAGCTCATCCTGAGCCTATGGCTCAGGTGAGCTAAAAAAGTGCATTTAACAAGACAGCAAAAAGTATGGACAAGTTAATGTCAGTGCTCTCCTACACCAACAAGTACAGATAAGTCAATGTCTGCTCTCTACTAATACATAAACAGCAATTTACAAGTGTTTTCTTTTAAAGAAAATACAGTAAACTCTCTAATAAGTCAAACAACAGAAGTCTGTGCATGGATGGACTGAGAAATGGGTCTGTTTGTTCACGTTTTTTTTTTTCTATTAAATTAAATTTCAGGTATCTATACTTGGCTCTGTGTTTTCAACATTCATAAGGAAACTAGAAATGTTTTTTAATTTCTTTAAAAAATGATGTCCACCATCATGTAAATCTGACACTATTTGTCCTGTGTTAACCTTGAAAATGAAGTCAAGGTCATTAAACAGCTTTAAAGCTTGTGCCAATGTTCTATCCCTGCAAGTTTGATGAAAATCCCCAACTGGCTCAAATGATAGTGTTCTCATAAAAATGTTTAACCAATGCTAATACTAATGCAGTTGGACTGAAAACATCTCTGGCATGGGGACATTATCTAGCAGAAACACACATTATTATGTTAAACTTGATGGAGGTTTCAACATGAATAATGCATATAAAGAATTTGTATATGTGTTTCTGTTATGATTTAAGGAATTCTTGTACATACATTGACTCATCTTCAAAAAGCTAATTTTTAACAAAAACTAGAAATAGTAATTATTTCACTTTTTGATTTATTAGAGAACAGACAGATATTAGGGATTTCTGAGAATGAATTTGAAAGATTGATTGACGACTAGTTATACTTTCACAATTATCTTGTTTAGCTACTTCATCTTCCCAGCCAGCACTATAAAATACCATATTCAATACATATGCTCTTATATGTATTTTCTATTTTCTCTTGCTTTTAAAATAAATTAATCAGTTAAAGCAATGAAAAGAGTTGAGTATACAGGCTATGCAGAGCTTCAAATGTAAAATGTACTGCTGAACTATTGTAGTCTGTTGAGTGGCTGAATGGAAGGTATGATCTGCTGATGCAGCTGAAAGATCCCAGATACCATAGGTAGCCAAGTGCATCTGCCACCTCCAAAAACAACTCCCTTTTTGAGAAGAGTTTTTTTTTAACAAAAAAAAAAAACAAAAAAAAAAACAAAAAAAAAACAACAACAAAAGCAGAACCTTTCTGAATGGCCTGCTTTTGAAAATGCAGTCTTGTCAAATGACAGCTATCTAAAAACCATATCATTTAATTTTTTAGTAAACCACTTTTAAAGTCAACTGAGAAAAGTTAGTGAACACTTTACGAGACAGGAAAGCTCTCCTAAAATCATGCTTGTTCAGCATATGAAAAATTGAAGTCTGTGACTTGACCTCACTTAAATTGCAGAAAGAAATATCTGAATGCTTAAAGAAACAGTTTGTTCATAGTCTCCAGTTTTATCATTCATTTAGAAAATCTTGAATATCACATATTCAAATGTACTTGTTGAAATTTTAGGATACGGGTATAAGTATCCAAATATTTAGGTAATGAGTATAAGTATCCAAATATTCAGAACAATTGTTTAGGATAGGCATGGTATGCAATATTCGTTTATCATATTTATGTTTTTGATTGAAGAAGCTAAAAACCTCTGTTTTATAGAAAAAGTACACTTTTTCATCTGATAGTCTTCAAACAATCTTATACACTCAGTAAATCATTTCTATTGGTAGAAAAAAAAAAACAACAAAAAAAAAACAACCTCTAATAACCTTGGATTTGGAATACAACTGAAAATAATGAAAACAAAAATGTTACATGCAAAACAAAATAATATATACATATATTAAAAGACAAATAAGAGACAATGAACTGAAGGAGTCTAACTTTTGTTGTTTAATTTTCTGTCAGCACTTTCACAACTATAACTTGATGAATGTTTACTGTTGTGTCAAAGATTGGACGAGTTCATCCAAAATTTGTTTTTAGGTAAGCATGACTGAAAATAGTATCGGGCATTTTCAGACATCTGAAAATAGCGCCATGAGAATAGGAAATATATACACTATACTCTGTAACAGCGGACAGCGTGGTGTAGTGGATACATCACTGGGGCATGACTGTCTTGAATAGATTAATTGTTGCACTGCACAATTTTTTCATTTCTATTTTTTTTTTTTTGTATTTTACTTTGGAATTTTATATCAATTGTTGCTTAAAATTATCTATTTTTTTTCATACCCAATTACAAAAAAAACAAAAAACATGAAAAACAACAACAACAAAAAAAAACCCGGCTAAATAGATGTTATTGCATCTGCTGTTCATACACCATTAGAAAGGAGCCCGGCTAATTGGCACTTACTGTATTTACCCAAAGTCTGAGCAAACAGTGCGGATCAAGAGCAGAACACGGAGTGATTAGAGTCATTACTGACTGGCAATTAATCTGGGCCCAGTTGTTCAAAACATCGTTAGCTTAACGAGCTCGTTAAGGGTAATTCGTTAACTGTTTTAGCGGATTCAATATACAATATTCTGATATTTTTTGCTGAAAAAATGTGAGTAGCTTGCACTGCAAAAGCTACTCACAGTTTTTCAGCAAAAAATTTCAGCGTATTTGCGTATCACTCGATGTAAATTTTAACGAATCATTAACTAACGACATCGTTAGCTTTGAACAACTGGGCCCTGGCAATTTTAGATAAATAAACAGGTAGTTGAATTACCTTGTTAAGTTTTTTAAGCAAGTATGGTAAGTTGTCAGAGTGTTTAGGGTAAACATAGTATTTTTTCTCTCTTCTTTCTTTTATTTTTTGGCAATAAGCAACAAGATATTATGTCATTATCTCAACACTTTATCGTCATTCAGTCTGATCAGGACCTTTGTCTGCTTACAAAATTAATGGATACTATAGAAGATATGAATGGAAAAGAACAATCCAGAGAAGATCCAGATGAGACTGTGCATATGCACAGGTTGATCTTGACCTTTATTCAAATGCAATAAGAGCTCATCATTACATGCATTAAATACTTTTTTCCTATTAACGTTTAGCATGTTGGGTAAACATTTCAGCAGACAACATTTTGAAATATTTCCCTTTTTTCCCCCTGAAGAAAGAATTCGACATTTCATGCAAACTCTCTTTTTGATTGAATCCTATTTTCTTGGGAAAAAATATAAGAAAAATCACATCAATTTGCCGACTGCTGAATCTGCCCATAGCATGGTTAGTGTTAAAACAGCATAAGATTTTTCACATCGAGGTGATTTAGATGAAAAAAGAAAAAAAAACAAAAAACATTGACTTAGTTTTGACTTAATGGACAATGAACTTACCATTTGAGCTGTGGTCCAATACACTTGCAAGAAACCGTTATCAATGTATAACTAACTTAATCAAATGGTGTCGGTGAACCCGAAAGTACAGAGTGGCATTATTTATATCCATAACAAACTACTTCATCTTGACCCTGGATTATTCCAATATTAAAAGTACATTGACATGACAGTAAACATTCATCAAGTAATAATGCTGGTCGTCAGACAGACATATTGAAAACATACATATATATATAACAACACAAACCTAACAACAATATATAACAACATAAACCTAACAAAGCCATATGTCATTTGGTATAAAATAAAATTAAACAATTTGCAAAAAATAAACTAGAGCTGGTGTTTGTTAAACACTGTGCCCCAAACTGCCTGACTCTAACACTGCTTGACTCCAACACTGCTTGCCCATGACGGTAAAACAGTACAAATATACAAGATTTTGTTTGTGTTGAGGTTTTACGGCCCAGTCAACCCAATGAGGTCATGTCGAGCGCGGTCAGTTTACCTAACCACACGTTTACTGGGCAGGCTTAGTCCTCTAAGCGGTTAGCCAATATTGTGCACATTCTTTCACCAGAAACTGACAACAGCTCTTCTTGAATCAGCGGAAGAGAGAGAATGACCGTAGAAAATATTTCATGATCAATTTCAATGTTATTTTATTAAAAGGGAAATAACTCTAAAATGAGAGATAATTCGGATAGGAAAAAAATATGGGTCACCTATTTGGGTCACCTATTTTTTCATGAGGAATCCATATATGAAATGTCAAACTAGCATGCACAGTTCAAAACTTATGCTATGCATCAAAAAGTGTGCAATGTAAAAATGCCCAAAATGACAAAGGGCCATAATTCAAGAAGTATTTTTCAGAATTTATTCAAAAGACAATCAGGTCATCTACTCATCACTACCAACCTATTCCTTAAATTTCAAGATCCTAGCTTCAACAGCTTTTGAGGTACTTTTTTGACAAGATTTCCATCCATATTTTTTCAAAGGGCCATAACTCAGCTAAAGAGGCATAATCCTGATAAGAAAAAAATATGTGTTAGCTATTTTTTCACGAGAAATCCATAGCCTGCACAGTTCAAAACTTATGCTAAGCATAAAAAAATGTGCCATGTAAAAATGCCCAAAATGACAAAGGGCCATAACTCAAGAAGTACTTTTCTGAATTTATTCAAAAGTTTGTCAGGTCATCTACTAATCACTACCAATCTATTCCTTAAATTTCAAAGCTCTAGCTTCAATAGTTTTTGAGATATTTTGCTGACAAGACTTCATCCATATTTTTTCAAAGGGCAATAAGCAAGGAGCATATCATGATAAGAAAAAAAAATGTGTCAGCTACTTTTTCATGAGAAATCTAAATCAAAACCCTAACATGCACAGTTCAAAATTTATGCTATGCATCAAAAAGTGTGCAATGTAAAATGCCCAAAATGACAAAGGGCCATAACTCAAGAAGTACTTTCCAGAATTTATTCAAAAGATAATCAGGTCATCTCATCGCTACCTATCTATTCCTTAAATTTCAAAGCTCTAGCGCTTCAATAGTTTTTGAGATATTTTGCTGACAATATTCCATCCATATTTTTTCAAAGGGCCATAACTCAGGAAAGGGACATAGTCCTGATTAGAAAAAAAATATGTTCAGCAATTTTCTCATGAGGAATCATTACATGAAATTTCAAAACCCTAGCATGAACAGTTCAAAACTTATGCTAAGCATCAAAAAGTGTGCAATGTGAAAATGCCCCGAAATGACAAAGGGCCATAACCCAAGAAGTACTTTTCAGAATTTATTCATAAGTTAATCAGTCATCTACTCATTGCTACCAATCTATTCCTAAAATTTCAAGGCTCTAGCTTTAATAGTTTTTGAGATATTTTGCTGACAAGACTTACTTCATAGTTTTTCAAAAGGCCATAACTCAGGAAAGGGGCATAATCCTGATAAGAAAAAATATGTCAGGTATTTTTCATGAGAATTCAAAATATGAAATTTCAAAACCCTAGCATGCACAGTTCAAAATTTATGCTATGCATAAAAAATGTGCAATGTAAAATGCCAAAAATGACAAAGGTGCATAACTAAAAATGTACTTTTCAGAGTTCATTCAACAGTTAATCAGGTCGTCTACTCATCACTACCAACCTATTCCTCAAATTTCAAGGCTCTAGCTTCAATAATTTGAGTTAGTTTGCTGACAAGATTCCATCCATATTTTTTTGAAGGGCCATAACTCAGGAAAGGAGCATAATCCTGATAAGGAAAAAAATATGTGTCATATATGAAAAGTCAAAACCCTAGCATGCACAGTTCAAAACTTATGCTATGCATCAGAAGGTGTGCAATGTAAAAATGCCCAAAGTTACAAAGGGCCATAACTCAAGAAGTATTTTTCAGAATTTTCTCAAAAGTTAATCAGGTCATCTACTCATCAATACCAATATATTCACCAGGTTTCAAGGCTCTAGCTTCAATAGCTTTTGAGATATTTTGCTGACAAGATTCATCCATATTTTTTCAAAGGGCCATAACTCAGGAAATGGGCATAATCCTGATGGGAAAAAAATACATGGCAGCTATTTTTTCATGAAGAATCCATACATGAAATTTCAAAAGCCTAGCATGCACAGTTCAGAAGTTATGCTATGCATCAAAAAGCGTAACGGACGGACACACGGACAGATGCACGGATGGACACATGGATGCACACACACACAAACGTCCCAGAAGCAATATGCCTCTCCTTCGAAGTTGGAGGGGCATAATCAGATGTTAAAAACACTTGTTTCGTCTATATTCAGAAAGAAATGCCTGAGACAGTATCTACTAAGTCAAACTGTGCCTCAAGAAGCAGTTTGGTCAGGATCCATATTGCTAACCATTCAGTTTGCACTTTAGTAAAATATACCTTTTAAACTTGGAGGTAAAATGTATCATCTAAATACATTGTATAGACTAATTATTAAGGGTCTCAATGGTTAAGGTACTATGTTTAATACAAATTAATACCTTAAGCTATTTTTGTAATTGCTGTAGGAAATTATAAATCATATTGATGCCTGATGGTAACAATGCCTGATGGAATTACAATGGCTAGCAATGTGCCTAATTATCTTACAATGACAATTACAATGCCTGCTGCATTACAATGACAAGTACAATGCCTGATGAAATGACAATGGTGAGTCCAATGCACGATGGCATAACAATGGCCAGTTCAATGCCTGATGGCATTACATTGACAAGTACAATGCCTGATGGTATTACAATGGTCAGTTCAATGCCTGATGGATTTACAATGACAAGTACAATGCCTGATGGCATAACAATAGCCAGTACAATGCCTAGTGGCATTACAATGACAGGGTTAATGCCTGATGGAATTAAAATGGGCCATTTTAAATGCCTGATGGCATTACAATGGTCAGTACAATGCCTGATGAATTTACAATGACAAGAACAATGCCTGAGGACATTACAATGCCTGATGGAATGACAATCATCAGAATAATGCATGATGACATTACAATAAAAGTACAATACCGGATGGCATTACAATGACCGGATTACAATAAGTACAATGCCTGATGGCATTACAATGGCCAGTACAATGCCTGATGGAATTACAATGACAAGTACAATGACTGATGGAATGACAATGGCCAGTACAACACCTGGTGGAATCACAATGGCCAGCACAAGCCTAGTGGCATTACACTGGCTAGTACAACGCATGCCTGATGGCATTACAATAGCCAATACAATGCATGATGGCATAACACTGACATTCATGATGGAATGACAATGCCAGTACAATGCATGTTGGAATTATGATGGCCAGTACAATGCATGATGACATTACAATGACACACAAGTACAATGCCTGATGGAATTATGATGACAAGTACAACACCTGATGGAATGACAGTGGCCAGTACAAAGCATGACCGCTTTACAATGGCAAGTACAATGCCTGGTGGCATAAAAATGGCAAGTACAATGCATGATGCAATAACAATGGCTAGTACACTGCATAATGGAATTAAAATGACCAGTTCAATGCCTGATGGAATTACAAATGCATGATGGCTTTACAATGGCACGTACAATGCCCAATGGCATCACAGTGACAAGCACATGCATGATGGAATAACAAAGGCTAGTACAATGCATGAAGGGATTACAATGGTCAGTATAATGCCTGATGGAATAACAATGGCCATTACAATGCATAATGGCATTTACAATGGAAAGTACTAATGGCATTACAATGACAGGCACATGAATGATAGAATTAAACAGCTAGTACAATGCATGGTGGAATTACAATAGCCAATACAATGCATAATGGAATTACAATGACCAGTACAATGCATGATGGATTTACAATGGCAAACACAATGCCTAATGGCATTACCATAACAAGTAAAATGCATGATGGAATGACAATGGCCAGTACAATGCATGATGGCATTACAATGACAAGTACAATAAATGATGACATCACAATGAACAGTACAATGCCTGATGGCATTACAATGACAAATACAATGCCTGAAGGAACTACAATAACAAGTACAATACCTTAATACATTACAATGACATGTGCAATGCCTGATGGCATTCCAATGGCAAGCAGAATGCCTGGTGACATTACCATGGCAATAAATACCTAAGGACATTACAATGAAAAATATGATCCCTCACTGTATTTCAAGTACAATGCCTAATAGCATTTCAATGGCCAGCGCAGTGCCTGGTGACAATCCAAAGGCAAGTGCCTTATGGCATTAATACAGCAAGTACAATGCCTGATAGCATTACAATGGGAAGTACCACTGACTGAAGGAAATACATTGGTGAGAACAATGCCTGATGGCATTATTATGAAAAATACAAGGCCTAATTACATTACAATGGAGAGTATTAGATATGACAGCATAACAACTGCAAGTACAATGCCTGATGGCATCACAATGGCAAGTGCAATGCCTGATGACATTACAATGGCAAGGACAATGCCTGATAGCATTACAATGGCACTAGGCCTAATGGCATTACAATGGCAAGTACAATGCCTGATGGCATGACAAAGTCAAGTGTAATGCCAGATTGCATTACAATGCCTGATGCATTACAATGGCAAATACAATGTCTAATGACATTACAACAGCAATACACAATGCCTGATGACAATGGCAACTACAATGCCTGATAGCTTAATATAGCAACTGCAATTCATGGCAATAATATGGCTGGGTTTTTGTGTTGATTCTGAACAAAACTGGTTGCTCTATGGGGAAGCATACATGAGCTTGTTCTTGCCCATCACATATTTGTACATATAACAAACTTTTAATAAAAAGCTTTAACTAAAAATAGTGAGCTTACCCTAAATTGGGACCCCATGACTCTTACCATAATTGTTTTAAAATTTGAACTAATTTATTTTACTACCTGGTTAGGCATCTGAAAAGCTGTTGGACGAGTGGCAAACAGTGTAGACCCTAAACAAATCTCACTGGGTCTCCATTGTTTGCTTGAGCCTGCCTGTCCCAATACTTGGTGTTATTATGGTAAACAAAAATTATGATGCTAAGGCCAGACACAGTGTAGCAGCTATTCCTGTATTCATACACAGGGGTGATTTAGAGTGTCTCATTTTTGTACAGGTTTAATACAAAATTAATAGTCAGTGAACCATGAAAGACAAATGAAGGTTATGCATAAATGGCAGGCTCTCCTGTGGCTTGAAATAAAACTAAGTCCCTTATTTTCATTGACCTTCCCAAACTGTACTGGATTCCTAAACTTCACAAGAATCCGTACAAGCAGAGATATATTGCGGGTTCAGCTAAGTGCTCAACCAAGCCACAGTTAAAGAAGGCCTTCAGAAGTATTGTGACACTGCATATGCCAGAAGTGGTGTTAATCGGATGTGGATCCTGAAAAACTCCAAAGAGCTCTTAGAAAACCTAAAGGCACAATCTCTTCATTCAGTCAACAGTATTAGATCTTTTGATTTCTCTACTCTTTACACTACTATTCCTCATGATAAATTGAAATCTAAATTAAAGGCAATTATCAACCAGTGTTTCTTCCACAAGATGGTAACCGTCGATTTCAGTATGTTGTCATTGGCTACAAAGACACATACTTCGTTCGGGATCACTCTGATGTGCAACAAAAATACTCAGATGCAGATGTCATAAAGATGCTGGAATATCTAATCGACAATATTTTTGTGGAGTTCGGCGGTCGGATATTTCAGCAAACAATCGGCATACCGATGGGTACTAACTGTGCACCGTTACTTGCCGACTTGTTTTTATACTCGTATGAGGTGGAGTTTGTACAAAATCTCCTCCAAGCAGGCAAGAAACACCTTGCACAACAATTCAATTTCACCTACAGATATATAGATGATGTATTGTCTCTGAAAAACACAAAATTTGCAAAGTATTTAGAATTCATCTATCCACGTGAACTTGAAATAAAGGAAACAACGGAGACTGCAGCCTCCTCCTCATACTTGGATTGTTATCTCTACATTGACAATGGAAAGCTTACTACTAGGCTTTACGACAAACGGGATGACTTCAATTTTCCCATTGTTAACTTTCCATTCCTGAGCAGTAATATCCCTTCTGCACCAGCATACAGCGTTTACGTTTCACAGTTAATCCGTTATGCCAGAACCTGTTCAAATTATCAGGACTTCATGGAGGGTGGGAAAGTGCTCACTACAAAGTTGTTGAGCCAGGGGTATCAAAACCCCAAACTGGTAGCAACACTTAAGAAGTTCTATGGGAGACATCATGATCTAGTCAATCCCTACAATGTGGCAGTTTCCAGAATTGTTTCTGATGTTTTTGCCAGTGACGCGCCATAAGTAGACTTCCCAGATATACGCTTCTACCGATATTTCCTTCGTTCAGGCCTATGGGCATGGTGGGTGAAGCTTGCTTACCAAGTAATGTTTACTATCCGCGGAAGCCTGATTACACCATTTGTTCTGGGGTCCATGTCTGTTGGTCTGAACATTCTGATTCGTCATTCGTTTATGGATTTATGAGTTTGGATTACGGCTTTGGTACCATGACCGGAACTACTTCTGTGGTCTGTTCTTTGTATCCAAAGGACCCCTTTATACAAAATATTATCAAAACTTCACTACTGCTGGTGTTAAGTGTCTTGTGGCAGTTGTAGATTATCTCGCCATTCTTCATAGTAGTGCCAGATTATGTTTTCTGTCCCTTTGGAATCACTGAGCTAATTCTAATTAGGCTGAAACAAGTTCTGCTCAACCTGGGGCAAGAGGGCAAATGCAGAGTCACATATTCTATTAATGCACATAATAGACTCAATAACATCAGATCTGCCATTTGTTTGCTTCAGTATGTTCCTTGTTTCCAAAGGATCCCCTATAATTTATACAGAACAAATTTCCTCAAGATTGCCCAAACATCAAGACCCTTGCCATTATGAGTATGAAAAACTAACCAAAACACACAGGTTGAACATAAAATTATCAGAGCATGAGTCAATGAAATATGAAAAGTCTATCAAGGTTACATACAATCTAACGAAAATCAGATCTTATCAACAAGATCTGGGGAAGACCAAGTAAAAGTCACCACCAAAACTCAGGGAAACCAAAATGACTATTTTAAGACTATATTTTAAAGCCTTAGATGCATCTGTGGACCAATTTCTTAGAACTTTGCCATTATGGCTACTGAAAAATTGACCTAAACAAATAGGCTAAACATTAAATCAATAAAGTCAATAAAGCATGAAAAGTAGACCAGTGCCACTTACTGATGGTAGACTTTTGTGGCTCTCCCCCAGATGCATATAATTTGAGATGGAAGAATGAAAACTACTGAGATACTGACCTAAATGCACACAGTGAACATTGTGTCCACACTCACACTCACTGAGATGCTAAAGCTCATACACACATGTACACAAACAAGCCAGGAATAAAACATAAACACTGCTTTGCTTGGCTAGAAAAAAATAACAGTAGATAATAAAATAATTTATGTAAAATGACTATAGAAACAAAACTACCCAGCATGCACCTATGTAAAAAGGTAGATAATCACTCACCTCTTGAGCTATGGTGGCAAGAGCAAGATCATGTGTAAACAGGAGAACACGCTGCATACCATTCAGGAAACACACCCAATATACCTTCGTGTCATTATCATAGAAAAACTCTCCAATTCCATCCTGTAAACAAGCATCAATCATGCTGCCAATCATAGTTAATTAATTTGTTTCTTTCATCACAGTGAACATCTGCTAATGTTTTTAATATATTTGTGTTGATGAGTAAGATTGTTTTTGACATAGAAACTAACACCTTTGACAACAAAACTTATAACAATGATTTGAGAAGAACTTACAATTCCTGTGAAATAACTTGACACTTGTGCATTTACTTGGCTGTTGATTTGTGTTTTAAACTGCTTATAACAATAATTTGAGAACTTACAATTCCTGGACATAACCTTGACACTTGTGCATTTACTTGGCTGTTACTTTGTGTTTTAAACTGTTTATGAAAGAGTCACTGACAAATGAAGTTCCTGTAATTCAGTTATTCCCAGTAAAGTCAGTAAAGTAAGTAGAAGATGTACCTGTGAGAGATCATTTTTGACATCCTTCTTACCCCCACAAGTCCACACCATCTCACGTTTCTCAAGTGAGTTCTCCCATGAATATAACATCACCATCTCGGGCTTCAAACTGTGCACTGTCTTTACACCACTAGAATATACACACAAACACTAGACATTGCCTTCATACCACTATCATGGCAGTCTGTATGTACTATATTTACAGTTAGTATTAGGGCAGAGGGATCAGAGCAAATGCTAAAGAGCCTGGTCATGGTCTACACTGTTAGCCACTCATCCCACAAGTTCTGATACACATCAACAAGTAGTAAAATGAATGTTCAGATTTTAGACCAAGCAGAGCAAGGAATTAAGGTGTCTGAATACTTAGGGTAAATACAGTACTTCAAATTCCTGTTGACCAAACTATCAGCATCAAACAAATTTAAAAAAAAAAAATGTTGACGGCATTGCTCTAAAATGTTTTTCATTTACGAGTCTTTTTATCTTCACTAAAGCTGGTATGTGCCGTGCTGGGGTTGTAAAACATCTCCCTGCACTTCACTAGAGTGTAGTTTATATTTTCTGGTCCTTTGTAATCATTGGGCACATTCCGGAACTTTTAGAAATTTATAGAAGGGTCACTGATTAGGCCTAACTTGCCAAAACTAGCTAGTCTGGCCCAGGAAAATTTACAATTTGGCAGTTTTCAGTTTTGTTCACTGCTCTCAGGGTTCATTCCTTTTAAAATCTATCTATTACTGAAAACAGTACTAAGTATAAGTGCAAGAACAGGACTGTATATCTGTGGATCTCTGTGTTTGGTTAAGCAAATTTACTGACTCTTTTCATACAGGTGATATCCCTGATTTCAGTGGAAATTCCTGTTTTGGAGCCCTTTTTCATGCTCTACCGGCTGGGAGACAAAACCTCTTTCATATGTCATTTTTTTCTCTGATTGACCATTTTAATGTTTATCCAGTAATCTACCTGGCCAGTTACTTAAGAGAGCCAATAGGGCCTATGAGATAATTAGCGTGTGATTAATTAACAAGAGCTCCGCCAAGCTGGGCATTATACGCCTGTGGAAAGTAAAAAATTGTAGCACATAAACTGGCTCCTGTATAATTCAGTGCTCTGGATATAAACTTTAAGTGGAATTACAAAAAAAAAACAAGAGGCCCATGAGCCACGGGTCGCTCACCTGAGTGACATAGCCACTGCAGATACGCAGATGTTATGCAACATTTTTCCAATCCTGTCATTGCAACTAATGAAAAGATCATCATTTAAGCAGTTCTTAATTTTGAAGAATATATATGGCATGACAGTCAATGGAGCGTGATCATTTGAACAAACTCTCAATCACATTTCAACAGTAGGATCAATGTGAAATTTGGTGGCAAATGGCTAAGTGGTTTCTGAAGAATCATGATTTTATATATGTAAACAGCTCAATGGCAGGGAAATATAATAAGCATAAACAAGATGGCAGCCATCTTAGAGTTCCAATCAGAATGATTTTAGCTACTGTTAATCTACAAGTCACCTCAATACTTCCAATGAACTTGGAAGTCAATTGCCCTTTCGGTTCAGGAGAAAAAGTTCAAAACAGCTTCTCAAGATGGACGCCATGGCAGCAATTTGGGATTTCCTATCGCAACGATTTGAGCTATTTTTATCTACAAGTCACCCCGATGCTTCCTATCAAGTTTTGAGTCAATTGGCCTTTCAGTTCAGAAGTAGAAGGGAAAAATAGATTTTCAAGATGGTCACCATCTTGTATTTCTGAATGGAACAATTTTAGCTATTTTTATATCTACAAGTCATCCCGATGCTTCCTACCAATTTTCAAATCAACTGGCTCTTTGGTTCAGGAAAATAAGCGAAAAAAAGAGTTTCAAGATGGCTGCCATGGTGGCAATCTTGGATTTCCGATCCAAACAATTTAAGCTATTTTAGATCTATAAGTCACCCCAATGCTTCCTACCAAGTTTCGAGTCAAATGGCCTTTCAGTTCAGGAGAAGAAGCGAAAAATAGATTTTCAAGATGGCTGTCATCGCGGCCATCTTGGATTTCTGATAGGGACGGTTTTAGCTATTTTTGATCTACAGGTCACCCTGATGCTTCCTACCTTGTTTCAATAAGCCTTTCGGTTCAGGAGAAGGTGAAAAATAGATTTACAAGATGGCCGCCATGGCGGCCATCTTGGATTTCCAAACGGTAGGATTTTAGTTATTTTTGATCTATAAGTCACCCTGATGCTTCCTACCAAGTTTCAAGTCAATTGGCTTTTGGGTTTAGGAGAAGAAGTGAAAAAAAGATTTTCAAGGTGGCCATCTTGTATTTCCGATCAGCAGGATTTTAGCTATTTTTGATCTACAAGTCACCCTGATACTTCCTACCAAGTTTGGAGTCAATTGGCCTTTCGGTTCAGGAAATGCAGTGAAAAATAGATTTCAAGATGGCGGCCATGACAGCCATCTTGGATTTCCTATCGAAACAATTTTAGCTATTTTTTATCTACAAGTCACCCCGATGCTTCCTACCAAGTTTTGAGTCAATTGGCATTTGGGTTTAGGAGAAGAAGCGAAAAAAATATTCTCAAGATGGCCACCATGGCTGCCATCTTGGATTTACAATCTGCAGGATTTTAGCTATTTTTGATCTACAAGTCACCCCACTGCCTCCTACCAAGTTTCAAGTCAACTGGCCTTTCAGTGCAGGAGAAGAAGCCAAAAATAGATTTTCAAGAGGGCGGCCATCTTGGATTTCCGATCGGAATGATTTTAGCTATTTTTGATCTACAAGTCACCCTGATGCTTCCTACTTAGTTTCGAGTCAATTGACTTTTGGATTTAGGAGAAGAAGCGAAAAATAGATTTTCAAGATGGCTGCCATGGCGGCCATCTTGGATTTACGATCGGCATGATTTTAACTATTTTTGATCTACATGTCACCCCAATGCTTCCTATCAAGTTTCGAGTCAACTGGCCTTTTGGTTCAGAAGAAGATCCGAAAAACAGATTTTCAAGATGGCTGCCATGGTGGCCATCTTGGATTTTCGATCGGCACAATTTAAGCTATTTTTGATCTATAAGTCACCCCAATGCTTCCTACCAAGTTTGGAGTCAATTGGCTTTCCAGTTTAGGAGTAGAAGCGAAAAATAGATTTTCAAGATGGCCGCCATGGCGGCCATCTTGGATTTCCAATTGGCACGATTTTAGCTATTTTTGATCTACAAATCACCCTGATGCTTCCTAGCAAGTTTGAAGTCAATTGGCCTTTCGGTTCAGGAGAAGAAGCAAAAAATAGATTTTCAAGATGGCGGCCATGGCGGCCATCTTGGATTTCCGATCGGAACAATTTTAGCTATTTTTGATCTACAAGTCACCCTGATGCTTCCTACCAAGTATCAAGTCAATTGGCCCAGGAGCATAGGAGGAGTAGGCTTTTAAAACAATTGTTGACGCCGCACAACGGACGACGGACATTGACTGACCACAATAGCTCACCAAGAGCACTCCATGCTCAGGTGAGCTAAAAATTTGAGCAAATTTGGCTCAGTGGCTTCAGAGGAGAAGTCGTTTGAAATTCTAAACAATTTTCCTATACAAATGTTATGGGGCTCATACAAAAGCATAGGGAAGCAAACTTGACCTTGCCGTAAAAAGGTCAAATGTTAACATAGGACAATCTTTTTAGCAACTTTGGTAGATCTCCCGTCCCCGATGATCTGTGCACAGATTCAGCCCCAAGGCATCCTCGGTTCTGGAGAAGAAGATTTTTAAAGGGTTTTACCATATATTGGCATGGCGGCCATCTTGGTCAATGAACTGCGACCAATTTAGCGATCTTTTGTTCCCCCGACCTAAGAAGGCTCAATATGAAATTTGAGCAAATTTGGCTCAGTGGCTTCAGAGGAGAAGTCCTTTGAAATTCTCAACAATTTTCCAGTTCAAATGTATGGGGCTCATACAAATGCATACGGAAGCAAACTTGACCTTGCTGCAAAAAGGTCAAATGTCAACTTACCACAATTCTTTTAGCAACTTTGGTAGTCCTCTCATCCCCGATGATTTGTGCAAAGATTCAGCCCCAAGGCATTTTCGGTTCTGGAGAAGATTTTTAAATGTTTTTATCATATATGGGCATGGCCGCCATCTTGGTCAACAGACTGTGACAATTTTAGCAATCTTTTGTTTCCCCACCCTAAGGTGGCTCCATATGAAATTTGAGCAAAATTGGCTCAGAGGCTTCAGAGAAGTCGTTTGAAATTCTCAACAATTTTCCCATACAAATGTATGGGGCTCAAACAAATGCACAGGGAAGTGAACTTGACCTTGCCGTAAAAAGGTCAGACGTCAACGTATGACAATTCTTTTAGCAACTTTGGTAGAACTCCCATCCCCGATGACTTATGCAAAGATTCAGCCCCAAGGCATCCTCGGTTCTGGAGAAGAAGACTTTTAAAGGTTTTTACCATATATGGGCATGGCGGCCATCTTGGTCAACGAACCGCGACCATTTTAGCAATCTTACATTCACCCAACCTAAGAAGGCTCCATATGAAATTTGAGCAAAATTGGCCCTGAGGCTCCAGAGGAGAAGTCGTTTGAAATTCTGAACATTTTTCCCATACAAATGCATAAGGAAGCAAAACTGACCTTACCATAAAAAGGTCAAATGTCAATGTACGACCATTATTTTAGCAACTTTGGTAGACCTTCTGTTTCCAATGATATATGTAAAGATTCAGCCACAAGGCATCCTTGGTTTTGGAGAAGAAAATTTTTAAAGGTTTTTCCCATACAATGCATAGGGAAGCAAACTTGACCTTGCCACAAAAAGGTCAAATGTCAATATACGACCTTTATTTTAGCAATTCTGGTAGACCTCCCGTCCCTGATGACTTATGCAAAGATTCAGCCCCAAGGCATCCTAGGTTCTGGAGAAGAAGATTGCAGCCATCTTGGCCAATGGACCGCGACCATTTTAGCAATTTTTTGTTCCCCCAACCTAAGGAGGATCCATATGAAATTTGAGCAAAATTGGCTCAAGGGCTTCAGAGGAGAAGTCGTTTGAAAATGTTAACGGACAGACACACAGATGGACGGACGGATGGACGAAAAGTGATCACAATAGCTCATCCTGAGCATAGCTCAGGTGAGCTAAAAATCCTTTTTGAAATTTAATGTTGCCATGGCAACCAAACAAAATGGTTGCTGGTCATCAAACACATAAACTGGGTAGACAATCATCAGATATCATAAGTGCCAAATATGGTTCACATCACTTCAGTGGTTATGGAGAAAATGCAGTTTAACCATTTTCCCATTATAAGTCTATGGGAGCCTTCTGTTGCCATGGCAACAAAACCAAGAGCCAAATCACCATAATTTTAGCTATTTTTAAATGCCCCTACCAAACCAACATTCTTACCAAATTAGGGACAAATTGCATCAGTACCAAACTGGAGTCGTACTGCTTCAGCGGTTTCGAAGGAGTTGTCATTTAAAAAATTCCTTTTTCAAAATTTAATGTTGCCATGGTAACCAAACAAAATGGCCACTGGTCATCAAACACATAAACTGGTTGGACAATCAGCTGATTATAACTGCCAAATATGGTTCACATCACTTCAGCGGTTATGGTGAAAATGCAATTTAACCATTTTCTCATTATAAGTCTACAGGAGCTTTCTGTTGCCATGGCAACCAAACCAAGAGCCAGATCACCATAATTTTAGCTATTTTTAAATGACCCTACCAAAGCAACATTCTTACAAAATTAGGGACAAATTGTATCAGTGGCTTTGGAGGAGTTGTCATTTAAAAGTGTTAATGGACAGACGTACGCACGGAAGGACAACTGACAAAAAGTGATCACTATAGCTCATCCTGGCAGGTATTGCTAACATGCTATAATAACTCCCCTTGACCACGAGTGCGTGTGTGTGTGTTGGGAGGGGGGGTGGGGGGTGGGGTGGTGTGCAAAGCCTTATGCCTCAATCTATCTCTGAAGAACCCCAGATCTCCCTATCTGGGTCCAAAAATCACATATGTCTTTTTATCCAGTCGTAAATAGACTCCTATGGTAAACATAAGTATTTCTGAGTGCTTGTTTAGAATATTTGCAATATTTCATGCGGTCCAGAAGAAATTCAAAATGAGGTTGTATTTTGTAATAATGAGTAAATACAAGAGGACCATGATGGTCCTATATCACTCACCTGAGCAAACAGATTTGCATACTTACTGTTGAAGTGTCAGCCAAGTTCACGGCTCTAAGATTTTTGCATAAATTTTATAGCACCTCCCACCCCCTTCCCTGGCCATGTTTTTTTTTATGCATCATGACAACTTGAACTGAATCTTTAAATAGGGTCACCAAAGGAACATTTCTGCCAAGTTATATTGAAATAGGTCCAGTGGTTTAGATGTTTTATATAGCTATAAAGCCCTACCCCCTAATGGCCATGTTTTTTGACGAATCATGACTGCTTGAACAAACTTGGTAGAGGATCACCAAAGAAACATTCCTGCCAAGTTATATTGAAATCTGTTCAATGGTTTCTGACAAGAAGATTTTTAAAGTTTTCTATTTAGATATATAGGGAAAATTAGCCCCAGCCCCTAGCAGCCATGTTTTTTGACGAATCATGATTGCTTGAACAATCCTGGTAGAGGGTCACCAAAGCAACATTCCAGCCAAGTAATATTGAAATCGGTCAGGGGGTATTTGACAAGAAGAATTTTAAAGTTTTCTATGCAGATATATACGAAGAATAAGCCCCACCCCCTGGGGGCCATGTTTTTTGACGTATCATGAAGGCTTGAATAATCTAGGTAGAAGGTCACCAAAGCAACATTTCTGCCAAGTTACATTGAACTCGGTCCAACGATTTCTTACGAGAAGATTTTTAAAGTTTTCTATATAGATATATAGGAAAAATAAGCCCTGCCCCCAAGCGGCCATGTTTTTTGATGAATCATGGCGGCTTGAACAACCTTTTGGGTTTAGGAGAAGAACCTTAGTAGCAGGTCACCAAAGAAACATTCCTGCCAAGTTATATTGAAATCAGTCCATTGGTTTCTGACAGGAAGATTTTTAAATTTTTCTGTATAGATATATAGGGAAAATAAGCCCACCCCCTGGCAGCCAGGTTTTTTTGACATATCATGATTACTTGAACAAACTTGGTAGAGGGTCACCAAGTAAACATTTCTGCCAAGTTATAATGAAATCGGTTCAGTGGTTTCTGACAAGAAGAGTTTTAAAGTTTTCTATACAGATATATAAGGAAGATAAGCCCCGCCCACTGGTGGCCATGTTTTTTGATGAATCATGACGGCTTGAACAATGTTGATAGAGGGTTTACACAAGAAACATTCCTGCAATGTTATATTGAAATTGGTCCAGTGGTTTCTGACAAGAAGATCATTAAAGTTTTCTATATAGATATATAGGGAAAATAAGCTCCCCACCCCCCCCCCCCCCCCCCACCACCCCCCCCCCCCCCCCCTCCTAGCGGCCATGTTTTTTGACAAATCAAAATGGCTTGAACAATCCTGGTAAAGGTAACCAAGGAAACATTTCTGCCAAGTTATATTGAAATTGGTCCAGTGGTTCCTGATGAGAAGATTTTTTCAAGTTTTCTATATAGATATATAGGGAAAATAAGCCCCGCACCCCCTCCACTCCCCAAGTCCAGTGGTTTCTGACAAGAAGATCATTAAAGTTTTCTATATAGATATATAGGGAAAATAAGCCCCACCCCCCCTAGCGGCCATGTTTTTTGACAAATCAAAATGGCTTGAACAATCTTGGTAAAGGGTCACCAAGGAAACATTTCAGCCAAGTTATACTGAAATTGGTCCAGTGGTTTCTGATGAGAAGATTTTTTCAAGTTTTCTATATAGATATATAGGGAAAATAAGCACCCCCCCCCCCCCCCCCCCCCGCCCCCACCCGCACTCCCCCCACCCAGTGGCCATGTTTTTTGACAAATCGTGACGGCCTGAACAATCTTGGTAGAGGGTCACCAAGGAAACATTTCTGCCAAGTTATATTGATATCAGCCAGTTATTTCTGATGAGAAGATTCTTAAAGTTTTCTATATAAATATATAGGGAAAATAAGCCCCGCCCCCTGGCAGCCATGTTTTTTGACGAATCATGACAGCTTGAACAATCTTGGTAGAGGATCACCAAAGGAACATTTCTGCAAAATTATATTAAAATCGGTCGTGTGGTTTCTGACAAGAAGATTTTTAAAGTTTTCTATATAGATATATAGGGAAAATAAGCCCCGTCCCCTGGCGGCCATGTTTTTTGACGAATCCCAAATGGCTTGATCAATCTTGGTAGGAGATCACCAAAGGAACATTTCCGCAAAATTATATTGAAATCGGTCCAATGGTTTCTGATGAGAAGATTTTATAAGTTTTTAGTTAAAAAATCTATTTTTAGCTCCTGTGACCTAGATATGCAATGGACAGGAACCATTTGAACAGCTTTGAAAGACAGCCAACCAAGGATCATTCCTGTGAAGTTTGGCCAAAATCCAATCAGTGGTTTAGATGTTGTTTAAAGATTGTTGACGGACAGATGGACATACGGATGAGGACGACGACGACGGACAGTGAGTGATCACAACAGCCTTTGGCTCCCGTGAGCTAAAAAAGCTAAAAGGTTGGAAACAAAGAACACAAAAAAGAGTGAAAATCAAAGACTTCATTATATTAAGTCTCTTCATTATAAACAGTGTAGTTTGGGGGGCATATAAGCATAATTTTTGTTTAATATTTATCTATGCAAAAGGTTGTTGCTTACAATGATAACAAAGGATAGAGACAATAATAATGGAAAGAGACTCTTAATGATGCCCTGTTCTGAGAAATTAAGCTGGTGACTACACACAATGATCATTGATTGATTGTGTTGGGGTTTAACAACAGGTCAACCCTAGTGGGTCATTTTGTGTCGTCTCCAAGAGAAAGGGAGAAAAGAGATAGTAGAGGAGATGAAAGAGAGGGACTGGGGAGAAAGAAGAAAATAAATGAGAGAAGAAACAGAAGAAATAAAAGAACATTTCCCCTCTACCCTTACCTGCTGCAAGGATAGCAGGCCTTGCCCAACTTAAAGCCAATCTCAGTTGGATGCCCTGGTGACGCAAGATACACAACACCTTTGCCTCACCCAATTACCCCCAACAAAATGATCATCTCTTGTATCTAAAACTACACCATGTGATGGGGTGGGGGTGCAGCTAGCACAGGGATGAGAAGGAGGTGAAACGAGAGATTATGAGTTTACTTGGATACAGTACAGAGAGTTTGATACATATGCAGCACCTTTTATGGATACTTTCACATATAAATTATTCAGTCAGACAATAAAATGAGGCTTTTCCCATAAACATACCTCTGATTAAACTTGAGATCACATCTCTCCGTATGATTGATAATTAGAACAGCTGCCATTCCATCCTTGTAGTGGGTCAAGGTCGTTACCATAGCTGCCTCTGTTTCCTGGCATTCAACACTAATTCCACCATACTGACGTGAAACAGACACAGAACACAATATTTCAACACCTCACATCTAAACTTTTACTGAAATAAACATTCTATACATGTCTCTAATTACTGTTCAGGTGTAGCTGGGATATATACAAGCTTAGTGAAGTCTCCCGAGTGGTTTCGAAAATGAGATGGATACCAAATGGTTTTCTTCTGACTTCTTTTTTTAACATTTGTACACATCCAAGCTAAGATCTTGTGACTAACTAACACTGAAGTTTCACTTTGATTTCATTTGTTCTTTGGACTTGGAAGTTTAAGCAGATTTGTCTATAGCCTGGTCCTTACTGACAATTCACTAAACTTATGCGTAATCAGAACATGCATTAAAAACAAATTAAAACAAGAGGGCCATGATGGCCCTGTAATGCTCACCTGAGTATCATAGCACTTAGAGAACTTGACTTAGAACCGATCAAGGCAAACATTCTGACCAAAATTCATGATGATTATTATTAACAAGACAATGTAGCATGTCTAATAGACTGTGAAATAGAGGTGAAGGTCAAATATGGATGACTGCACTAAAGAGGCCATGCTAAGATGTATGCATGTCTAAGTATCAATGGCTGTAGGAGCAATAGTTACTGAAAAAACAAGAGGACCATGATGGTCCTATATCGCTCACCTGAGCAAACAGATTTGCATACTTAATGTTGAAGTTTCAGCCAAGTTCACTGCTCTAAGATTTATGTATAAATTTTATAACCCTTAATATTGAACAATCTTGGTAAAGGGTCACCAAGGAAACATTTCTGCCAAGTTATAATGAAGATCCAGTGGTTTCTGACAAGATGATTTTTTCAAGTTTCTATATAGATATATATAGGGAAAATAAGCCCCGCCCCTACCAGCCATGTTTTTTGACAAATCATGACGGCTTGAGCAATCTTGGTAAATGGTCACCAAGGAAACATTTCTGCCAAGTTATATTGAAATCGGTCCAGTGGTTTCTGACATGATTTTTTCAAGTTTTCTATATAGATAATATAGGGAAAATAAGCTCCATCCCCTAGCAGCCATGTTTTTTGACGAATCACGATTACTTGAACAATCTTAGTAGAGGGTCATCAAGGAAACATTTTTGCCAAGTTATAATGAAATCGGTCCAGTGGTTTCTGACAAGAAGATTTTTTTTCTATATAGATATATAGGGAAAATAAGCCCCGCCCCCTGGCAGCCATGTTTTTTGACAAATCCAAATGGCTTGAACAGTCTTGGTACAGGATCACCAAAGGAACATTTCTGCCACATTATATTGCAATCAGTCCAGTGGTTTCTGACAAGAAGATTTTTTCAAGTTTTCTATATATATATACATATAGGGAAAATAAGCCCCGCCCTCCTAGCGGCCATGTTTTTTGAAGAATCCAAATGGCTTGAACAATCTTGGTAGAGGATCACCAAAGGAACATTTCTGCAAAATTATATGGAAATCGGTCCAGTGGTTTCTGACAAGAAGATTTTTAATTTTTCTATATAGCTATATAGGGAAATAAAGCTCTGCCCCCTGGTGGCCATGTTTTTTGACGAATCCAAATGGCTTGAACAATCTTGGTAGAGGATCACCAAAGGAACATTTCTGCAAAATTATACTGAAATCGGTCCACAGGTTTCTGACAAGAAGATTTTTAAAGTTTTCTATATAGATATATAGGGAAAATAAGCCCCGCACACTGGCGGCCATGTTTTTTGACGAATCCAAATGGCTTGAACAATCTTGGTACAAGATCACCAAAGAAACATTTCTGCAAATTTATATGGAAATCGGTCCAGTGGTTTCTGACAAGAAGATTTTTAAAGTTTTCACTATAGATATATAGTGAAAATACGCCCCGCCCCCTGGTGGCCATGTTTTTTGACAAATTCAAATGGCTCGAACAATCTTGGTAGAGGATCAGCAAAGGAACATTTCAGCAAAATTATATGGAAATCAGTCCAGTGGTTTCTGACAAGAAGATTTTTAAAGTTTTCTATATAGATATATAGGGAAAATAAGCCCCGCCCCCTGGCGGCGATGTTTTTTGACGAATCCAAATGGCTTGAACAATCTTGGTAGAGGATCGCCAAAGGAACATTTCTGCAAAATTATATTAAAATCGGTCCAGTGGTTTTGGACAAGAAGATTTATAAAGTTTTCTATATAGATATATAGGGAAAATAAGCCCCACCCCCTGGCGGCCATGTTTTTCGATGAATCCCAATGGCTTGAACAATCTTGGTAGAGGACCACCAAAGGAACACTTTTGCAAAATTATATTGAAATCGGTCCAGTGGTTTAGGACAAGAAGATTTTTTAAGTTTTTAGTTAAAAAATCTATTTTTAGCTCCTGTGACCTAGATATGCAATAGACCGGAACTATTTGAACAACTTTGAAAGAAGACCAATCAAGGATCATTCCTGTGAAGTTTGGTCAAATTCCCACCAGTGGTTTAGGAGGAGATGTTGTTTAAAGATTGTGGATGGACGGACATCCTGACGACGATGACGATGGATGGTGAGTGATCACAATAGCTCACCTTGAGCCTTCGGCTCAGGTGAGCTAAAAACACAGCAGTTATAACTATTTAACTGAAAACAGCTGTAAAAGACCTTGGTCTTAACCATGTACTTGGCTCACTCAACATCATACTGATACTGAAACTATCAAAATAATGATAACCAATTTTATAGAAACAAAATTTTATTTCATAGCAATCTACATATGTAATGGAATGACAGAACTGGGCAGTGCCACTGGCAAGAAACAAGTACATGTAATACCAGTGGATTTCTTAATACTAACAGAATACACACAGGCCTATCTGCTACCATCCTGACCATTACACATAGGTCTACAGTGTCTGTTACCTCGTTATCCAGTCTCATAAGTGTGCTGTGGTTCTTGTTAAAGTAGAAATGTCCTGTTGATAATTCTGTATCCTTGATCTTGGCCTGCATCACCATGTCCTTGCCACTCTGTAATGGCCAGTGAGGGACACACTGAAATGAAGAACAATTCCATCTACCTCTTGTTAACACCAATTATTTACATAATAAAATAACAGTATCAATTTAGGGACTGTTACACTTATTTTTCTACAAAAAAATAAATAAATAAATAAACAAATAAAAACAAAAACAACTTGTTTTGGGTATCCATTAGAAGTGTCTCTGAGGTGCTTCTAATGAGTGTCTACGACATGTTTTTGTGGAGAGATGAGAATAATATCAATACTTTTGTTTGAAATAAGAAACTAGAGCAAGTGCCCAGAGGGCCACAAATACCCTAGCGGAACCAATTCTTAACTTTAAAAATATTTTAAATCCATGACAACAATATAAGGCAAAATCAATGGACCATGAAAAATATAGGTCACTGACCCACATATAGTTTACAAAGTCAATCTTTGAGTGGCACTGATCTATTAACCCAAGTATAACATTTCTCCATTAAATAGTCTTCAAGATATGAAATAAAATCCCTGGACCATAAAATATAGGTCACAAACCTACATACACTTGAGAGGTCACACTGATCCATTATACCAACTATGATGTTAATCCATCAAATAATCTGGACGAAATTAAGCAAAAATCACTAGATCATGAAATATAGGTCATGTTGACACAAAGACCTACATTTACTTTGAGGTAAAATATTGTGTCATACTGACCCATAATCCCAAGTATGATGGTCATACATCAAGATGTACTGTAAAATCACTGGACCATGAAATATAGAATAACAGATAGTAAAACGGAGTTGTTCAAATTTTACTACAGGCATGGCAAGGACTTAAGGTGTCCAAATATTCAGGGTAAAAGCGGTAGTCAACATTTTGTGAAACTAAACATTCAAAAGTGTCCTGCCTTGCTCTGTTTAATTGGGATATTAACTCTTTCCCTGCTTAAGTATTGTTGTCTGCTGATATCTTTTGCAGACAGTTTGGACCCAGATATCATGTCGGGCCTGACCTGGATCCAAACTGTTTGACACCCTGATCTGAATCTATTCTTGTGCTTGCCATAAAAGATTTTGGAACAACTGTTTTTATGGGATGTCCTAGCTGACATCCCAATTCAGTTCTTTTACGGCAGCATGCACACCATTCCCCCACTCAGGCAGTGTGCTTTGCCGTTGTCCTTTTTTTGGCGGCAAAATTTTCATTATATTTGAATAGGCATGTTTTCGTAATGACATTTTTGTAAAAGTGAACTCGTTACTTTACTTGTCCTAAAATTTGAATGTCCAGTTTTATTACCTATAATAATGTATAAACTTAGATTTTCAAGGTGGCCATCTTGGATTTATGATAGGGATGATTTTAGTTATTTATCTACGTCATCCCAATGCTTCCTGCCAAGTTTCGAGTCAATTGGCCTTTCAAGTCAGAAGAAGAAGCAAAAAATTGATTTTCAGGCCATGATGGCCATCTTGGATTTCCAATCAGCATGATTTTAGCTATTTTTGATCTACAAGTCACCCTGATGCTTCCTACCTACTTTAAAGTCAATAAGCCTTTCGGTTCAGGAGAAGAAGCCAAAAATAGATTTTCAAGATGGCTGCCATGGTAGCCATCTTGGATTTCCAATTGGAAAGATTTTAGCTATTTTTCATCTATAAGTCACCCCAATGCTTTCTACCAAGTTTGGAGTCAATTGGCTTTTGGGTTGAGGAGAAGCGAAAAATAGATTTTCAAGATGGCCGCCATGGGGGCCATCTTGGATTTCCAATCGACACGATTCTAGCTAATTTTGATCTACAAGTCACCCCGATGCTTCCTACCTAGTTTAATGTCAAAAAGCCTTTCGGCTGAGGAGAAGAAGCAAAAAACAGATTTTCAAGATGGCCACCATGGTGGCCATCCTGGTTTTCTGATCGGAACTATTTTAGCTATTTTTGATCTATAAGTCACCCTGATGCTTCCTACTAAGTTTGGAGTCAATTGGCTTTTGGGTTTAGGAGAAGAAGTGAAAAATAGATTTTCAAGATGGCCTCCATGGAGGCCATCTTGGATTTCCGATCGGAACGATTTTCGCTATTTTTGTTCTACAAGTCACCCCGATGCTTCCTACCAAGTATCAAGTCAATTGGTCCAGGGGTGTAGGAGGAGTAGGCTTTTAAAGCAATTGTTGATGCCGCACGACGAACGACGGACATTGACTGACCACAATAGCTCACCATGAGCACTTAGTGCTCAGGTGAGCTAATAAGACAAACTCACAGAGGTATGAAATATAGGTCACATAATTCCTAACTATGATAGTCATACATCAAATTGTCTACAATATGTAACATAAAAGCACTGGACCAAGAAATATAGGTCACAGTGATCTATATTTACTTTAAGGTCAATTGTTGGATCATACCGAATCATAATCCCAAATAATAATGCTCATACATCAAATAACATTCAAGATATAAGGCAAAAATCACTGAACCATGAAATATAGGTCACAGTGATCTATATTTACTTTTAGGTCAACTGTTGGATCATACTGAATCATAATCCCAAAGAATAATGCTCATACATCAAATAACATTCAAGATATAATGCAAAAATCACTGAACCATGAAATATAGGTCAATGTGACCTACATTTGTTAAGAGGTCAATTGTGGTGTCACACAGAACCAATATCCCAAGTATCACATTAATTCATGAAATAGTCTTCAAAATACAAGGCAAAATTACTGGAGCATGAAAATAAAGTCACAATGACCTTGACCTTATTACACTGAATGTGATAAACATGTTTGATGCCCATTCTTCTTTATGAAGGAGTTGTTTGTACAAACAAATTGCAATATACTACTTTATTGGGGTGTTCTATATTTTGACCTCTAGCCCCACCCTGGGGCACGACCCAGGAGTTCATAGATGTAGAATGGAAGAGAACCCTCCCAGGTACCCCCATACCAAATATGAAAAGTTTTTGGCTGCAGGGTTATCAGTAATAAAAAAACTTCAAAGTAAAACTTGGTCATAGAAAGGGTTAAGGGACGGACGTTCTTACGAGAGGTACGTTATGAGGTTATTTCTTTGATCTGTCTTTTATCATCTTTAACCCCACAACTACCATTTTTATCTATTTGTCAATCTCACAACACAATTTCTAACCCCACAATGACACCAATACAAACACTAACCTCCCAATGTACCTGGCATATGTATGGAAACAGATGGATGGATGGACAGATGGAAGGATGGACAGACGGAAGGATGGACAGAACCGACAAAAACTGTATACCCCTTAGGCATACGAATAGGCATATTTCGTATGCTGGGGGTATAATTAGGTGTAGTAGTAAAGTGTATTATTCTACTTGTTCAACAGGAGGATTAGGAGTGGTAGTAAAGGTGTATTACTCTACCTGTTTACCAGGAACTTCAATCCAGCCACTTCCCTCAGTCACTTCTTTACATAGCATAGCATATGGTGAAGAGTTGACCAGCATGAAATATGGTGTTATTGTAACAATCTTTGTAAGACCAGAGTGCGAGAGAACTATGCTAATGCCAACCTATAAAACAACAAATTCAATGTATACAGTGTAATGTTTTTTATCATGCCTGGAAATGGCAAAAATATACTTTGAACTAGAAACTGCAAAACCAATACATGTCAAATACCCAGTTTCCCACTGAAGGGGAATAAATACACTTTCAGAGAGGTACATGTACCTATGTCAAAACTGGTTTTCCTCTCTTACTTTATACTGAAAAAGGGTCTATTCTGAAAAGGAAGAACAGGGAGCAACTATATGACTGTTTCATTCTACAGCAGCCATTGAAACCTTGCTATTTTGGACTCTTGCATTGTCTTGCTGAAGAAGACCTACTTCAGAGACTTTACCTTGCCATTTTTTCAGAGATTGTGATTCTTAACTGGTCAAGTGAATTCACATAGTAATCACCAGTTATTATATGCTTCTTTGGTAAAAATTTCCAGTCAAAAGTCCTTTATGTCTCAAAATTAGTTGCCATCTCCTAGCAAGCTGAGCACTGTGTCTTCAAATTGTCAGGCCTCTGGGAACTAAGTCCACCAATTTACATCTCTGACCTTTGTTTTATGCCTCACAGTAATGGACCCAGGTCTCCTCTACACTTACAAGACACAGAAAATGATCTCCCTTTGATATGAATCATTTTAACAGTCTGCTGCTTACTGATGCTCTAATTGCCATTTACTCATTGCTAAGTAATTGTGTATACCTAATTGATAAAGTAAGACTCATGAACCACTTCTGTGTGAAATGCTGAGTGTGTTTGTTATCTCTTCCACCTGAATATGCGTATCATGGTATACAAGCTTCTGCTGTTGCACATTTCCTCATCAGTGAGCATCCAGACCTGCTTTTATCTTCTAAGGCAGTTCTATCCAGTTTGAACTCACTAATCTAGAATTCTACCTGAGCATATTATGATGGTACAGAAGAAACGTATAAATTGGGTAGCTTGCTATGTATTTCTTTTCTTGCTTTCCCTTTGAAAAACAGGTAACAAATTCAGACGTGTTGAGTTTCACATGTATGCTCACACAACCAAAGCAGAGTCTGAATAGTTTGAATCCAAAAGTGTTCAGATTTCTCTTGAAACAAAAAAACATAGGTGGAACCCATCTTTTACAATTTCACAAAGCATTGTTTACAATTATTTAGCTCCTTAATCTATTTGTTTCCATGGAAAAAAGGACACTACTGCTGTTCACATCAAGAGATCTAACCATTATCATTACACTTATAGTAAAGTCATGATATTAAAAAATTCATAAAAGGAATTTATTTAGCTGACCAGTCAGTACTATACCTAGAAATATATTCCACTTTTCTGGCAATGATATATAAGCTCATCTGTAATTTGATAACTGTTTACTGACCAAGATGTAGCATGCAATTCCCATGTTAAGTATTGAAGTTTCAGTATTCCCTGTGTGACATAATGATCAATAAACATTCATCTGTTTATGACTGGTTAACTCTAAGATATTGCTTAGTATTTATAAACAATCAGTGAACCATTTAGAAATGAAGGTAATTTTGTTAAGGTTCATTCAAGTATGAACAACATCGGGTCACAAGCAAAGTAAGCAAACTCCAAAGGAGCTCATGTAAGCTTTGCTCAGGACCCAATGTTGTTCATACTTCAATATATGTTCAATAAATTGCCTTTATTACTTACATTTATATTATTTTCCATCAATCATTTGATGAATTTGATAGTGCTGGTTGGGGTTTAACGACACGTCAACCTTTGTGGGTCATTTTGTGCCGTCTCCCAGAAAAAGAAAGTAGAGAGATAGTAGAGGAGATGAAAGAGAGGGACAGGGGAGAAAGGAAAATGAATGACAGTGAAGAAACAGAAGAAATATAAACATTCCCCCTCTACCCTTGCCTGCTGCAAGGATAGCAGGCCTTGCCCAACTGTAAGTCAATATCAGTTGGAAATTATTTGATGAAAAATCTGGTTTCAAGCTAAAATTGAAAGAAGAAAATACTTGCACACAGTTTTCCTATTAATAGTAGAACAGCATTGTAGGCATCCTAACACTGCCATCATCCAATCATACTGGAGAGAACTTTTGTTGTTTATTCTGACGTCACTAAATGATTATGTGACATTGTGTGAGTCAAAAATTGTCATGTGAACAACATTACATACCAACAGTTAACTATAGCTTTTTCTGTAAATGCACAGAGAATGTTTGTTTGTTTGTGTTGAGGTTTTACGGCCCAGTCAACCCAGTGGGGTCATGTTGAGTGGTCACTTTACCTAACCACAAGTTTTACTGGGCAGGCTTAGTCCTCTAAGCGATTAACCAGTATTGTGCATATTCTTCCGTCAGAAACTGACAACAGCCTGTCTTGAATCAGCAGAAAGGAGAGAATGACCGTAAAAAATACTTCATAATCAAATCTCCATGAAAGAATGTTGCCGCCTCCATGGGGGTCAAACCTCCTATCACCAGTTGGATGCACAGCATCCAACTCAGCCACCAAGGCCAGCTCACAGAGAATGTAAATATCTATGTTTATACCTCATATGAACGGCCTTTCATCTTACACTGAACTGTTCCTGAACTGCCCACTGTGTCCAAAGAAAATTTATCTGACCAGTCAGCATCAGCTATCTTTAAGGAGGCCTGAAATACAGCAACAATGAAATGAAAGCTACATATTCAAGAACAGTCAAATGTGTTCATATTACACCAGCAAGACAAAACATTTTACATCAAAGACATTGACAAGACATACAAAACATACAGCAGTAAAAACTGCTAAATGATCTTCAGTCTTTGGATGATGATAATGGTAGAAATGACAAGATTTAACAAAGTCTAACAGAGAATTTTTGTCCAAAGACGTTTCTGACACACCTATCTTCAGACGAAAGAGTATAGAAAGATACAAATACCTACCAGTCAGAGTGAAGTCTCAAGCCCTCTCCAATGGTGGCCTAGCCATTCAAAAACAATGGTTATAAATGCTGTGTCAAAAACGTTTCAAGGACATGTGGTACTTGCCTGATGCAAGAAACATATATACCTGCTTGATGCAAGACTGAAGAAACACATGTACCTGTTTGGTGCAAGACTGAAGAAACACATATACCTGCTTGATGCAAGACTGAAGAAACACATATACCTGCTTGGTGCAAGATTGAAGAAACACATGTACCTGCTTGGTGCAAGACTGAAGAAACACATGTACCTGCTTGATGCAACACTGAAGAAACACATATACCTGCTTGATGCAAGATTGAAGAAACACATGTACCTGCTTGATGTAAGATTGAAGAAACACATGTACCTGCTTGGTGCAAGACTGAAGAAACACATGTACCTGCTTGATGTAAGATTGAAGAAACACATATACCTGCTTGGTGCAAGACTGAAGAAACACATGTACCTGCTTGATGTAAGATTGAAGAAACACATGTACCTGCTTGGTGCAAGATTGAAGAAACACATATACCTGCTTGGTGCAAGACTTAAGAAACACATGTACCTGCTTGGTGCAAGACTGAAGAAACACATGTACCTGCTTGATGCAAGACTGAAGAAACACATGAACCTGCTTGATGCAAGATTGAAGAAACACATGTACCTGCTTGGTGCAAGATTGAAGAAACACATGTACCTGCTTGGTGCAAGACTGAAGAAACACATGAACCTGCTTGATGCAAGATTGAAGAAACACATGTACCTGCTTGGTGCAAGACTGAAGAAACACATGTACCTGCTTGGTGCAAGACTGAAGAAACACACATACCTGCTTGATGCAAGACTGAAGAAACATATATATCTGCTTGATGCAAGATTGAAGAAACACATGTACCTGCTTGGTGCAAGACTGAAGAAACACATGTACCTGCTTGGTGCAAGATTGAAGAAACACATGTACCTGTTTGGTGCAAGATTGAAGAAACACATGTACCTTCTTGGTGCAAGATTGAAGAAACACATGTACCTGCTTGATGCAAGACTGAAGAAACACATATACCTGCTTGATGCAAGATTGAAGAAACACATGTAACTGCTTGGTGCAAGACTGAAGAAATGTAAGTACCTGCTTGATGCAAGAAAAGAACAAGAGCTCCGCCAAGCAGGGCATTATATGCCCGTGGCAAGTAATAAGATGTAGCACATAAAATGGCTCCTTGTATAATTCAGTGCTCCAGATATTAAAAAAAAATTCATTGGGGCATATCTCTGCTGATATTTGGTGAACTGTAACCTAAGGATCCAAGCTGGTCAAGAAATTAAGGGAGAAGTGACTTCTCCCATCTGGGAAAATAGGGAGAAGTTTGCTGCTTCTAGGGAGAAGTGCTTTCTGACGGAGGACACACCACAGAAGCATGGTTATATTATAAGCTCATATGAGCCTTTGGCTGATTTGTTTTTCCTATACTTCAATATCAGACCAAACAATAACAAAACAAAAATAAACAACCAAAAAAAAAAAAAAAAAATGCTGCAAGAAATTTTTTTGTAAACCTTTAACTTGTTTAATACTGATTTTATTTTTGTTCTTCAAGGGAGCCAAATCAGAAGAGTATTAAAAAAAAAAAAAAAAAAAAATCCAAAAGAATTATGTATTTATAAAGATTTAATAATAGCAACCTTTCCTTGCAAATCTAATAAAAGAAGATGTTTAAAAAAAATCAATATTTTGCCCATATGAACAAAACTTAAAACTTTAGTTATTTGCAAAAACTATACTTATTATAAAATAAAATTTGCACACTATTCCCTCTAAACAATTTGCTGCGAAAAGTTTACAAAAACTTTCAAAGAGGCATAAATCTGCAAATATTTGGTGCACTGAAACCTCAAAATAATATGTGCTGCTCCATATCATCGTGTAACTATTTATGAAGTTTCAGCTTGATCCGATGTAAACTGTAGGAGGATTTAACCAGAAACAAAAAATTAATAGAAATTTTCAAAGGGGTTTAACTCTGCTAATATTTGGTGGACTGTAACCTTGAAACAAAATGCTCTGCTCCACATCATGGTCTAACTACAAATCAAGTTTCAGCTTGACAGGATGTAAACTGTAGGACTATTTGGCCAGAAACGAAAAGTGTACTGAAATTTTCAAAGGGGCATAACTCTGCTAATATTTGGTGCACTGTAACCTCGAAACAATATGCGCTGCTCCACATCATCGTCTAACTGTACATGAAGTTTCAGCTTGATTGGATGTAAACTGTAGGAGAGTTTAGCCAGAAACAAAAAAATTAATAGAAATTTTCAAAAGGGTATAACTCTGCTAATATTTGGTGGACTGTAACCTTGAAATTATACGCACTGCCCCATATCATGGTCTAACTACTAATCAAGTTTCAGCTTGATCGGATGTAAATTGTAGGAGGAGTTAGCCGGAAACGAAAAGTCTACTGAAATTTTCAAAGGGGCATAACTCTGCTAATATTTAGTGGACTGTAACCTTGAAATAATATGTGCTGCTTCACGACATGGTCTAACTATACATGAAGTTTCAGCTTGATCGGATGTAAAATGTAGGAGGAGTTAACCGGAAATGAAAAGTTTACAGAAATTTTCTAAGGGGCATAACTCTGCAAACATTTGGTGGACTGTAACCCCGAAACAATATGCACTGCACCACATCATGGTCTAACTATATACAAAGTTTCAGCTTGATTGGATGTAAACTGTAGGAGGAGTTAGCAGGAAACGAAAAAGTTTACGGATGGACGGACAGACGGATGGATGCCATACCCCGTAATATAATACATCCCGTTTTTCAAACGGGCATATAAAAACATGTACCTGCATGGTGCAAGACTGAAGAAACACATGTACCTACATTGTGCAAGACTGAAGAAACATAAATACCTGCTTGATGCAAGACAAGAAAAACATGTACCTGCTTGGTGCAAGATTGAAGAAATATAAGTACCTACATTGTGCAAGATTGAAGAAACATAAGTGCCTGCTTGGTGCAAAATTGAAGATAGATAAGTACTTGCTTGGTGCAAGATTGAAGAAACATAAGTACCTGCTTGGTGCAAGATTGAAAAAATTTAAGTACCTGCTTGGTACCTGACCAGCCTAAAAATGAAGAAACACATCTACCTGCCTAGAAATACATACCTGCCTGATGCAAGCATATACCTGCCTACAATAATGAACACATATACCTGCCTGATGCAAGAATGAAGAAACACATACACCTGTCTGATGCATGAATGAAGAAATACATATACCTGCCTGATGCAAGAATGAAAAAATACATATATCTGCCTGATGCATGAATGAATACATATACCTGCCTGATGCATGAATGAAGAAATACATATACCTGCCTGATGCAAGAATGAAGAAATACATATATCTGCCTGATGCATGAATGAATACATATACCTGCCTGATGCATGAATGAAGAAATACATAAACCTGCCTTGTGTAAGAATGAAGAAATACATGTATCTGCCTGATGCAAGAATGAATACATATATCTGCCTGATGCATGAATGAAGAAATACATCAACCTGCCTGATGCAAGAATGAAGAAATACATATAACTGCCTGATGCAAGAATGAAGAAACACATATACCTGCCTGATGCAAGAATGAAGAAATACATAAACCTACCTGGTGTAAGAATGAAGAAATACATATACCTGCCTGATGCAAGAATGAAGAAATACATATACCTGCCTGATGCAAGAATGAAGAAATACATATACCTGCCTGACCCAAGAATGAAGAAATACATAAACCAGCCTGATACAAGAATGATGATGAAGGGAAAGGGGAGGATTTAGTGTATTACCTCACTTTCAACATTATCATATTGAGAAGATGGAAGAGTAACAATGTCGTGAGTTGAATTCCGCCTCCAGTAGGATTCAAACCTGGGACCTCATGATCCTGTCAGAAGTGCTAGCTAACTCAGCCACCAGGATGCTTCTGGTGCAAGAATGAAAACATATACCTGCCTGCTGCAAGAATGGTAGATGGAGCTAACAGCCTTTTTTATTTTTGGTTTTTGTTATAACTAATCATCTCAGCAGCAATAAAAATGTTGTTTGTTTTTTTTCTAAAAGGATCCATGTAGTGATATCATTTTGTACCAATACCTACCTAATAGCTTTTCAACATCACTCAAAAAGTCATTTTGCATCAGTGTTTCACTTGAAAGTTCCAAACAATTTTATTATGTTCAATGGTTTAGATTTTCTCTCCATAATAAAATGCCACAAAGACAGGTATTCTGGGACTTTTTATTTATTTACTTTCCATAATTTCATAGATGAAAGTGAGATGTCATCTGCCTTATGATAGACATTTACTGAAACAACTTGCAGTGGATTAGGAAAACATAAATAAATTCCCAGGAACAATCCACAACAACTTTAAAATAAACAAGAAGCCCATAATATAACATGCAAAACTGTCAGTAAAAACAATAAAAAAATGCACAACAAATCTAGCTAGTTAAATACAATTTTAAAGAAGCATATATTAAATGGCATGAAAGCATTTTATCAAAGTGGGTATATTTATGAAAGCTACCTTTGTTATCTGTCACTGAGATATATATGCACAAAACAGAATCATGAGGCACTGTTTTATTCTTGTTTCCTGTTTAGTTTACTAAAGTTTGGAATATGTGATAAAATACAAATACTTGTCTTTACCCTAAGAATTTGAACATAGGACATATTCAGACACTCTGTTTTTGTCCAAAGATATACCAATTAAATGTTCCCAAAATATTCTGACAGGCTATTTCAATGTGTATTCTGACACCAAGTTGATGCTACATCACAACTCTATTTAATGATTCACCATCTAGATAACTCACCATCTAGATAACGGAAAATGTTGTGACAAGCAAAACAATACCTTATTATTGATGTGATGTATCAGCTTTCACATGAAAGTATTGTCCTTGTTGGCAAACTATGATATCTAAGCCTTTCAGAATCTAACCAGCAATCCTGGGGTAGATTTTTATTGGTCTGCACAGGTGTGCTGGTATAATTTTGTACTGTTCTCACATGCAGTAAGTTTGGGTCATTATCACACGAGGAAACTGCCCACCTGTAGTAACATCACATTCTGGTGGAAACTTGCTTCAAAAGAAAAATAGAACTCATTGTTACAATAACTGCAGAGTCAATGCAAATGGTAAATAGGGTACATGTTGTCACCTATTATTTAAGAAAATTATATATGGGCTCAGACTAGGTAGATACCAAACATAATGTTCTTGAGCTATTGTATCATGGCACAACATGGTTTAATAACAAAATCCTTTTCTCTTCATAAATCTAATTCAGTGGAGAATAGGCAAGGGGTTAACACGCTGATAGCCACATCAACTAGTAACAGAGGAAACAGATGTCCCACCACTGCGAATTTTCAGCTTTTTCTACTGCTGTGGCCTTGAAATGTAGGTTAAGATCACCAAAATCTAATCAGTTCTTTGTTAAATTTCAAGTATATATCCATGAAAATTTGTTTAGAATCCAACCACTGGTTCACAAGATATTGTGCAGACAAGAAAGTGTGACAACAACACCAATTGGATCTGTGCCAAAATCAGAATGTCCCCCTCCCCATAGGTGGGGGTCACAATTAATGGATAAGTGATATGTTTTGATGCCATGTACACCTAAAAGATTCACCTTTGTGCAGCTTTAAACTTCTGTGCACAGAGAAAATCCAGATCAGTAGACATAACCTGAATTAGACATCACTGCATCAATGCAATATACTTTGCATTTTTGCTGTTTACAATTTGTCCTTCTGGTAGTGTAAAGACTATTCATGTTTCATAAAATATACAATCTCGAGAATCAATCTAAATGAAAATGTGGTAAACACATAGGCATACAGTGAAGGCCCAAATTTGACTGCACAGACACAGTAGAATCAGCATCTTCATGACTTGCCATCAGCCGGTCTTGTGATGAAAAACAAAATCTTGATCAGTCTTTGCAGATGCTCAGTTAATCAATATAATAGTTATAGCTAATATTTCAGAAAATCACCTCTTATTAACTGGGATCAGAGTGACTAAGCTCACTGAAGTGAAATTGACTGAGCAAATTATAATGCTGAAAGCATTTTAATTAGGCACGGTCTATAAATATGATCATGCAAGGAAAAGAGTGAGAGAACTATTAAAACTGATGATAAAAATATCTTATTAACTGGGCACCAACATTAGGAAGAGCATATGTAAATTGTTCAGCCATGTTTATTTTAGTTCAACCACCTTTTGACCCAAACCTCATGGCGAGTCTTTTTTTAGAGGATGATTAAAAACTGTGCAAGTAACATACATATGGTAAAAGATAAGAGCATGGCTATATACAAGATATAGCCTTTAAGTTAGAATGCTTCAGCTCTTGTGAATAATGTCATTCACAAACCAGAGGACCAATAGTCCTACAGCTCACCTGAGACTTTTTGTTCTGAGCAAGCTAATGGTGACATTTTTTAAGAATTTAACATATGGGTATGGTAGCTGGTACAGTTTCAAAAACTTTTGGTTTCTGTATCCTACTTGGAATGGAATTTGGCTTTAATCAATTTGATGAAACAGAAACTTCACATAAAATATAGCTTTGATAAAGTGACATACCAAATATCAAAGGCCTGTGCCTTCTAGTTTCACACAAGAAGACTTTTAAAATTTTTCCCTATAAGAATCTACACAAAACAAGTGACCCCTGGGGCAGGGCCATTTCTGACCCCAGGGCTATAATGTTAACAATCTTGGTAAAAGTCCACTACATAAAATTAAGTACCAAATGTCAAAGGCCTAGGCCTTCTAGCTTCACACAAGATCTTTAAAGTTTTTCTCCATAAGACAAATGACCTCTGGGACAGAGCCATTTTGACTCTAGGGCCATAGTTCGAACAATCTTAGTATTGGCCCTCTAGCTGAAGCTACATATCACATATCAAAAGTCTGGGCCTTCTAGTTTTCAGACATGAAGATTTTTAAAGTTTTTCCTTGAATGAGACTATGTAAAACAAGTGACCCCTTGGGGTGAGGCCATTTTTGATACCAGGGCTATATTATGAACAATCTTGGTAGAGGTCCACTAGATGAAGCTACATACCAAATATTGAAGGCCTGGGCCTTCTAGTTTTAGACAAGATTTTTAGTTTTTCAGTATATGAGTCAAAATAAAACAAGTGACTGCAAAGGGCGGGGCCATTTTTGACCCCAGGGCTATAATTTGAACAATCTTTAAAGAGGTTCACCAGATTAAGCTATACACCAAATATCAAAGGCCTGGGGCTTCTAGTTTCAGACAAGCAGATTTTTTAAAGTTTTTTGCTTATAGGAACCTATTTTTTTTATTTGCGTAAAAAAAGTAAAGATCAACCCAAGGTTATCATTTTTCCAAACTTTATTGGGTCCAAGTCCCCAATGCTGCATACCAAGCCCGAGGACCATTGACTCATTTGGTTTCTGAGAACAAGATTTTAAAGGGTTTTTATCATATATGGCATGGGGACCATCCTGGTCATGTGACTCAGATGCAGCAAAAAACCTTTAGTTCCCCCTGCCCATTGAGGCTTCATGTGATATTTGGCTTTGACTGGTCCAGTGGTTTTTGAGGAGAAGATGTTTGAAGAGTTTTTCCTATACAATAACAAGAATTCCGCGGAAGGCGGCATCGCACCTGCTGGGGCAAAAGTCACAGGGGCCACAATCAGAATGTGGTTATTAAATAAGTTTATTTCGTTCTTAGCAGTGCTTAGTTGGAAAACTGGGTTGAAAAAAATGTAGACAAAGTGCCTAGTGGGGCACATATATTCCAGGTCAGTGCCATTCCCTCTAATGGCTATATCTTCAGCACTGACTTTTCGTATTATACAGCCGAATGATAATGGAATGTGGACGTAAAATGTTTAAAAGTCACTGGAGCGTGAAATATAGGTCAAGGTCATGGGTCAAGGTACTTGCTAATTCAGTACATCAAGGAGAAGCACTATGCAAGGTATGGTGGTTGTAGGCCTTATAGTTGAGGAGTTATCAAACATCAACGTAAAATGTGTCAAATATAGGTCAAGGTCACCAGGTCAAGGTATCTGCTGAGTCAGTACATTGAGAAGAAGCACTTTGCAAGGTTTGATGGTTGTAGGCCTTATAGTTGAGGAGATATCGAACGTCGACGCAAAATGAGTCGAAGTAATTGGAGCGCAAAATATAGGTCAAGGTCACCGGGTCAAGGTACCTGCCAGTCAGTACATCTAGGAGAAGCACTATGCAAGGTTTGGTAGTTGTATGCCTTATAGTTGAGAAGATCTGGAACGTCATCATAAACTGTGTCAAAGTCAATGGAGCGCAAAATATAGGTCAAGGTCACTGGGTCAATGTACCTGCCAAGTCAGGAGGTCAGGGAGATGTGTCATGCAAGGTATGATGGTTGTTGTAAAATTGTAGTTGATTAGAATACTAACTTTGACATAAATGTCGAACTTCGACATAACAGAACTGTTAACAGACGGACAGACGGATGAACGGACAGACGAATGGAAAAGCGGGCACCTATGTCGCAAAGTCAGGAGGTCAGGGAGATGTTTCATGCAAGGTTTGATGGTTGTTTAGTCTTGTAGTTGATTAGAATACTAACTTTGACATAAATGTCGAACTTCAACATAAATGTTGACAGACGGACGGATGAACACACAGAAGAATGGAAAAGCGGACGCCTATGTCGCAAAATCAGGAGGTCAGGGAGATGTTTCATGAAAGGTTGAATGGTTGTTTAGTCTTGTAGTTGATTAGAATACTAACTTTGACATAAATGTCAAACGTCGACATAAATATTGACAGACGGACGGACGGAAAATCGGACGCCTATATCGCACCCTGCTACAAGCAGGTGCGATAAAAATATAAAAAGATAAAACTGGAAACAAAGAACACATTACAGATAGAAAATGAGAGTCTCTGTTTTACTGAGACTCTTCATAAGCAGTAATGAAGTTTGCAACACTGCTTATGCCCTCTGGCATATACATGAGCAGAACTCCAGTTTCAAGCAACGGACCCAATGATCCCAAAGGAGATGAGAATATAATCTGCACTAATCTGAACAATCTTCAAAGCGGTTCACAAGATAAAATATCAAAGGCCTGGGCCTTCTAGTTTCAGACAGAAGATTTTTTTAGTTTTGCCTATAAAAGCCTATGTAAAAAACTTGTCCTTTCCATAAACAAGGTCAAGGTCAACCCAAGGATATCATTTTTTTCAAACTTTATTGGGCCCATGTCCCCAATGCTGCATAACAAACCCCAGGGTCACTGTCTCTTTGGTTTGGGAGATGAAGATTCTTAAAAGTTTTTTACCATATAAGGGTGTTGTGGCCATCTTGGTCATGTGACCAAAATGCGGTGAATAAACTTTCTTCTGGCTACCCATTGAGGCTCCACATGAAATTTGGCTTTGATAGGCCCAGGGGTTCCTGAGGAGAAGACTCTAAGAGTGTGGACTATGAACAATGATGGACGGACGATGGAGCCTGCCTATACTAAAAGCTCGCCTATGAGCCTAAAGGCTCAGGTGAGCTAAAAACAAGACACTGTCCAATTATACACATGGAAGGTTATCACACATTATTTAGTGAACAATGACAACTCAGAAGTGTGGTGATAATGATGATGATTTGGTATTTCAAATCTCTTTCAACATTATTCAGATGATGATGGGGTAACAATGATCATCTACTCGTCATTACCAATTAATTCACCAAGTTTCAAGGCTCTAGCTCTGTGCACTCAAGTGCCATACAGTCATGAGCTAAATTCTACCTACAGCAGGACTCAAACCCAGGACCTTGCATTTTAAACACTTGGCCATGCTGACACTTCAATCAAACCTGCTAATCATGGTTTTATTGGATTTACAGAATAAATAATAGTTTAACACTTCAGCTGAGCACAAACAAAAACTAGAAATTGTGCTTGTAAAACACTATGTCCTCAACCATATGCTTGCCTCTAAAGATAAAACAAGGTAAAAATGGCCCAATTTACAAAGGGCCATAACTCCTGAAATATTTTTCAGAATTTATTCAAAAAGCAATCAGGTCATCTTCTCATCACTACCAATCTATTCATCAAGTTATGAGGCTCTAGCTCCAACAGTTTTTGAGCTATTTTGCTGGCAAGGGAAAAATGCCCAGATTTACAAAAGGTCATTACTCTTGAAATATATTTCAGAATTTATTCAAAAGTTACCAGGGACATTAGGCCCCTCCAACTTCCTTCTCATCACTACCAATCTATTTATCAAGTTATGAGGCTCTAGCTCCAACAGTATTTGAGATATTCTGCTGACAAGGGAAAATTCCCAAATTTACAAAGGGCCATTACTCTCTTGAAATATATTTCAGAATTTATTCAAAAGTTAACCAGGTCAACACTATCAGTTTATTCATCAAGTTTCAAGGCTCTAGCTTCTCAACAAAGGGTCATTACTCTTGAAATACTTTTTCATAATTTATTCAAAAGTTAACAAGATCATCTACTCATCATTACCAATCAATTCACCAAATTTCAAGGCTCTAGCTCCAACAATTTTTGAGATATTTTGCTGACAAGGAAAAAGGCCAAAATTACAAAGGGCCATAACTCGTGAAGTATTTTTCAGAATTTATTCAAAAGTTACTCAGGTCATCTACTCATCACTACCAATCTATTCATCAAGTTTCAAGGCTCTAGCTTCAATAGTTGTTTAGATATATTGCTGACAAGGGAAAATGCCCAAATTTACAAAGGTCCATTACTCATGAAATATTTCAGAATATATTCAAAAGTTAATCAGGACATCTACTCATCACTACAAACCCATTCACCAAGTTTCAAGGCTCTAGCTCTAACAGTTTTTGAGATATTTTGCTGACAAGGTAAAAATTCCCAAAATTACAAAGGGCCATAACTCATGAAGTATTTTTCAGAATTTATTCAAAAGTTGATCAGGTCATCTACTTATCACTATCAATCTATTCATCAAGTTTCAAGGCTCTAGCTTCAATAGATTTTGAGATATTTTGCTGACAAGGTAAAAATGCCCAAAATTACAAAGGGCCATAACTCATGAAGTACTTTTTAAAATTTATTCAAAAGTTAATCAGGTCATCTACTCATCACTACAAATCCATTGACCAAGTTTCAAGGCTCTAGCTCTAACAGTTTTTGAGATATTTTGCTGACAAGGTAAAAATGCCCAAAATTACAAAGGGCCATAACTCCAGAAGTACTTTTCAATATTTCTTCAAAAGTTAATCAGGTTGTCTACTCATCACTACCAGTCTATTCATCAAGTTTCAAGGCTCTAGCTTTAATAGTTTTTTAGATATTCTGCTGACAAGATTGCATCCATATTTTTTCAAAGGGCCATAACTCAGGAAAGGGGCATAATCCTGTCAAGAAAAAAAACACGTGCCAGCTATTTTTTCATGAGGAATCCATGTAAGAAATTTCAAAACAGTAGCATGCACGGTTCTAAAGTTATGCTTTGCATCAAAAAGCGTGACAAATGGATGGAAGGATGGATGGATGGACGAATGCCCCAGAAGCAATATGCCCTTCCAACTTCTTCAACGTTGGGGGCATAAAAACAGTAGCATGCACATATCTAAAATTATGCTATGCATCCACAAGAAGGCCATGATGGCCCTATATCGCTCACCTGAATCATATTATACATAGCATTACCAACAGAGATGTGGGTCTAAAGGTCATGGTGACCTTGACCATGACCTTTGCCCTCAGTGTCCTCTTCTGGTCATAAGAAACATCCCTGCGTTTGAGAGTCCTAGCCCCAAGCATTGCCAAGTTATAAGCTTGTTTTGTACTAGAGGTCACTATGACCTTGACTTTTGCCATTAGGGTCATCTGCTGGTCAAGACCAACAACCCATCTACCTTCAAGAGTTCTAGCCTAAAGCACTGCCGAATTATTAGCTTTTTAGTACTATAGGTCATGGTGATCTTGACCATGACCTTTGCCCTCGGTGTCATCTACAGTGAGGACCAACATCCCTTCTAACTTTCAGTGTCCTAGCCCCAAGCATTGCCAGGTTATCAAGCTTTTTAGTACTAAAGGTTCTGGTGACCTTGACCTTTGCCCTCAGGATCTACTGGTGAGGACCAACATCTCTACTAAGTTTGAGGTTCCTAACCATAAGTATTGCAGAATTGTAAGCCTTTTTGGTACTTATGGTCACAGTGACCTTCACCTTTGCCTTAAAGGTCATCCACTCTTCAGGTCCATCCTCCCTATCAGTTTGATAGTCCTAGGCTTAATCACTGCCAATGCTTTTTTTTTCTGTGTAAAACTAGAGCTGATGTTTGTAAAACACTATGCCCCCAACTGCCTGACTCTAACACTGCTTGACTCTAACACTGTTTGCCCATGACGGTAACAACAGTACAAATATATGAGATTTCAATGTTATTTTATCAAAGGGAAATAACATTAAAATAGGAAATAATTGGGATAAGAAAAAAATACTGGTCACCTATTTTTTCATGAGGAATCAAAATATGAAATTTCAAAACATTAGCATACATGATTCTAAACTTATGCTATACACAATAAAGCAATGACATTAAATGGCCAGAAATTGCGAAGGGCCATAACTCCAACATTTCATTTAATTGGTTCAAAATTTAATCAGGTGATCTCCTCCTCAATCCCAATCAGTATACCAAATATCATGGCTCTGGGTTAAATACTTTTTGAGATATCTTGCTGACAAGGTCAAAAGGCCTAGAACTACAAAGGGCCATAACTACATCAATTTTTCATGGAATTCCCTAAAAAACAAATCAGGTAATCTTCACATAATCCCCAATCAGCATATAATATTTCAAGACCCTAGTTTAAGTACTTTTCGAGACATCTTGCTGACAAGGTCAAAATGCGCAGAACTGCAAAAGGCCGTAACTTTATCAATATTTTCACGGAATTCTCTCAAAATATAATCGGGTAATGTACACATCATTCCCACTCACTGTATCGAATTTCAAGAACCCAGCTTAAATACTTTTCAAGATATCTTGCTCACAAGATTTAATTCTGATTTTTTTCAAAGGGGCATAACTCTAAACAAACATGCTAGACAAGAAAAAAAAATACGGGTCAGCTATTTTTTCATTGGGAACCCAAATATAAAATTTCAAAACCCTAGCATGCAGGGTTCTTAAGATATGGTATGCACAAAAAAGCTTGACGAACGGACAAACAGACGGATGGACAAATGAAGGCAAAATAGTATGCCCCATCAATTTCATTCGAAACTGGGGGCATGATCAGGTCATCTACTCATCGCTACCAATCTATTCATCAAGTTTCAAGGCTCCAGCTTCAATAGGTTTTTAGATATTTTGCTGACAAGGGAAACATGCCCAAATTTACAAAGGGCCATTACTTATGAAATATTTTTCAGAATTTACAAAAAAGTTAATCAGGTCATCTACTCATCATTACCAATCAATTCACCAAGTTTCAAGTCTCTAGCTCTAGCAGTTTTTGAGATATTTTGCTGACAAGATAAAAATGCCCAAAATAACAACGGGCCATGACTCAATAAGTATTTTTCAAAATTTATTCAAAAGTTAATCAGGCTGTCTACTCATCATTACAAATCCATTCACCATATTTCATGGCTCTAGCTCTAAAATTTTTTGAGATATTTTGCTGACAAGGTAAAAATGCCGGAAATCACAAAGGGCCATAACTCAAGAAGTATTTTTCAGAATTTCTTCAAAAGTTAATCAGGTTGTCTACTCATCACTACCAGTCTATTCATCAAGTTTCAAGGCTTTAGCTCCAACCGTTTTTGAGATATTTTGCTGACAAGGTAAAATGCCCCAAATTACAAAGGGCCATAACTCATGAAGTATTTTTCAGAATTTCTTCAAAAGTAAATCAGGTTATCTACTCATCACTACAAATCCATTTACTAAGTTTCAAGGCTCTAGCTCTAACAGTTTTTGAGATATTTTGCTGACAAGGTAAAAATGCACGAAATTACAAAGGGGCATAACTCAAAAAGTATATTTCAAAATTTCTTCAAAAGTTAATCAGGTCATCTACTTATCACTACAAATTGACTTACTAAGCTTCAAGGCTCAAGCTCTAACAGATTTTGAGATATTTTGCTGACAAGGTAAAAATGCCCAAAATTACAAAGGGCCCCATAACTCAAGAAGTATTTTTCAAAATTTTCTTCAAAAGTTAATCAGGTTGTCTACTCATCACTACCAGTCTATTCATCAAGTTTCAAGGCTCTAGCGCCAACGGTTTTTGAGATATTTTGCTGACGAGGTAAAAATGCCCAAAATCACAAAGGGCCATAACTCAAGAAGTATTTTTCAAAATTTCTTCAAAAGTTAATCAGGTTGTCTACTCATCACTACCAGTCTATTCATCAAATTTCAAGGCTCTAGTTCCAATAGTTTTTGAGATATTTTGCTGACAAGGTAAAATGCCCAAAATTCCAAAGGGCCATAACTCATGAAGTATTTTTCAAAATTTCTTCAAAAGTTAATCAGGTCATCTACTCATCACTAAAAATCCATTTACTAAGTTTCAAGGCTCTAGCTCTAACAGTTTTTGAGATATTTTGCTGACAAGGTAAAAATGCCTAAAATTACAAAGGTAATTACAAATCAAAAAAGTATATTTCAAAATTTCTTCAAAAGTTAATCAGGTTGTCTACTCATCACTACCAGTCTATTCATCAAGTTTCAAGGCTCTAGCTTCAATAGTGTTTTAGATATTTTGCTGACAAATTAAAAATGCCCAAAATTACAAAGGGCCATAACTCATGAAGAATTTTTCAGAATTTCTTCAAAAGTTCATCAGGTCATCAACTCATCACTACAAAATGATTTACTAAGTTTCAAGGCTCAACCTCTAACAGATTTTGAGATATTTTGCTGACAAGGTAAAAATGCCCAAAATTACAAAGGTCCATAACTCGAGAAGTATTTTTCAAAATTTCTTCAAAAGTTAATCTGGTTGTGTACTCATCATTACCAGTCTATTCATCAAGTTTCAAGGCTCTAGCTCCAACCGTTTTTGAGATATTCTGCTGAGAAGGTAAAATGCCCAAAATTACAAAGGGCCATAACTTATGAAGTATTTTTCAGAATTTCTTCAAAAGTTAATCAGGTCATCTACTCATCACTACAAATCCATTTACTAAGTTTCAAGGCTCTAGCTCTAACAGTTTTTGAGATATTTTGCTGACAAGGTAAAAATGCCAAAAATTACAAAGGGCCATAACTCAAGCAGAATTTTTCAAAATTTCTTCAAAAGTTAATCAGGTTGTCTACTCATCACTACCAGTCTATTCATCAAGTTTCAAGGCTCTAGCTTCAATAGTTTTTGAGATATTTTGCTGACAAGATTGCATCCATATTTTTTCAAAGGGCCATAACTCAAAAAAGGGGCATAATCCTGTCAAGAAAAAAAACACGTGCCAGCTATTTTTTCATGAGGAATCCATTTAAGAAATTTCGAAACAGTAGCATTCACGGTTCTAAAGTTATGCTATGCATCAAAAAGCGTGACGAACGGACGGACGGACAGACGGAAGGATGGACGGACGGACGAACAACCCAGAAGCAATATGACCCCCCCAACTTCTTTGAAGTTGGGGGCATAATAAGTGATCTCTTCCCTCTGGGCGTGGCCTCTTTTCTCCTCAGGGGCATAATTTGAACACTTGTCAGAGGACCTCTAGGCAAAGCTACATACCAAATATCAAAGGCCTAGGCCTTGCACTTTCAGATAAGAAGATTTTTTAAGTTTTTTCCTATATACTATGTAAAAGATGTGGGCCCTGGGGTGGAGCCATTTTTGGCCCCAGGGCTATAATTTGAACATTCTTGGCAGAGGCCCACAAGGTGAAGCTACGTACCAAATATCAAAGGCCCCGGCCTTCTGGTTTTTTGAAGGTTTTCTCTATATAAGTCTATGTAAAACATGTTGGCCCTCGGGGTGAGGCCATTTTTGGTCCCAGGGCAATAACTTGAACAATCTTAGTAGAGGTCCGCTAGGTGAAGCTAGCTATCAAATATCAAAGGCCTGGGCATTCTGCTTTCAGACAAGAATATTTTTAAAGTTTTTCCCTATATGGGTCTATGTAAAACAACTGACCCCTGGCGCGGGGCCATTTTTTACCCCAGGGCTATAATTTGAACAACTTTGGTAGAGGTCCATTAGATGAAGCTACATACCAAATATCAAAGACCTGGGCCTTCTGATTTTAGACAGGAAGATTTTGTTCAGTTAAAAAATCTACTTTTAGCTCCTGTGACCTAGATGTGCAATGGACTGGAATCTTCTGAACAACTTTGAAAGAGGACCAACCAAGGATCATTTCTGTGAAGTTTGGTCAGAATCCAATCAGTGGTTTAGGAGATGTTGTTTGAAGAAATTGTTTACGTACAAACGTATGGATGCAGGGACGGACGGATGGATGATGGACAAAATTTAATCACAAAAGCTCACCTTGTCACTATGTGACAGGTGAGCTAAAAAGCGTGATGAATGGACGGACAAACAGATGGATGAATATACGGACAAACACTCCAGAAGCAATATGCCCCTCCAACTCTATCTAAGTTGGGGGCATAATCAGTGTGATGCAAGTTTGAAGGACAATGAATTCAATTCTGATCTGACAGAGCAATGGATTTACCAGTTTGAGTTGGTAATTTTGGAAATCAAAAATAAATTGAACCACTTGAAAAAAAAAAAAAAAAAATTAGTATTCAGACATTTAATTGAAAGTCCAAATGCTAGGGTAAATACTGTAACTCAAATCAAACACACTTGCTGATTAACTTCAAACTTATGGAATAGGCAGAATTTGTTTAAATTGTTTATTTTCCTACAAGTAGATACAAATTCTGTTGGCATTTTTACAAAATACATATCTAAAACACTGATGAATCAAGATAATGTGGTCAAAAAACAAAACCTCATCTAGTCTACCTAACACAAATACTAAGTATTAGTTTGCGTAAGCAGATATAATTTGTACATAAATTTAAATTAAAATATCTTTTCTGCTTGTTTACAACTCCTTTGATTTTTTTAAACACAGTTAAAACATATTTAATTACTTTAATTACATGAGTGTAGATTAAAATGATGACCTTTTGCCATGGAAATTAGCCATTGAACATCATGGGAATCCTGTCTTTTTTTTATCCCAAAATTAATATTTTTCCTTTTTTATTTTTATTTTTCAGCAATGAAAACAGGAATAAAATTCTTTAACATATCCTAAGAATTTTTTTAATGATTATCATGAATTTAGACAATTTCTGGTCCACATGACTAGTTCATGTCTAAGTAAATGAATGTGATGAAACAGGTTAGGGAACAACCATAGATTCTCTGTGGAAGAGCATTTCTCACTCTAATTGATAATGATTATTTCATACAGTGATAAGAGCCATTAAGAAGCAATAAAACTCCAGCTTCATAATCTGAAGCTGACCCAAAGGCACCTGTTGATTTTCCTACACAGGAGAGAATGGAATATTGTGTTGAAGAAATGCAGTGGGCTCAAGCGCTTGAAAAATGACCCTGACTACAGATGTACACGGTGCCAGGGAACTGCACGCCCCTTGGATGGCAGACCACAGAAGGAAGTCCAGGTCGGACCTGAAAAGCTTGAGGTGGTAGCTTCCTTTTGCTACCTAGGAGACATGCTCTCAGCAGCAGGTGGCTGTGAACTCTCAACCACAACACGTGTGAAAACAGCCTGGAAGAAGTTCAAGGATCTGCTACCAGTTCTCTCTTCACGCCACCTCTCTTTCAAAACACGTGGCCGTGTGTACAGCTCTTGTGTGTGGAGTGCAATGCTCCATGCCAGCGAGACTTGGCCATTGCCAAAGCCGAACCTCCAGCGTCTGCAGCGAAATGACAGGGCAATGATCAGACAGATCTGCAATGTCAGGCCGCAAGACATTGTCACCACCAGGTCCAATGAGCTACTTGTGCAGCTTGGAATTGAGGATCTGGACCTCATTCTGAAGGAGAGAAGACTCCGATGGTATGGACATGTGGAACGCTCCAATGGTGCAGTCAAGACAGCCTTTGACATACAGGTTGATGGAAAGCGTGGGCCTGGGCGGCCCAAAATGACATGGAAGCAGCTGACAGAGAGGGAATGCAGAGAGTGGAAGCTCTCGGCTATCAACCCTCATGATAGACATACCTGGAGATCTGGTGTGAGATCTGCCATGCGTGCAGCAAGCCAGCTATCTGGAAGGGAGCTCACTGATGTGGATGTTGCCCCTGTACCTGCACGTTAATCAAAAATCCGATTATGATATATGATATGATATTGAACAGCAGATGCAGAATATATTCAGCTTATGAGAATTCTTACCAGCATTTCAGACAATCAGATGCTTTTGTTTACTTCATCGCATCTTACAAAGCAGGCAGGTCCATTTACTGCTACAGGGATATATTTTTTTTTTCAGAAACAGCAATTTTATGTGAGCCTTCTGCTACATCTGATCTGGGCATACACTGTTTGCTAAGAACTTTGGCATAATGCTTTATTGAGCCAATGGAAATCCAAGCGCTATGAGCCTGCCGTTGTCTTTTTTTTTTTTTTTTTTGTTAGACATTTAACAAAACCTGTCACCGGACAGGGTAGCTCGCCTGAAAGCGCTTGTCATAAATTGACTCATAATATATATGAAAAAAAACTTTACCATATAACTTTAAATATTTTCTTGACGCAAACGCCGACAACAGCACCGCTGGTGATGCTGAGGGTACTACATTAGCTCTTCATGCACTTTCATACAGGTGAGCTAAAAAGTGTCATAACTCGCAAATTATCACAATTTGCCAAAAATATTTGTTAGACATTTTAAAGCTTGTCATGTCTAACAAATTATTGAATTTGACAATCATCAACATTACCAATTTGAATGAATTTGCCAATACTGAGTTAAATATTGCCACAGAAACAAAACTCAAAAAACAACAAGTTTGGTGAAAAATTCATTAATATTTACTCAAGTTATCGTCCGGAAACAAAAATATGGGCGTGTCTCGGGCAGATAACTCTGTAAAAAATTGACGAAATTTGCCCATTAGCAATCCCAAACCAGATCTGCACAATATCAATGCACATACTAAATTTGGTGAAAATCCATTGATGTTTACTCAAGTTTTCATCTAGAAACTAGACAAAGTGCCCAGTGGGGCACGTATACCCCCAAACAGTGCTACCGCCAGTTTTTAAAGAGCACAAAGTATGTAGCTTTGACTCTGGAGATGGCAGTTATATGCTTTATGTTATAACATTGAAAAACTTCAATCACACATAATATGAAGCCCTTGACCTCAAAGATCAGGCACAGGTGCAGGGATTGAGCTTAATAAAACTTTAGCCCTATAACTATCACCATATACTAGTGAAATCAATCAGTCTTTATAATATAAGCAAAAATGACATTTGTATGAAAAGTCTGTGACCTTGACTTAAAAGCCATGCCCCAGCTTGGGGATGGTGCCGAGAAAAACTTTAGACCTATATATACCATCATGCTTAATATTAATGAAACCAACAAAAGGGTCTTCATAATATAGCTATATAAATTTTAATGAAAATTTTAAGGTCACCTGCCTACTCAACGCACTCTACATATCTGTAAAGTATCACAAAAAATATCTTAAAGAATTTTTAGAGTTATTGCCCACACAAGATTTAAATAACCAAGGGAGAAAACTGCAGAATGGAGTCAGAAAGTCATTATTGAATGTGATATGCCTACTCAATGTCCTATACATACTGGTGAAGTATCATGAAAATATCTTAACATGTTTTAAAGTTATGGTTTGCACAAAATTTTTACAATTCTGGAGACAAGGGGAGATAACTCATGGACCAAGTCAGTTAGAGTTGTCTTTCTTGTACCTGACACCCTACCAAATGCCCTCTACAACCTGACAGTTTCCTGAAAATAGCTCAAAGGGTAGTTAGGAGTTATGGGGTGCACAATAATGCATTTATGGACAGACAGATGGATGGATGGATGAATGGATGAATTCCATGCTGATAGCTATATTCCCTAAACCTCTCGGTAGGAGGATAATGAAATTCAACAAAAGGTCTTGATGGTATAGCTATATAAACTTAGATGCAATTTTTTTTACTTTTATATGAAATTTCTAAGTCTGTGACCTTGACCTCAAGGTCATACCCCGGGATGGGGATGATGCTGAGTAAAACTCTAGACCTATATCTACCAACATGTCAAATATACATGAAATTCCTCAAAGGGTCTTGATGGTATAGCTATATAAACTTAAACACAAAAAACTTTGACTTCTTTTATAAAAATTCTGTGACCTTGACCCCAAGGTCACCCCCGGGGTGGGGATGGTGCAGATAAAAACTTTAGACCTATATCTACCATCATGCCAAATATGAATGAAATCCATCAAAGGGTCTTAAAAATATGAGGTCTTATAAACTTTAACGCAAAAACTTGACCCAAAGACAAAAATAAAGTATGAACAAATAATGCTTCAAAGGACGGACGGACAGACGAACAGATTTCTTGCTGATAGCTATAAATGTATCTGCTCAACAGTTCTGTAAGGGGATAATGAAATTTAATAAAAGGTCTTGATGATATGGCTATCTAAACTTAAACGCAAAAATTTTTACTTTTATATGAAAATTCTAAGTTCGTGACCTTGACCTTGGTCACACCCGTGTGGGGATCATGCGGAGTAAGAAGCTAGGCCGATATCTACCAACATGTCAAATATAAATGAAATTCCTTGAGGGTCTTGATGATATGGCTATATAAACTTAAACACAAAAAACTTTGACTTTTTTATGAAAATTCTAAGTCCGTGACCTTGACCCCAAGGTCACCCCCGGGGTGGGGATGGTGCTGATAAAAACTTAAGACCTATATCTACCATCATGCCAAATATGAATGAAATCCATCAAAGGGTCTTCAAAATATGAGGTCTTATAAACTTTAACACAAAAACTTTGACCCTAAGACAAAAATAAAGTATAAACGAATAATACTTCAATGGACTGATGGACAGACGAACAGATTCCTTGCTGATAGCTATATCAGCTCAACTTTTCAGTTAGGGGATACTGAAATTTAATAAAAGGTCTTGATGATATGGCTATATAAACTTAAACTCAAAAATTTTTACTTTTATATGAAAATTCTATGTTCGTGACCTTGACCTCGGTCAATTCCAGGGTGGGGATCATGCCGAGTAAGAAGCTAGGCCGATATCTACCAACATGTCAAATATAAATGAAATTCCTCAAGGGTCTTGATGATATAGCTATATAAACTTAAACACAAAAAACTTTGACTTTTTTCACGAAAATTCTAAGTCCGTGACCTTGACCCCAAGGCCACCCCCGGGGTGGGGATGGTGCCGATAAAAACCTTAGACCTATATCTACCATCATGCCATATATGAACGAAATCCGTCAAAGGGTCTTCAAAATATGAGGTCTTATAAACTTTAACACAAAAACTTTGACCCTTCGTATGTCGGGGGTATAATGAAATATGGATGGACGGATGTCGGATGGACGACTGACAGACAAACACACGGATGTCTAACGTGAAAAGGTTAATCTATAAAACCTACTCTTCGTATAAAGAAAAGTATGGTTTACAAGAGTAGACATTTTTTTCTTATTTCTGCTCTATAACATAGACTGTGGGTACTCGTTAGAACTGCCTAATCTAAGACCCACTAGCTGTTGTCAGTTGCTGTGGGCTGGGGGATCTCACTATGTACTGGTAACTTAGCCTGTCCAGGAACAGTGAATGTAACTGACCGGCCCAACATGACCTAAGCTGTTTAATGGGTGGTAAAACCACAACCACAACACATCGAAACACACATACTGAGGCGGTTCTTACAAGTACCGGTACCAACAATCAATTTGCTGAGCAGAAACAAGAAACATATATCTTAATTTTTCATCCAAAATTGTTCATATTTCTGTCACATCACATAAGCATGTAAGCGTAATGTTGTACCTGCCATTGAGACACAAATAACACACTTCCACTTTTCAGTGCCCCTCCCCACCACCACACACACACACACACAACTCCTGCAGGGAGCACAATGAGCCAAGACAGCAAAACCAACACGAGTGCATATGCACAGTGAATATTGAAACTAGCCTGCACACGCTCACATTCTGATCAAAGACTTCACTTGACTTCTTCATGCTGACAATGAATACCCTGATCGGACTGCACCAATGTGCAAGCTGATCTGAGTCTTTCCTGTAGAAACTGGCAATATTGTATATACATTTTGCTATGTTCTGGCTTATTGTTGCTTGTAATGTAGCATATTTTTCTGCTTATTTTTTACTTTACCTTGGCAAACAGTATCAACCCAGGTTGATAGTTGCTAAATGCAGTATTTGAGAGAGTCTACAATGTATGATTCACAAACTGCAATGTGTTGGAATTTATCTGACTGAATTTCAGGGAACAACTAATTAAAAAAGGGCTAGAGGTTGCTCCCTGCTGTTTAATGGCTTCAGCTTCATTAGTAGTTTAGCTGACTCCAGAAGTTAATGATAAATCAGAAAGAGCCAAGAATCTATGGCTGTTCCTTAGCCTGGAAATGTGTATAGTCAATGCAGCCAGTAACGAACTTTGTGAAACATGGTTCAACACTGACATATCTGTAAGGATTAACACTGTCCACTGTGGCCCTTTGATATTTTCTTAAGCTCAATTATTATCTTTCATTGCTCAGCTGGCAGGTAATAACTGGTCAGTTATGTTAGTGTTTGTTTTCTACAGAGAGTCACTGAGGTCAGTCTGTTTAGAGAATTGCTCTTTGTGTATTATGCGTATAGTAATGTTTTGTTGCTATGTTCTTTAATTAGAATATCAAAGTAAGATGCTCTTTGAAATTTAGATTAGATTAAATGTGTTGCTCTGACTAAAAGCTCTGAAATTTAGATCAGATTAAATTAAATGTGTTGCTCTGACTGAAAGCTGCATTACACTAGGATATATGTTCCCTATGAGGTCACCAAACTATTAACACTACTGTCCCAGTAATGGTAAATCATGTTAGTGATATGAAACTCTCGAAGGCAGGGTAAAATAAGTAATAATCATGAACTCAAGCAAAAGTCAAAGACTACAAGGGCAGTGAAACGTCAAGCAGAACTAACTGGGATTCAACTTCAGCCATAAACTGTTACCTACTTTACCACTCTGCTTCCATTCTTTTATTTTCTTATTTTTCTTTTCTTTCTTTCCATCTTTTTCTGCACTGGTTTCTTCCTTTAAGTAGCATTAAATTTCAGTATGCATATAAAATATAAATAGGTATATGTTACAAACAAGCACATGAGCTAAGATCAGAACAAACATGCAGTAAATATAATTTTAACACCCCTGCTTGTGTTGTTCCTTATTTGTCTTTACATTTCTAGCCATGCTTTATCTGAGGCATTTGAGCACAGGAATTTCGTTGCGCGCTATCAACTGGAAATCAATCATAAAACTGTTGCGAAAGTTGCGTCCCTGGTAACTATGGACGCTAGCTTACAATATTGGTCGAAACATTCATATACATAATAAATTACATTAGTAAGACAGAAAATGATCTATGAACATTGCCGTTCTTTGACCTTTTTTACCTGATGAGCTCTTCTACAGGTTGTACCATTCAAACACATTCATTTCCATCATGTACATTTGTTGACATTATCGAAAACAAAAGTGTCGGTTAACATTCATATTTTGCTGTTTTATATCTGTCCTCCTCGGGTCCATCCCGGCATCCAAATTCATCCGATTTGCAATTCTTTCATGAACACAGGATACAAATTTTTTTTTATGTTTTACATCGTTTTAATATTTTACATCATCAGCTGATTTGTATCAGTATCCGCCATTTTGAATATTCTTCATCGAACTTTGTAACTACGTAACCGTGTGACATAATGCTTAAGAGATATTGTCAACTACCAAATGGGGAAGTCAGGTAATAACAAAAATCTCAAAAATCAATAAAAATCACATTTTTCAAAACATTCGCTCAGTGGGGGGTATTAGAAAAAAAAAAATTATTCCGAACCTTGCTCAAATGCTGCAGATAAAGTACAGTTGAGTTTGGGTTGTACCCATTTGAACACTAGCTCGCTGCGCTCGCTCGTGCTCAAATGGGTACAACCCAAACTCAACTGTGCTTTATCTTGGGCATTTGAGCACGGTTCGGAATAATTTATTTCTTAAATACATGTTCATTTGCAAATCGGGCCCAGTTGTTCAAAGCGTCGTTAGCTTAACAAGCTTGTTAAGGGTCATTTCGTTAACTGTTTTAGCAGATTCAATATACAATATTTTAATATTTTTTGCTGAAAAAATGTGAGTAGCTTTTGCACAAGAAATTTCAGTATATTTGCATATCACTCGGTAAATTTTAACGAATCGTTAACTAACGACATCGTTAGCTTTGAACAACTGGGCCCTGTTTTATAATGTCTCTTCATATACAGCTATGCAGTTTGTGAGGCTGTTTAAACCACCTAGCATTGGCTAAACATAAAGACAAACAAGAGTTTGATCAGGGTCTACATCATTTATCATAATCAATTATCCCACATCAGCAGTTGTTTCCCTCATGGGTCATGTATACCCATGGCTAGTGCAACAACCAATTCAAAGTCTATGGCATTGATGGAGCAGCAATAAGCTGTCAATTGATCTCTATTCATTTGTAATAACACTGACCATATAGGAACACCTTCAAGTGAAGATTTCCAGGAATATAAGCTCAGCACAAGAAGTAAATGCAAACTTTGACACAAATGTTAATAATTTCTACATCAGTGATTTAACTTTGGTCTTCAACAGCAAGATGATGTAAATTGATGTGTATACATGTATATCCAGTAGTAATACCAAACACATATCAACACATTCTAGTGAAAGCATTCAGAAACACAATAAGAAAAGTAAACATTCAAGTGAAGCAAAGCAAACCTGGAAATGTGTCCAAAGTACACAGATGCCCCCGCTTTGGGTATCTCCATAAAACTGCACAAAGACATAAAGTCTTGATACAAACTTTCAGGTTGCTACGATAATAGGAACCCTGAAATCTACCTCTTGCAAAATTTTTGCAAAATTAGCCTGTCAGAAGTCAGAGGACTGTGAGGTACCAGTCATAGTAAGAAGTCCTAAGTCAGAGGACCGTGAGGTACCAGTCATAGTAAGAAGTCAGTGAACCATGAAGTATGGGTTGGTGTGATCTGATTCTTGTATATTCCTGTTGTACTCATAGACATAAACCTCATACCAAATTTTAAGTTGCTACAATGATAGGAACCCTGAAATCTACCTCTTACAAAAATCTTAACCTGAGTGTCTAACAGGATCACATACGTACATAGGTATGACTATATGCCCCTGGCATCATGCCAATGGCAGGAGCATAAAAACAACATGAAACTTTCATGCAAATCTTAACAAAATTTCTATGTACAACTGTAAATAAATGAGCTCCGGAACTGATACAATCAGACCCACATCAAGTTCTCAACATCAAAAAGAAAGACAGACAAAGACAATTAAACAACCACAAAAAAGAACAGATGGCAAGCAGAGTTGGCAGTCCTTTCCAAAAAGGTGGCAATTCTGTTACCCAAACTTAACTGAATATATCTTTAACTTACAGTGACCTTGACATTAGTTTGCCAATTGACATGTATCTATCAAATCGTAATATTAACCATACATCAAAAGCTTAAAGAAGCAACCTGTATCAAATCGTAATATTAACCATACATCAACAAGAGGCCAAAAAAATAATCTATCACAAAACTTCAATGTAAAGGTAAACAACATATGTAAGCCCCTGACCTTTGATAATGCCCACTGACCTGAATTCATGTAGCAGTAATATTAACTACATACCAACAGCTTCAAGACTAACAGAAATATAATGAATAAAATAAATAAATAAATAGAAAAAAAATAAATAAATAAATAAAAAAAATACTTGACAGGAATGTTAATGAAATTTCTAAGTCTGTGACCCTGACATTTGGCCCTCAGCAGCAACAAAATGATGTCAAGTGATTTGTTTTCATCCAGTAGCACAGCTGACTACATATCAACAACCTTAAGTGAAGACTTTCACAATTATAAGCAAAGTATATAAACTAAACCCAAAACTTTGATGAGAATATTTATGGTATTTCTAAGCCTGTTTGTCTGTGTTGATGTTTACAGCCCATTTAACCCAATGGGGTCATGTTGAGTGTGGTCAATTTACCTACCCACACTTACCAAACTACTGGGTAGGCTTAGTTCTCCAAGCAGTTAACAAGTACTGTGCACATTCTTTTGCCAGAAACTGACAACTGCCTTTCTTGAATCAGTGGAAGGGAGACAGTGACCGTAGAAATTTATTCATGATCAAATCTCCTTGAAAAGATGTTGCCGACCCAGTGAGGGTCGAACCAGAAACCTCCTGATCACCAGTCGGATGCAGATCCTATTGAACCACTGAAGCTGGCTTCTAAGTCTGTGACCTTGACCTTTGATCTGCAGCAACAACAAGATGATGTCACATTCTAGGTCTTCCAACAGGGGCATGGACTTGAACAAAACCTTTATATGTCTGCATTCAAGATCAGTCAGTGAAATTATAATCCAAAATCGAAGACAGGTATCACCATTTTCTAATTTCCCCTTTGATGGTCTCATCCTATCAGGTGCATTAGGATCCTATGCTAAGCATCTGACCTAAACAATGTCAGTGATAAATGTGCACAAATAATAGATGTTGCCCTAATCTCTTCTTTGTATTTTTTAAAATAGCTACAATAAATAAAACTGCAAGCCATGCACCATGCCCCGCCACACAGGGACATATTCCCTATGCACTTCTGTAGTATAAGGGCTGAAAACAATCTAAGTTAAACGTGAAGAGAAGCAATAAACAGTTATTTCATAACTCAAAAAAAAAAAAACAAAAAAAAAAAAACACACCAAAAAGCCTAAGTTAAAAATGCAATAAAAAGTGATAAAAAATAATTTCACGATTCTGAAAAAAAACAATATGCATATTTTCAGACCATCCTAAAAGGGTGTGTAAAGTTTCAAAAGGATCGGCCTGAAAATATAGGAGGAGTTGTGCGTACAAGGTACATACTCCCTGTACATTTCTGTAGTATTAGAGCCCGAAAAAAGTCTAAGTTAAAAATGCAAAAAAATGTAATAAAAAATAATTTCAGGATTCTGAAAAAAACAATATGCATATCTTCAGACCATCCTAAAAGTGCCTGTAAAGTTTCAAAAGGATTAGCCTAAAACTGTAGGAGGAGTTGCGGGCAGAAGGTACATACTACCTATACATTTCTGTAGTATTAGGGCTCGAAAAAAGTCTAAGTTAAAAATGAAAAAAAATGTGATAAAAAATAATTTCAGGATTCTGAAAAAACAATATGCATATCTTTTTTTTTTTTTTTTTTTTTTTTGGAATCTGAATTTTATTTTGTAATTTCCCGTTACAAAACACCTTCTGAGATCCGGGTAATCTCAAAAGGGTCTCCAGTCCTTTCATACAACATCATTCTTCCCATATATTCATATGTGCACCACACTTATATTCATATTCACTCTCTGACAGTCTGGAGCCTGTCTTACAGAAAAAAGTAAAAAATTATATGTTGAAAGACCTTTACAATTTTTTGTGGTGCACCTCTCTCACTGTCAATCACACTACAATTTTATGGCAAGTTACAGAAGGAAATGTTAGGTTTCAATAAAGATTTTCTAAGCATTGTTATTATACATATTTACACCAGTATCTCTCCATATGATGATCGGCCTCAGAGATACAAAGTTTGGCTTAATTTTTTTTTTTTATATATCTCTGTGCATTATATTGAGATTTTTTGTCATTGTTTGTATGCTTTCTGTGGCCATATTCCAAAATATTGAGAAATTCTGATGTAATCACAGTGGTATCCTTATACAATACATATTAGATTCCCATTTTTGGTCTGGCAACCATTCCAACCGGGTTGGGGGATTGGGGTGGGGTGGGTGTTCAAACGGAAGGGGAACATGGCAATTGAAGTGGGTGGGATTTGGTGAGGTCAGGAAATTGCTTGCACAGTAACTGTTAGAGTTGTTATATTTGTTCATTTAATGTAATGTATTCATTTTTTTTTTTTTTTTTTCGAATTTATATAATATCATTTATTAATAACTCATACTGACTCCATTCTTTTTGAAATGTATCAAACACATTATTTTTGGTGACACACAGAGGAGTTTTTCATGTTTGGTAAACAGGGGAAGCATGTTTATCTTAAAGCTATCAAATTCATTATTCTTTATGCCAAATATTACATATATGTATTACGCTGCAAACAGCGATCTTTGTTTCTCAATCCTTTTAAAAAACAATTGAAATTCATGCATAAAGTACACCAGTATATTGCGACCAAAAATAATGTGTTTGATACATTTCAAAAAGAATGGAGTCAGTATGAGTTATTAATAAATGATATTATATAAATTCGAAATATTCAACCATTCAAGTAACTCTTTGATAAACTGTTTGGTGCATTCGCACTGCCATAGCAAATGTATTATAGTTTCATTATTTTGTCCACAGAAGGAACATGTTGCATTGTTTCTCAGTTTCATTTGATGAAGAAGTTTATTAGTAATTAATATATTATGATTAATGCTGACCTGAAACCAAACCAGTGCTGGGTATTTTGTAATAGTAAAAGGGAAGCTATATATCTGTATCCAGTCTTCTTGTGAAAAATTATATATCTTGTTCCAGGAAATTTTACCTGTTGGAACTTCTTTATTTTCATTTAAAATGTCATATGTTACTTTTGATCCATTATGTTGTATTAAAGATGAAACATGACTAGGAATAAAAGGGGATTTTTCTTTATGGGTTATGTTGACCTTAATTTCTTTAAGATATGATTTTATTGCCCTAATAGTTCCATGATATACGAGGGTATTAGGATGTATTCCTGTATTGTCTTTGAACTCCTCATAGGTGTAAAATTCTCCATTATCTTTAATTAAATCATTTATATATTTAATTCCAATCTGAAACCATGTGCTGTAATAAATATATGACCCTCCTATTTTTACATTTTCATTATAAAATAATGGACTTTTTAGCACTTGCTCCTGTTTAGAATACTTTACCTTGTTAATATTTATGAAAGACTGCAACACATCTTTCCAAAAATTGTTTTGTATCTTACTAATAATCTTTTCAATATACTTAGTCCCACATGCAGCCAAGTTTTTCATATCCATTTCTAATTTGATAAAATTTTGCCATTTACAATCACTTAGTAAGAGCCTCCTGATCCATGTTGATTTAAGGGCTCCCATAAAAGCATTTAAATTTAGCATTTTTAACCCGCCTTCACAATATTGTTTTGTAACTATAGTTGTTTTGATTTTACTTGGCTTTTTATTCCACAAGAAGCTGTAGAGAATGTTATTAATGTAATCTACAACTGCTTGATTTGGATTAGGAAGAGCTATAAATAAATGGTTAAATACTGATATCATGAATGTTTTGATTACTGTGATTTTCCCCAAGGGCGTCATCAACCTTTTATTCCATATGTTAGTTAAATTTTCTAACTGTTGTATTTTTATTGTATAGTTTTCTTTAATCATCTGGTTTAGGTCAACATTAAAAATTATTCCTAAAATTTTAAATTTACTGCTTCCCCAAGAAAGTTTCCATTTAGTTTTGATTGCGCTTGTGCTATGCTTTTTTGAGCCAATCCATACAACTTGTGTCTTATCAAAATTAATCTTAAGACCTGATACATTTGCAAACTTGTCCAGTTCTGTTAATGTACCGTTTAGGGCATCTGATGATCCATCTAAAAATATAGATGTATCATCTGCATATTGTGAGATTTTGAACTCCGTGTCATGAATTTTTATGCCTTTTATTTTACTGTTTTGTCTGATTTTAATAGCCAAAAACTCAGCACATATTATGAAAATGTAAGGTGAAAGAGGGTCACCTTGGCGGCATCCACGTCCTATTCTAAAAGATTCTGACATAAATCCACATTGAATAACTGATGAAGTAATGTTACTATAAAAAGTATCTATCCATCTACATATTGATGGGCCAAAGTTTAAGAATTTCAGTACTTTTTGAATAAATGACCAAGATAAAGAATCAAATGCTTTTTCAAAATCAATGAGTAAAAGTAAACCAGGTATATTATTTTGCTCTGTGTAATTCATCAGATCGTATATTAAACGTGTGTTTTCTCCTATGTACCTTCCCTTTATAAATCCTGTTTGATCTTTACAGATTATTATGTCTAAGACTTGTTTCAACCTGTTTGCTATTGCTCCTGATGCTATCTTATATACAACATCTAGTAAAGTTAAGGGTCTCCAATTCTTAAGGAAATTCTTTGGTTTATTTTCTTTGGGAATACAGGTTATAATACCTTGACGCTGAGTTACTGAAAGTTGTTTATTATTAAATCCTGCATTTATTGATCTAAGAACAAAATGGCCTAATCTTTTCCAGAAGACTTTGAAAAATTCTGCGGTTAATCCGCTTATACCTGGACTCTTATCTGATTTCATTTTATATAATGTATTCCTGATTTCTTTGTAAGTTAATATTCCTTCAATATTGTTTGCCTGATCATTGCTTAACTTAATTACTTCATTATCTTTCATATAGTCTTCTAAGTCAATATCTTCTAGGGAATCATCTCTTGATTTGTATAAATTTTCATAGAACTGTTTTGTTTCCTTCAAAATTTCCTCCTGATCTCTTATTTTAGTGCCATCTTCCTGTTCCAGATTACATATGATTTTTGATACATAGTTGTGTTTTTCTAGTGCACAGAAGTATTTTGTTGGTTTCTCACTCTGATCAATGTATTGTGCTCTTGATCTTATCATGTGTCCTTTAAGCTTTTCATGTTGTATGTTTATAAGTTCATTTTTTTTAGTTTCAATTTGTTCAAGATTGTCTTCAGTTTCATTATTCTCAAGGTCAGCTATTGTTTTTATTAGATATTTTTCTCTAGTATCTCTTTCTTTATTTTTGAAACTTGCAAAAGAAATGGACTTACCTCGAATTTCCATCAAAAGCACATCTAAAAATAATTGGTCTTTTATCGTAAACTGAATTTCCTCGTTAGGTATTTTATCCAAATCTTCTAGATTATAGACTGGTAGTGCGTATTGCTGTTTGACTTCTAATATCTTTTCATTGATTTGATTAATATAATCTATGTCACTTAATAACGAATTATTGTGTTTCCAGTAAGATCTACCTTGTTTAAAGTTGGTGAAGTTCAGTTCTAATATTACCACTGAATGATCTGATCTATATCCTGATTCAATTTCGGATTTCTTAACAAATTGTCTCATATTTTCTGAAATAAGAAAATAATCTAATCTAGCTTGCTTACAAGGACTCTTTTTCCTCCAAGTAAATTTCTTTTTTGTTGAGTAGTTTTCCCTGAAAGGGTCTATCAAATATTTATCATTTATAATTTCTAATACAGTTTCTCTGGCCTTTGCATTGTTTATACCCTTATAGTTGTAGTAATCTAATTCTGGATTTAAAACACAGTTATAGTCACCACATATAATTATATCTGTATTATGAATATTATCAATATGTGATGAAATTTGTTTAAAAAAATTAGGGTTGTCAGAATTGGGTCCATACAAGTTTACTAAGGTGAGTCGTTGATTGTATATTGTTATATCAACAATTATAAAGTTTCCACCATCATCTATTATTTTTTGATGAATTTTTAGGTCTATGTCATCATTAAATAATATTGCAACGCCTCGTGAGTTGGACTTAAAATTGCTTATAATACCTTTGCTATTGCCCCACTGATTAATTATATCGGATTCGTTTTCATTTACAAAATGAGTGTCTTGTAGACAATAAATATCATATTGCTTATTTTTTATGTATTCAAAGACATCAATCCTTTTTTCAGAACCTTGCAGGCCTTGTGCATTATAAGAAAGAATACGTAGGCTAGTCATTCTTAGCCCCTAGATTGAAAAATATATTTTTGTACTGTGCAAGATGGATTTTGGTGGGAAGGGTTGCCAAGCTTTTCAATTTAACATAACACATAAATAAAACATACATAAAGAATAAGGAAAATGCAAAAGACATCATGCTTGAATCTATGTTCTGCAGTGTCAGTTAATTCAATAAGTTTCTCTTTAGTAAACAATATCTCATACATTTTGTTTTCACAGTAGGTTGAATGTTCTACATGAAGCTCCTTATAACATAGCTTGTTTTAGCATGGTTTTAGATACAACACTGTTCACCAGTGGATTACAAAAATGTATAGACTAAATAAAAATAATGATGTTCATCCTTCTCTTTAATCTTTTGGTTAACTTACAAACTGTAAATGGATTATGCTTTAGACCCCAAAGTCTGTGCCACGAGGAGGTTGTGATGTAATTCGCCTTTTGTAGAAATATTTAATATTCATTTCAAAAAGTGAAAAAAATGCAAGTTGGCTGCAACTTGATTCAGCAAAGTTTTAATCCATTATGAACTTTGGGGTAAAACTTTAATCTAAACTAAGTCCATAACTTTGACCTCTGCTCATAGGTAGGGATAGTGCAGAATAAATTATTTGACCAACATCTATAATCCTACAAAATATAAAGTAAATCCATGCAAGGATTTAAAAGTTAAGTGATCTGAAAACTTAAACCTAATTTTCTAAATCTGGGACCTTGACCTCTAGGTCACAAGCAGAAGAGTGGATATATATATATATATATATATATATATATATATATATATATATATATATATATATATATATATATATATATATATACATACATACTTACATACACATATATACATACATAAACATACATAAACACACATACATATATATACATACATACATACATGCACATACATATATACATATATATACATACACACATATATATATATATATATATATATATATATATATATATATATATATATATATATATATATATATATATATATATATACATACATACATATATATACATATATACACACATACCCACACATATACATACATATATACACATACATACATATAAAAACACATACATACACATACATACATACCCACATACATATATATATATATATATATATATATATATATATAATATATAAATATATATAATATATAAATAATATATATATATATATATATATATATATATATATATATATATATATATATATATATATATATATATATATATATATATATATATATATATACATATACACATACATACATATACATATATATATACACCATACACATACATATATACATCCATACACACACATATACATATATATACATACATATACATATATATATATATATATATATATATATATATATATATATATATATATATATATATATATATATATATATATATATATATACATACATATATATATACATATACACACATATACATACGCATATACATACATATATATATACATACATTCACACATACTACATACACATACACACACATATATATACATACATACACACATACATATGTATGCATTTTGAACACTATCTATAATCATACCAAATGTAAATCTACACTAGGACTTAGAAATGAAAAAGATCTTAATAACTGATGCAATGTTTTAACATAAATTTATAAGTCTGTGATCTTGACCTCTAGGTCATAAGCAGGGGTGATGATAGTACCATATAAAATTTTTGATCACTACCTATCATCCTGCCAAAAATAAAGTAGATCCATTAAAGGATTCAGAAATTAAGATCTTAAAAACTTTCACACAAAACTTGAAACCAAATTTCTAAGTCTGTAACTTTAACTTCAAGGTCAATAACAGGGATGGGGATAGTGCCATATATATTTTTGGACCAATATCTCTAATCCTGTCAAGTCTTAAGTAAATCCATGAAAGGATTAAGAGATTAAAATATCTTAAAAATTTAGACGCAAAAAGATGAGATTTCCATGACCTTGACCTCTAGGGCAAGAGCAAGGGTGTGGATAATATGCATATCTTCAGACCATCCTCAAAGCACTTGTAAAGTTTGAAAAGGATTGGCCTAAAACTGTAGGAGGAGTTGCAGGTAGAAGGTACATACTCCCTATACATTTCTGTAGTATTAGGGCTCGAAAAAAGTGTAAGTTAAAAATGAAAAAAATGTGATAAAAAATAATTTCAGGAACCTGAAAAAACAATATGCATATCTTCAGACCATACTAAAAGAGCCTGTAAAGATTGAAAAGGATTGGCCTAAAACTGTAGGAGGAGTTGTGGGCAGAAGGTATATACTCCCTATACATTTCTGTAGTATTAGGGCTCAAAAAAAGTGTAAGTTAAAAATGAAAAAAAATGTAATAAAAAATAATTTCAGGATTCTGAAAAAACAATATGCATATCTTCAGACCATCCTAAAAGCACCTGTAAAGTTTGAAAAGGATTGGCCTAATACTGTAGGAGGAGTTGCGGGCAGACGAATGGTGGGGTGCTGACAGATGGACAAACAGACAGACGGATGGACACTCAAAATTTCAGAGAATATAACATAATACCCCGCCACTTTTTTGGTGGCGGGGTATAAAAAGCATCACTTTATCATGTCATATCATACAAAGTGTGTATGAGTCTATATAAAATGTATGACAAAATATATGATAACTAGACATTATCCGAAGTAAACAAATGCCCCTGCCCTAGTCCCACAAGGGAATGACTCAGGGGCAACTACATAGAACTGAAGGTTTAGGTCTGGGTAAGTAGCACACCAAATTTCAACTTCCTAGCATAAAAGGCACCCAAGTAATGACCAAGAGTAGCACAAATGCAAATGTCAACGTAAATTTGAATGTAAAATCTGATCTGTTATACATTCTGACCTAGCACCACCCCAGGGCATGACCCAGGGGCAATTCTAGCAGTTGAAGGTTTTGGCCTGGAAAGTAGCATACCAAATTCCAACTTCCTAGCATAAACAGGGTACCCCTTACAATGACCTTGATCAGAAGAAAATGCAGCAGAATAAGAATTAATAAATATACAAAGTATGACATTAATGTAAGTACAGTAGTACAGTTGGAAAACAAAATGATAGTACAAATGACAAATACCAAACTTGGAACATTCTAGTGCCAGTATTCTGGTAAACATGTGTTTAAGGAGGCTTGATGCATTTGGTAAATTTTCCGCAAATTTTATCAAGGGAGACAACTTTTGTAACTTCCTGTTTACATTCATGCCCATTATGGACCTTCTGAAAAAGGAGACATTACAAAAACACACATATTCAAATATATAGAAAATTTTACCACCAAAAAATGATAATTTTCAGATTAAAAAAAACTGCTGATATTTTTCATATTTCTTCTCAAAACACAGATTGTGGGTACTTGTTAGAACTGCCTTGCCAAGGCAGTTCTAATGAGTACCCACAACCTATGTTTTTGAGCAGAAATAAGAAAAATAATGTATACCCTGTAAACCCCAGTTTTACTGTATAAAGTAGTTGCGGTCATGGTACCAAAGCCGTAATCCAAAATCATAAATCCATAAACGAATGAGGAATCAGAATGTTCAGACCAACAGACATGGACCCCAGAACAAAGGGTGTAATCAGGCGTCCACGGATAGTAAGCATTACTTGGTAAGCAAGCTTCGCCCACCATGCCCATGGGCCTGAACGAAGGAAATATCGGTAGAAGCGTATGTCCGGGATTTAGGAAGTCTACTTATGGCGCGTCACTGGCAAAAACATCAGAAACAATTCTGGAAACTGCCACATTGTAGGGATTGACCAGATCATGATGTCTCCCATAGAACTTCTTAAGTGTTGCTACCAGTTTGGTTTTTTGATACCCCTGGCTCAAAGTGGGGTTGAAGGGGGTCAAAATTATATACGTATGTTTTTGTGATGTTTTCAAAAGAAAGGCAAAAACATTTTGATGTAGTTGTCTCCCTTGAGGTGTATCCTTTTTTCCCCTTTTTTGTACAAACATTTTAAGTTTTCTCACCTTTTGTTTCCCTGAGTTTTTCTTGAAGGAGAACATCACAATGTCAGTCAGACTGGCAGGGTGTTCTATCACATCAGCATCTCCAGCCTGAATGATTGAAAATGAATCAAAATATAAAGTATTCCCAACAATTCTGTTAAGGGACTAAATACAAATGAACAATTTTGTTGACAGCCAAATAAAAAAAAGCCTGCAGCCAGACAGGAAAGCTCACCTGAAATTGTGCTTGTGCGTCATATGAAAAATATGGTCTGTGACTTGACCACAGTCATTGAAATTTCTATTCTGTAAAGGACATTGATGGGACTGAGGCTTACACTGAAAAAAAATCCGGACCAGACACAATATAATAATCACAATGAAGGAGGTAGGGCTTGCACTGAATAAAATTTTGGACCAGTGTCTAATAACCCAATATCAACTAAATTAATTTAAACATCACACAGGATATACATTTTACATATTTTAAAGTTGCTTTTATGTATGTTTATCCATGAAAAACATATATTATGGGTACTCCTTAAAATTTCTAAGTTTGTGTCCTTGAACTCAAAGTCAATGGCAAGGATGAGAGTGGCACTGTATAAAATTATGGACCAAAAGGCCAAATGTGAACTAAATCCCACAAAGGGTTTAGATAAAATATCCTCATAAAATCTTTAACATAACCTTTACACTGCTATATGCCAAAACCAGGGGTATTGCAATAGCTCTTCCTGGACTGATATCAGGTTTTAATTTACCAGATGAACATCTTAAGTCTACCTCCCTTATCATGAGGCATCATTTCTCAGGTTACTCAAGACTGTCTCAATACAATAAAGACTACCAGATAGATCCAGATAAGGCCTTTCGCTTACTTTGCTTACTTGTTTGCAACAAAATATATGTTGTGTGTACTCAATGGAAGGATCAAACCAAGGAACTTCTAAGGAGTAACCATAACATGCTTTTTCTGAATACCCCTCTTATTTTGAGTTATGTAGTTGCATTGATTGCCTGAGATAGTCTCTCAGTTGTGAAAAGACTCTTGCACATTTTAGAAGAGCATGGAGCAGAACATACTGACAGTGGTCCAATTATACAACTAATACAACCAGGCCATTATACATAAAATCAACATTAAACACATATAAAAGTATATCCTGTGTGATGTAGCATGCGGGACACAAACTTCTAATAAAAACCTGAAACGATAATACCCTGCATTATCAGGCTGAGGGCAGATGACTCTGCTAAAAATTGACAAAATTTGTCTGTTAGCAATCCCAAACCAGATCTCCACAATGTCAATGCACATACCAAGATTGACAGTTACTCAAATTATTGGCCAGAAATGAAAATATAGACAGATATACATATGACAGACAGATCAACAGACAGACAAACACAATAACAAAATACCCTGAGGTGGGGTATAAAAATGTGAAATTTTCAATGTCAAAATTTATTGGTTTTTTGATTGATTGGGTTGGGGTTTAACGACATTTCAACCCTTGTGGGTAATTTTGTGTCGTCTCCCAGAGAAAGGGAGAAAAAAGATAGAAGAGGAGCTGAAAAAGTGGGACAGGGAAGAAAGAGGAACAGGAATGAAAGGGAAGAAACAGAAGAAATAAAACATTCCCCTCAACCCTTACCTGCTACAAGGATAACAAGCCTTGCCCAACTGTAAACCAATATCAGATAGACGCCCCTGTGACGTAAAAGACACCTTCGCCACATCCGACAACCCCATAAAATTTATTGGTAATTACACTGTTGGGTACTGATAAATTTAAATCTAGAAACTGAGCAAGGGTATTGAAGAATTTGCTTTATTAAATTAAAGTTTAGTGCGATAAATTTTATCAACCATTTGTACAAAACATATATTATCTGTTGGGGTACATTTAGCAAGTCATCTAAATGGCATGATTCTGAATAAAATGCCTTAGTACCACTGGCTTAACTTTCTTTGGAGAGATGCTTGTGTAATAAAAAAATAAATAAATAAAAAAATAGAAACAATAGGTGCACAATTAATTCCCATCAATATATATATATATATATATAATTTAATACCAAATCTATTACCGCATCTAAAATAAATATTATCAAGAAGGTAGGCAAGAGCATCACAATCTATTTGTTAAGACCATAAAGTATAGGTATAGATCCTTCTAAGTGAAAAAAAAAATGTTTTTCATTACAAGCCAAGTACAGGGAATTCTCCAGTTTGGAAGTTCCTTCAATAGTACAGGGAACTCCCCCAACTGGAAGTTCCTTCATTAAGATCAAAATTTTATCTCATTACAATAACATGTATGTGTATGTAATGTGTACCCCATGTTACCTCATACTATGAGTAAACTGGGGAATGCAAGGGTCTACATTATTAGAACTTTGCAGATTTCAAACCATATTTTCAATCGGATTACTACTTCTACCAAAATAGGATTAAATGCATGCCTTTTTTCATGGCCGAAATGCAAGAGATTAATAATAAGTAAAGCATGCTTTATATAATTTTATAAAGCTTTTGAAACCAGTACAAAATAGGAAGTCTGTCCTAATTTTCTTTAACATTTACTGCAAACCTGACATTATGATTTTTAGGCTTGTCTACAATAGATTTCTCATCAGCAGATGTCTGATTGGCGATTTAACTGCTGATAAGGTCCTGTTTCAATGTAATTATATAATGGAACCATCAAACAATGGCAAAAATATGTATGGCTGTGCCTGCTTTGGGCCAAAACAAATCTCCTATGGAAGTCTTTAATCCTGTGCTTCTGATGGCTAAAAGAAATTCTGGGTTAATATGTAAAAAGATTTGGGCACATCATAATAGAATGAAATACATGTTATCTACAATTTTAAAAATGCTTAATTTCCAATCTCTCAAATTCTGTTTAATTTCTTTTCATTTGTTCATTCTATTTTTGATGAAGGGTATACTGCGAATAAATCCAAAGAAAAGCCACTGTCATAGAACACAGACTGCCAAGGCATTGGATGGGTTGAATGACTCAAAACAACATTTTTGATGAAGGGTATACTGTGATGTTGTTTTGGGTCATTCGACCCATCCAATGCCTTGGGCGGTCTGTGTTCTGTGACAGTGGCTTTTCTTTGGATTTATTTTCAACAATAACTGTTGGTGGCTATTTTACTGACCATTTAACACAGATTTTAAAGGAAAACAGGACTCTTAATGTTTTCTAATTTGCCAATTATTCTGTATAGGTAACAATGTAAAATGTCTAGTGTAAGTTCATGGCTGTTTTGCTGATCATACATAACATAATACAGAAAACAAGAATATGATCTTCTCTAATCTACCAATTATTCAGTATAGGTAACAATGTAAAATGTCTAGTGTAAGTTCATGACTATTTTGCTGATCATACAGATCAGATAACACAGAAAACAAGAATTTGATTTTCTCTAATTTATCAATTATTCAGTATAGGTAACAATGTGAAATGTCTAGTGTAAGTTCATGACTATTTTGCTAATCACTCGTACAAACAGATATCAAACGCAGAAAACAAGAATCTGAAGCAGTCTAATTTGCCAATGATTCAGTATAAGTAACAGTTGTCCAGTGTAAGTTCATGGCTATTTTGTTGATCATACAGAAGAGATAATAGCAGAAAATAAGAATCCAATGTCTAATTTGCTAATCATTCAGTATAGCTACTAAAGGGAATTGTCTAGTATAACTTACCCTGTACAATAATCTAATGTCAGTTTTGTTTATCATCCAGTATGGACTATAAATGGACACATCTAGAGTACCATGGCTGTGCTTATAATGCAGCCCAAGATCCTGTAAAAATAAAAGTCAAAGATAGAATTTCAGGGTGTATCAGCTTTGAAAAGGGTTGGGAATGTAAAGAATATATGAGGGGTGTTCAAATATGAATGCAACTGGGTTAATTTTCAGAAGCGCTTAACAAAAAATGTCAAAATCTTTATCTCAATCCTTCAAAATACTCACCATCATGTGATACACAAAGTTTCAGTCTTTTAATCCAATTTTCTGATGTGTTTTCATAATCTTTTTGAGGTATACTGTTCAGACGCTGAAAAATAGCCGAACTGAGATTTTTGCGTGTTTGATATTTTCTTCCAGCGAGGTGTTTTTTGAGCCTCGGGAATAGGAAAAAAATTACAAGGGGCAAGATTGGGCGAATAAGGAGGGTGCAGAAGCTCGACAACCTTTTCCTGTTTCAGATATTTGCATACAATGGCCGCTTTGTGTGACGAGGCATTGTCGTGCAACAACTTGACCCCACGGAGACCAGCTGCTGGTCGACGGTTTAAGAAATATTTCTTTAATCGTTTCCCAACCATTTTAGCTTTAGTGTACATGAGTAGACAGTGTTAATCGAGCAATTGTCAAAGCTAGACAGAATGGACTTACACATGTATTGTATCAACGGAGAGCTTACACAACCATCTATATGATACATGTACCTATTTCGTGCAAATGGTACCTGATATTGGATTCATATCTGAACACCCCTCGTACATTCTACCAAGTATTTTCTTCTCAGAAACACTGTTATATGTCTCTGGAAAAGTCATGGGTTTTTGAATTTATATTTTCTTAATAACAGAATCACTGAAAACACTGCCTGGGCCATATTACATGTCTTTATACATACTACAGTGTCATAGTTCTTGAGATTAAACCCAGAATGGTTTGTTCATCAATTTACTGCCCCTAGCAATAAAAACAATAGCGGACTTATTAGTCATATAAAAACTTACTTCTGAGAGGTTTTATTCGCTTGAAGTATTTTGTTACTTTCAGGACATGTGCCTCTGGTGTTTTTTACATTAATGCCCAAATAAGAATGTTTGCATAGTAATGAATATTGCACAAAATTTTTGTTTCTTTGTTATAGATTTTTTCAATTACTTCAAAATACTTTGTATCAATTGATTTTGATCCATTTTGTTACATTTTGCTGTGGAAAAAAAAGCATGAAAAAGCCTGCTTTATGCCTTTAGGAACGAGATAGGTGCTGACAAGCCTGCACATCCAAGCAGTCTGATTGGTGCCTTTCTTGTTCTTTTTATTCACTACAGACTACTTACGTGGCAAAATGTCCAAATTTTCACCCACATAAATGTCTATTTGTTAGAAAGAATGGACAGATGGACGACTGACAAAAAGTGATCACTATAGCTCATCCTGAGCATAGCTCAAGTGAGCTAAAAGTACTAGACGTCATGGGAAGGACATTTTTCATTATTTTCCTGGAACAGCCCCCAAATGATAAATAAAAAAAATCTAAATATGAAAAATATATGTGATTACCATTGTCACTTTGCTTCCATCTTTGAAGGTTTCAAATGTCCACACTGAGAGTTCTGGTATATTTTTATCCAGCAATCTTCTGCCAATCCACTCTGTACCTAGGTACTCAGCTATCTGAAGAAAACATCATTCAGTTGAGAAGATCACTGAAGCAGTGGAATGCACATGGGTATACTGATTATACCATCATTTATATTAGTCTAAAAAATCATTCAGTTGAAAAGATCACTGAAGCAGTGAAATACACATGAGTATACTGATTATGCCATCATTATATTAGTCCCAAATACTACTGCTTCAGCAGATACTCATGGGTATTCTGATTAACTAGTTCAAAACATCATTCAGTTGAGGAGATTACTGAAGCTGTGAAATACACATGTATACTGTTTTATCATCTTTTATAATAGTCCCAAATACTACTGCTTCTGCAGATACTCATGGGTATACTAATTTAACAGCCCAAAACACCACTCATTTAAGGAGATCACTGAAACAGTATGGCCAGTTTGGACCCCTGGAGCATAACTGGCAGGATTTAAGTAGGGGACCACTACATATTCTTACATACTAAATATATAAGCTGTGGGCATCATGGCTTCAGAGAAGAAGACTTTTTAGGTTTTTCCCATTTTAAGTCTAATGACCCCCGGGGCATGGCCAATTTGGATCACAGAGGCATGGTTGGCAGGATTTATGTAGGAGACCACCAAACATCGCTACATACTTAATCTGTTAGCTCTGGGCCTCATGGTTTCAGAGAAGAAGATTTTTTAATGTTCTTTAGCTATATAGCTCTATATAGATATATGACCCCCTGGAGTGTGGCCAGTTTGGAGCCCAGGGGTTTGATTAGAGAAATTTATGTAGGGGTCCACTAAACATTGCTATACACTAAATATATAAGCTGTGGGCCTCAAGGTTTCAGAGAAGAAGATTTTTTAAATTTTTTTTCCATTGTAAGTCTATGGGAGCTTATGAACCCCGGGTTGTGGCCAGTTTAGACCCCTGGGGTTTGATTGGCAGGATATATGTAAGGGGACCACTAAACATTGCTACACACTACATATATAAGCTGTGGGCCTCATGGTATCAGAGAAGAATATTTTTTAAGTTTTTCCCATTATAAGTCTATGGCAGCTAATGACCCCTGGGGCATGGCCTGTTTGGACCCAAAGGGCTTGATTGGCAGGATTTATGTAGAAGACCACTAAACATTACTTCATAATCTGTCAGCTCTCTGCCTCATGGTTTCAGAGAAAAAGATTTTTGAAGTTTCTTTAGCTATATAGCTCTATATATACATATGACCCCCTGGGGTGTGTCAAGTTTGGAGCCCAGGGGCTTGATTGGCGGGATTTATGTAGGGGACCACTACAAATTTCCCATTATAAGTCTATGGGAGCTAATGACCCCTGGGGTGTGACCAATTTGGATCCCAGGGACATGGTTGGCAGGATTTATGTAGGAGACAACTTAACATCGCTTCATACTTAATCTATTAGCTCTCGGCCTCATGGTTTCAGAGAAGAAGATTTTTGAAGGTTCTTTAGCTATATAGCTCTATATAAGCATATGATCCTTGGGGCGTGGTCAATTTGGACCCCAGGAGCTTGATTGGCAGGATTTATGTAGGGGACTACACATTGCTACATACTAAATATATAAGCTCTGTGCCTCATGGTTTCAGAGAAGAAGATTTTTTAAGTTTTTCCCATTATAAGTCTATGGGAGCTAATGACTCCCAGGGCATGGCCAGTTTTGGCCCCAGGGGTTTGATTGGCAGGATTTATGTAGGGGAACACTTAATATTACTACATACTAAATATGTAAGCTGTTCGGCCTCATCATCACGAAAACATGCTGGGGTTTACAGGGGTATATATTATTTCCCTTATTTCTGCTCAAAAACATAGATTGTTGGTACTCATTAGAACTGCCTCGTCAAGGTGGTTCTAACGAGTACCCACGATCTATGTTTTGAGAAGAAATATGAAAAATATCCGAATTTTTTATCTGAAAATTTTTTATTTTTTGGAGGTAAAATTTTCAGTATATTTGAATAGGCATGTTTTCGTAATGTGGTTTCAGAGAAGAAGACTTTTTAAAGATTTTTACCATTATAAGTCTATGGGAGCTAATGACGCCCTGGGCATGGCCAGTTTGGACCCCAGGGGCTTGATTGGCAGGATTTATGTAGGGGACCACTGAACATTGCTCTATACAAATTATATAAGCGCTGGGCCTCAGGGCTTCAGAGAAGAAGATTTTTTAAGTTTCTCCCATTATAAGTCTATGGGAGCTAATGACTCCCAGGGCATAACCAGTTTGGGCCCCAGGGGCTTGAGTGGCAGGATTTATGCAGGGGACCACTAAACATTGCTACATACTAAATATGTAAGCTGAAGGCCTCATGGTTTCAGAGAAGATTTTTAAAGTTTTTCCCATTATTAGTCTATCGCAGCTAATGACCCTCGGGGTGTGGCCAGTTTAGGCCCCAGGGCCTTTATTGGCAGGATTTATGTAGGGGACCACTAAACATTGCTACATACTTAATCTGTTAGCTCTCTGCCTCATGGTTTCAAAGAAACTTTTCAAGGTTCTATAGCTATATTGCTCTATATATACATATGACCCCCTGGGTGTGTCCAGTTTGGAACCCAGAGGCTTGATTGGCAGGATTTATGTAGGGGACCACTACACGTTTCCCAATATAAGTCTATGGGAGCTAATGACCCCCCTGGTGTGGCCAATTTTGGCCTCAGGGCCACGGTTGGCAGGATTTATGTAGGAGACAACTTAACATCACATCATACTTAATCTATTAGTTCTCGGCCTCATGGTTTCAGAGAAGAGGATTTTTGAAGGTTCTATAGCTATATAAACTCTATATCAGCATATGATCCCTGGGGCATGGCCAGGATTTATGTAGGGGACCACTAAATATTACTACATACTAAATATATAAGCTCTGGGCCTCATGGCTTCAGAGAAGAAGACTTTCTTAAGTTTTTTCCATTATAAGATTTTATAAGATTTTTCCCATTATAAGTGTATGGGAGCTAATAACTCCCAGGGCATGGCCAGTTTGGATCCCAGGGGCTTGATTGGCAGGATTTATGTTGGGGACCACTAAAGGTTGCTACATACTAAATATATAAGCTCTGGGTCTCATTTTTTCAAAGAAGATTTTTTAAGTTTTTCCTATTATAAGTCTGCGGAAGCTAATGGCCCACCGGGGCATGGCCAGTTTACGCCCCAGGGGCTTCATTGGCAGGATTTATGTACAGGACCACTAAACATTGCTACATACTAAATATGTAAGCTGAGGGCCTCATGGTTTCAGAGAAGAAGATTTTATAAGATTTTCCCATTATAAGTGTATGGGAGCTAATGACTCCCAGGGCATGGCCAGTTTGGATCCCAGGGGCTTGATTGGCAGGATTTATGTAGGGGACCACTAAAGGTTGCTACATATTAAATATATAAGCTGTAGGCTTCATTATTTCTGAGAAGGAGATTTTTTAAGTTTTTCCCATTATCAGTCTATGGATGTTAATGACCCCCGGAGCATGGGCAGTTTGAGCCCCAGGGGCTTGATTAGCAGGATTTATGTAGGGGACCACTAAACATTGGTACATACTAAATATATAAGCTCTGAGCCCCATGGTTTCAGAGAAGAAGATATTTTATTCCCATTATAAGTCTATTGCAGCTAATGACTCCCTGGATGTGGCCAGTTTGGGCCCCAGGGGCTTGATTGGCAGGATTTGTGTAGGGGACCACTAAACATTGCCACATACTAAATATGTAAGCTGTGGGCCTCATGGTTTCAGAGAAGAAGATTTTTTTTTCGCCATTATAAGTCTATGGCAGCTAATGACCCCAGGGCATGGCCAGTTTGGGTCCCAGAAGCTTGATTGGCAGGATTTATGTAGGGGACCACTAAACATTGTTACATACTAAATATATAAGCTTTGGGCCTCATGGTTTCAGAGAAGAGTTTTTAAATTTTTCCATTATAAGTCTATGGGAGCTAATGATCCCTGGACGTGGCCAGTTTGGGCCCTAGGAGCTTGATTGGCAGGATTTATATAGGGGACCACTAAACACTGTTACATACTAAATATGTAAGCTCTGGCCTTTGTGGTTTCAGAAGAAGATTTTTTAAATCTTTCCTATTATAAGTCTATGGGAGCTAATGACCCTGGGGCGTGGCTAGTTTGGGCCCTAGGGTCTTGATTGGCAGGATTTATGTAGGGGACCACTAAACTTTGCTACATACTTAATATGTAGGCTGTGGGCCTCATGGTTTCAGAGAATTTTTTAAATTTTTTCCATTATAAATCTATAGGAGCTAATGACCCCCTGGGCATGGCCAGTTTGGACCCCAGGGGCTTGATTGGCAGGATTTATGTAGGGGGGCCACTAAACATTGCTACATACTAAATATATAAGCTCTGGACCTCATGGTTTCAGAGAAGAAAATCTTTTTAAATTTTTCCCATTATAAGTCTGTGGGAGCTATATATCGGCATGGTGGCCATCTTGATTTATGGACTGTGACCATTTTTATAAATTTTTAATCCCCCTTTAACACAAGACTCCACATGAAGTTTGAAGAAATTTGGCCTGGGGGTTTCAGAGGAGAAGTTGTTCAAAGGTGTGAACAGACAGACAGACAGATGGAGAGATGGAGGGACGGACTACGGACGGGGAGTTATCACAAGTGAGCTAAAAACAGAACCCAAAATCCTTCTTCTGACCTCTAGTGACCCCCAGACATGCCCCTGGGGGCAAAATTTTTTGCACCACTGTATTTACTCTTCATTACCTTCAATTTGATATGCAACATGACTATGTTTGTGCACAATGGATTTTGGACCCTTCAGGGCCACACCCCCCTGGCCCTGCCCCAAAGGTCACACCAAAATTCCGAGTCTTCCTCCAGTCCTCATCCACAGGGCTATTACCTGTGACAGTTCAAGGTTCTTGCTCAAAAGCCTCAGAGGAGATGGGTGACAATTAAAAACAAGAAATCCGCGGAAAGCGATGTCGCACCTGCAGGGATTAAGTTCCTATTTGTATTGAAAAAAATCTATTTTGCAGTATTCAAGAAACTGATGGGTTAGTTTGTAAGAAAAATGGACAAAGTAGAAAATTTGGAATATTGGCTTGCAAAATTTGATCTAAACCTGTCCATTATTTCACAAGATATTGATATTGAGCGGATATCATTTTTGCCCATTAATCAAGGCCAGTAACTCAGCTGAAAATTGACGAAAAATGTCATGTGACAATCCCAAGCTAGGTATTGTTAACAACAATATGTAAGCAAAATATGATCCTAATCCATCAATTCTTTCACAAGATATTGAGCGGAAACCAATTTTGGGCATAAATCAAGGGCCCTTTACTCTGCTGAAATGAATCTGAGATTTATGTGCAAACAATATGTACATCTTCACACCATGACCTAATCATCTGTGAAGTGTCAAAACTATTACAGACTATAAGGGTTTTAGGTAAAAACTGAAGTTAACAAAGCGGAAAAAGTTGAAAAAAAAAATCTGAGAATTATGAGCAAACAATATGCACATCTACACACCATGGCCAAAACATTTGTGAAGTTTCAAAATGATTGGCCAAAAACTGCAGGAGGAGTTGCGCTCACAAGTCAATTGTTGACGAACGGACAAACGGACGAACGGATGGGTCACAGCACGCTTATATCGCACCTGCATGCTAAGGCAGGTGCGACAAAAAAAAGGACCCAAAATCCTACTTTTTGACCTCTAGTGACCCCCACACATGCCCCCAGGGCAAATGTTTTACATCACTGTATTGTTCTCTTCATAATCTCTGATCTGATATGCAACTTGACTATGTTTGTACAAAATGAATTTTGGACCCTTCCGGGCCCTACCCCCTGGCCCTGCCCCCCCCCCCCAGGGGTCATATCAAAATTCCTAATGTGTTCCTCCAGTCCTCATCCATAGGGCTATAGCCTGCAAAAGTTTAGAGAATCTAGCGTAAATGGTCTAGGAGTAGTGGTGTGATATAACAGATGGACGGACGGATGGATGGGGGTATAACAATATCCCCGCTTTTTCTTCAAAAAGCACGGGGATAATGAAAAAAGTGTCAGTAAGCATGGTGTATTAGATGCTACCCACAAAGTAAAGCAGACAGCAAACCATCAAGGACAGATAGATGAATGGACAGTTTGCAGGGTGTATAATAATGCTTCCATCTATGTTGGGGACACAAAATGCCTGCACCAAAGCAAAGATCAATGGGATATAGACTGCAACCTTTAATATCCCTTTAGTGAGGGAACATAATACTTATGTCACTGCTGACATCAGGGGGGTCCAAACTGCAGCAAATAATGTCTCCCTTTACCTCTGATTAGAATATGCCATGCTTATGTATCCTGATGCCCACACCAGTGCAATCCAGACAGCAACCAATATGGCCTCCTTCACCTGTTGCTTGCTTTGATCTGAGTTCTACATCTCTGGTGAACCAGAAACGAAAAAATAGAACTTTTCAAACGGGTATAACTTTGCTAATATTTGGTGGACTGTGCCTTGAAATAATATGCGCTGCTCCACGTCATGGTCTAACTACAAATCAAGTTTCAGCTTGATCGAATGTAAACTGTAGGAGGAGTTAGCCGGAAACGAAAAGTTTACAGAAATTTTCAAAGGGACATAACTCTGCCAATATTTGGTGGACTGTGGCCTTGAAATTATATGCACTGCTCCACATCATGGTCTAACTACAAATCAAGTTTCAGGAGGAGTTAGCCGGAAACGAAAAGTTTACAGAAATTTTCAAAGGGGCATAACTCTGCCAATATTTGGTGCACTGTAACCTTGAAATAATATGCGCTGCTCCACATCATCATGTAACTATTTATGAAGTTTCAGCTTGATCGGATGTAAACTGTAGGAGGATTTAGCCAGAAATTAATAGAAATTTTCAATGGGATATAACTCTGCTAATTATTGCTGGACTGTAACCTTGAAACAATATGTGCTGCTCTACATCATGGTCTCACTACAAATCAAGTTTCAGCTTGATCGGATGTAAACTGTAGGAGGAGTCAGCCGGAATTCTAAAGTTTACAGAAATTTTCAAAGGGGCATTACTCTGCTAACATTTGGTGGACTGTAACCTCCAAATAAAACGCTCTGCTCCACATCATTATAAGTCTAACTATAAATGAAGTTTCAGCTTGATCGGATGTAAACTGTAGGAGGAGTTAACTGGAAATGAAAAGTTTACAGAAATTTTCAAAGGGGCATAACTCTGCAAACATTTGGTGGACTGTAACCCCAAAATAACATGCGCTGCTCCACATCATGATCTAACTATAAACCAAGTTTCAGCTTGATTGGATGTAAACTGTAGGAGGAGTTAGCCAGAAACGAAAAAGTTTACCGACAGACAGACGGAGGGATGGACTGACGGATACCATACCCCATAACTTACGAGGGTGAGTCAATAAGTAACCAGCCTAACTTATTTCGGGTTGAGATCCACCTCTTCTTTTTGATGTAATTGCCCTCTAGTGTGATGCACTTAGACCAACGGTGTTCAAGTGCCATCAGCCCAGAACTGAAAAAGTCAGGGTCCTTTCCATTGACCCACTCCTCAACTGCCGTCACGACTTCTTCATCAGACCAACAAGAACTCCGCCAAGCGGGGCATTATACGCCCGTGGCAAGTAAAAAGATGTAGCACAAAAACTGGCACCTGTATAATTCAGTGCTCTGGATATAAACTGTAAGTGGAATTACAAAAAAAAAATTAAAAAAATTTCATTGGGGCATATCTCTGCTGATATTTGGTGAACTGTAACCTAAGCAAGCAAGCTGGCCCAGGAATTAAGGAAGAAGTGACTTCTCCCTCCTGGGAAAATAGGGAGAAGTTTGCTGCTTCTAGGGAGAAGTGCTTTCTGACGGAGGACACACCACAGAAGCATGACTATATTATAAGCTCATATGAGCCTTTGGCTGATTTGTTTTTCCTATACTTCAATATTGGACCAAACAATAACAAAACAAAAACAAGAGGCCCACGGGCCACAACTCGCTCACCTGAGTGAAACCGCCACTGCAGATATGCAGATGGCATGCAACATTTTTCCAATATTCTTATGACAAGGCAATGGCTTAAACAGTTTTTGAAATATCTTGCTTACAAGGTTAAAATGCTGAAATTTTCTAAACGTTACAAGTAAAATAAGTCACCCCCAATGCCTCCTACCAACTTTTGAGTCAACTGGCATTTCGGTGCAGTAGAAGAAGCAAAAAATAGATTTTCAAGATGGCTGCCATCTTGGATTTCCGATCGGAATGATTATAGCTATTTTCTGATCTACAAGTCACCCTGATGCTTCCTACTAAGTTTCAAGTCAATTGACTTTTAGTTTTAAGAGAAGAAGCGAAAAATAGATTTTCAAGATGGCTGTCATGGAGGCCATCTTGGATTTCTAATTGGCACGATTTGAGCTATTTTTTATGTACAAATCATCCCGATGCTTCCTAGCAAGTTTGGAGTCAATTGGCCTTTCGGTTCAGGAGAAGAAGCGAAAAATAGCTTTTCAAGATGGCTGCCATGGTGGCCATCTTGGATTTCTAATCAGCACAATTTTAGCTATTTTTGATTTATAAGTCACCCCAATGCTTCCTAACCAGTTTGGAGTCAACTGGCTTTTGGGTTTCGGAGTAGAAGCGAAAAATAGATTTTCAAGATGGCTGCCATGGTGGCCATCTTGGAATTTGGACCGACACGATTTTAGCTATATTTGATCTACAAGTCACCCTAATGCTTCCTAGCAAGTTTGGAGTCAATTGGCCTTTCGGTTCAGGAGAAGAAGCGAAAAAGATTTTCAAGATGGCGGCCATGGCGGCCATCTTGGATTTCCGATCGGAACGATTTTAGCTATTTTTTTTATCTACATTTCACCCTGATGCTTCCTACCAAGTATCGAGTCAATTGGCCCTGGGGTGTAGGAAGAGTAGGCCTTTAAAGCAATTGTTCACGCCGCATGACCCATGATGGACGACGGACATTGACTGACCACAATAGCTCACCATGCGCACTTCATGCTCAGGTGAGCTAAAAATCTGAGCAAATTTGGCTCAGTGGCTTCAGAGAAGTCGTCAAATTCTCAACAATTTTCCCATATAAATGTTATGGGGCTCATACAAATGCATGGGGAAGCAAACTTGACCTTGCCGTAAAAAGGTCAAATGTCAACGTACGATAATCTTTTCAGCAATTTTGGTAGATCTCCTGTCCCTGATGATTTGTGCACAGATTTAGCCCCAAGGCATCCTCAGTTCTGAAGAAGAAAATTTTTAAAGGGTCTTACCTTATATGGGCATGGTGGCCATCTTGGTCGACCTACCGCGACCATTTTAGCAATCTTTCGTTCCCCTGACTTTAGGAGGCACAATATGAAATGTGAGCAAATTTGGCTCAGTGGCTTCAGAGAAGAAGAAATTTAAAATTCTCAACAATTTTCCTATTCAAATGTATGGGGCTCATACAAATGCAAAGGGAAGCAAACTTGATCCTGCCGTAAAAAGGTCAAATGTCAACGTACGACAATTCTTTTGGCAACTTTGGTAGACCTCTCCTTCCCGATGATTTGTGCAAAGATTCAGCCCCAAGGCATTCTCGGTTCTGGAGAAGAAGATTTTTAAAGGTTTTTACCATATATGGGCATGGCGGCCATCATGGTCAACGGACCGCGACAATTTTAGCAATCTTTTGTTTCCCCACACTAAGGTGGCTCCATATGAAATTTGAACAAAATTAGCTCAGAGGCTTCAGAGGATAAGTCGTTTGAAACTCTTAACAATTTTCCCATTCAAATGTATAGAGCTCATACAAATGCATAGGGAAGCGAACTTGACCTTGCCGTAAAAAGGTCAAACGTCAACGTACGACAATTCTTTTAGCACCTTTGGTTGACCTCTCATCCCCGATGATTCATGCAAAGATTCAGCCCCAAGGCATCCTCGGTTATGGAGAAGAAGATTTTTAAAGGTTTTTACCATATGTGGACATGGCGGCCATCTTGGTCAACGGACCATGAAAATTTTAGCAATCTTTCGTTCCCCTACCCTAAGGTGGCTCCATATGAAATTTGAACAAAATTAGCTCAGAGGCTTCAGAGGAGAAGTCGTTTGAAACTCTTAACAATTTTCCCATTCAAATGTATAGAGCTCATACAAATGCATAGGGAAGCGAACTTGACCTTGCCGTAAAAAGGTCAAACGTCAACGTACGACAATTCTTTTAGCAACTTTGGTTGACCTCTTGTCCCCGATGATTCGTGCAAAGATTCAGCCCCAAGGCATCCTCGGTTATGGAGAAGAAGATTTTTAAAAGTTTTTATCATATATGGGCATGGCGGCCATCTTGGTCAACGGACCGCGACAATTTTAGCAATCTTTTGTTTCCCCACCCTAAGGTGGCTCCATATGAAATTTGAACAAAATTAGCTCAGAGGCTTCTGAGGAGAAGTCGTTTGAAACTCTTAACAATTTTCCCATTCAAATGTATAGAGCTCATATAAATGCATAGGGAAGCGAACTTGACCTTGCCGTTAAAAGGTCAAACGTCAACGTACGACAATTCTTTTAGCAACTTTGGTTGACCTCCCGTCCCCAATGATTCATGCAAAGATTCAGCCCCAAGGCATCCTCGGTTATGGAGAAGAAGATTTTTAAAGGTTTTTACCATATATGGGCATGGCGGCCATCTTAGTCGACGGACCGCGACCATTTTAGCAATCTTTCGTTCCCCCACCCTAAGGAGGCTCCATATGAAATTTGAGCAAAATTGGCTCAGCGGCTTCAGAGGAGAAGTCGTTTGAAAATGTTAACGGACGGACGGACGGACGGACGGACGCACGGACGGACGGACGGACGGACGGACGGACGACGGACGAAAAGTGATCACAATAGCTCATCCTGAGCAGAGCTCAGGTGAGCTAATAAACAACCAAAAAAAAAAAATGCTGCAGGAAATTTTTTTGTAAACCTTTAACTAACTTGTTTAATACTGATTTTATTTTTGTTCTTCAAGCGAGCCAAATCAGAAGAGTATTAAAAAAAAAAAAAAAAAAAAAGATTTAAAAATGGCAACTTTTCCTTGCAAATCTAATAAAAGAAGAAAAAAAAATCAATATCTTGCCCATATGACCAAAACTTTAGATATTTGCAAAAAATATATACCTATTATAAAATAAAATTTGCACACTATTACCTCTAAACAATATGCTGCGAAAAATTTACAAAAACGTTCAAAGGGGCATAAATCTGCAAATATTTGGTGCACTGTAACCTCGAAATAATATGTGCTGCTCCACATCATCGTGTAACTATTCATGAAGTTTCAGCTTGATCAGATGATTATAGAAGGAATTAGCCGGAAACAAAAAATTAATAGAAATTAATAGAAATTTTCAATGGGGCTTTACTCTGCAAATATTTGGTGGACTGTAACCTTGAAACAATATGCGCTACTCCACATCATGGTCTAACTACAAATAAAATTTCAGCTTGATAGGATGTAAACTGTAGGAGGATTTAGCCAGATACGAAAAGTTTACTGAAATTTTCAAAGGGGCATAACTCTGCTAATATTTGGTGGACTGTAACCGCAAAACAATATGTGCTGCACCACATCATGGGCTAACTGTACATGAAGTTTCAGCATGATTGGATGTAAACTGTAAGAGGATTTAGCCAGAAACAAAAAATTAATAGAAATCTTCAAAGGGGTATAACTCTGCTAGTATTTGGTGGACTGTAACCTTGAAACAATATGCGCTGCTCCACAACATGGTCTAACTACAAATCAAGTTTCAGCTTGATTGGATGTAAACTGTAGGAGGAGTTAGCCGAAAACGAAAAGTCAACTGAAATTTTCAAAGGGGCATAACTCTGCTAATATTTGGTGGACTGTAACCTCGAAACAATATGCGCTGCTCCACATCATGGTCTAACTATATATGAAGTTTCCGCTTGATTGGCTGTAAAATGTAGGAGGAGTTAACCGGAAATGAAAAGTTTACAGAAATTTTCTAAGGAGCATAACCCGGCAAACATTTGGTGGACTGTAACCCGAAACAATATGCGCTGCACCACATCATGGTCTAACCATATACCAAGTTTCAGCTTGATCGGATGTAAACTGTAGGAGGAGTTAACCAGAAACGAAAAAGTTTATGGACGGACGGATGCCATACCCAGTAACATAATACGTCCCATTTTTCAAACGGGCGTATTGATTGATCGATTGTGTTGGGGTTTAATGACACGTCAACCCTTGTGGGTCATTTTGTGTCGTCTCCCAGAGAAAGGGAGAAAAGAGAGAAGAGATAGTAGAAGAGATTAAAGAGAGGGACAGGGAAGAAAGAGGAATAGGAATGAAAGTGAAGAAACAGAAGAAATAAAAACATTCCCCCTCTACCCTTACCTGATACAAGGATAGCAGGCCTTGCCCAACTGTAAGCCGATATCAGTTGGACGCTCCAGTATAAAAATGAAGTTATTATAATTCTCTTGGGTAAAAAGTCCAACATAATAATGCCTTTTGCGTCCCAAAATACTGTGGCCTTCACCTTGCCAGCAGATAGTTGCGTCTTGAATTTCTTTGGCCATGGGGACCCAGGCCCTACCCACTGACGACTCTTGAGCTTTATTCTCTGGCTCATAATAATGAACCCAAGTCTCATCTACAGTCACCAGATGCAAAAGAAAATCATCTTTTGACCTAAAACACTTCAACAAGGTGCTGCATACTGATGCTCTGGTTGCCATTTGCTCATCACTAAGGGATTTGGGGACGCAACGGGCTGTTAGCTTGCGCATACCTAAACGATCATGTAAGATTGTTGAAATGCTACCATGTGAAATGCCTAATGCCTGTGCTATTTCTTCCACCTGAATTTAGCCTATCAGAGTATACCAGATCCCGAACTTTCTTACACATTTCTTCGTCGGTGGCATCCAGTGGGCGTCCAGACCTGGCTTCATCTTCTAAAGATGTTCTACTGCGTTTGAAATCCCCTACCCTGAATTTAACCTGAGCATAAGATGGTGCAGAAGACCCATAACATCGGCTAACACACCGTGTATTTCCTTGCCAGTTTTACTTTTTAAATACAAGTACCGAATTACAGCACGGTACTCAACTTTAGATGAAAAGCATCACTAGCCATGTTTGACATTCAATATCTTATTAAAGAATGACTCGATACGTGTGCAATTTTGTACCCATGTATAAAACATATATTGAAACAAAGCATGAAAATCGTGACCGTCTCGGTCCATCGGAAATGAGATAGCCTGGTTATTTATTGACATACCCTCGTAATACGTGCCATTTTTCAAACTGGCATATAAAAATGTCAGAACTGAACCAGTTCAAAGCAAACATGGGGTCATGTCAAGCGCCGTCATTATTTCACCAGAAACTGACAACTGCCCTTCTTATATCAGTGGAAGGGAGAGAATGACCATTTCCACAGTATTTGTTTTCAATTAACTTTATTAATAATCAGCAGATAAAACTTATGTAATTTACTGCAATATCAATATTACTCCAAACGGCACATTTGACCCTTTCTAATGTCTCTAGTAGGCTATAACTTATTGGAATCTCAGTGTTACTCTGTTGGATACATGTATGAACAACTATTTTTTTCAAAATTTATAAGTGACTTACTGTAATTTCAATATTACTTTGTCCAATATTTGCATTATCTACAGCTGTATTTTCACCCTGTTCTAGTTTGAAACTGGCTTCTGTACCCTGTGAAATTTAAAGAAAACAGATTACTTCTATGTGCTGCTTGTGGAGGACAGTGGTAGATGTTTCAACTTTTGAATCCTGAGTTTCTGAAATAGATTTTCCATCACTGTATTTGGACACAGCTGTTGCTGCCAAATTGGCAACAGTTGTAATTCAAGAACAGAATTGCAAATAATGTAGATCCAGATGAGATGGCTCATTATGAGCTATCACATCTGGGTCTACACTGTTTGTAAAAGTATCTGTCTTCATCTACGGGCATTCACCCCTCTCTTGGCAAATTCAGCAGATAATAAATTGATAATATATTTCCAAGAAAATTGGCTTTGACATTTAATGAAAACTGTTTCCAAACAAAATTGTCTCAATATATTGTCTGTATTTACATGAAATTGCAAAGCCTATTTTCTGGAAAAAAAAAAATATATATCAAAATGTCTTCTGTTGAAATTGTAGAGTTATCAACATATAGGACTACAGGAAAGTATCCTTTTAGTAAACATAAACCAAAATTAAATACAGCAGAGGAAACTGTGGTAATTAAAATCATTGACTATAATGCAAAAAACTTCAATATTCACAAAAATTATGTTGCCCTGAAAATGTAATATTTCTGTAAAGGTAAAAATGGTGATGCCAAGGAAAGGTCACACTCACAGAACACAGCCTTTCCAATGTCCCAGATAAAGTTTGGACAAGGTAAAATGACATCACAAAAATGGCACTTCATTGAGTTCACTACATTACTTTTGTATATCTTTATTATGATTTGTTATATTTACATAAATTTCTCAAAAAAGCTAAAATATGTATATAAATTCTACTGCAACATAAGAGGCATCACTAAATAGCTGTTTATTTGCATGAATAGAATCCATTGAGATGCTTGTTTGTATGCATGAATGCTAACAGTGAGTAAGAATGAAATTCACTCATATGATGAGTTTTTTTTCCATTATACCCACAAACATGCCACAAGCTATGACTAAAATCTGTGAGCTACTGCAAAATTTTAAGGGAGATTTGACAAAATTCCCTGAGATTTTCTTAAACATTACTTTGGAGCTCTCCCAATATAGTCTAAAGCCTTATTTTTCATGTAAGAAGCTAGTGAAAACCATAACAGTGTGTGATTAATGTTTATTTCTTCATAAAATCTGTACTAAAATGGTCTGAAAATTCTGTGAGATTTGAATTTTTTATGGGAAATGCCTTCCAAATGGGCCAAATTCTGTGAGATTTTATCTCACAGTATGAGATATAGCATGTATGTACCCAGGTTTATTCAAGTTCTTATTCCACTGTACCCAGGTTTATTCTCTCATATGATGAGTTCATATTTCATTGTACCCAGGTTTATTCACTCATATTATGAGTTCTTATTCAATTGTACCCAGGTTTATTCACTCAAATTATGGATTCTTATTCCATTGTACCATATTCATTCACTCACATTATGAGTTCTTATTCTATTGTACCCAGGTTTATTCACTCATAAGTTCTTATTCCATTGTACCCAAGTTTATTCATTCATATTATGATTTCTTATTCCACTGTACTTAGGTTTATTATCTCACATTACATGTTCTTTTCTTTGTACCCCAGCTCATTCACTAACATTATGAGCTCTTATTCAACTGTACCCAAGTTTATTCACTCACATTATGAGTTCTTATTCCATTTATTCACTAACACTATAAGTTCTTATTCCACTTTACCATGTTTATTCACTCACTACAAGTTCTTATTCCATTCACTCACATTATGAGTCACTGTCTCAGGTTTATTCACTCACAATACAAGCTCTAATTCCATTGTACCATGTTTATTCACTCACATTTGAGCTCTTATCCAGGTTTATTCACTTACATTATGATTTCTTATTCCATTGTACCAAGGTTCATTCACTCACAATATGAGTTCTTCCAATGTACCCAGGTTTATTCACTCACATAATGAGTTCTTATTCCATTGTACTCAGGTTTATTCACTCACATTTTGTGTTCTTATTCTATTGTACCCAGGTTCATTCACTCACATGATGAGTTCTTATCCTTTTGTACCCAAGTTTATTCACTCACATACCTGAGATTGTAAAGACTTAGTATATTGCTATCTAGCAGCAGGTCATACAATCACTGTGAATTATTCAAAAATAATTCCTGATTTTAGAATCCGAAATATAATTTCTAAAGGACTGAAATTCGTACCAATTTCCTTCTAATATTGATTTCAATAAATGTAGGGAAGAAATTGCTGCTGCCTTAAAGGAATTTGGTAAATAATGCTGTAAGTGAGAGTATGTTAACATACAGCCCATTAAGACCTCCTAAACCAATGACATCTATATATGTCACCTTAAATGAGGTTTTCAAGAATTTCACGAGAAGTATGATTTGGCTCTGGCAGACAAGGCAGCATTGTTTGATGGATTACATTAATTCTCTTTAGAACTTAGTGGTACAAAGGCCTATGAGCTACAATCCTTGATTGAAGAGAGGTCTGTTGTTAATAATCATACCTAGCATTCTGCCACCGAGTTTTAAGTCAGTTTTAAAGAAGGTCAATATAAGCTTCCTATGTTATATTGGTTGCCTAAACTTCACAAAAGACCACACAAAGCAAGGTTTATTGCAAATTCAAGCTCTTGTTCTACTACTGAACTTTCTAAATTGTTGATTTCTTGACTTACTTCCATCAAGCAGCATGTGATTAAATATTGTGACAAAATCTATGAAAGATCAAGTAAGAATCTGTTTTGGTCCATTAAAAATTTGAATGAGTTTTGAATATACTAAAATCCAGAAGTTTCTGTGCATGAAGTCTGTCTACATATGATTTGTCTATGCTTTACACTAAACTCCCTCATAATCTTATAACATGAAAGCTTGAATAAACTTGGTAGAGGGTCACCAAAGGAACATTCCTGCCAAGTTATATTGAAATCTGTTCAGTGGTTTCTGACAAGAAGATTTTTAAAGTTTTCTATTTAGATATATAGGGAAAAAACATAATGATTTAAATGCATGCATATTTCATAGGGAAGGTTCCCTCTATTTTGCATGTTGCAGAAGAAATGTATTTTTCACTTCCAAAATGCACAGAAATTATACTTTATGGTCATGTCAGAAAGTGAGTGAAACTCTAACCATTCTAAATGACAATATTTATATAAGATTCGGTACTAAGGTATTTAGACGAATTATAGGTATTCTGATGGGTCAAACTGCCCACGGCTTGTGGCTGATTTCTGATAGTTCTGTTCAGAAAGAGACCTCATGGTGTCTCTTTTCTGAAGAAAAGCAATCTGAAGTTACTGAAGATTTTGAATCTAGATATTTGGACAATTTATTATATAGTGACAATAACAACTTCAATGGTTTAATCAGTCAAATTTATCCTTCAGAGCTTCAATTATATAAATCAAATTCTTCTGAAACTGAATCCCCATTTTTGAATTCGCATTTGTCTATTTTAGATAGGTTTATTTCATGCAAAATTTATGATAATCACATTGATTTTGATTTTGAGATTGTCAATTTTCCTTACTTGGATGGGGATGTTCCTCATGAGCATCCTACAGTGTTTATATATTGCAACTAATCTGGTTCCCAAAGTGTCTAGTCATGTTACTGACTTCAACACTCGAAATAAATTATTAGATGCTAAATCAGAGTTATCAGTACCACAAACTCTGCAAAGACTTTTCTAAATTTTATAGATGTTATTTCGATTTAGTTTCAAAATTCAGTGTTGGACTTAAATCTCTTCTGCAACAAGGCTTATCGAAACTTAAATTTTATGGTGATTTAGTATATAAATTCAGAAAAATATATGCTTGCAATGACTTTAGCACTGAATTTCGTAAAATCGTTCTTCAATACATAAAGATTGGGTGCAACATAAATGTAATATGACATGTGTATGGAAGTTAAACCAATCATGGTTGCATGCCGGCAGGGCAGGCCTCAGACTCTATGACAGCTCTGGCCTAAAGTATGTTGGTTGGTGCCCAATGCTCTGACTCTGGTTGGGCCCACTGGAGTCCTAATGTTGGTTTTCTTTTGCTTCAGCAATTCAGTTATTTCTTGCTCTTGAGTTCTCATTGTTGTTTCATCTCTGTATTTGTTTGTTTTTTATGTTCTCCGAGATGTTGCACTGATGAGTTAGGAACCTTTCAAGCAGATTGAACAAATGTCTTGTGTACACAACAGCAGCACTAAGGGCAAGGGTTGTGGCCATGTAAAATAAATTTAATCCCCCAGTAAATTTTTTACTGACCGTTCCAAGGTGGTGCTTCTGCTGTGGTTTACTAATTCTGTCATTGTTTGTCTTTACATGTATGTCCTGGTGAAATTACTATTCTGGATAGCTGTTTAGCCAATTTTTAGGAAAGAAACTGTCCTTTTGGCTTTCTGCTTGTTGTGTTTTGATTGTGGTGCCATTGCTTTAAATGTGTCCTTCTTTCATTTTGGTGTCTTGGATGGAAGATGTTAGGTAATTGTATCTATTCCTGATCATTGCCTTCTTTTCTTTCTTTCATTCATATCATAATTCCACTGTACCCAGGTTCATTCACTCACATTATGAGCTCTTATACCATTGTACCAGGTTTATTCACTCATAAGTTTTTATTCCATTGTACCCTGGTTCATTCAATCACAATATTAGTTTTTATTCCATCATACCCAGGTTTATTCACTCATGAGTGATATTGCAAGAACAATTATCTCCTGGCATAATGACAAATAAAATCCCCACAATGACAAATAAAATCCCCAGAATCAGGTTTATTTTAAGTGGAAAATATAGCAGATATTGAGCATAGACCATATCCCTGGCCACAGCTATCAGAGGTATGGTGAACTAATTCTGTATATGCAAATTTCCCTTACTATTGCATAGAAGAGAAGGGCAAAAGGGAAAAAAATCTTAGCTTCCTGGTTTTCTCTTTACACAACATACTTCACCACTGTCAGGGTTTATACAAAATTTGAAGACTCTGGCTCTAATAGCAAGTGGAAAATCGGACTGACTTTTTTGAGAAAGAAAGAAAAATGGACAAATAAAGGGAATGATAAGCATGAGGATGCTGATTCTGTCTTACACAATACAAGTAGTTGCACCCAATGTGTGTACCAAATTTCAAATCCTAGGCACAGTAGTTCCTGAGAAATCTTAGACATGGAGTGAGAGATGGAAAAAAGAAAAAAAGAAGGCAAAATAAATTTCAGCATCTTTGTTTTCTTTTACAAAATATACTTCAACTCTCAGTAGGTGTATTACTTAATTTGAAAACTTTGACCCTCACAGAAGCTGAGAACTCTGTGACTAAACATTTTAATGGAGAAAAAGAAAAACAAGAGGACCATGATGGTCCTATATTGCTCACCTGACCAAACAGATTTGCATATTTACTGTTGAAGTTTCAGCCAAGTTCACTGCTCTAGGATTTTTGTATAAACTTTATAGCACTAACCACCCCCACCCCCTCCACCACACACCCAGCCATGTTTTTTTTACAAATCTTGACGACTTGAACTGAATCTTAAAAGAGGGTCACCAAAGGAACATTTCTGCCAAGTTACATTGAAATTGGTCCAGTGGTTTAAAAAGTTTTATATAGCTATAAAGCCCTACGCCCTAACGGCCATGTTTTTTGACGAATCATGAAAGCTTGAATAAACTTGGTAGAGGGTCACCAAAGGAACATTCCTGCCAAGTTATATTGAAATCTGTTCAGTGGTTTCTGACAAGAAGATTTTTAAAGTTTTCTATTTAGATATATAGGGAAAATAAGCCCCTCCCCATGGCAGCCATGTTTTTTGACGAATCATGACTGCTTGTACAATCTTGATAGAGGTTCACCAAAGCAACATTCCAGCCAAGTAATATTGAAATCTGTCATGGGGTATGTGACAATAAGAATTTTAAAATTTTCTATGCAGATATAGACGAAAAATAAGCCCTGCCCCCTGGGGGCCATGGTTTTTGACATATCATGAAGGCTTGAACAATCTTGGTAGAAGGTCACCAAAGCAACATTCCTGCCAAGTTACATTGAACTTGGTCCAACTGTTTCTTACGAGAAGATTTTTAAAGTTTTCTATATAGATATATAGGGAAAATAAGCCCCGCCCCCTTGCGGTCATGTTTTTTGATGAATCATGACAGCTTGAACAATCTTTGTAGAGGGTCACCAAAGAAACATTTCTGCCAAGTTGTATTGAAATCGGTCCATTGGTTTCTGAAAAGAAGATTTTTAAAGTTTTATATATAGATATATAGGGAAAATAAGCCCTGCCCCCGGCAGCCATGTTTTTTGACGAATCATGATTACTTGAACAATCTTAGTGGAGGGTCACCAAGGAAACATTTCTGCAAAGTTATAATGAAATCAGTTCAGTGGTTTCTGACAAGAAGAGTTTTAAAGTTTTCTATAGATATATAAGGAAAATAAGCCCGGACTCCTGGTGGCCATGTTTTTTGACGAATCATGAGGGCTTGAACAATCTTGATAGAGGGTTACATAAGAAACATTCCTGCAATGTTACATTGAAATCGGTCAAGTGGTTTCTGAAAAGACTATTAAAATTTTCTATATAGATATATAGGAAAATAAGCCCCGCCCACTAGCGGCCATGTTTTTTGACAAATCATAACGGTTTGAACAATCTTGGTAAAGGGTCACCAAGGAAACATTTCTGTGAAGTTATATTGAAATCAGTCCTGTGGTTTCTGACGACAAGATTTTCTATATAGATATATATGGAAAATAAGCCCCGCACCCTCTAGCAGCCATGTTTTTCGACAAATCATGACGGCTTGAACAATCTTGATAGAGGGTCACTAAGGAAACATTTCTACCAAGTTATATTGAAATCGGTCCAGTCGTTTATGACATGAAGATTTTTAAATAAAGTTTTCTATACAGATATATATGAAAAATTAACCCCGCCCCCTAGCGGCCATGTTTTTTAACGAATCATGGCGGCTTGAACAATCTTGGTAGAGGATCATCGAAGAAACATTACTGCAAAATTATATTGAAATCCGTTCAGTGCTTTATGACAAGAAGATTTTTAAAGTTTTCTATATAGATATATAAGGAAAATAAGCCCCGCCCCCCTGGCGGCCATGTTTTTTGACAAATCCAAATGGCTTGAACAATCTTGCAACAGGATCACCAAAGGAACATTTCTGCAAAATCATATGGAAATCGGTCCAGTGGTTTCGGACAAGAAGATTTTTGAAGTTTTCTATACAGATATATAGTGAAAATAAGCCCCACCCCCTGGTGGCCATGTTTTTTGACAAATCCAAATGGTTTGAACAATCCTGGTACAGGATCACCAAGGGAACATTTCTGCAAAATTATATGGAAATTGGTCCAGTGGTTTTGGACAAGAAGATCATCACGAAAACATGCCTATATAATTTTGACCCCCTTAAACCCCACTTTTATATAGTAAAACCGGGGTTTACAGGGGTATACATTATTTTTCTTATTTCTGCTCAAAACATAGATTGTGGGTACTCGTTAGAACCACCTCGTCGAGGCGGTTCTAATGAGTACCCACAATCTATGTTTTGAGCAGAAATATTAAAAATTTTAGAATTTTTCATCTGAAAACTTTCATTATTTTGGTGGTAAAATTTTCAGTATATTTGAATAGGCTTGTTCTCGTAATGTTTTTAAACTTTTCTATATAGATATGTAGGGAAAATAAGCCCCGCCCCCTGGTGGCCATGTTTTTTGACGAATCCAAATGGCTTGAACAATCTTGGTAGAGGATCACCAAAGGAACATTTTTGCATAATTATATTGAAATCGGTCCAGTGGTTTGGACAAGAAGATTTTTAAAGTTTTCTATATAGATTATGTAGGGAAAATAAGCCCCGCCCTTGGCGGCCATGTTTTTTTACGAATCCAAATGGCTTGAACAATCTTGCAACAGGATCACCAAAGGAACATTTTTGCAAAATTATATGGAAATTGGTCCAGTGGTTTAGGACAAGAAGATTTTTAAAATTTTCTATATAGATATATAGGGAAAATAAGCCCCGCCCCCTGGCGGCCATGTTTTTTGACGAATCCAAATGGCATGAACAATCTTGGTAGAGCATCACCAAAGGAACATTTTTGCAAAATTATATTGAAATCGGTCCAGTGGTTTCGGACAAGAAGATTTTTAAACTTTTCTATATAGATATATAGGGAAAATAAGCCCCGCCCCCTGGCGGCCATGTTTTTTGACAAATCCAAAGGCTTGAACAATCTTCCTAGAGGATCACCAAAGGAACATTTTTGCAAAATTATATTGAAATCGGTCCAGTGGTTTCGGACAAGAAGATTTTTAAACTTTTCTATATAGATATATTGGGAAAATAAGCCCCGCCCCCTGGCGGCCATGTTTTTTGACGAATCCAAATGGCTTGAACAATCTTGGTAGAGGATAACCAAAGGAACATTTCTGCAAAATTATATTGAAATCGGTCCAGTGGTTTCTGACAAGAAGATTTTTTTAAGTTTTCTACATAGATGTAAAGGGAAAAATAAGCCCCGCCCCCTGACGGCCATGTTTTTTGACGAATCCAAAAGGCTTGAACAATCTTGGTAGAGGATCACCAAAGGACCATTTCTGCAAAATTATATTGAAACTGGTCCAGTGGTTTCTGATGGCCATGTTTTTTGACGAATCCAAATGGCTTTAACAATCTTGGTAGAGGATTACCAAAGGAACATTTCTGCAAAATTATATAAAATCGGTCCAGTGGTTTCTGACAAGAAGATTTTTAAAGTTTTCTATATAGATATATAGGAAAAATAAGCCCCGCCCCCTGGTGGCCATGTTTTTTGACGAATCCAATTGTCTTGAACAATCTTGGTAGAGGATCACCAAAGAAACATTTCTGCAAAATTATATTGAAATCGGTCTAGTGGTTTCTGACAAGAAGATTTTTAAAGTTTTCTATACAGATATATAGGGAAAATAAGCCCCGCCCCCTGACGGCCATGTTTTTTGACGAATCCAAAAGGCTTGAACAATCTTGGTAGAGGATCACCAAAGGACCATTTCTGCAAAATTATATTGAAACTGGTCCAGTGGTTTCTGATGAGAAGATTTTTAAAGTTTTCTATATAGATATATAGGGAAAATAAGCCCCGGCAAAATTAGGATATATTTTGAACAATCTTGGTAGAGGATTTCTGCAAAATTATATTGAAACTGGTCCAGTGGTTTCTGACAAGAAGATTTTTAAAGTTTTCTATATAGATATATAGGGAAAATAAGCCCCGCCCCCTGGCGGCCATGTTTTTTGAAGAATCCAAATGTCTTGAACAGTCTTGGTAGAGGATCACCAAAGGAACATTTCTGCAAAATTGTATTGAAATCGGTCCAGTGGTTTCTGACGAGAAGATTTTTTGAGTTTTTAGTTAAAAAATCTATTTTTAGCTCCTGTGACCTAGATATGCAATGGACCGGAACCATTTGAACAACTTTGAAAGAGGATCAACCAAGGATCATTTCTGTGAAATTTGGTCAAAATCCAATCAATGGTTTAGGAGGAGATGTTGTTTAAAGATTGTGAACGGACGGACGGACGACAACGACGACGAGGACGGATGGTGAGTGATCACAATACCTCACCTTGAACCTTCGGCTCAGGTGAGCTAAAAAGTACAAATACCGAGAATGATAAGCATAAGCATGCTGAATCTCTCTTATATGATACAACAACTCACATCCAATGTTTGTAAAAAAATTCCAAATCCTAGGTGCAGTAGTTTCTGAGAAATCTTTGCCAAAATATTTTATCAGAGGAAAAGAAAAATGGATGAATACAGGAAATGATAAGCATGAGGATGCTGTTTCTGTCTTACAGGATACAAGTAGTGGTACCCAATGTTTGTACCAAATTTCAAAATCTTAGGTGCAGTAGTTCCTGAGAAACCTTTAATGCAAATTTCCCTATGCTGACAAATCTGTGAGGAATAATCTTATTGGAGAAAAAGAAAAATGGACAAAAAAGTGAATTCTAAGCATGAGGATGCTGATTCTCTCTTACACCATACAACAAGACATAGCCAATGTTTGTACAAAATTTCAAAATCCTAGGTGCAGTAGTTCCTGCAAAATATCTGATGAAAAATTTTATTGGCCAGAAAGAAAATATGACAAATAAAGGGAAAATAAGCATGAGGATGCTGATCCTGTCTTACATGATATAACAAGTCATAGCTAATGTTTGTACCAAATTTCAAAATCCTAGGTTCAGTAGTTCCAGAGAAATCTTTGATGAAAAAAAAAGTTAACATACACACACACACACACACAAACACACACACACACACACACATGCACACCAACAGAAGCAAACATTGTTACGGAAAAAACGAAAACTATATATCCCCTTATACTTCATAGAAAACTATATATCCCCTTCATAGAAAACTATATATCCCCTTATACTTCATAGAAAACTATATACCCCCTTATACTTTGTATGCAGAGGGTGTCATGACACACTTTGAAGGGCGGCAACTCTGTCAAATTTGTTTGTGCCTCTCTTCTGAAAGGGGTCTGCTTTAAAAGGAATGAATTGGCTCCCTGTCCAAAAGCAAATTCTTTTCTTTTAGAATAGTCCCCTTTTCAGAAGGGGCTTTCTGTGGGACAAAGCAAACAGTGTCACAGAAATTATTTCCCTTGTAAAAATGGCAGAAAATCTATCAGAGAGTATCCCATCCCCTTAAGTATGACTGCAGCCTTGTCAACAGAATGATATTTATTTCTTATCCCTGTAAAAACGCAATAGCAAGTGATGAAATGAGAATAATCTTAAAATATTTCTGAATATTGTTTTAATTTAATGTTACATTGTCTTACCTCCAGCATCACATGAATTGGATAAGGCAGCAGATTGTGTAGAAACACTGTTGGATGTAGATGAAATGTTGTTGTTTTAGCTGACAAGGTATCCCCTGCTTCATAATATATGTCTTCAATATCAGCCTGTACCTGTAACAAACAAAAATGACATAGGGACTTAAATATTTGAACCCTGTCACAGCATTTCCTAAATATTACATGTCTGCCCAGTGAAGATTCAGATCAGCCTGCACATCCATGTATTTGTAGGGCAATCTGTGGCTAGACAAGGATCTAAAGCTTCTTCAGGTGGACACCAAAATGCTGTGTCCCTGCACATTTTCAAAAGAAAACAGAAATTTAAATACAAGCAGATGGAAACCAAACAAAAACATTTTTATATTTCCCTTTTGTATATCACTTAATCACATCACCAGTCAATAAAGTAAATGAATCACAAGAACTGAACACAGCATACTACAGCATAAGATAACAAAATAAACAAGCAGACAAGTAAAAAAAACAAAACAACAACAACAACAACAACAAAAAAAAAAACATATTTGCTTGATGCCACTGCCCAAATGGTTTATCAGTATGTATGTTTACTATAAATAGTTGATTACTGACTTTACACTAATACTAGATTGAAAAGACATTAATTCTTTGGATTTTTGACAGGGGACATGGATCATATTCCATGCCTAAGAATCATGTTCACCTAAGGCCAATTTCTCTTTCAATTTCAAAAATCCAATGTTGAATTTGTTACATTTCAAAGCATCTATTGAGAGTTTTCATAAGCTATTTACCAAAATGTTACTAATTGCTGAACCCCGAGATGAATCAAAACCACTTTTATGAGGACTTGGAAGTGGTTCATTTTCTGTTGATGCATAAATGAACATACAAGACTTATTTAAGTTCAAATAAATTGAAATAAAAGACTAGACAAGATTTTTCTTCTCTGGTTGTTCACTGATGCAATGCACAAATAAAAATGACGGCCATCAAAGTTTTAAGAGGTGACATGTGTATGGCTTGTTATCCAACGAAATTCCTCAAAATGTTTTTGCAGGATAACAATATGTAACAACTGGGATCCACTGGATAACAGAAACTTTAACATCAACTCACTGCCTACTACTGCTCAGCTTTGACAACTTACATTAAAGTAAAAAGATGCGTGTCCTTTCTTTGCTGTACAACTAAGTTGTTTCACTCCCAGGTTTTCTGCACCTTTCCAGCTGACTTCTTCACTCATGCCAATACACCTGATTAATATATAATACTATTATTTCTAGTGTAACTACTGTATAACAGTTAGCAGAAAAGATGGCTATGACATCATCACAAATTGTACAGGTAACCTCACAGGTACAGAGTAAACAGGCATACACAGAAAATGAAGAGAAATAAGGCTTCAAAGACGAATAATGTGGATGAAAAGCTAATTTCTTTGCAGCAAAAAAAACCACACACACACAAAACAATGACTAAATTATGAGTGGTTAGAAGGATTAAAAAATAAAAAATAAAACTGCAAGCCATGCACCATGCCCCGCCACAGCGACATAATCCCTATGCACTTCTGTAGTATAAGGGTTGAAAACAATCTAAGTTAAACATGAAGAGAAGCAATAAACAGTTATTTCATAACTCTTAAAAAAAAAAAAAAAAAAAAAAAAAAAACACAAAAAAGTCTAAGTTAAAAAAGCAATAAAAAGTGATAAAAAATAATTTCAAGATTCTAAAAAAACAATATGCATATCTTCAGACCATCCTAAAAGTGTGTGTAAAGTTTCAAAAGGATCGGCCTGAAAATGTAGGAGGAGTTGCGTGTACAAGGTACATACTCCCTATACATTTCTGTAAAGTTTGAAAAGGATTGGCCTAAAACTGTTAGAGGAGTTGCGGGCAGAAGGTACATACTCCCTATACATTTCTGTAGTATTAGGGCTCGAAAAAAGTCTAAGTTAAAAATGCAAAAAATGTGATAAAAAATAATTTCCGAAAAAACAATATGCATATCTTCAGACCATCCTAAAAGCGCCTGTAAAGTTTGAAAAGGATTGGCCTAAAACTGTAGGAGAAGTTGCGGGCAGAAGAATGGTGGGGGCGCTGACGGACGGACGGACGAACGGATGGACGGACACTCGAAATTTCAGAGGGTATAACATAATACCCCGCCACGTTTTTTCTGTGGAAGGTGTGAAAAAGAGAATAGCACATTATCTATAGGTTAAGTATTACTCGTTAAAATATGTTTTACTTTTAAAAAACTTCATTTTAAAAAACAAACCATAATACATTAACCTATAGATAATGTGCTAGAATTTGCAGAATAGGACGGAGGTGCTCTCCTAATTCTAACACCAATAATATCTCACCACTTCTGGTTAAAGACTCAGGAAACTCTAAGGAATCAGATACATTCTAATTCTATATTTAATAGAAAGAATGATCTAGATTCACAAAATAGCATATCTTTAAGGTGTTATGATCTAACAACCTTATATATAACAGTAGACTCTTGAGGAAGCCAGTTCTTAAGTCTCAGAGACCTAACATTGCCCCACCCCCTTTTTTTTCTTTTTGGGAAACAACAATTGGCTTCAAAAAGAAAAAGGAGTCATTGAGACATAACATAAATATTCCATCCCAAAGTAAGCTAGGAATATAGAGATAATATTTTCAAAACAAAATTTGTAAAACAAAAAGCCAAGACCATACACTGTAAGTAGTCTATCTAGGGTCTTGAATAAATAAGGAAAAGTCTACTCGGTGGAGTTTCCTATAGATAACTGACATATGTAGATATTTTGGATAAAATTCTAGATATGTGAAGCTATCTAATTGTAATAGTCTAAGCTATTAGAATTATAAACTAATTAGATTCTGTTAATTGGAGCGATAGGACAGTTTCCGATGAACAGACATAGACTTAAAATAACCATAATGTTGTATAATTATTCCCCTTTGATCAAATTAAAGAAGGGGAGATAATAAAAGTAGATGGAGTTAACTTAACTATAACTCAGTTATCCATCAGAAGAAAAAGGTATAGACAAACATAATGGTTAAAACTATTGCTAGACTACATTGTGTAATTGTATTACGAATTTTTAGTCAAGCAATAAAATAATACAGAGTTTGCATAAAACTGCTGGGAAGAAAAAACAACCTAAACCATTGATAATTAGTTTTGTCATAGACATATAAAAGCATTTGATGTCCTGACAAAATAATAAAGAAGAAACTGTCAACATCATAACTTAGAGTTTGACAGACAATGAGAGAGATAAGAATAAGGCTGATCGCAGCTAACTGTAAGACGGTCATAGTTTGGCTAAATCTTACCGTATTGATAAGATTAAGCAATAATAAATAAGCTGGATAGAATCTTTCTATACCAGAAGATTGCCATGAAAAGTACTCCTGAGTAAATAATCATGGAAATCAGGGAATGTTAAAAAGTCCACTTTGTAATGACGAATCAAAATGTTCATAAAAAGAGAAGGACAGAGAAAAAGTAATAGTGTGATAATCTCTGAAGAAAGATTATACAATAGTACTGATTAATAATCTCTAAAACACTTAATTTATAAGTTAAGAGATAGTATTACTATTCTATTTGCATATTTTCTATACGTAAGAAATATATGAATACTAAATTAAAATTATACTACGGAACAAATTCCTGCTATAAATAAAAGGTTAAGCATAACTATTTATTAAGCAAGGAATTATTAAACATATAACTCGCTATAAAATTACTGCCCACAATTTTATAGTCAAATATTCAATCAAATTTTTAGAATTGAATATTAATAGAATAAAATCTATGTCTGCATAATTGGTAATTCCTGAAATATCAAATTACTTACTCGCAAATGAATTCAGGAAGAAAATATATATACATATATATACATATATATATATATATACATATACATATATATATATATATATATATATATATATATATATATATATATACTCTCGAGATCTATGCGTAAACCATAGAGAGTAATAAAATAATATTATTACCACGATCCCTGACAGAAGGGTAAAAACATGTATAAATATGAAAGAGATAATAATTAATTTAACGTCATATGGTTTAAGATAAAATTTGTTTAATCTTTAACCAATATGCAGCAACAGTGACTCGATATTCTGTATTCGTACGTAGAAAAAGAGTACTTAGTCATTAGAATTTTGTATGATTGAAATAGAGATAATGGGATCTAAATGGATGTATCTCCATGAACTGAATCAAAGGATAATATCCATTCTAAAAACTAGGGCTTGTTTTAGGCTTAGTTTAACAAGCGTAGAATTGAATTATTTCCAAGTATTCATGAAGTCGTTATGCTCTGAATACTGAGAAAACTGTTAAAATATTGTTTAGGAAATAAAAAAGTGACTGGTCCATAATGTTAGCTAGATTTAAACCTGGAACGTAGCGAGAAGGTCAATCTAACTTAAAAGTAAGTTGAGAAAGATAAATAATGAAGATAGATATATAAATATCGGTATAATATATTATCTCCAACTATAATCAAATAATCTGAATGTTTAAAAGCATAAATGCTACTCGAAAGTTTATTTACCGAATGTGTAATCGTAGAAACTTTCAGTATGTTCGAAAACGTATCACAAAAGTAAGATCTGACCAGGAACGTAGGTGCAGCACTTACTACGTTGTGAAGTTTATATAAACATATTCTACATTATAAACTGAAGCAGTGCATTTCAAAATCATCGAAACGTCTTGAAATGACTTATTGTGTGGAAAAAAATATAAATATCCAGTTTCGGAAAAGATATTTATCTATATATATAGGCCATTTTTGATGCGGACTGGAAATCAAGATATTAATCTTTGCATTATTCGCAAACTGAACTTGAACTCTTAGCAAGAAATACTATGATCCCTTTAACGAATGTAAACATAAAGAAGGGGTAAAGAGATAATTAAGTGTATCTTAATTCTTTACCGGCTCGTAATTAAGAATGTTTTCCCTCTTGTCTAAGCCTAGACCGTACACTGATTAATATGAATATGATAATATTTGCTATTATGAGGTAAACTCTCATTAATTAACCTCTAAGCATATATTAAAAATATATATCAACATAATCTAGAGCATCGGTAAGTTTAGAGGAAGGAAATGTTTGACTTTGGCAGTTTCTGAATAGTTACAAAGTCAATAAAAAACAATCAAAAGGAAGGTATTGTATATAATATCTAATTTAGGTAATAATAATCTGTCACGTACTGAATAATTAATGCCTTTACTAAATATATATCCATTGTCAATATCAAAGGGGCGAGAAAATTTTGATTGACATGGACTCTAGTTATAAATAAAATATTAGAGGTATAGAGCTAGTCGAAGCAAAACTATTCCTCAATAAAGATAAAGTAGACCTATAATATACGAGGATTAATTGGGTCTAGTAATTATAAGTTTTAAACCTTCCTAAATAATTTCTAATCATAATCATAATAAAATTATTATTCCAAGATGAAGAATCTTCAGCGTAATAGATTCTTACTGAGACAAAATTATCTGGTATATTGCTATCGTAGTCTTTAATGATCCAGAAGAAAAAATAAAACAGGCAAAGTAAAGAACGTATCGAATTATATCTATGCCTAAATATAAGATTTTCTTCTTATTTATTATTTTATAGCAGAGTTTAGACAGAGCACGACTGACCTAGACTCTTATATAATCAATCAAAAGATAGTATAAAATAGAATAATAGCTTAACGGATCAACTATTTTCCATGTAGAAAGGCAAAAGGAAAATATGTACCTCAACTAGAATTTTAAATCGTAGTAATCTAGAGAAGTAGCGGATAAATAAATAAACTGTTAATTTATTTATCTGATTTGTGTAGATTTCCGATACCTTATGAATGAAATATTAATAGAAAGTAGAAAGGATCTATTACTACTTTCTTGTCAATTTACTCCATAGATTACATGCTGATTACATATTGGGAGCATGTAGAAATTTTAGATTTCGTGCATATTTATCTTCTTAGAAATAAGGATATTTTTATAGAGTTCACCTTTGTCTTACAGCCGAATAAGGTGAATATGTAAGAAGTTAATCTCTTTGTAGCGAATAAAAAGAGATATAAATTATATAATTATAGATGGAAGTATCATCTACACTTTGTGAATGAATTGCGAATTTGATCGTAACCGATAATTCTTAATTCATTTTCAAGAATAAATATATATATAGAATTTTAAGTCTAGTTAAAAAATGGCTTGACAGAGTTCAACAATATAAGGGGCTACTAGGTATTAGAACCCATAGCTGTCATTCTATAACCTATAACCCAAGACTACACATGTCTATAGTGCTCAATGAATAAACATATATTGAGCGAAGACTAGTGACTACTACTCGGTCACTAGTAATCCGACACAATGCTCTGGCACTAGTCTACGAAACTACTGCCCGGTGAAATTTCGTTAGAATGACCTGGCACTAGTCTACGAACTACTGCCTGATGAACTTTCGTTAGAATCAGAAGTGAACCTCTTTCTAGCGAATGAAAGAGATAAATTGCATAAGTTAATTTAAAATATTAATAGAATTACACTTCTATAATAAGTCAATGGAATATTTAGAATTCTAGTCTTAATTCAGGAAAGACTGTACAGAAATTTATTATATAAAATGTTACTATGTATTTCATTTTATAACCTATATCCATTGACTTGACTTATCTATAAAGCTCTATGAACAATAATAGATTGTTCGGGGACTAGTGACTGTAACCCAATCACTAGTAATCCGACACAATGACTGGACACTAGAACTCGTAACTATTGCGCAGTAGATGTCACTAGTAATCCAATACAATGACTGGATACTAGTAATCATAACTATTTGCCAGTGTTATACACTAGTAGCTGGACATATGACTGGACACTAGTACTCGTAACTGTTTGCCTGGTGAAGTCACTAATAATTCGACACAATGACTGGACACTAGTACTTGTAACTGTTGCCCAGTGAAGTCCGGACACTAGTACTCGTAATTGATGGAGTAACTAGTAATCCGTCACAATGACCGGACACTAGTACCATTGATAAATGCCCGGTGATTTTATCATGCCTGGATGACCGGTGACTGGATGACCGGTGACCGGTAAGAAATGCCCGGTGATTTTATCCATGCCTAGATGCCCGGTGACTGGTGACTGGTGAAGCTGACAATGAATGACCGGTGACTGGTGACCGGTGACTGGTGGACAGACTTATTTTGGATACTAAAGCATCCATAAGAAACCACCTTGATGGGTCTTACCCCAGCAGTATAGCCATATGGGGTGGGGCTCCCATCAGTAAAGAACTGTCATATAACCCGTAAGGGTTGACAAGTTCTTTACTAATCAGCTTCTCCACCATAGAAATCTTCGCCAACTCGCAAGATATCCAGTAACAATCCAGGTATAGCATGTCGCATCGCTGAATAATCTGGAACAAAAAGAAACAAGTTAAAATTTTTGATATAAGAAACATGACTTCCGAACCTACCGCACACGAGCGTTGTGCCGATTATAGCGAGAGTCGCCAAAACGCATGTCGAAATAGCCAGTCAATAAATGCAAAATCGATAATTGAAAATTTTAAATAATAACAAGGTTAATGAAAGGAGTGATAAAGAAACAAAAGAAACACAAGGATACAGAAGTTTATCCATGAGGAATACAAATAATCCAAATTTCTTTCACAGGTAAAAATCCTTGTTGAATTTCTTTGTCCACAGAAAAGAAACTGACACGTGACCAATTGAGCAGGAAGAGTTACGTCACACAGGTAACTGCCTAAGGGACCTTCTGGTTTAAGACTTTAATTAACGACTGAAAGGTCGTTTTTTCTGTGGAAGGTGTGAAAACAGAAGAGAATAGCACATTATCTATAGGTTAATGTATTATGAAGTTAAAATGTTATATTTATTTTAAAGTAACGTCACGGTAGTTTGCATTGTCAGTATCATTTTCTAATTAATGCAATTTTCTATTAAACAATAGCCTCTATCCAAATTGGAAGATTTTTATCATAAAATAACATGAAATGATTTTGTTTTTTCCCACACATACATTTTCAGTTTAGTACCAAAGAGCAGATTAGGAAGACATATATATCTGCTAAGATGAATAAAAATAATCGTATGATTCAAACTGGTGTTTATCAACTAACGCATATATTTTATAAAATTACTTTAATATACATAAATCTTTATAATAATCATTTTAAAAGGCATTTTCATCCAAGTTGTGGAAAAAGAAAATTATACAAAATATCCTTCTTGAAAAACTCAAGCAAATCCCTGGATGAATATTTTCATTGGCCAAAATTGTCCAAAATGCATTTCACTAGTTAATAAATTTAAACTAACTACAAAAAAATAAGAAAATAGCAAAACATTGTTTTGTAGTTTGTCTTCAAAACATTACAGGTAATGAATAAAAAATTGTATGTCAAAATAAAGAACTGGATCCTTTTTATCTATATTCTATATAGTTTGTAATGTGTCCCCTACTGATTTGTACCCATGGGAGTTACCCGTATGTACAGCGATGATGTCACGCCATCTTTTCCTATAATCCTAATAGTGAGGAGGAATAACATGATATAGGAGAGGACAGAGTGTACTCTGTTCATCAGTAGCTATATGACTGTCCTTATTTCAGTAAATGATATTTTCTGCATTTATGTGTGAGCTGACCATAGGTTTCATAATTAAAATTAAAGTAATTAGTGAGTGCCTTACTCTGTACCTTATGTTATCAAGTTTCACAAGAGTGTCACTCATCATTTCCTCACCTTCATCTCTATCAATGTTCATATCTATATATGCCTTGAATATAATTATCATGAATGGATGGATGCACAGACCTAAATATTGGAACTCCAAAACATTTTGTTCCAAAATTTGAAAAAGCTGTTTTTCTACTTGTTGACATGGCTAAAAACTGCACTAGGAGTGACATTCTGTAGTATCTGATCTAGGTGTACACTGTTTGTTCGGGCCAGGCTGCCCCAATACTTATAGTATGCTTATAATCTCACCCATCATTGATAGGCCTAAAGAGGAATGAACCAGTAGCAGTGTAGATGGCATGGCAGGGAATATCAAGAGTGTCTTCACTGTTCAGAGTGGCTACCAATGTGGCACCTTTGTCATCATCTTTGTAAAACACTTCTACTGGCACTAACAGATGGTTGAACACCTGAAATATCAATCATTTCAAAACAGATCACACAAACAAACCCTTATACTCACAACAGATCAAAACATTTTGCTTTCTGGTTTGGAAATTCTGTGAAAAAAATCTGCTGAATTTAGCATTTAGAAAGTTACATTCAGCTGCCATCATCTATTTTAGCATGCTTTTGCAAAGCCACACCCCAGCATAACCATGTCCATACATGTCATGTTAGTATCAATGCAATTTTCATTTTGTGCATTTA